>BMAU01016994.1:0-1210402 GCA_019973935.1 Trichonephila clavipes | reverse complement strand
TTACGCATTGCTGTCCGCAGGTCTTCCATACATTCAGCGCTTTTCATCGTCCATATGACAACAGGGCATAGTGTGACCCCACGGTACGCACAAATTCAAGAGCTCTTCTCTTACCCTTCAGATTGAATTGCTTCCTTGGCCTCGCTTGTTCTCCCGATATATCACCAAGCGAAAACGTGTCGCGTCCATGCTTGCACAACGACTATACCCTAGGTTTCACCACCCGCTGCACATCAGATCTACTTTAGGAATATGTGGAAGCCGCATGGCGACTGGTACCCCAAGGATACATTCAGGGTCTCTTTGATTCTATGCCGAAGTGTGTGGCAGCGGTTATAGTCAACAATGGTGTTACCTTAATTACTGATTTTGTCCTCATCTATGCGTCACAAGAGGCTGTAATTTTAGTCGTTTGATCTTTGTACATGTTATCTGCCAAAATTTCCCCGCTATCTCTGGTCCTTCTTGGCGTTACATTTTGCGTAACCAGCTGTGTGTATTTATTGGTAATTATGATAAAGAAGGCAAAGTTATGACAACGCTTTGAGAAACATTCACAAACTTATTACTTTTGCTCTTTTAATAAATAAATTTTCTACTGAACTTAGAACTCAGTGAAAATTTCTTTTATCTTAAGAGCTATGTTGGTGAAAAACATTTTACGTACTAGGAAATAGAAACTTCCACACTCAACATGGACAATGAAACAAACCCTAATCTGAAAGTATAAGTAAAATTGAATTCCCTCTTTGTATAATTCTGCAATTTCTGAAGAAAGGTTGCAAGGAAGGATTTTGAAAGTTTGTTCTGAGAACGTTTTGTTTAAAAATTTTCAAAGCGAAAATAAATAGAAAAATAAATATTATCATAATTTGTTCTAAATAAATCACGACTTTTTCGGGAGTTGAATTCCCTCAAAGATTATAAAGTACTCTGAAACATTAAATTTTTAATTTAAATACATTATTTTAGTTAAGATTAGAAATTTTTTAAAAAATTTATTTAAATTAGTTTAGAAAATAAGGCCGTACAGCTTTCCTTTAGACAATATTAATATGAATCTATTGTACACACACAAATATTAATAACTAATTTTAAAATAATAAAATATAAATGTTCGAATGAATGAGTGTTTATTAGCGTTAAAACCATAAAGCAACACGAAGGCCATTGAAGTAAATGACCTCAGAATTTTGAAACTCGATCGCGATGTGATGATACTCGAAACTGGCTCTCCCTTTCATAATAACCACAATTCACGCCAAATGGTGTTTATGAGATAGATTTAACGTGCATCGGCTCATCTATTTCTTGTGGCTCTTCGATTTGGCACTAGGGCCTGAATCATGACACGTCGGTCATAACTTCGAGACTTAACCCCTAGGCTAACAATGTACGCTAACACGTTTGATCGACTAATATGTGGTTGCGAAGTTGCAACTCTTTTGTGAATCACATATTTCCTTTTAAATAAGGGAATCTATACCTTTACATAATAAATGCTACATAGCAAAATTTCTCAAGAATAAAAACGTATCCTGTTCTCTCTCTATTTTGGATTATTATTCTAAGATTAATTTGAAGGTTATTCGCTCATATTTAAAAATTAATCGGACTTTTACGCAAAGAAGTGTAGGGATAGTCTTTATAAAATTGTTATTTAGCAGAAGCTAATTCTTTTAAGATTTATAAAAACTTTCGAATTAACATCATACTAGAAGTTACATCAGGGCTACTGCCTACACGGTCAACTGACACGGACAACATCCCATCTGGCACTTCCCTTCCCCAAACTTCCTTATTGCTCTAAATGATGATTTTGGAGGCTTAGTTCAACGTAACGTGCAACATGCCTCGTTTTTCTGCAAGACAGCGCTCTTTAGAGTGGAATTAAATCTCGAAACCACGTTTTGACTGAAAATATCATCTTTTTCGTTGATAACTTAGTCGAAACATAACCTTATTTTTTAATTTGGCCGGTATTGCAACGGGTTTCAATTCCAAAATAAGGTTACATTTCATTACACATATAATAGAGCCACTTTGTTTCTGTCAGTCGTACAAAATAAGAGAAATCATATAGTGCTCAATTCCAATATCATTAATAACTTTAATACCTACTGTGTTCTCTGTATTTCGTTATCACTTCCATTTTCGGTATGAACATTTGAGGTTACCCTTGATATAAATAGAAATAATCTTTTTAGATAACAGTTAGTCGTTACAAAATAGTATACATTTAAAAATCTATCCACACACATAAAAATTATTTTGACTTTATTAAATTATTTTATTAGATTACATTATATTACCTCTAAACAGATAAATACAGGGTGTTGCGAATTCGGTCGACAAATGCAAAAGGGTGATGGTGAGTAGCTTAGGGATGACAAATCACCATAGAACATGGAGTCGCAAACCACGTTTAGTCCGTGAAAATTGCGATATTAGTAGCCGTAAAAAGGACGGTGAGCCAAACAAAGGGAGTGGCCAAACAGAAGAGGGATCTGGGGTTGAAGAAACACCACCTGAACGTATGCAAATATCCCCATTTCTTCTCGAGTTGTTGCAGGGAGTACCGGCAACTACGCACCAGAGCGTGTGATTCATGCATGATGGTGGTAATGATTGCTTGTGTATGAGACGCTGGTGGCTACAGTAGAGGATCTCACGGCACGGATCGTCGTTGCTTCAGCACACGGGATTTGTTTGAACGCATCCGACAATACTTTGTTCTTTGGTGTCGGCTGTGCTAGGAACTATGCTGCTACAACTTTGAATAATTCTTATGACAATATCACTTATTGTCACGTTTCTGCCGTCAAGCTGTGATGCATTGTTCATATTGTAAACATTCTGTACATCTGATGAATATATTTCTTACCTCTTATTGCTCATTTTCATTCCACTTTACATTTCACTCTTTATAACTGTTTCTGCGAATTACTCTCACTAAACGCGGTTTGCGACCTCATATTCCATGCTGATTTGTCGTCCCCATGCTGCCTACTATTACCCCTCTGAATTTATCGGTCGAATTCGAGTACACCCTGTATTTTTATCTTATGTCTCCAACACAGATGTTTTTGATACATGTTATTGATATATTTGACGTATACCTATGAGTAATCCATATCATCTAACTGGGATTCAATACTGTAAATCTTTTCCCAATTAGCGCAACGAGCAATTCTAGAGAAACATTAATCTGATCAATTTATTTTTGTTTATTTTTTAATTCTCTTTCACAAAGATTTGTCAAATTTTAATTATTTCGATGTTGACGACATTCGTTAGATTCAATAACCGTAATTTCAGTTTTGGGCATTAAATTCAACTTTCAAGAAAGAAATCTTTGTTTGTATTTTCAACAGAAAATTAAACGAGTTTTGCTTATTTAAAAAAAAAGGATAGAGAATAACTTAAACACTACTGTGTCTTCTAACCAAATGAGAGATCTAGAAACCAAAGATCTAAAGCTATCTACAAGTATAAGGACAAAATTTTATAAGCACCTGAATGAGTAAGTGAATATTAACGTCACACTGTTCAGCTACACGAGGGCTTTTGGCGGCGGACCACGTAATTTTGAACCATGGTCAAGGGACGTGGACGACTCCTGAGCTGGCACCCCCCTCTCCTAACTACTGCACCACACCAACGGGGGACGTTTCAGCTCTCGACAGATTTAACGTGCATCGCTGCCCTGCACGGTAGGTCTTTAGTGGTACTGGGCTCGAACCCATGTTCCGATACCTTGACCAATGGGCTACCACAGTCCCCATAAGCACCTAAAACACGGACTAATCTTATAATAAATTCTGTTAAAAATTAAACAAGATTCTTATCAATCTATGAGGATTTCCCCTTGACTCAAAATATGCTTAGTATTTGCGGTTGTTGCAAATGAATTTATTCCCGAAAATAGCTACTAGATCTTAAAATTTTCAAAAAAAGGAATTGAAAGTTTATACCGCACTATGTTTGGGTAAGTATATGTAACATGTCATTCGCTGAAATGAAGTCCCAAATTTTAAGAAAGGATTTTTATACTTCTTCACGCAACAAATTCTTAAGAATAGTTTACAAAACTAGAATAAATTAATTCAATACTAATTAGGTCTATTAATTTTCCTGTATATATTTTTCAGTTTAATGTGTTATATATATATATATATATATATATTTAGTAGATTCAATTCTTATTATTCCTCAGTCCACAAATTATGCTACAACCTTATCTAGATTAGGATAAATCACTAAAAAGCTGTAAATCTCTCTCTCTGTAGGAAAAAAAAATTATTCATATTATAATGCAGTTGAACCTGTTTTTCTGCTGTTGATAAAAACCGCATAAAAGTAACCGTACAAAAAAATTATTTCAAAATTTCATGAATGCTTACATATAACAAGCCAATTCGTCGAAATACTGTTGAAAAAAAATTTTATGTGGTCGCACAAAAATAAAATCGCATAAAAAAGGACCGCACAAAAACAGGTTCTAATGTAATTCAGATCCCCTCTTATGCGATTTCCCCATAAGCACTGAGGAGGAAAGTAAAAAGGGCACTTAGAAATTCCACCAACTATTTATCTGTTAGCCATATTATACACAGTTCAAGCTTTCAATAAATATTTTTTTTCTTTCAAATGGGGCTGCGGATCAGTAATGACCATTGCACACAGACCTGGTACATTTCTCGGGAGCTGGAGCCAATTTTAAGTGTGGCACCATACAGGGGGATACCAATTGCTACAATGTAATTTTGATACCCAGTATCCTCTCCAGAGGGAGACACCTGAGCTCTGATGATGAAAAATCAAAATTTAATTTAGCCGAGAGCACCCAAGCCAAACAAGCACGCCAGGTATATTTAACTCACTACATAATCCTACTATATGGAAACTTTCAATTTTTAGCATCTTGAAAATCCACCGGCTCGGGCTGGGATTGAACCCGCAAACTTGGGCGCACAAGATTAGGTGCCTTACCAACTATGCCACTCAACCGGCGCTCACAATAAATATGTGTGTGACCTCTTTCCAAATCTCTGCTTTCACCAATACTTAATTTAACTTTCAAAAATACATTATAACACCGATAAATTTGTCTTATAACTCATTCTGGATTTAAGTAAAAATCATACAAAAATTAAGCAATTTTCGTGAAACCATTGATGAATTATAGTAGCTTTTACGTATACATGGATGCAAGAAGGAATTGAAATGTAGTCAAATCATTAAAAATTCTACCTTAGTTGTGGGGCTGTCATTTTTATCTCGAGAGCTATTTCTTAGTAATTTGGCTTTTTCTTGGGATATTTTTGAGTCTAGTGGTTTTTTCCACTTGGGTCTCAGGGTTGTTAACTTTGTCTCGAGGGGTGAAAATATAAACAATTTTCAAACACAGGTATAATTCTTTTAAATTTAAATTAAATAATTTGAATCTTTTACACATTGTTTACAAATGATTATGGCTTCAAAAAAGTACAAAATTTGTGAAATATAATCATAATTTAAAAAATTATAAGCGTATAAAAATGTGTAATAAATATTAAATAATTTTTGCGTTGCGCCCGCTATTTTCTAAAATAGTAGCTCCTCTGATGTATAAAACTTTATAGAATTATAAAATGTATCATACTCTTTAAACCCTACAACATTTAAGAATAATATATCTTTTGTATTTCAAAATATTTGAAAAATATTGAAATTTTTTGAAAAATTTTGAAATTTAATTTTTTTAAATAAAATTTATTATTCTATTAACATAAAATTACTACTGTGTAATAAGGATAAACATTTAACTTTATAAATCAACTTATAGTTAGTAATTAAAGCTACTATTTTAGAAAATAGCATGCGCAACGTAAAACTTAATTAATATTCCTTATATAAATGTTTCTTATTTTCATATGCTTAGAATTTTTAAAATTATGATTATATTTTAAACGTTTTATACTTTTCTGAAGCCCCATTCCTTTATAAATAATGTGTAAAATATTCGAATTATTTAATTTTAATTTCAAAGAGTTATATATATTTGAATAATGTTTATATTTTCAGCCCTCTAGAGAAAGTTAACACACCTGAGACCTCTTAAAAATTTGACAAAATATAGTATACTTATCAAAAATTCCTTGACTAGTCTGCCATTATCTTACAACGAAAACTTCATCCTAGTGAATCGGCTTGAGTTATCAGACCAAGAAAAATAAATTCGTTCATTTGACGTATGAAGTATATTGTTTTTTTTTAAATTTCATTTCATTTTCAAAACTTAAAATTCGTTTAAATAAAATGCCTCACACCTGCCTAACCAAGTTCAACACAGCTGAAAATATTTATATACCTGGTTTCTATATCAAATATTTGCTGGTGACTCTTGAGTATGATTTGCTTTTTCTTTCTTTCTTTCTTTTTTCTGGTCTCTTATATTTATACTTTTACATATCAAAAACAATTTATTAATGTAATTGATAAATGTTATTATATGTTTGTGTATTTAATTCAAATAATAATATAATGGAATAAAAATGACTAATATGTATATGTATATATATATATATATATATATATATATATATATATATATATATATAAATGTGAAAGTTTGTGAAAATCTTTGTTGGTCTCTTTTCACGCAAAAACTACTGAATGGATTTTTAATGAAACTTTACAGTAATATAGCTTATACATCAGAATAGCACATAGGCTATAATTTATAGCATAGACTATAATTTATAAAGATTTGGGGAAAGTGTCAAAAATATAACGATATATTTGTCAAGTAAGTAGGAAAAAATTCTGTCTTCTGCTAGCAATTCTGGCATGCGCTGCAAAAAAAAAACCACGTCTGCATATATCTATCTTTTGTTTGTGAAAAACCTTTTTTGTTTTGGCTACGCAAGGTGCTCGCTTCTAATTAATTCCTCTGATATAATGTCTTTTTTATTTCAGAATCAAACTAAGTTTTGAAGGGAGAGGTTGTTATAAATCTCTTTATTTTAATGTTTTTTTTAACATCTTATTATGCACATTTGGTAGTAAGAAATTGATCTTTTTTTCAAATAAATGCTTTTATCAGTTCTGATACTTAAAGTAAATAAGCTTTCTCTTTCACACTGCATCATTTGGACAAATTTTCAAAATTTATTTGTGGTTAGTAGTTAATTATAACGCTATAATTTTAATTGAATAGGCAGATATAATTATTTTTACACTTACAAACGCAATAACTATTGTTCTGTATTTCTTGGAGTGTGAGAGTGAGTAAATATTAATGTTGCACACTGTTCAGCTACACGAGTGCTTTTGGCAACGGATCACGTAATTTTGAACCATAGTCAAGTAACGTGGACGACATCTGAGCTGGCACCCCTTTCTCCTAACTACCACACCGAGCCAACTTAGAAGGAATATTCTACCAATAATTAGCAGGAATATTCTTTGAAATCCACTCTTCAAAGATATATGGCAGCACGGGTTCCATGATGAGTATTTTAGCGGGAAAAATAGTTTGTCAAAATTTAAGTGTCTTATGTTTTTGTATGTTAATGAAGACCTTAGAAAATTATTTGACTACTTATTTTAAGTGAACGGTATATATAATTAATTTTACAGTGGAATATCTTTATTTAATTTATTAGCTCTAACGGATTAAATTTTCCAAAGTGGAGTATTTTGTTTATGTATATCCCTTAATTTTAAATGTAGTGATCCAAAAAAATATTGTATGAAAAAAACTGCAGTAAATCATAATGCGGTTGGATAAAGTATTAAAGTGCATCGCACCCCTACACGACGGGTCTTACAAAGCTCTAATAAAGCTCGAGTTATGAAAGTAGCTAGGCATTTGCCAACTTGACTCTATCGTTAACATTTCGCTATGTTTTTCATTGGATCGTCATTGTAATTTAAGAAACGGCGTTGCTTGCGAATATTACAATTTTAACATAAAATAAATACTTCAGAAAGTAATATTAATGTATTATACTTTCAGATAAAAATTATTTACACTATTTTAAGCGTTCGTTACACAAAACTTTTAACAATGTGTTACTTTTGCTGAGCAGAGATCAGCTTAGGAAGGTATTTTCAAAAATCAACCATCAAGAGTGTTACGGGGAGTTAGTTATAAATAAAAAAAAATCCTTTTTATCAGCTATTAGACCTACATACTTAAAATTTAACAAAGGTGTTTTATTTCTCTCTTTTTTTTGTTACCTTAGTTACGCCAAAAGCTTTTTTGTTTAATTTGCAATTCACTTAAAATTAACTCATTAAAAACTTCTTTATCCTTCAATCTGTGTTGTTTAATTTTTCAGTTCACCCGTGCGAAGAACGAGTATACCAGCTAGTATATATATAAAGACTTAAGTAAAAATAAAAACATTAGGTGTCAAATATTAGATATCATGTTTGCTTAAGTAACAAAATAAGAAAAAAAACTAAGAAAAATTCTTGGAATCATTTATAGGATATAATCTAACAAATACATTCAAGAGATATGTTTTGAACGCATGGTTCATAGATTTTCAGATATTTTACAGCTAAACTGTATTACAAAAAACATTATTGAACTGATTTTGATAAGTCCGTAGCATATATTTATTTTATAACATTCCTCAAAATACATATGCGAATGAAAATGAAGATTTTGGATCAAGCTTTTAAGAGAGGAAAAAAAGTCTCAAATGAACATTTTCTTTTTGATTTTCCTCAGAATTAAATTTTAAGAAAGTAAAATAAGTGGATAAATTAAGCTAATTAAGGGGAAAAATCATAATTTATGTTTTTTTAACGCCCTTACCGGTAAATATTTTGGTCAAAATGTTCCAAAAAGGGCACATTTTTTAAGTAAATATAATACTTTATAAACTAAACTCAGTGGCGCAACAGCCCATAGGAGTGCAAATGCCTACTGTGCCCTCCTCAGTTTTCATGACCTCGGGCGCTGAGGCGCCTAAGCAGATATTCCGGTCATGTGGTCAGTCTGACGTGAAACCCCTAGTGTTTAGTTCCCAAGCAAGCTTGGTGTTCATTTATCGACCCACTGAAGGAATCAAAGGCTGAGTCGACCTTGCCTAGTCCAGGGTTTGAACCCCAGACATGTGACGTGGAAGCGCGTAATACTTCTTAGAATAAGAAAATTAAAGAATTTTACTGTAATTTTCCATTTTAAAGTTTTCAGACTACTTTTTTATTGAAAAATTATGGAACACAAAAAAAAACCCTAAGTTTTTCCCTTTTATAAATACACTCCACATTTCATGAAAATATTTTCATATAGAAGTTCTCTGGAACTTGCAAAAAAATTTCGTGGTCGTACTTCTTTCTCAAATATGGCTGAGGATTTTGTGTGTGTGTGTGTGTGTGTGCATATATATGTATATACACACACAATTTAAAGCATAGTGTAATACAAAATCTTACATTTCAATTGGGACAGAATTTTATATCGGCATTTTTTTGGATTATCTTTTCATTTTTATTCTGAAGAAACAAACTGTACATTGTTTTGCCGATCCTTGTGTTTCTTAACAAAATATTCAAGTATTTAAATTCCTGGCTTCAAAGAAAAATTCCCGCCGTCACTACAAAAAAAATCCCAAATGAGAAGCATTTTAGTGCTATGGACACAAACTACATCTCTTAAAAACACTAGCAATAATAATATAACTATAAGAATTAAAAATACACGCAAATCAAAGATAGAAAGAAATAAAACAGAAGTGCGTACGGACAAAGCGCATGCGGTCAACTTTCGGTAGCCCGTACGGCAGTGTTTCTTAAACTGTGAGACGCGCCTACCTGGGGGGGGGGGCACGATAACTCAACAAGGGGGCACGAGCATATCGAAAAGTCGAAAAGAAAACATTATTTAAAAATAGCATTAATTTACTGAAAGGAAACAAAACAAAATACATTCTGACATAACAAAAAATAAAATACGCATTTACACTGATGTATTATGTTTATAAATGTATCAGTACTGCACACTGTATTTGGTAGTTAATTTAACAATCCCAAATTAAGAACAAGTTTAACAATTACCAGTGACCTCATGGGCTTGTCATATATAAAATTACATAAAAAAATTTAATACTTACCTTGATAGTTTGTACGGTTTTTAATTAAATTCGTATTGTAGATTTACGTCAAAGTACAATATTATTCAATTCAATACATTGTTATTGTTTGGACGAAGGGGGAAGGGCGCGAAGAAAATTATAACTGAGAAAGAAAATTGGGTCGCAAGTATTGAAAGTATGAGAGGCCCTGCCGCACAGCATGAGAGCAAATAAGTTAAGGAATTAAATAAATGCAAAACCGTCAACGCTGTTACAAGACTTATGTCGGCTGTTTATAAAATTACGTGGTCCGTCGCCAAAAGCCCTCGTGTAGCTGAACAGTGCGACGTTAATATTCAATCAATCAATCAATCAAAGTCGGCTGTTTATGGAATGCCGCAAAGCAATTTACAAATTTTTCTAACAGAAATTTTCAGATATATCAAAATAACACCCCAATAATAAAAAACGGGAAATTTCTCAAAAGATATTTTTTCTTTGACCCTAAACATTTTCAATATGGTGCTTAAAGCTCTTGTTACGCGGTTCAGGTATTTGGTGAATGCTTAAGCATAAATGCATCTAAAGCAGTGCTTCTCAAACTTTCAATACTGGCGCCTCCCTTTTCAATCACAATTTTTATCCCCCCCTTATACATTAATAATGTACTGAATGCAATAATAATGCACTTTGACGCTAAAGCAACAATCTTTATTATAAACCGTACAAATTCATGACATAAGTATTAAATTTTGTATATGTTACTTTTAAGCACAAAAAATTAAGTAATAGGATAATTATTATGTTATTTTTCCTCTCTAATTTTTAAATTGGAATATATTGCAAAATGCGGTGGTTGCTTAGAAGACAAAATATAGATATCAGCTAAATGTAGAAAAAGAACTCAGAGAGTCAATTTCTAATCATAAGAATTCCTTATAAAAACTTTGCTTTGCAAGACAAGCCCATGAAAAGTCACTAATAATTATTAAACTTGTTCTTAATTTAGTATTAATTAATTAGTTATTAAATACTCTGTGCAGCACTGATACATTAAAAGTATACCGGCTGAAGTACCTGCTCTTTGCACAAGTTCATTTATAAGAAAATAAAACATTATTGATATAATCGCTGAATTTTGGAGAGCAAAAAGCCAAGTGCGCAACAATGTTTACAAAAATGTAAAATGATTTTTTAAAATCATTGCTCAAATTATAAAGCAAAAAGACTCTTCAACATGTTTTAAACCTGGAGCAGGCACGCACTCGATACTAATGGTCGAGTGGGGTTATTGAGCCACCCCAATCTCTTTTTTTATAAATATTTTTATAGTACACAATAAAAATCGTAATTCCAGTGAATAATTTAATTAAGAGAAAATATACTCACCTACTTTCAAGAACACAGAAAATATTTCGGAAAAAAAGTTATCACACCGGGAACTCAGTCAAAACAAGTACCTTAAGATTGTAAAAAAACGTTTGTCACACTCCCAAAAAAGAGGGAGATATGTGACAAATATATTTTAGTTCACACGTTAAGACTGTCAAACAGGAGGATAGTGTCATAGCCATTGGTAACAATTAAACAGTTTTGCCAGAATTACCGATTCTGTGCACTCTGTGCTCGGCGTGACCGCTTCCGGATTAAAAGTGTATTTATTACAATATGGATGATCTAAAAAAATTATGTAAAACGTTTTTCATTATGCTTGGCTTAGTAATCCTTCAAACTTCCCTAAATGAAAAAACAAATACATAAGAGCAGGGACGTAACTAACCTTACAAGCTCGAAGGTCAAACCGCAGCAAATACATTCTGCTGCCTACAGCTGATGTCAATAATATATAACAGTGATGAATTTTTTATCTTCCTAAAAATTTTTTTGATTATGGGTCTGGGTTTTGTCTTTCCTCTGAAAGAGTAGCATTTTCGCTTTGAAAAGAAAACGTAATAAAAAAATCTCTCATCATGGTATTACAGCAAATCGGATAAAACGTTTTTTATTTGGTTATAGTATCAAAGATAGCTAAAAATGAGATTGTGAAGTAGAAGCTTTTATTTCTGATGATGTAAAATCGCAGCATATTGAAAATCGCATAATATATATATATATATACCAGAGGACCCGACAGACGCTGTCCTGTACACACATCTTAAATTCAAAAGATATTAATTAAAAACGCTAAAGAGCGTGAATCGTCTGCATTTTCGTAACAATAAAGACCGGATTTGGTCAGTTTGGCTGAAAATCAATTTTCGACGCCAACTTACGTCTTTTTCAATTCCTACTATTAGCTCACGATCTCTATACATATTTTATTTGTCTGTTTATTTATTTATCTTGGTGGAGTTTTCAATCGTTAATAAAACACATTTTAAAGCGCTCAATTGAGCTGAAATGTAATGTACATGATTATTTTGGATGGCAATACAATAATTTTTTTAATTATAATTAATAAAAATTAATTGATTAAAACTAATTATTTAAAAAATTACAAACACAGCCACGTTGGCGACTTAGCGACCCTTTTGGCAACTTATGTCAAAATTTGAAAAGGTTTTTTTCTCACGTGTTAAAGCATTCAGTTGAAAGGAAATTTTATATACACGATTGTTTTGGATGACAATACGATACTTTAATGATAATTAATAAAAATTAATTACCACTTAATGTTGTGATTCTGTCATATGTATATACATATTTATATTAATTGTAACTATTTAATAAAAAGTAGCTAAAATAAATTGTTTCTTGGTTGATCTAAGTAGGAATTGATTTTAAAAAAAAATTTATATATTACTTGTTTATAACAATAGCGTTGTTACAACAATGCAGAGGAATGTTGAGTTGTATTTTTTAATGTTTTTAATTAATATCCTTTTAACTAATTGTGCGATATCGGACGGAATTGTGAATCTGAACCATTCTCGAATTTACTTGAACCCACACAAAAAATTTCATCGAAATCGGTCCAGCCGTTTAGGAGGAGTTTAGTGACATACACACGCACAGAAGATTTTTATATATGAAGATTATTTCCGTGTAAATGTGTATATTTTTTATTATGTCAGAAAGTATTTTCTTTTACTTCATTCTAGTAAATAATTTTTTTTAAATCTTTTATTTTCGATATGCTCGCGCCCCCTCCAGGGGGGCGCGCCCCACAGTTTGAGAAACACTGATCTCAAGCGTATTCCTCGCTAATAACATTTTGATGTCACTCCTTTACTATTTGGCTAAATTCGTTACACTCTGCATTAATAAATGAAGTTATATTGTTTAATATTCGATCAGCTGGCCATCTGTGAAAGTCGTTGAATTTTTATTAGAAGAAAGAAAACTTTATCTGTCTTAAAGCGAAATATATTGGTACAGTGACATCTGAAACTAATAATTCTTCTCAGGTTATAAAAGAAATTGTACGATTCATATTGACTCAGAATACGCGACTCGTAAAGCAGATCATGAAACTCGCAGTGAGGGGATGTTAATGTTAAAAAAACGGACGAGAAATAATAAAAAAAAATATGTGAAGGTAAAATAAACGAAGCACAATAAATAGTTATATGTAAAGGAACACAATAAAATGTTATGTACGTATCTATGAAAAAATGGTTACAAAAGTGTGTGATCACTGTTTCACATATTCTATGCCAAAAATGGCTTTTTCCATTATGATTATAAACTTATTTACTTACTTAATTAGTTATTACAAGGAAGAAGAATATATTAATGAAAGAGGGATATAGAATTTATATATACAGAGTTTATAATACACACGTTTATAAATGACCGGCGTTGCCAACTCGTATTATTGAATCCTCATACTGCTGAAGACACGGCGTGTAAAGGGACATCCTACAGAGCACAAAGTCCACCCGTTAACGTGTTGTGGAAATTAAGAAAGGGAGTGCCAGCTCAGGTATGGTCCTCCTCACTTAATTGTAGTTGAAATATATATATATATATATATATATATATATATATATATATATATATATATACAAGGCCCGTTGCCAATAGCCCTTGCGTTGCTTCACAGTGGAGCATAAATTATAAGTTAATGCACATTTTTAAAATCATAGAGCATGATTACTTTCATTTAATTATATCATTTCATTTGTTGTTAATTCATTCGATAAGCTTATTATTTACATAAAGTGTTTCACCGACTTTGAGCCTCGTTAAATTTAACTCGCAACAACTCCTCTACATGGCTCAGGACTCGACAATGCCAACCACGATTTCGCGACTGCGACCACTCGGCCACCGCTACCATTAGCAATTACCGAATGAGAATCATTTGGAGAAATTAATTATTTCTGTGTGTGTGCGTGCGTGCGTGCCTGCGTGCGTGTTGAATAGTGAATAGTACAACGTGCAAGTTAAAAAGTACTAAAATACCTGTTTTTGTTTAATAAAATCACTTGGAATTTTTACCGTAAGAAAAAGCTTAAATACCTAAACTTCATTCCCTTTGTGATAGTACTTAAAAACTAATTTTTATTTTATTTCTCCCTTCATCTATACACCAAAGAAAATCTTTTCCATATAAATAGTTTTTAAAAGTCTTGAAAAATTTTTTCGATCCCCTCTAATGTATATACCTACACTATCTTATAGGTTTCTAGATATGATATTAAATCCCTTTATCTGTGTATCAGAAAACATCTTGATGATATACATGTGTGTGTAATTTTTATTTTCATTCTTGCTTAGAATTATGCGATTTTTATTTGCCATATGGTCTGACCTCTAAAAACAGCTAACACTTCACCGGAAAAAAAAAAAATTTTTTTCACTTTATAATTCTCAACCCAAAGAAAGCTTTCAATTTCTATAATTTTATTTTTTCCTATTTAGTCTTTAATTTCTTGTTTTTGCATTTAAACCCGGCATCACTCGCGCGAAAAACACGATCGAACGTTCTCGCGCAGGGTATCTCATACCTTTACATTCTTTTTTTTATCGTAAAATTTGCATACAAAAGTTTAAAAGGAAGAAAAGTAGGAAGTAAAGTATGTTTATTACATTTTTCACACGTAAATTTAGTTTTTCTGTTCTTTTTATAAGGACATTCAGTATATTGTTTATACACTCATTTAATCTCGTCGTGAGTGAATGTGATGTTTTCACTGGATCTTATTTTTTTTTTTAATCTGTATCTTTTTAAAACTAAACATATAGGAGTAGACTTCTCTATTCTTTAAATTCAAATATTCTGGAATTTTTTTTTATTTTCTCTTATTGTTCCAGTAATAGTTTTTTTTCTTCAAAAGTTCATCTGAAAATGGATAAGATGTGTACCAGTTGTCTACTTGAAAATTACATTCTTCACAAATGTTTTTGAGTCTATATATATAAAACATTTTGTTTCAACAGTGTTTCCCTCTTCTAAATTTGAATCTATTTCAGAGGAGGAATCATACTTGCTGTTATACTCTTCATCATTTAATTCTTCCTCATCATAACCGCGAAGAGAATTTCTTCATCCGAGAATACTGTTGTTCTATATATATGTATTAAATACGGTATCTATTAAATTACTTAAATATCGTATTTATTCATCATAACTACAATAATACGCCATAGCATAAGGAAGATTTAAAACGCGCTCATACATTCAAAGCTGTAACGGCGATTCACGCGCAGGGCATGACATACCCGAAGAGGCGGTATCCAAAAATGTATATTTAAAATTTGCCTACAAGCTGAGGCCCCTCAAAGGAGATGACCTTAAAGTCAGGTACACGAAAAACTATCCATTTTCCAAAAAAAGTTTAGAAGGAGTGTTGAAAAAAGTTAGACAGTGGGTGTGATACACCCTGTGCGAGAAGTGCCGGATTAATTCATTATTGATATTTAGCGTGAAACCCCCTTGAATGAATTACAGGCACATTCACTTACTTGTTCTTGTATCATTATTATTTATGTATTGATTCATTGTTTCCAGTAAATACTAAATCAGGCACTGTTAAGTACCTTAATATTTTCGTGTTATGCTGTCGCTTATAAATTTTAAACTACGCTTAATTTAAAAATTACTAGCAACAAAATGAATGAATTTAGGTTTTTATGACAAAATTTTAAACCTAAAGCTTAAAACACAGTTGAGTTGTATATATTTGTATTTAAACTTGGAGAGCATTCGACGTTAAAGATTAAATTAAAAGTGGTAAATTCGGGGCTGAGTTCAAAAATATCTCCTTTAATATAACAATTATTAATTTGTTAGGTTACGCAAAGACAACATATATTCTTAACAAAAATAAAGGGCAAAGAGCATGGTCGGTTTCTAATAGAGTGACCCCATTCTTTCCTCGCCTGGCCTCTACTGAAGATAGGTGGTCGCTAGAGGCCGCTTCTTCTGCAAGAGGTTACAAACTGGATTTTTAATTTAACGTACTTAAACTTTCTTTTATTATATTTTAATTATCCAATTGGAGCTGTGTTTTATAGAATGTAATATATAAAAAGTTATTAGTACCTTTAAATAGAGGTTTAGTTCATCTTATATTATTCAGTAACCATAGTGATACTAATAGTATACATTTTTTCTCTCGATTCCTAATTATGATGCTTGGATTTAAACTTTACCTTTCTTTATCATAGGACAATGGACGGATGTATTTTATGGACCTGGCTCCTTATACCCAGGTTATGAAGAGAAGAATACTTACACCGGAACTTATTACACACCCGCGGGTGTTCGGACGCCCTCTCATTCGTTTAAAAGGAGGTCGCTCCCTGAAACGTATTCCAGGAATGATCGGCTGAAGGGTCGAAGGATCGTGTGTTTGTACAATAACGTCAATTATTACAAAAGCGGATTCACCCCCAAAATGATCGATCCTCACCTTTGTACTCATATCAATTACGAGTTTGCAATGCTCGATCCTAAGACGTACGAAATGGTACCCAGTCAACCTGGTATAGACCTTCAACAGAGCTTCTATGATGTAAGTTGCATTTTAATACGATAATGTACATCCAACTTCTTTTAACCTTTTATCTATCGCCTTATGATTTGGTGCAGTTTTTTTTTTCATGCAATATTTTTTGAATCACTACATTGAAAAAAAATTAAGAGATATACATAAACAAAATATTCAACTTTGGGAAATTTAATCCGTTAGAGCTAATTAATTAATTAAAGATATTCAACTGTAAAATTATATATATACACTTTTCACTTAAAATAAATAGTCAAATCGTTTTCTAAAGTCTTCATTAACATACAAAAAAAAAATACTTATCTTTTGACATGAACTACTTTTTCAGAACAAAAATGACTACCTTCGCAATCCGACCAAAATGTCAGCCGAAAATGCAATTTCTGCTTTAAAACTATTCACCTTCCCCGCTAAAATACTTATCATTGAACCCGTGCTGCCATATATCATGGAAGTGGGGATTTAAAAGAACATTCCTTCTACGTATCGTCAGAGTATTCGTAAAAATGGTTATTCTAAGTAATTTTAAAGTGAGTGAGTGAGTGAGTTAATATTAACGTCGCACTGTTCAGCTACACGAGGGCTTTTGGCGACGGACCACGTAATTTTGAACCATGGTCAAGTGACGTGGACGACACCTGAGCTGGTACCCCCCTCTCCTAACTACCACACCACACCAACGGGAGGACGTTTCAGCTCTCGACAGATTTAACGTGCATCGCTGCCCTACACGGCGGGTCTTTAGTGGTACTGGGATCGAACGCATGACATGCCTGCCATGGTTGGATGCCTTAACCACTGGGCTACCGCAGCCCCCTTAAAGTGAGTGGTACTTATAAGTACCGTCAGTAGATAATGGGTTAATAAGTTTTGAAATAACATAGCATCTTCTTTTTTTTCGCGTGCCTTGTCTACTCATTCAAGATTTAAAATCCCTGATCGATAAGATCATTATTTAAAGAACGTTTTCAGGCTATGCAAACTAAAAACTCGATAAATCGATAATTGACAAACCCCTACATGAGAATAATCATAATACTACCAAGCATAATAACGAGGAATAAGGCAAATTTAATTATTTAACTGCTAATGAAGTTTCTTCGAAACTTAAATTTGCTACAAGTGTTGAAAATTATTTTTAAGCAATGTGAACCCAAAGTCGAATGCATTTAAAATTATTATCTCTTGAGCATTTTGTATACGTCACTTAAATTTATATTTAATCATTAAATAAAACATGTGCATGTGAAATTTTAAAATTAATATTAAGTATTTCAATGTGTTAAGTTAAATGTATAAACGTTTCAGAGAGAGTAATGAATATATAAATGTTAAACTTATTCAAAACTTATTCAGCAATCCCGGAGTGAGTGCTTACTAATGCCGCATTCTGAAGCTATGCAAAGACGCTCTTGACGACGGACCTCGTGATTTTGAACCATATTTAAGTAACAGGAAGACACCTAATCCAACTACCCCACACTCCTAACTTTCACACAACGCCAAGGGAAGACATTAGGCCACGACAGATTTAACTTGCATCAGCTCCTTTACACGGCGGTACATGAGTAGCACTGACTCAAACTCTTGATATGCTGGCCACGAGTCCGCGACCAAGACTATTAGCTAGTGTGGCTACTAAAGATCTTAAAAATATTACCTCGTGTTAGTTTAGGAGAGAATCTTTCAAAATAACCCTTTATAGATTCTATTTCGGAATTATTTGTAAATGTAATTGGGAGAACGTTTCATTAAACCCGTTTAAGGGAAAGAACAGTCACCCATCCGGTATAGTGGTTAGTGACGCTGACTGCGGTGCCGTAGGGCCTGGGTTCGAATCCTAGATAAGGCATGGATGTTTGCAATTGCATACGAGTTGTGGCTTCGCGTCATGGGGGTACTTTTCACAGCTTTCGAGCCGCAAGTCCTCTCATGAGGTTGGTGGAAGGGGAAGAGGGATCGGAGGCCCCTGACCATCCCCAGGGTGTTCGCCCTCAAAATTGGGGTGGAACCAAGCAAAATCGTGCTGTCACCTGCATGATGCTTCCAAGCTAAAACTAACGATTAGCGTAATATTCTTTCTCTTCACCACGATGAATTTCGTGTACCTTGATCTGATGTTACTGTCGATCAGGTGGCATAAGTTATAACAACAAGGGCAATAATATTACTGTAAGAACTGTTCTCAATGTGAATTGTTCATGAATTAATTCGGACATTTCAGTTTCTGAATTAAACCATTATTCAGAAAGCAAATTGAAGCAATCTGCTAGAATTGAATCAAAAACAGGGCCAAGAAGATTTTTCCTAAGCCTTTTAATGTTTTCACGATATTCAATAAATTCATTTTAAATGGACTCCTTTTACTTTTGCAGTAAAATGCCGACACAATTTTTAATGAATGTAATATTCAGTAAAGAAAACATTTTTTTTTCTTCGATAATTTCTGCTATTCATATGCATATTGTATAATTCAATCGATTTATACGGCTTAGAATTAATAAATTTCGAGGATTTATATGTATTTAATTAGGTAAAAGGAATAGATTTTTTTGTAAGTTTTGTTTGAATCATCTGAGAAACCGATATAGTACTTAAGCACCTGCACTAGTAACAAATGGCAAAGGAAAATATCAGTAAATGTTATAATGTAAATTATCTATTTATTGCATTCAACGTCTATGGAGCTTAAAAAAATAACTAATCACTTTTTTTCAATTTAAAGAGGGAACTTATTGTTCCATTTACCCTTAAAATACGAAAAAAATATTTACACTCAAACAAATTTAATTAAAATTTTACTGTTACATTTTTTTCTATTACATTTTTTTCTATAAAATAATGTTTAATAGTCCAAAAATTATTTTAGCTTTTGAATTAAGTGCCTCTATTCATTTAAATTAAAACAAATTTCAAAAATCAGTTAACAAATTCACAGATGCTGCAAATATATCACATATTCAATTTTAATTCTTACCATAACCACCGTGCAATTTTCAGTTATCATCTCGATTGCCATAGCTTTGTTTAAAAGTAATTTCAAACGATCTAGAACAGGGGTCGGCAACCTTTTAGCTGTGGTATGCCAAACCAATCAACCAGTATGATACAGCGTTCCACACAGAAAATTTTTGAAACATTTCAAATTCCGCGATAATGCATGCCGTGTTAGGGAATCGAGGTCAACGATATAGAGATTTACATTTTTATTATACGTTAGTTTTGCAGCATTTAAAGATATTTCTTAACTTAAAATATAACTATTCCTTCAAAGAAAATTCAAATTGCATAAATATATTAAGCATCTTTAAACATATTTATTTAAATAAGAAATACATAACATAAAATATATAAGTATTTTCCTTCATTTTAATTAAATGAAAAGTTAAACGCGAACCTAGTCCTTGCACGAGTCTACTTTCATGTCGCAAAATCCGGAGTACAATTTGTGACTTAGCATTTGACATACGATTCGGAGCATTCATTTGTTAAACAGTTTCTTTACAGATTTGAAATACTTTTCACATGAAGAAAGTTTTTTTTATTTTTTACTTAGATACGTAAAACAAAAACGAAAAGCAGAATAAATGCAATTTTCGCTCTTCAAATAATTAAACCTTTCCATCAATGACTTTTAATAATTTACAAAACTGTTAGAGTTATCTTTCAGATTTTTTCGTAATTCCGTAAATGTCCATAATTTTGAAGATGTTTGGCAAATAAGGCTCATAGCAAATTTATCAACTTCCATCCACTCAAAAATTGACAAATTTGTAGAATAGTGCGGAGTGTTATTGAGAATTGTACCGCGTGCCACATATGGCACGCGTGCCTTAGATTGCTGACCCCTAATCTAGGATTACCGCTTAGGGATGATATCAAAATAGAGCGAATCCTCTCCACGTGTTAGTTCATTGTTTGTACTTCAGACGGAAAAAAAAGAATTGTTTATGTTCTCGACAAATATTTGCTAAAATAACTTCTTTGTTTTAAAATAATAGCGTATATTATCTTTCTATATTAAGAAAGTATTCGTATTGTTGTGACTAAAAATAAAAAATCATAAAAGCTATTTTTTATACGTATATTCAAAGCATCTGCAAAATTCCCATCTAGTTGTTATTTTTTTTTCTGAATTTTTTTTTCTTTGTTTCATTTTTATTATGTTTATTTTTGTTCCAGACGTGACTTTTTCGTTTCATTTTTGCGAGTCGAGAACATTTTCGAAGCCATAAATAACAATTGTATAAGAGCTTTAATATTACAAATGTACTCTTTTCCACATTTCGCGACAATTCCTTTTTATTCTTTTTTTCTGTTCCATTTTGCCGACTCGCAGGCGATATTTCAATTTTTGGCATTAAACTGTGAATACAGAAGAAAATATCCAGACACATGACATTTTTATAATAAATTCTACCACTAGTGAAAGTTCCTATTGTCAAGAGAGAATTGTAATATTAAGAAATGTTTATACAGTTGCATGCAAATTTTAAACAAAACATTCCAAATGAATATAGACTTTATTTTGTCATTCTGTTAAAAAAAAAAAGGTATTTTGTATTTTATCTTTTAGTTTAAAGATTTAATTCGGGTAATTTTTTTTACTTAGTTTTGAATTATTAAAATTAAATTTTCCATTTATTATATGTATATGTATGAAAATTAAATGCATTTATTAATTAAGACTTTTTTGCCTCCTTTAAAGATATAGTACCTTCTACACATTTCTGTTTTTTCTGACCTGCACTCTATAAAAAAGCACTTTGGGATACGGTTCAATGGTGATTAATATCAGCTGATGCTTTTAATTCAAAACATCTACAGTGCTTCAAGATCTATAAAATGCAGCAAAAAAATTACGAGATATATTGAAAGTTCCGTTTCTTAAAAAGGAAACTATGTTTACTTAGAGTATCAACACCTTATATCAAACGGGCTATTACTTCTTTTGCTAAACTGTCAATGTGCAAATGTGTGTATAATTTAATTTAATTTCTGATTATAAAAATAAATAATTATAATTTGGGAAGAACTTGTTATAACTCATGTTACTGATTATTACTAAAATATTAATATAATATGAATAATAATAATGAATATTTTGTAGACACTTACGTTTTCTTGAAATGATTAACAATGTATACATTACTGTATTCATAATTTAGTTTCCTACAGATAAAAATCAATTGTTTTTTTTCGTTCGAAAAAAAAAATATTGCAGCAATTGGTGTATTAAAAAGGAAATTAGTATTTGTTTCTTGAGATACAAATGGATAAAGAAGATTAAACTTTTGATAATGTCTGGGTATGTGTACATAAATTGTTGAAATATTCTTGAAACTTCGTGCGATGAGATCATGAAGAGAATAAGAAAACTGGGATTTTGAATTCTTAGAAAGTAGTTTCATTTACGATCTGTTGAGAATAAATCTCTAATCCTATAACGTAATTTACTGAAAAATACGAGTAAATAACGCACAACATCTTAACTTATTCAGGCAAAGAAATAATAATAGAATTCATTCAGTTTAATAAGTCAGAAACTATGATACGAAAAAAAATGAAGAACAATTTCTTGACAAATGTAAAGGAATATCGACGCACAATTTGCGGATTATATAGAGTTAGGCACAAAGAGAGAAAACTATTGAAAGCTTTTTTTTTTCTTTTATGAATCAATGGAGGGGGACATATCCTACTCGTATTTACACAAAATAGTACATTAATTTTATTATACTAAAGTAATAAAGTGTATTTGAAAACCATATTTTTATTTCAAAAACTATAATTCTTCTTTCATCTTAAAAACTATGATTTCATTTCAGTAAAAACTTACATTGTGAATTTGGGGGAATCAGCTTGGTATCATGTGTATTATAAGTTGCTCAAACCGAACGAAACCATTACTCGGGCTCTCTTCGAATGTTAGTTGAGGAGACTGCGCTGAAATTTCAAACAAAAAAAACAAGCCCATTAATAACTCAGACACGGCAAAATTCTTCTTCTTTAGGATATTGTTCGTCCACATGTTAATGCGCCGGTCAAAACCTATTAGGAAGCCCTTATTTGGGGAATCCTACCCTAGCCGCCGTATTAACCAGACATTGCCCCTTCCGATTATCACTTTTCGATCGATGGCACATGGCTTGTCTGAGTAGTATTTCACCTCATGTGAAGATATCAAAAATTAGGTCGATTCGTGGCTAGCCTCAATAGCTGAGGGGTTCTTCCGATTCGGAATCCGTATGCTGCCAGATTGACGGAACAAAGAGTAAACTAGCAATGGACAAAACTTTGAATAAAACATAATGTACTGTTATTTCCCAATATACTGTTCCCCCAATTTTTTCTAAAAAACGGCGGAAACTTATTTGTTCACCTTCTTTATTCACAAATTCTACAATTCATTTCAAAAATTAAGAAAGCATTTAAGATAAAGCAAGAAAATTTTCTTTCCTGATTGAGTTAGGAAATATATTTCAAGCTGATGCCGTTGGTTGAGTTCGAATAACAACCAGAGATGGAGATGGTACATACGTTTATATTGCAGAAAATAAATATTTACAGTTAAAGTTTACAATAAAAGGTAGTAATGCGGTTAAATGAAAATTACACCTTTGAAGATGCTGCGGATTGATGCGGACAAGACCTTGCGTCTGTCCGTTGCTTCCAGTTTACAGAATGTCCCGGTACGGGGTTCAAAAGTTTCCGTTGGGGTAGGAAAGCGGGAAAGTATGGCGCACTCAGTTACAGTTAAGTGAAGAGTGTAGTAAACACAAGCAGTAATATGTATTTCATTGTTTACATACAAATTATCTAAAATGCATACTTTGTCCCCAAAAGGATTTAATATGTGTTGGACTATTTTTTAAATCCTGTTTCTGACCGATAAAAAGTTTTTTAATTTAAATATTTCAGGAGAGTCACATTAGAAATGAATCAAAGATTGTAAAAAAATATGATTTGAAAACAAACACATATTTAAAAACGAATAATCCTTTTATATTCAAAAGGAAAATATTCATGCTTCAAGCTGCTTTGATTTTTCAACTTTATTTGATGCACATCAAAATGATGTATGTATCAATTATTTCACTATGAATTTTATCAGCCATGATGTTTTTCCTACTAAAATCTTTCTTTATTTCTTAATCCAAATACAAGGTAATTAAATTTTTTTAAATAAAATATTCATTCACACAAAAGGGAGAACTCTATCTAGATTTATTTTAAAATAAAGATATAAAATTAGTATCGCAAAACTAAGAGAAAAGAATGTATTTCTAATCAATGATAAGAAAAAGAATCTTAGAATCTCTTTTTTACATATTTATGTTTATAATTATGATTGTAGATAATGTTATATAAGCTTTATAATTATAGATTTTGGATTTCATTTTTAAATAGGAAGCCGTCGCTCTGAAAGAAACTAATCCAGATCTAAAAGTGATGCTTTCGATAGGAGGTTGGACTGATAGTACGAAAAAATACTCTGAACTCGTTGAATCATCTGACAGAATCGATAATTTTGTAAAGAAGGCCGTGGCCTTCTTAGAAGCCCACGGATTTGATGGCTTAGACGTGGCGTGGGAGTATCCGAACTGTTGGCAAGGCGCCTTGGGGATCAGTCCAAATGACAAAGAAAACTTCGTTAAACTTCTTCAAGTGAGTAGTCCACTTTATTCATCGGTACAATACTTTTTGGTTGAGTCCTGTTTTAGCCTACACTTTTATTTATCGCCAAATTGGTGAATTGTTATCCTCATATTGGACAGATCCAATACAAATAAATCAGCTGCTGGCGCACTTTGGCACTTCTTGGAGGAAGGTATGGGCTAAAATGGGATTTTGTTTTTCTTTTGAAAAATGCTTACAACTTCAGTTTTAGTTAAAAATACATGCAATTCAGTTGTTATCCAGGCTAAAAACAATTCAATGTAAAACTGAAAGAGAATTTTAGTTTCTTTTAGTCCTAATTCTACAATACTATCTTAAAGTGATGTTGAATTGCTCTTTAAAGTATAATATTTTTGATATGATTGTTATAATGAGTTTTCTTAGAATTGTTGCGCATAGAACAAAAATATCCTTTAGATTCTTTTGTGTATAATTTATACAAGAACTGAGTCCCATATTAAATGAAGATAGAGCTAAGATGAAATGTTTTCACTTAAGTTTCTTATTTTGTTTCTTGTATTACTTAATCTGTTTTTATAGGCATATGGTACTACAGGATTTTAAAAAATAAATACTGGAAAGATTAAAATATCTTAAAGATTCCATTTGATTTTTAAAACATCTTCAACCTCTTTAAGTTTTAAAACAAAGCATTCTTTTAACCCCCCCACCCAGATTTAATTTTAAAACTTTCATTTTGAGATATTTTTGTGAAACATCTAAAGAAGTATTCGTTTAAGTATTTACTGTCTTTTTACCACAAAAACAATTTAGGGCAGTCTAGCATTATATGCACGCATTTACCTTTCTTCTCCTCTGATCCTTCAAATATATTAATAGGGAGAAAGCTTCAACTGTGTTATTCTAAATTGTAAATAATATTGAATAATATAAAAGCTCAGGAAAAAAAATTTAATGAAAAGGAAAAAGACAAAAGACGAGACAAAATTTACATATAGTGCTTTACTTTTAGTGGTATTTATAAGAAACGAAAGTTCCCTGTTTTAAATTTTATTTAATTAGTTTATGCTTATTATTAATTTCTTTGGTATCTCTCACTTGCTTTAACATTTTTTGAAAATAAATGTAAGTATTATATACGCATACCCGCTCTAGAGTATAGGTCTAATTATTCCAAAACGGGAATTTTTTACCTATGATACCCATACAACACCTTCCCCCACACTTGGGAGTAGATTTCCATAAAACCCGTTCTTAGCCTTAGCGGATCTAGTGAAGAAACTACTTAGTGAAGAAACATGTCTGCCGAATTTCAAGTTTGTAGGTCTACTGGGTTCAAAGATCTCGAGATGAGTGAGTGGTTCACTTTTTTCTTACACACACATGCGTACGTGTTTAATACATTCTATTATCACATGATGAAAAAAAACTCAATTTTTTACCACAGTATGATGTTACATCAGTGCTTCTTAAACTTTGAATATTTGCGATTCAATATTCAATAGTAATTTTCATCACGCCCCCCTTACACACAAATATAACAATATATTGAATTCAATAATACTATACTTTGACGCTATAGCTACAATACGACTTTATCCTCTTAAATGCCACTGGCGTATACATACATCTTACTCGACCTATGCATTAAATGCCCCGGACGTATGTATACGTCTTTTCGAAGCACGATTATTTATGTGCACTGCTATCCATAAAATTATTCCGAAGGCTTTGGAATGCAATAAAAGGACTTTAATAGTGGTTGTGAAGGATTTACTTATATCAGAGAATTTTTTTCTTGTTTATTCCTTTTCTCCCCCCAATACATCACATACGCTCGCTTCGAGGAAAACGGTGGAATTGGGGAGCGAATCGCGCAACTTTTAATCATCAGTTAAGGAATTATTTATAAACAGTACAAATTATCAAGATAGGTTTTAACTCTTTTATATAATTAAATGTGAAAAGCCAATGGATCGCTGGTAATTGTTAATTTTTTTCTTAACTTAGTATTGTTAAATTAATTATAAAATACTTTATGCCATTGCTTCTCAAAGTTTCAATATTCGTGGCTCAATCTTCAATCATTCATTTTCATCGCGCCCCCCTCATACAATAACAATGTATTGAATTCAATAATACTATACTTCGACGCTAAAACTACGATACGACCTTAACCTCTTAAGTGCCACTGGCGTATATAAACGTATCGCTTAATCAAATCGTTAATTTCTCCGGACGTATATATAAGTCTTTTCGATGTATGAACTTTTCTCTGCACTGCTATCCGTAAAAGTATTTCGAAGGCTGTGGATTGCAATAAAAGGACCTTGACAATGTTTGCAAAAACATTTACTTATTTCAGAATATTTTTCTGCTTCTTTATTTCCTCCTCCTCCTCCCCCCCTTACATCACATGCACGCGCCTATGTGGAAAATGGTTGGCAGTGGGAAGCGAATCGCGTAACTTTGAATACGCAGTTAAGGGATTAATTATAAACCGTCAAATTATAAAATAAGTGTTAATTTTTGTATGTAATTTTATATTCCCATGGAGTCACTGGTAATTATATTAAAAACTTGTTCTTAACTTAGTATTGTTAAATTAAATATAAAATACATTGTATAGTACTGATACACTTATAAGTGTAATATATTAATACAAATGTGTGTTTTATATTTTTTATTATGCCAGAATATATTTTGTTTGTTTACTGTCAGTAAATTAATAATTTTTTAAAAATAATCTTTTGTTTTTGTCTTTCAATATGCTCACGGCCCCCTCGTAGAGTCGTGCCCTCCAAGAAGGGGGCGCCCCACAGTTTGAGAAACGCTGTATTATGCAGTATTGATACATTTATAAGTGTATTTTGTAGCAGTGTAAATGTTAATTTTTTTTATTTTTTATTATGACAGAAAGTATTCTGTTTGTGCTTTTAATAAATTAATGTATTTTTTAAATAATCTTTTGTTTTCGAATTTTCAATATGCTCGTGCCCCCCTGGCAGAGTTATCACGCTCCCAGGGGGGCGCGCCCCACAGTTTGAGAAACACTGTGTATCATAATTCACAAAAGGTATAAAAATGTTTCCTTCCATTTACCATATACAGTGAACCCAAAAAGTATTCGTACTAACTAAGAATTCAGTTAACTGTTGACGTGTTCTTGTTCTAACTAAGAATTTAGTTAGAACAAGAACACGTCTACCTCCATACATCAGCATGGAGGTGTTCTTGCGTGAGGCTGTAAATCGGCTTCAGGGTTAAATAATTTGATATTTTTTGATGGTATTGTGAGTCATGAGCTCTATCTAAATATTTTAACAACATTTTCAAATTATCTAACAAAAATTTGGATATTGTTGACAACTTCATTTTTTAACAAGATCATGACACCAAGCACACTGCTTTCAAAGTACACCACTGGTCTCTATAACTGTTGCAAATTCTGAAAAAAAACCTCCTAACTGACCTGATTTATGCCTAGTAGAACATATTTAATGAGAATTTGATTTTAAAAAGAGAAAGCATGACAAATAAAAAACATTATGTGAAGTTAAACAATAATCACAGAAAAATGGAGGAACATCGATGCAGAAATTACAAATAACAGATGAAATCTATACCAACACGTTTAAAAGTTATTATGAAAGCTAAAATATATCCTACTGAGTATTAAATTAAGAAAAAAATACAGTATTTAAAGCTATATTAAGATTTTTTTAAGTGTTCGAAGACTTTTGTGGCGTAATTTTTTAGTGGTTTTTAGATTATTAGTTTTTTTAAATAATAGTTATATTATGTTTTAAAAATTGGTTATGTTACTCCATTAAAAAAAATTACAGATATCATTAAAAAAATTACAATTCTAATATATTAATTTTTATTAGTCGAAAACATTAAATTTTATAGAAAATTACAAGTGTACGAAAATTGTTGCTGTCCACAGCATTTCATCGTATAACGCGCACATTTAACACAAAAGAAAATGAGAACAAAATTTACATGTGCGTGTTATACAATGCAAACGATAAAACCTTAAAAGTAAAGAAAAGATGAGCATAAAAACACACATTAGATTTCTATATATATCTAAATGTTGTTTACTTAAAAGAAATGACATACCTTGATAACTTTTATTATAAGGTAACACGAAAAGTTCGTTCCTCATATTCGTCTTCCGTTATATCTAACCGATTTGTCATTTTGTTTCAGTGGTTCGGTGTTCGAAATATGGTGCAAATAATCATTTCGAAATAGAACTAACTTTTTAATTAAAAATATAAAGGATGCAAGAAACAAAAACGAATATTCACACGTAAAAACATTGAAAAAAAAATCTTTGCAATCGAAAAACTAATGAAATTAATAAGTGAAAGCAACAGATTTTTTTTTCGTTTTGCGTTTTATGTTTCAAAAACCATATCAAAATTCAAATTTAAACAGTCAACTAAAGAATTCTCATATCAAGATTTATGACAAAATGAGTACCAATTTTTGTTGCAAAAACTTATAATACCAAACGATTAAATATCAGTAAATAAAATAAATAGTAAGAAAAATTAGTATTTATAAATTATTAAATCAAAGCAGCCGATAATAGTATGAAGAATAGAATAATTTCCAACATTAATATTAAGAATAATTTTATAAAGAACATATTTCATATTTCTATATTACATATATTTTGATTTATATTCAAATCTAAATCAACTTCGTAGTTTCTTTTTTATATATAGCAATTGCCTGGAGTCCAGGAGACGTATAAATGGCCATAGAGAGTAGGATGTCAAATAGTGCGAGTTATCACTGTTTCCAGTTACTTTTTCTACACATCTTCATTCACATCAACAAATTCTATATAATTTTTTCACAATCACTGTTGTTATGATCCATAGATAAATAATCATCTTCCGTTCCATCCAGATTCTAAATTTTTTAAATAACTTTTTGAATATGCCAGGTTTAATGTGTTGTCATTCTTTTGTTATTATCTCACTCACTGTTTCTAAATAAGAACATTGCAGTGCACATTTCAAGTTTCTCCACAAAAAAAAAAAAAAAAGTACACGTTATAAAGGAATATACCTCAAACTTAAAAATTTCTCTTTGAAAGTATAGCTGCGCATTATACTCCGGTACATACGGTAATTAGTATCGAAAACATTTTTTAATGGTTCAAAATAAGTAAGAACGATTTCTGATTTTTTACAGTTTCTCTCACAAGTTCTCAAAATCGAGAGATAAATATAAAAAAGAACCATTACATGAAAACTTTTTTAAAAAATTGCGTGTGAGCTTATGACCACACGACAGAAGTGAAAACTTCTAATTTATTCTTGGGAAGAGAATCCAATTGTTCGGATGTACTACGTTTTTTCTTTAAAGACATTTCGGTATACGGGCGTTAAGTAATTCTCTTTTTCGCGCCCATTCATAGGTGAATTTGTTTATTCCATTCATTTTTGTTGTTGTTGTTGTTGTTGACTAATTCCTCCTGTCTAGCCGCAGGATAGACCAGGTCCATGAGCCCAAGAGTCCTCAGGAAATCGTACACCAAAAGAGGACTGGAATAGATGTCCTCCCTTTCAAGTCCTGCACAAAACAAAAGATGATCTGGAGTTGCCTGTACCAAATTGCATTTAGTACAATTCTCGTAAATTTTCTGGCCTAAGTTAAAGGAAAGGCCTCTAATGTGTCCACTTGCAAGCCTACTAATAGTTGTTTGGACGACTCAATCCGCCTTGATGGAAAGGGCACCACCTGGGGCCTGCCTATTATACCAGGGGTGAGTCGGAGGAGTCTTCCATAGTTCTTGAATCAAAGATTTCGTTTAAGAAAAAATTTCCGAGAAAGTCAAAGTTCTTCTCGACATTAAATTTTCAGTGACACCTTCCTTGGCTAAAAGGTCAGCTGTGTCATTGCCAAAGAGACCAATGTGAGATGGAATCCATTGGAAGTAAATCTCATGTTGCTGGGAAAGTTCTTTAAGATTTTTAAGAATTGAGACCGATGTTTTGTCTCCAACATTTGTCCAGTCGCTAAGGTGTTGGATAGCACTTTTATCACATAATATCCATATTTCATCAGGATATGTCATAGTCTTAATGATTCGGAGAGCTTCATCAATGGCAATTAACTCGGATCTAAAAACAGAACAAAAGTCCGAATTCTAATTTTGATATTATGAGAACAATTAGGAGCCTTTATAAAGATGCCACTGCCACATGAGTTTTGTTCGTCTTTGCTACCGTCGGTATAAATTTGCATTGCAGTAGCTGGAATTTTGTTAATAATCTCCAATGCTAATTGACGTAAATATTCAGGTGGATCTTGATTTTTGGAAGTATGAGCTCCCATTTCTGGTTTAAAATGGACTCAAGGCAATCCCGCCTGAGGGTTAAATACGTTCTTCAAAAATGTTCTTCAATGTCCTGATCTAATAGGTCCATCGCTTGCATTCGAGATTCATTTTTGTAAATGACATTGCTTAAATAATTATGAATTCTTATCTATATATATATATAAAGGAGAAAAGTGACTCACTCACTCACTGACTGACTCACTGACTAATCACGATATCTCTGGAACTATTAAAACTACAGTCTTGAAATTTGGTAGGTAGGTTCCCTTCATGGAGTAGACGTCAGCTAAGAAAGGATTTTGCAAAGTTCAAACCCCAAGGGGAGTTACGGGGGAGATTAAGGGGCGTTATAGATAATTATTTCCATTACTAAACTATTAGATGTACAGTCGTGAGAAACTTGGTACACAGATTTCTTTCCTAAAGTAGAGATTCCCTACATAATGATTTTTACGAAAATCGACCTCCAAGGGGCGTTCAGGGCGCTTAAGGGGCGTTATAAATAATTATTTCCATTTTTAACCTATTAGACGTACAGTCTTGAAATTTGGTAAGCGGATCCCTTTCATAGAGTACAGATCCCCTACAGAATGGGTTTTGTGAAAATCGACTCCCAAATGGCGTTGTAGAGAATTAAGTGGCGTTATAGGCAATTAACTCCTTTTTTAAACTATTAGACGTAAAATCTCGAAATTTAGTAAGCTGATTCCATTCATGAAGTAGAGATCCGCTATACGATGGGTTTTGTGAAAATCGTTTCCTAAGAGGCGTTATGCATAATTATTTCCATTTTTAAACTATTAGACGTACAGTCTTGAAATTTGGTAAGCGGATCCCTTTCATAGAGTACAGATCCGCTGCAAAATGGGTTTTGCCAAAATCGTCTCCCAAGTGGCGTTGTAGAATATTAAGTGGCGTTATAGGCAATTAACTCCTTTTTAAACTATTAGGCGTAAAATCTCGAAATTTAGTAAGCTGATTCCATTCATGAAGTAGAGATCTCTGCTATAAGAAGGGTTTTGTGAAAATCGTTTCCTAAGTGGCGTTGTGGGGGCTTAAGGGGCGTTATAGATAATTATTTCCATTTTTAAACTATTAGACGTACGGTCTTGAAATTTGGTAAGCGGATTCCTTTCATAGAGTACAGATCCGCTGCAAAACGGGTTTTGCCAAAATCGTCTCCCAAGTGGCGTTGTAGAATATTAAGTGGCGTTATAGGCAATTAACTCCTTTTTAAACTATTAGGCGTAAAATCTCGAAATTTAGTAAGCTGATTCCATTCATGAAGTAGAGATCTCTGCTATAAGAAGGGTTTTGTGAAAATCGTTTCCTAAGTGGCGTTGTGGGGGCTTAAGGGGCGTTATAGATAATTATTTCCATTTTTAAACTATTAGACGTACGGTCTTGAAATTTGGTAAGCGGATTCCTTTCATAGAGTACAGATCCGCTGCAAAATGGGTTTTGCCAAAATCGTCTCCCAAGTGGCGTTGTAGAATATTAAGTGGCGTTATAGGCAATTAACTCCTTTTTAAACTATTAGGCGTAAAATCTCGAAATTTAGTAAGCTGATTCCATTCATGAAGTAGAGATCTCTGCTATAAGAAGGGTTTTGTGAAAATCGTTTCCTAAGTGGCGTCGTGGGGGCTTAAGGGGCGTTATGCATAATTATTTCCATTTTTAAACTATTAGACGTACAGTCTTGAAATTTGGTAAGCGGATCCCTTTCATAGAGTACAGATCCCCTGCAAAATGGGTTTTGTGAAAATCGACCCCAAGTGGCGTTGAGGAGAATGAAGGGGCGTTATAGGCAAAAACTCCTTTTTTAAACTATTTGACGTAAAATCTTGAAATTGAGTAAGCAGATTCCATTCACTGTGTGCAGATCTGTCATAAGATGGGTTTTGTGAAAATCGTTTCCTTAAGTGGCGTTGCGGAACCTTAAAGGGCGTTATACCTAATTATTTCCATTTTTAAACTATTAGACGTACAGTCTTGAAATTTGGCAAGCGGATTCCTTTAATACAGTACAGATCCGCTGCAAAACGGGTTTTGCCAAAATCGTCTCCCAAGTGGCGTTATAGGCAAATAACTCCTTTCTTAAACTATTAGACGTAAAATCTCAAAATTTAGTAAGCTGATTCCATTCATTAAGTAGAGATCTGCTATAAGATGGGTTTTGTGAGAATCGTTTCCTAAGTGGCGTTGTGGGGGCTTAAGGGCCGTTATAGATAATTATTTCCATTTTTAAACTATTTGACGTACAGTCTTGAAATTCGATAAGCGGATTCCTTTCATAGAGTACAGATCCCCTATACAGAATGAGTTTTGTGAAAATTGACCCCAAGTGGCGTTGTGGAGAATTAAGGGGCGTTATAGGCAATTAACTCCTTTTTTAAAATATTAGACGTAAAATCTTGAAATTGAGTAAGCAGATTCCATTCATTGAGTAGAGATCCGCTATAAGATGGGTTTTGTGAAAATCACTTCCTAAGTGGCGTTGCAGGGGCTTAAGGGGCATTATAGATAATTATTTCCATTTTTAAACTATTAGACGTACAGTCTTGAAATTTGGTAAGCTATTTCCTTTCATGGTGTAGAGATCCGCTACAAAATAGTTTTGGGGGAAATTGATCCCCAAGGGTCACTGAGGGTGATTAAGGGGCGTAATAGATAAATATTTCCGCTTTTCAACTAATAGAACCACCTGCTTGAAAAATAGAAGGTATGTTCCGTTCATGGAATAAAGTTCCTTTTACAAAGATTTTTGCGTAAACGGACCCCCAAAGGAGTGAGTTTGCGAGGGATTAAGGCGTGTCATAGAAAAATTCCTGTTTTTGAATTTAACTCATTTACTTGAAATTTGTTGAGCAGTTTTCTTTAGTTGAATAGAGTTCCACTAAGAATGGATTTTACGGAAATCAACTCCAGGGGGAAGCGGGGAGAGTTATTGGGGCGTATTGATAGACAAAATTCCCGTTTCCGAACTGCTAAGACTACAATAATAAAATTTGGTTTGCATGCTTCTTTTGTTGAATTGGAATCCGCTAGGAATGCTGTCAACGAGGTATTGATGATAAAAATTCCGTTTTTGCTCTGTTCGATTTAGACTTGAAATTTAGCACGCATGTTTATTTTATGGAGTAGAGATCCACTGAAAGTTGCTTTGGTGGAAATCCACTTGATTGTTAGGTTAAGTGAGCGAAAACAATCTTTCTCCATCTATTTTAGATATAAATAGAAATTAGATATTATAATTTATGTTCTTTTTATATCAAGGGGCGAGAGTAACAGCTATAAATACATTTTTCAATATAATCGAATTCTTAATGCTTGATATCAATAATTAATATATATGTAAACAGTATACATATGTACAAGATCGTGAAATACCCAGTGAAGCGGGTGGGTAACGCTAGTATATTTATATATGAGTATATACGATTTCTATATATGTATATACACTGGTGTGCAAAAATTAAGAACGAGACGGTTTTTCAATATAACTTTGTACAAAAGCTTTCCAAATCAACACATTTATAATACCGTAAGATCCCAAATACGTAAGGACATGTGTAATGTAAGCAACACTTACTAAAAGAGAAATCAGAGGGATAAAAAGAAGCTTTATTGAAAAAGTTGCATGGAGCGCAATGCAACTGAAGGCCGAAACATCCCTGTGATGGGTGTCCAGCAAGAAACATCCGGTCTTTAGTAGGGGATATGATCTCCCCTGACTGCTAGGCAGGTTTCACAGCGTCTGCCCATGCTGAAAATGAGGGTGTCAATGAGTTATTGAGGTATTGCTGCCCATTCGTCTTGCAGTGCCAATCGAAGCTCCCGAATCGTTACTGGTGGTAAGGTACGAGCTGCCAAGCGTCTGCCTAGAAAACCCATACATGCTCGATGGGATTGAGATCCGGAGATCGTGCCGGCCAATCCATACGTTCAATATCCTCACTCTCTAAGAGCTATTCGGCAGCTATTGTGCGATGACATGGTGCATTGTCGTCCATGAAAAGGAACTGCAGACCCATAGTGCCTCTAAAAAGACGCACATATGGAAGAAGAATCTCATTACAATAACGGGTCCCGTTGACTGAACCTGCGTCGAAGATGTGAAGGTCTGTACGACTACCAAGCATGATGCCTAACCAAACGAGAACACCGCGACTTCCATACCTGTCCCTTTCAATGATGTTCGAGGGATGATTGCGGCTTCCCCGCTCTCTCCAGATGAGTATGCGATGAGAATCGCTACTCAAACTGAATCTGCTCTCATCTGTAAAGAGTACTCATCCCTATTCATTGTCTCTGCAATTCCGGTGTTCCCAGCACCACAGAGAACGCCCTCTCCGATGGGCAGGCGTTAAAGGTACACACCGTACAGGGCGTCGTGCAAACAGACCACCACCGTGCAGTCTTCTGGCCACGGTAAAACGCGATATCGGTCGTCCAGTCGCCTGTGTTGTGTGTCTAGCGATTTCTCCCGCTTTCTGCCGCCTGTTTCTTCTGGCCTGTAAGACAATGTACCGGTCATCTGCGGGTGTGGTTCCTCGTGGACGACCGCTACTGCACCCCCGGATAGCTGTTCCTGTAGTTTGAAATTGTCTCCAAAGTCGTGAAACGACGCTGTGAGCAATTCCGAACTCTGTAGGCACACTTGTCACACTGCGCCCTTCCTCCAACTTCCCAATAATTCGACCTCGGGTAAAAGCATACAGATGTCGTCTAACAGATTGATTATTCGTTATTTCTCGCTGAGGCAGCAACTCGGTGTGATTTTAACTGCTATACGGCGTGCAATCTCTTTGCCAGAAATACTGATCTTACACCGACAACATGCTTTATACTACTCAGACACTCCCCCATTACGTCTACCTGCATATCTGCGCATGTGCTACCGTACATCACCTTACTTAATCTCCTGATTGGTCTTTCTGTCCGCTCTGCCTCTTCGTTCAGCTGATATGCTAATTTTTCGACTTCGTCCTTAATTTTTGCACACCAGTGTATATGACATGTTTTGAAGTCAGAATCAGACTTAATTTTAAAAAAGGAGCTTTATTCAATCATCTCTACATCTCTTCTGCCTTTAAGAGCAGAGAGTAAAAAGCACGCCACGGTGTTTGTTAAGTGGATTCACTTAAAACACATGCGGTAAGTATCACGGATTTTATGATTGTACTTGAAAGTTAATGCTGACATATAGGGGCTATTACATCTAACGATCTGGAATTAGACATGTTTATTGGCTAGGCCATATTTTCTAAAGAAATAAATGGGTGATTAGTTTGATACTTGAAGATGAAATGAAAAAATATGAGTTAAGTGCTAGATAGGAAATTTAATGTTTAACCTAATTTAATTATCCTTACATATATATATATGTATATATATATATATATATATATATATATATATATATATATATATGTCAATTAGTCTAATTATTTAAAAAAATATTTATATGTAAGTTACTTATGTAGATTATATTTACATAATACATATGTTTATGTAGTACTCACGCACTATCGCAATGTCAGCGTTCAAGATAACTCGCCACCTCGATTCCCTATGTGTCGTACGTGCTGATTTGGCCACCATGTGCTTCCCTTCATACAGTTGCTATACAGTTGCGATAATGCGTAACGTTTCTTTATATAATTTATATAAAGCTGGAAATAATGTAAGGCTAAGAAAACTTATACCTTGAGAGCGATTTACTTTTCTTAAAATATCTAAGCAAACAAAAGGAGAGGGTTCGTACTTTTTCACAATTAATGCTTTTATTTTCTCTTAATCTAGTTGTCATCTATATACATAAACATAAATAGAAATGAAGTGTCTGTTTGTAATTTGAAATTAACAGCTTTTTACTAAATGCATTTAAAAGTATTTACGGTACTTATATGAAACAATCAATTTTTAAAATTTTTGTCTTTCTGTCTCTATTTGTTCCGGCTAATCTCTGAAACAGCTGCACCAATTTTGATGGAACTTTCACTGGTAGATGTTATAAGGAGTAACTTAGGCTACTTTTATTTAAAAAAAATAACTTAGGGTTCCGCGGAAATAAAATTAAAACCAATGAACAATATTCGATTCAAATAGGGATTATTTTTATTCAATATGGGTTATTTTTATTCAATATGGATTATTTTTATTCAACATGGATTATTTTATTTCGCGAGCCTTTTGTCTCAACGATTTCTAGCAGTTATATTAAACCTTTTTGTTTCACAAAGTAGAATAATGGCATTATACTTATAGCATAGGTATTTCTTTACGTGGAATATATAATTATTAAGTTTTCGTAAACTCTGCGAATTGAATAAACACTTTTTTGTTAAATTCCACGTGGACGAAGTCGCGGGTAACAGCTATTTAACATAAAATAAATGCATCAGAAAGTAATATTAACGTATTACACATCCAGATACAAATTATTTACATTATTTTAACGCGTTTATTACACAAAATTTGTAACAATGTGTTAATTTTGCTGAGCAGAAGGAAGGTGTTTTCAAAAATCGATCCATAAGAGAGTTATGGGGCGTTATAAGTAAAAAAAAATCTTTTTTTTATCAGCTATTATATCTACAGACTTAAATTTAGCAAACATGGTTTTTTGTTCAGCTGAAATATGCAAAAAAAAAATTTTTTTTTTTTGTTTAATTTACAATTCACGTAAAACTAACTCATTAAAAACTTCTTTATCCTTCAGTCTGTATTGCTTAAATTTTCAATTCACCCGTGCAAAAAACGGGTATACCAGATAGTTACTAATATAAATAAAAATATTGGCAACTTTCTCACTAATTAATTTCATTAAAATTTCAGATTTTAATTTTTTTCACACATTTTTATGCTTAAATGCTCTTTCTACTAAATAAAAAAAATAGATACTATTTCGTTACTTCTTATCTTCAATATCCTGCATAAAAATAATCTTTTTTTTTATCACTTGCTTTTCTCTCGCTGAAGTTGAGTGGAGAGAAATGGCAATTATATTTAAATAACGAAAATAAAATTTCACCTGAAAAAGTGTGCATGAAATTTTTACTAAAGAAAAACACACGTTGCCGACCCGATCACGATTTCCAACTGGAGCCGAATGACCGTAACGCACTTGAACCTGACGTTTTTAATATAATTTCATTATCGAGAAAAACTCACCTATACAGAAGTTATAACTTTAAAAAGTTTAAAAAGCGTTGAAATTTTTTGTTTAATATAGGTATTAGGTTATCGTTTTTTTAGCAATTCCATAGTCCCTTTTTACGAAATGACATGACACAGTGGAGATTTTCTTTTGCTTTTTACGAAAGTGAACGATAATAATAGCATTTCATTATTTATCGATGTAATATGTGTGTAAAAGAACTTCGAAATTATATTAGTATATACTATTTACAATTCTTTTAGTTTAAAAAATTTACTCGTGTATTTTTTGCATCTTTCTGTGCCACAACATTTTATTTTGTCTTAATAATTTTTATTTCTTTAAGCGATCTAACGTTACTTTTCCAAAGTTAAAAGTTAGTTTCTGAGGTTTACGCTGTAAGAACTGAAGGAAACTGCACATCCTTGCTTTTTTGTATAAAATTAAGCTCCAAACAATATATAAAGGGAATGATCCAGTCAAAAACTTTCAGATTCTTATGAACCACCATAATTAATTTCCTTCTCTTAACCGCCCCCCTCCCCTTCTTCTCTAATTTTTCTATTCTATTTTCCATCTTTATTTAACTTATTTCTTTCATTTCATATCTTTAAATTTTGCAGCAAGCATGACTTTGCTGTGTAATCCTATAATGAGAATGCTCCTTCTAGTCAATTTATAGCTCATTCAGATCTCCAACAAACAACCGATACAGCCCTTACTTCTCCGACCAATAGCCCATCATCTTCTCAAGAAGCAACTATCTATCTCAAAAATAAGCAACAAACAGTAATTTTAACATAATTCGAAAATACAGCAATAAAATTGTAAACGAACCTTGCAATGAATTGCGAAGGGGCAATTCTGCAGGTACACAACAAGTCTTTGACACCGGCAAACCCAATTATTTGATTCCCGAATTCCTTGATGAAGTACTGCTGTTCACTGAAGATGTCTTGTGAACAGGCGCACCGTCATGTTTGTCAAATAATTGGGAATGGCGGTATCAAAGATTAGCCTCCATTTTCACCTGATCTGACTCCCCTCGACTTTTTCTTGTGGGAATACCTGAAGCAGCAGGCATATGTGACCCCTTCATAAACATTGCAGGATCTTTAAGAACGCTTGTGCCAACGTGTCAGGCTCTGTACACCAGCGTGTGCAACGTGACATTCAAATGAGGATCCAAATGTGGATTGCAACTGACGATGAGAAAATTGAACACCTCAATTAAAGGTATATTGTTGTAACTATACTTACCTTTTTTTTTCTTTCTTTCTCAGATCGTTTTGCTCACTTTTCAGAGCAGGAAATCACGAAGAAAACGAATTCGTGGTTTAACCTTTCTTTTCTTTGCATTAATATCCTCATGTTGTCTTTTCATATTAAATTGATGATGCTCAACAACTTTGTAAATCACATTTTTCCCTTATCTTGTTCTGTTTTTGAGATATAAATGCTAACTCCGCAATTCGCCACCAGGTGGCACCGCAGATAGTTTTATTTAGTAGCGCATGGCTACTTTACTATACCTGCACACCATTTTTATGAATATAACAGCAGCCATTCAAAAGTTAAGTGGGAGGCAAGAGACTTTAGTAGGCATACTGTATGTATATATATACATATACAAACACACACATTTGTATTCACAAGTATTTTTGTAATGTAAATTACTTGTAATGTTTTTACATTTTTTTTCTGTATAGGCACTTAAAGCGGAATTCGCCACTGCAGATCTGATTCTTTCTATTAGCGTCACTGCCATTAAGAGGGAAATAACAGCAGGATATGATGGAGCAGCTGTCTCAGAGTAAGTTTCATATTTCTTTAAATTCAGAAAATAATGTATTATTTCATGGAATTCAGTATAAAAGTTTGTTTGATTGAATTACGCACTCCAAAACATGTCTTTAGGTTACTCATTCTGACAGGTACTGTATTTATAATATTACTCCGAATAAATGAAAACGAAGAATTTTTTCCAATAATTTCAGTACAATTAAATAGGCTAAATTCATACCCTTCACATGATAAATATAATCACTTGTTTTCTATTGAATTCGTGTGGATGCGGTAACCCAGGGGTCAAGGTGAAGGACTCGTGGACGGCGTGTCATGAATTCAAGCCTAGTACCGCTGAAGACCCACTGTGTAGGGGATGCTCGTTAAATCGGTCAATGCTCAAACTTCCTCCCATTAATGTGATGAGGAAACTAGGAGAGAGGGTGCCAGCTCAGGTGTCCTCCTCGTCACTTGACCATGGTTAAAAATAACGAAGTCCGTCTCCAAGAATAGTGCGGCTTTGATATTCACTCACTTTCTCCATTGAATTCGAAGCTAACTTTTTGTATAAAATTGATCGATTTAATCTGCAAAAAAAGCTATTTTAGACCAAACTCGAAATGCATTTTCATTCAGAAAAACATCGCAATGTATTGAAACAGGTTTGTATGATTATATACAATATACACATATATATCCATCTTTAAAAAATGTAGTTATCTTAAATAAGTATCTGATTTTTTTTATTAAATTTTTATGCAAAAAATGGTTGTCTAAATTTATACATTAAATTATAAGAGGTGCTGGAAGTAATACAAAAAAATATGACCACAAAACTGAAATGAATGAAAAAAGACTGAAATGAACATTATTATAAAATATATGAAGATTTCTATACGTTAATGAGAATTCATAAAGTAATATTAACATTTATTTCAAAAAGGGTTGACAATTTGGGTTTTTTTCTCTAACGTAAAACGATATAACCTTCATTTGATTTGCTAATAATGCTGAATGCACATATATGTTTTCTATGAATTCAACAAATCTTCATTTTTTTTTAAACCAGAGAAAGACTTGGGAAAGAAAAAAAAGGAAAATTCAATCAGCTCATTAAGATCAGAGAGGGAATCATTCATAAAATAAATAATTACTGTCAATGTTTATTCAAAACTTAATTTCTTAAAATAAAGTTGTAAAAATACAATGAGAAGCTGTGAATAATTAATTAAATTATACAATTACCTAAGCCAATACCGTAAACCAGTGTTTCTCAAACTGTGGGGCGCGACCCCCTGGGGGGCGCTATAAACGTACAAGGGGGGCGCGAGCATATCAAAAATAAAAGATTAAAAAAAATTTATTTACTGGAATGAAGTAAAACAAAATACTTTCTAACATAAAAAAATACACATTTACACTGATATAATTTATATATCTGCGATATTACGTCATAAAAAATTAAAGCTACTTCTTTTCAAACCAAAATGAGAAAAAAACAAAACCCAGACCCATAATCGAAAAAAAATTTTAGGAAGGTAAAAAATTTTCATCACTGTTATATATTTGTCATCAGGTGTAGGCAGCAGAATGTAGCTGCTGCGGTTTGACCTTCGAACTTACTTGTACGGTTAGTTACGTCCCTGATCTTATGTATTTGTTTTTTCATTTAGGGAAGTTGCAATTAAACTATTTCTGCTGCGATTTTTTCCTTGTAAAATATTTTTATGATTTTTGGAAAAGCACAGAGAACTCTTTGAAGGATTACTTGGCCAAGATTTATTTCTATGTTATTCCCAAACATATAAAAAAGCGTAATGAAAAAAAACGTTTTACATAATTTTTTTTAACATCCATATTGTAATAAATACACTTTTATTCCGGAGCTGTCACGCCGAGCACAGAGTGCACGAAATCGGTAATTCTGGCAAAACTGTTTAATTGTTACCAATGGCTCTGACACTATCCTCCTGTTTGACAGTCTTAACGTGTGAACTAAAATATATTTGTCACATATCTCCCTCTTTTTTGGGAGTGACAAACGTTTTTTTACAATCTTAAGGTACTTGTTTTGACTGAGTTCCCGGTGTGATAACTTTTTTCCGAAATATTTTCTGTGTTCTTGAAAGTAGGTGAGTATATTTTCTCTTAATTAAATTATTCACTGGAATTACGATTTTTATTGTGTACTATAAAAATATTTATAAAAAAAGAGATTGGGGTGGCTCAATAACCCCACTCGACCATTAGTATCGAGTGCGTGCCTGCTCCAGGTTTGAAACATGTTGAAGTCTTTTTGCTTTAAATATTAAAAATAATACAATTATTCTTCATCGGAATTTTATATTATTGTTCATTATTCAACATCAATTCTAAATGCTAATTCTGTGAGGCTTAAAATTACAGTTCGCTTAAAACTAATTATAATTTGAGCAATGATTTTAAAAAATCATTTTACATTTTTGTAAACATTGTTGCGCACTTGGCTTTGCTCTCCAAAATTCAGCGATTATATCAATGATGTTTCATTTTCTTATAAATGAAATCGTGCAAATAGCGGGTATTTCAGCCGGTATACTTTTAATGTATCAGTGCTGCACAGAGAATTTTATAACTAATTAATTAATGCTAAATAAGTATTAGCTACTTCCATGGGCTTGTCTTACAGAGCAAATTTTTCAAAGGAATGCTTATATATATGATTAGAAATTGATCCACTGAGTTCTTTCTAAAAAAAAGCTGATATCTATTATTTTGCCTTCTAAGCAGCCACCGCATTTTGCAATATATTCCAATTTAAAAATTAGAGAAAGGAAAAATAACATAATAGCTATCCTATTACTTAATATTTTTTTGCTTAAAAGCAACATATACAAAATTTAATACTTATGTCATGAATAATTTGTACGGTATATAATTAATATTATTGCTTTAGCGTAAAAAAAGTGCATTATTATTGCATTCAGTACATTATTAATGTATAAGGGGGGCGATAAAAATTGTGATTGATAAGGGGGGCGCCAGTTTTGAAAGTTTGAGAAGCACTGCCGTAAACTCCAGCTTATAACACGCTCTTTTAACACACAACTTAAGATCGAATTGCACGGGTGTGCTTTATACGCCGGATATAAAAATGAGAGCTTCAAAAATAAATAGAGATGAGCAGAAAAAAATAAACTGCTACATATATCAGAATACTGTTTATTTTAAATAAATGACATACCTAATGAACATCAAGGGTTGTAGTTTTAGAAGTGTACTATTTGTTCAAAATCCTTGTTATACTTCGAAAAAATAACTTCAAAACATAATGGCTTTGCATTCGTGCATTTCAAGTTCCTTCATGAAAAGGGGTGCGCTTTATACGGTGAATATACCCCCAAAAAGTGAAAAAATGTAGTTCGAAAGTATAGGTGCGCGTTATACGCATTGGATTTGACGGTAATAACTTTTTTCTTTGAAATTCTGTGTAGAGCTGTAGAGGAGGTTTTTGAAGATATGTTCGTGTGAACTTCCTGAAAATCTCGCTGTACTTTATTTAAGGTCATCAAATTTTATTAAAATATTTTTAAAAATAAAATACTTAAGAAATTAATTTAATGAAAGTTGAATTAATAATGAACATCAACTGATTTGTAAAAGCTACAAAATTTCATTAGAAAGGGGTATACACATAAGGCTTTTTTCTGCCATATTTATGTAAACATTCATTTAGAGTATGAAATTGGTTCAAGAATTCAGTCTTCGAAAATATGATTGAAATTTGTTTTGCATACAATTAATGGTCAAAGTAAAATGTAAGATATAACTTTTGAGGTGGCAAAAAAATTAAAGTAATCATAGATTCGGAGGGAAAAAATATGTGTAATTACATTTTAAACACAAAAACTATTTTATTCGGTGTAAAACTTAAAATTTAATTTTTATCTCATTGAAAATAAATTTTTTTTATTTGTATAATTTGAATAACGAGGCATCATAATATGGCACTTAATAATAAACAACCGAATCGTAACAAAATCCTAACAGCATTTACAGGTATAATGGCTGAGGAATCATATGCAATGAAAACATGCAATTGCCACACACAGCGAAGTGTTGGTATATAAATATATTTCCAGTGTAAAAAAAACCATTGTTATTCAAGTTATGATTCTTAGTCTCAATATTACAGATGTAACAAACGAGATCTTTTTTTCCGAGCCGCATATTTTCTCTTTTTGGTCTGGTTCTCTATGTTGCAATTTTTATTCAAATTCAAAGCGTTCACAAACGTTTAGCTTTCCCTTTTGTTCTACAGAATAAAAAAATAAATAAAATAGAGAAATATCTTTCTGTTTTCGAATGCAGGTTATTGTTTTAGGAATATTTATTAAATCAGTTTAGGAAATGATAACAAAAAAAAACAAAAAAAAACATGTTTTTGAAAAATTTCGAAGAATGGCTCAACATATATAAAAAATGGCATACATTTTAAAATCCCATTGCATGTAAATTTCTAAAAGAAAACTTTGAAAAAAAAAAAACAAAACAATATATATAGAGAGAGAGAGGAGTTAAATAAAGAACTTATTGAATTATATTTACATAATTCCTCCTTATAGGTTAGCTGAAAATTTTGATTCTTCTTTAATTTTAATGTGTATTGCTTCGTCATCTTTTTTCGGAATAGAGGATCGTCGTAAAAGATAATTCCATAATTTCACAATCTTGTCAAAATTATGAAAATCATTCCAGTGTTAAAATTGTGAGTTAAAAATTAAACGTTTTACTCTTTTCACTCTATGATGTTACTAATGCGAGTATATACTGAACAACTCTCAGTGGCAATATTCAGTTTATGAATTAGAGATGTGAGAAAGAAATGTAATTTGTCTTGTGGTATTCATAACTGAAATCAATTAAGAACATTATTTACAGTGAAAAAATTATTAATATTAGTCCTCCAAAACAGTGGTCTCCGACCCCCGCTCCACGAACCGGTACCGGTCCGTGGATCAAATACTATTGGTTCGCACAAGAAACATTAAATTATTTCCATTTTATTTACTGCGGCATATTTTTCTTGGGTTTAGGCTACTTTTTATTAAAATCACTTTATATTCCTTGTTAATTAACTTCATATTCATTTTTGGTGTTGCTATATTTTATTCTGAAGACACGTTTAAATAGAATTATAATAAAATTATTAAAACAAAACAATGTAAAATATAAGCAATCAACGCCCTCCCCTTCCTCCCCTTCAGCGGTCCGCGGTAAAATTATCCAACATTGACTGGTCCGCGGCGATATAAAGGTTGGGAACACTGCTCTAAAATGTCAAATAACAGCTGCAATTAAACTGTGAATAACTCCGGATATGCATCGGAAAGCATGAACTCAGATTGACACTTGCCTTGACTTTATAGCGCAGCTAATGATGCACATATCGAGGTGTACTGAAATTAATTCTGAAGTTTGTATTTGTCTTAACATATACACTAACATGGTAAAAGTCGTGGGATACCTCCTAATATAGTGTCGTAACTCCTTTTGCTCGGAGAAGTGCAACAACTCCACGTGGCATGGATTCAGCAAATTGTTCGAAGTTGTCTGGAAAAATATTGAGCCATGCTACCCCTATAGCTGTCAATAATTACGAAAGAGTTACCGGTGCAGGGTTTTGTACACGAACTTACCCCTGGATTATATCCCATAAATGCTCGATGGGATTCATATCGGGTGATCTAGGAAGTCCAATTATTCGTTGGAAATGTCCAGAATTTTTTTCAAACCTATCTCGAGTAATTGTGGCCCCGTGAGAAGACGCATGATCATCCATAAAAATTCCATCATTGTGTGCGTACATGAAGTCCGTGAATGGCTGCTAATAGTCTCGAAGTTGCTGAACATAACCAATTCCAGTCAATGATTGGTTTAGTTGGACCAGAGGACCCAGTCTATTCCATGTAAAAACAGACCACGTCATTATAGAGCCACTATTAGCTTGTACATGTGGCCGCGGTAGCCTAGTGGTCAAGGTATCGGATTGTGGCTGGCTTGTCACGAGTTCGAGCTCAGTACTACTAAAGACCCGCCATGTAGGGGAACAATGCACGTTAAATCTGTCGAAAGCTCAAACTTCCTCCAGTTGCTGTAGTAGTTAGGAGAAGGGGTGTCAGCTGAGGTGTCGTTCTCATCACTTGACCATGTTTTGAAATTACGAGGTCCGTCACCAAACGCACTCGTGTAGCTGAACAGTGCGACGTTAATATTCACTCACTCATTAGCTTGTACAGTGCCTTGTTGATAACTTGGTATCCTGGCTTAGTAGGGTTTGTGCGACACTCGAACCCTACCATCAGTTCTTATTAACTATAATCGTGACTTGTCTGACCAAGTTACGGTTTTTCAGTCATCTAGGGTTCAATCGATATGGTCACGACCCTAGAAAAGGCGATGCAGATGATGTCGTGCTGTTAGTAAAGACACTCGAGTCGGGCTACTGCTGCCACAGCCCATTAAAGCCAAATTTTGTCGCACTTTCCTAACCTGATTCTTATGGTTATTTCACGCAATGTTGCTTGAATGTTAGCACTGACTATTCTATGCACACGTTGGTGATCTTGGTCATTGAGTATACGCGGTCGGCCGTTGCGTTGTCCATAGTGAGGTTATGCCTGAAATAACATTGAAACCTCTGCACACTCTTAACACTGTGGATCTTGGAAATGTTGAATTCCGCAATGATTTCCAAAATTGAATGTCCCAAGCGTCTTTCCCCAACCACCATACCGCGTTCAAAGTCTACTAATTCCCACCTTACGCCATAACATGCCAGATACTTTCTTGTACGAATCACTTCTTATAATGCACTGCCCATTTATACACATTTTGTACGCGATATTATTGCCCTCTGTTTATTTATTGCTACCGTATATTACCGAATATAAGCAGAAAGAGTGCGGTTTTTTCACTTCAAAAACTTGTCCAAACTTCGAAAAATGTATATAAACCGAAATGGAAAGAAATAATTCCCGTAATTTTCAAACATATCGTCATGAGGGCGGAAATGTTGCCAAGCGAGTGAATGGGAGGAATATTTTCAAATCAAATTTTCAAAACGCTAACGGCACGTCGAGAGCTTTGCGTCGGTAGATAAGTTTCTGATAACCCCCTGTCTGAAACTAACACTTTTTTTTCCACATTCGTTTGTTATCTAATACATTATCTATGCTTGTGTTAGTTCTTGCGCCATTTATTTTATCTTATTAATATTATTATTTATTTATTTAATTTTGGAAAATTAACTAGAGAAAATGGCGAAACTCGAAGACAGTTAGTTCATTTCATTCTACAAATGACAATGTTTGCTGAAACAACAGTTTGACTGCTCGCCATTGCTTTGTAAATGAGTAACTAAATCGAGAATAGAAGGGAAATAGGAGAATATATAAGCCTTCTTGAACTATAGGAGCTGCTAAAATTAAAAAAGGTAGCTTGGGGTCATTAATCTATGTTTCATACCCAGGGGAAAAAATTCATTGCATTAATACATCCCCATAAATGAATGTGAATGTTAAGGACCGTTCGAAAACTCGGATTCTGATACCAAATTTGAAATATTTATGTGACTTTTTTTTTTCTTTTTGTGTGAATAAAGATTGCATTCACAAAATATCCAAAAAGTTTTAATTACTTGCGCTTGCGTATGGCTAAATAACGAGAAATGAGAAATGATTAAAAACAAACACGTTTTCCTAAGCTACTTACCCCCCCGGTATTGGTACATCAGTATATAAGTGGGTATAGTAGCTTTAAAAAAGTTCTGAAAATTCTCGGCTTACATATGGAATTATACGGTACATATAATGTCAGTGGCGTAACGGAAAATATTAGGACACCCCTGCAAAGTCAGGTTTTGCCTTTAATATTTTTTAAATAGCTTAATCTGTACTAGGTGTCAGTCAGACTTTGAGCCCCACCCCGCGAAATGGAGGTGTACGGTACCCCACTGTATGATGTAGTCATGTCGAAATTCTTTTTTGATGGTCCTACATTTTTTCATTAGTGTGGAAGTTCTATTACACTCAGTATGTTTATTGCTGTTTAATTTAACTACGTTTTAATATGAGATTTAAGAGAGTTCAGTCCAAAGAGTGGCCGCGGCAATCATGGTTACGAATTCGCAACCAGCGAGTCTCGAGTTCGAGTTCTGGTGCCACTAAAGACCCGCTGCATAGGGAAATTACACGTTAAATCTGTCTTGACTCAAAGTTCTCATATTGGCGTGGTGTGAAAGTTAGAATAGGAGGATGCCTGCTAAGGTATCGTCCTCGTCACATGACCGAGGTACAAAATTATGAAATCCACCACCAATAGCTTTCGTATTGTTCTAGTACAACGTTAATTACAAATCAAACCAAATCAGAGTTCTAAGAAGAGTTCAAAATGAACTCTCGGAGATTTTTTAAAGCTAAGAGCTATTAAACCTCATATCATGTTGTGTCATTTTATGCTCACATCGTGTTATGCCTGCTCGCAAGAGTGCTTGAGAATTGACACAAGGTGATTGTTAGCACATACTGTATTGCAAATAATAATTTTTACTGCTGTAATCTTCTGTTATTTAATAAATAAGTTTATGCTGGTAAGAAAACAGGGACTATTCTTATTCATTTGATATAAACTGGGAAGCTCGTAATAATATTTTTATCAATGATTGAGATTTTATGTAGGATAATTATATGCCTCAAAAATGCTTAAAAATTTATAAATGAATCTTAAAATAATAACAAATTAGATATTGTTTATTTCTATAAATATTATGCTCTTGCCTAAACAGTGGGTTTTTTTTGTCTTTCTTTCATGTGAATTTTTACTTTTGTCACCTAATTATTACTTTGTTTCAAGAATTATAGCTTCTATTTCCATATTTGATTAAAAATAACACTGAAATTTAATAACTTATCATTTAGCGCATATTATTATCTCCATATATTTCACATTCAATAAATATTTGTGATACGTCACAAAAAACATAAGATTCGTTTGATTCTCATTAACATTTCAATCTTTATGAACGAATAGATAAAACAATTAAGTGATTTATCTAAAAAATGCATTTGTGTATAAATTAAAAATTAGCAGGCACAAAATTACATGCATATAAAACATAAAAGAGAAGAATTTTTTCAGATAACGGCATTTTATAAATAAAATTTTACAAAGATTATGACAGTAAAAAATAAAACAAACTCTTTGTGGAAGTATTAAATGAAGAAAAATTGAAAAAGATATGAAGAGATAGTTATATAAATTACTCTTGAATAATATCCGTTATAATACATCTACAGATATAAGAATTTGCCACCATCTTTGTAAGTTTCACTGGACTATGAGTAAAGGTAATACGCTTTTATGATGGATTATATCTACATTAGAATATTCGATTTCATATCATGGCCTATTTATATCTTCAAAGAAAACAAAGGCCCTTTAGGTACACCATTTTTCATCTAAATGTTATGAGCATTAAGTGTAATTACCTAATTGTTGCATATAAACAAATTTTGCATTGTCTTTTCAATATATCGTTTTTTCTATGTTATCTCAAAAAAACAGAACAAATGCTCTGAGGGAAATATTTTTCAAAGGTGCGGTATAAATGCAAGTAAGGCTTCGAAAATAAGATTTTAAGCATTGAAGTAAGTCACGCGTAAAATTAATGCATAAAAGGCAAAATTGCTCTTAATATATGCCTATGCAAGAAGCTGAACGAAATTACTGATAATAAAAAGGATTGTAAATAATAAGTTTATGAGCAGCTGTTATGTCGAAAAACAGGATGTTTTGTATTGGATTAATTTTACGTGTTGTCGTATTCCAAATCAGTCTAAAAGAATTACTTTTAAAAAATAAAATATTTCTTTTCAGTTCAAATTTGAAAAATATAATGCTAGATTTTTATTTTTTTTAAAAGCCATAACTTGACCTTTTATTTGTTATACTAAATGAATAGCCCAGCATATTACATGGGTTCTCATCTCTCTCTGGTATAATGCATCCTTCCCTCGCAGAGGGAAGTGCGGTCATGTGACATGCCCAAAATTTTTTCTCTAAAAAAGTGGTTTTCAAACTTTTTCAAATCATAGAAACCCTAGACTAGATGGCGCTTTCATGAAACCCCTACAACTAGAAAGTATTTTCGTGGAACCTTATCTTACACATACACGCTTAGAAGAATATATTTTAAAATTAAATTATGAAGTAGATCAACATGTTATATTTATTTTATGTAGAGGCAATTAAAAAAGTATTGAATTTATTATTAAAAATTTTTAATTTACTTTTACTTTAATTTATTCATTAATATAAATCTGTGTGATTCAAGTATCACTTACCCATGCGTTATGTTTAGTAACTGGGATATGTGCTTGCATTTCTTCACACAAACTATCGAAATAGGTCTAGTAAGATTAACTGCAATCGCATTACACAAATTCTGAGTTTCATTTGTTTGTATTCTTTGTTTTTGTTGCCACTCACGTTGAGAAATATTTTTCACTTACACACATTGTTCTGAATGGCATTAAAGTGCTTAGGCTGTGTGAGAAATACTGTGTAATTTGCATGAATTTGCAACATAAAATTTAAGAGCAGTTCTTGCTTAAATTTAGATTTTTTTTTTTACATCGAATCTATTGATATGTTGATAAGTTGTTCCTTTTCCTTTATTGCAAGTTTTTCCCATAAATGCAAAAATGTGCCTTTTTCATTAGAAAACTATTTTGTTTTGCAAGACATTGTACAAACGAGTATTAAATTATCTCGTGTAACCTGAGATATTAAACAATAAAATATTCACAACCCAGTAGTTAGTACATATAAAGATAAAACGTTTTATTTTCTTTTATCAAATTATAATAAATGTTTAAAGAAAATATTTCGAAATAAAGTTATTGTGTATTAAATAAAATTTTCAGTTTCTTAATGACAGGAACAAGCTTTAAATTCTTGTGAGTTTACAATCTTTACACAGAACGTGAATCCATTTTGCACATACACATTTATAAGTTTATTTTCAATTTTTTTATTGTGACTCGTGGAACCCTTGGGTATGCCTCTTTGAGCCTCAGGGTTCCGTGAAATACAGTTTGAAAACCATTGTCTTAAATAAATAGGAAACTTTAGGTCTCCTTATACTCGTTTATTCTTCTCCGAGGCCATATTTTCAATCATGATGTCCAAAATTATTAAGGCGTAATTTTATCATCGAAAAGATATCTTGGCATAACTTGGGCTTGCGTCATTCCATGGAAGAAAGGATCATGTGACAGTCACTGAACTAAACAACTACTTTGCCGATACATGAATTTTTAAATTTTTTTAAAAGTGAATTTCCGAAGTAAGGGCTTCCAATTTCCACACATCAGTAACAAACTATGGCAACTGTTAAACGAAAAAAGAAATGAGAAAAGGGAAACAAATTGTGCAAAAGAAGATTCGAAATAAGGTTGTTAGACAAAACGAAAAAATATTTTTATATCCTCAATTTGGGAGAAAAAATATTTTCAATTTTCATTCCAAAAATAGATGATGCAGTTAGACACAAGACGAAAATAAAATTACATTACATTATTATAGGAAATCGCATAGTTATTAAAGGCTCAGTTTCGAGTAACTTTCCAAAAATTGCGTATTAAATGGACAATTTTAATTAGTTTTCGAAAAATCGTAAGAAAATAAGTTATGATAATTCTACACTCATAGAAAAAAAAATTAGTGCACCAAGGACTAATTGCGGGATCGTAACGAAACTTGGCATGAAGGTACATGTCGAAGAGACATGCAAATAATTAGAAATGTAGCGTGGTTGCACATTATGTATAGCCAGTAGAGGGCGTTTAACATCGTCCTCCGTGAAATGTAAAACAGGTAACCAAAGCTTGTTTGAGTGTGCAGAATCGTTTATAGTTAAGGTAGACGTACCCTTACGCCGTTTTCGAAGACAATATGAGCAGCTGTCGCAGTTTGAGAAGTGGAGAATCATCGGCATGATGGAAGCTGGGTGGTCAGCAAGGCGAGTAGCTCGTCAATTAGGCCGCGCTGATTGTGCTGTGAAGAGGTGTAGGGACCAGTGGATCCGAGAGATATCATTTACATGAAGACCAGGCTCAGGACGCCCTCGATAGACCAGTCGTTGAGAAGAGCGCCACATCGTAAGAAATGCATGCGTATAGTCAACTGCTTCATCGGCCGCCATCCAGGCACAGATAGCACCTTCTCTAGGGTCCCCTGTGCCTTCTCAAACCATACGAAAGCGCCTGGCTTAAGGACATTTGGGATCATGGTGCCCATTACGTGTGCTGCCCTTGACGCCCACCCATCGATGCCTCCGTTTGGAGTGATACCGTGCACGAGGAAACCGGACTGCAGCGGAATGGAATCAGGTCGTCTTTAGCGACGAATCCAGATTCAATCTCAGCAGTGAGGACAATCGTGTTCGCGTGTGGAGACCCGTGGTGAACGCCTCAAACCTACCTTTGCTTTACAGCGACACATCGCTCCCACAGCAGGTGTGGTAGTATGAGGTGCCATTGTCTACAACACATGGTCACCCTAGTATTGATCCGTGGCACCATGCCAGCCCAGCGGTATGTTCATGATATCTTGCAACCACATGTGTTTCCACTCATGCAATGACTCCCAGGAGCCATTTTTCAACAAGACAATGCTCGGCCTCACGCGGCAAGGATGTCACAAGACTGTCTCCGCACTGTTACTACCCTTCCTTGGCCTGCTCCATCCCCAGATTTGTCTTTAATCGAACATATCTGGGATCATTTGGGACGGCGAGTTGGGCATCCAACGAGTTTGAATGAACTAGAGGCAAGGTTACTGCAAATATGGAACGAAATGTCTCAAGACATCATACAGAATTTATATGTCTCAATGCCCGATCGTATCGCACCGTGCATTCGTGCAAGAGGGGGTGGTTCATCAGGATATTAAGTCCTCCGTTCTTTTGCCTTTTTCTCTAAAATAAATTATCCTTTTATATATATATATATATATATATATTCTAATAATTTACTTATATCAAAGTAGTCATTACGTATGCAAAATTTCGTTTCATTTTGACGACTCCACCGTGATGCGCTAATTTTTTTGTCCATGAGTGTATATTGCAAATTACTGTGTCGAAGAAAAAATAGCACACCCTTTCCTAAGAAATAAGCTGGGTTAATTACGATGATGAGAAAGAGATACAGATGAATTAATCGACTTATTTCTTAAAAATGGCAAAATAAAAAAAATTATACAATGTTTTATAGAGATAAAAGGAACCTTGGCTCCTTCTGATACCATAAATCTAACCTATGGTTATAACGCAAGACAAAACAAATAATTCAGAAAGAAAATTATAAATGTTAATGCAAAATAGATTTAAGTTCTCTCTATGGAACTTGTATGACCATAAGCATGTAAAGCCATCTCTCCACGCAGGTTGCACGTCACTCGGAGGTAAACTTTAAAAAAATCCTGAGCTAGACAACATATCCTATAAAGTTTTACAGAAACTTTTATTTCTTTGCATATGTGAGCTCAGGAGAAAATTGAAATAAAACGTGGTAACATTATCATTCAACTCTTACTATTATATATATATATATATATATATATATATATATATATATATATATATATATATAAAATGTAATAATTCCCCCTAGCATCTCCTTTTAATTAACTCTTTTAATAATATTGAAATAATCTTTTAATTATTTGGTTCGAAACTAACACCCTGACCTTAATCGTAATCGATGAATATTATTGCATCAGAAATCCCTGTCCCGCCCATTCTATCCAAGCAGAACTACGATTACATAATCATCACGCGCTTGCATTGTTGGTATAAAACCAAACTTCTTGTGTAATCCCGCGCTCTTCTTTTTGCCGTCATCATGTAATAATGTAAATAGCTGCTTCTTGTGTATTTGTGTTGTGTCCGTCAAGATGTTACTTCTGCTTGTGTCTCCTGTCCACTATGCTTTATAATCGTCGCAAGTTGTCTCGTCAACGTGAAAATGTACCGTAAATTTGTCCTAAGCTTTGATGTGTGCGCCACAATAAATAAGATATCTGTTCACTGAAGATGTGTTTAATGAAAACCTACTAACACTCGAAAAAATACTACACTCGGCCAATTACTTTACACACACACACACACATATATATATGTGGGATTATTGTACAGTTCTAGGGGTATTCAATAATCACACTCTTGTTTGTTTCTAATCTAACGTTTAATTTCACAGTTCTACTCACTAAGACAGATGTTTACACATATAATACAGTATTTACAATTCAATTAAGCCCTCCCGCTGAGAGTGACCTGCGCGTCTCTCTCCTGGACAACGGGTTGGTGGGTCCCTACTCGGACACCGTTCTCGTCACTTCCTTCAGCCCCGGATCATCGACCTGCGCGTCTAGAGTCCGCTGGCTGAATCCTGATCTTCACAATAATACTGAGGTACAGGAGTGTTGAGAGTGACCTGCGCGTCTCTCTCGTGAACAACGGATTGGTGGGTCCCTACTCGGCCACCGTTCTCGTTACTCTCCCTTCAGCCCCGGATCATCGACCTCCTCGTCTAGAGTCCGCTCGCTGAATCCTCCCTCCTTCGTTAACTCCCGGTGGCTGCCTTGACAGCGCCCTCTATTGAATGTTCATGTGGAAATTTCCCACAACTCTCGGCCATCCACACAAGCAGTGTCCTCACTGCTCACGCACTAAGGATCTTAAATAAACAACAAACTAAAAAAAAAAAAAAAAAAGAACAAAGGTTAATATACAGTTACACAAACATTTGAAACAAGTTCATTCCTCCTTTCTCATCAATGCCAAGTCCATGGCTTCATCTGGTCTGCTGATGCTGACGTAACATTGGGCCCCTCATGGTCTCAATCTTAGCCACATCATATCGGTCATGGGGTTTCACTTTGGTCACCTGGTATGGTCCAAAATATTTCATTCGCAGTTTCAATTTGTTTCCAAACTGAGTCCTCATGATTGCCACCAAGTCACCTTTCTTATACAGATGCGCTTCCTTCCGTTTTCGGTTGTAAGTTCTTCTGTTTTCTTCTTGAATCTTCAAAATGTTCTGCTTTGCCTCTCTTCTCAGGTTATCTCGATGTTGGAAGAGTTGCTCTTGACTCTCTTCTTCAAGCAGATTTCTTATCATGACATCTTCAGGATTCTTCATTTTAACTCCTATGAGCAATTCAAATGGTGAATACTTTGTACTGCGTGAAGGCACACTGTTCAGTACACGTTGTAGTGAATCTACATGCTTAAACCACTTAGTCGGGTCTTCGATGGACATTTTGGTCAATACTGGAATTAGTACTCCATGGATTCGCTCAACCTGTCCATTCCCTCTTGGTACTCCCGTTGTTATTTGCACATTGCTAATTTGCTCATCAGCACAGTAGTCTTCGAATTCTTTAGATCTGAACGCTCCTCCTTTGTCACTAATTACTCGTGAAGGATTCCCAAAAGTTTTCTGTTGCAACTTCAGTCTTTCAATGGCTTCTTGAGCTGTAGTGCTTTTGGTTGGATACAACCACGTAAACTTTGTAAATGCATCAATAACAGTGAATATGTGATTATAATTTTTATTGGTCGTTGGTAATGGTCCAATAAAGTCCACGTGATATGTCGACAGCGGTAGATCTTCTTTAGGAATAGGGTTTAAAAAGCCTTCTCCCTTTCCCCTCTTCTTATTGACTAATATGCACTCAATACAGTTCTTAATAACGTTTTCGATACACCTTCTCATGTTCGGAAAATAATAATCTCTTTTCACCAACTCCTCAGTTTTTGTCGCTGCAAAATGTCCAAATGAGTGAGCTTTCTTAATCACATCCACTTGCATCATCTCTGGAACGACTAGCAACTCCTGATCCTCACTTATCTTGTACAGGATTTTATTACTAACGATGAATTCAGAAGTTTTACCTTCTTGCAACAGCTTCTTAATAGTCCTAATATATTCATCAGATTCTTGAGCGTTCGCGATCTTGTACGTTAGTTCGTCACTAGCATAACAGGATGTCTGCTCAACGCATCTACATGTTGCATTTGTTTTGCAGGACGATGGACTACCTCGTAATCTAAATCTGTTAGAAAAATCGACCACCTAGCCATCTTTGGTGTTAATTCCTTCTTGTCGAGTGTTTTCGCAAATGCTGCACAATCCGTTTGAATTCGGAATTTCCTTCCCAGTAGGTAATTTCGAAATTTTTTCAGGGCCTCTATAACCACCAGTAAGTACTTCTGGTTCATAACTACAAAGTTTCTCTTCTTGAATGGAAGTCTTTTTGCTCATGTAATGGAAAGGATAGTAACGTCCATCTTCACCTTGTTGTAAAAGTACAGCACCTAGCCCTAGTTTGCATGCATCCGTATGTAATTCTAACTTAGCACCTTCCTTAAAAAGATGTAATACGGGTTCACTGGATAAAGCGTTCTTTAGATTTTGAAAAGCTATTTTTTGTGCATGCCCAAATTCAAAAGGATTTGTTCCTCTTAACAAGTCACTAAGGGGCCTAGCTATCATGGCGTATGAAGGGATATACTTTCTAAAATACCCTGTTAGCCCAAGGAAACTTTGCACATCTTTCGCGTTTTTAGGCTCCGGAAAGTTACAAACTGACACTGTCTTTTCCGCCGAAGGTTGAATTATACCGTTCTGGATCACATGCCCTAAAAAATTAATCTTCCCCTGCAAAAACTGACATTTTTTAGATTTAGCTCAATGCCGTATCTGGACGCGGTTTCTAACACACGAGCTAATTTTTTACAAGCCTCTTTTTCATCAGTAGCCGGAATTATTATATCATCTAAATAAATAATTAATGTACCGTCTCTTAGCAACTCTCTAAACACGTAATTAATGTATCTTTGGAAATAGTTACTGCTAATAGACAACCCAAATGGCACTTTTAAAAATTCATATTGGCCAGTTTCCGTTACAAACGCGGTATATTTTCTACTGGCTTCATCAACATCTACATGAAAAAATGCATTCTTTAAGTCAAGCGTTGTGAATATTTTGCCATTCCCTAACTTATCTAAAACCTCTTCAATTATAGGAAGTGGATATCTATCCTTAACTATTTTCTTGTTTAATTTTCTGTAATCTATACACAATCGCATTGTTCCATCTTTCTTTTTACATACCACAACCGGAGATGAAAAATCAGAACAACTCTCTCTAATTATTCCCTGCTCTAACCACTCATCTATTTGCTTTTCGACCTCTCTCTTTTCAGGCAAAGATAGCCTACGCGACCTCTGAGCAATGGGTTTTTCATCCGATAGAATTATTTTCATTTTCAGAGCAGTTGTCTCTGTTTTATTCGGACAGTAATTTTCTATCAACGTCTGGACTTTATCCCTTATTCCACTGTTCGAAATGTGAGATACATCGTATAAACATTCATCAAACGTCTCCGATACCTTAAGTAAAAACAAATTAGACCCATCAGTGTTCTTCCCCGAGTTAGTTACACCCTGTCAGGTCCACGTCATTTTCTCCCCCTGTTTCATTTTATAAACACACCGGCGTGCACGACGCGTTCGTTGACCCCGCTTCTCCTGAGCCACTCTTTAAGAATTCAAAAACCTTCGAGGGTAACAATATTGCTGCCTCGATCCTGCACACTGCCGCTAGTATTTTTTCTTTTTCCCCACCCTTCAATGAGATCGTAAATTCTGAAACATTCGCACTTCTCTTTTCTCCAAAACAACTCGTCAACACGATTTGAGAATGAATTCTTTTTCCTTCGAAACGTACTTTGAATTGATAATTACTGAATTCGCACCTGAATCCAATGTTGCCCTTAGTGGGATTTCATCAACAATTACATCTATGTACTGCAATTCATTAAATAAAAAGTCATTTTGATTAGAAATAGAAGTTTCAATTTGATTTACGGCATGAGACCTGTATCCGTATTTCTCTTTTCTGAGTTCATCGTTTTCTTCGTGCAATTCCTTGCGAAATGCGGGCCTCCACAAATATAACACGATACTGTTTTGTCTGATCTAACACTTTGGTTATGTTTTGGAAACTGTCTTTGGAATTGATTTGTATAACCCATGTTCGCGCGGTTCTTACTATAAACATCATCGTTTTTACTCTTAAAAGTATTTGGGTTCCGAGTCATGCAGAGATCTGTTTTTCGAAATGAAAAATATATCGCACGCTTTTCCCTAATTCATCTGGCGTCATCCACTGATCCGCCTGCATAATTTTAATATGTGAAGCAGTTTCTGGCTCTAAAGTATCTAAAAATTTATCACTTATCATTAAATCAACTAAGGATTTAAAATCAACAACGTTCCTAATTTTCAAGTAGTATTTAAACATCGCACTTAAACGTGTGGCGAATTGCACATGGGTTTCATCTGCTTGCCTTTTGGCTTTTCTAAAATTAAGTAAACACTCCTGCGCAGTGGGCTGGAACTCTCTTAAAATTAATGACTTAACTAAATCGTACTCTTTTATTTCGTCATCTTTTATGTACAGCAAAATATTGTGTGCTCTCTCACCAAGAATATTAATAAGGATTTCCGCTTTCAAGTTTTCGGGGACATTTTTTACTCTAAATGACCGTTCTAGGGATTGGAAAAAGACCAAAATTTTCAGTTTTCGTTGGGATTTGTATAGTCAGCGTTTTTACACTCTTAATTAAATTTTCTAAATTAATTGTATCTCCTTTTGAACTTTGTTGTGTTGCTTGCTCTTCTGCCAAAGCTTTCTGAAGTTCAATTTCTCGTTCAATTTGCTGTAGTTTAATTTTTTCTAACTCTAGTTGTGAGTTGGTCTCTTGCAGCTGCCGTTCGGCTTTTGCCTGCCTGTCCTCGACGGACAAATTTAGCAGATTTATCACAAAATCGGGATCGTCTTTAAAAGCTGCGGATTTTTCCAATTTGGTTTTCAATTCAATTATTGTTTCTTTAGACGTCGCTTGTTCTCCAATTTCCTTGAGAACATTTATTAAGTCCTCCTTTCTTGTATTTTTGTGGAACGACATATTATATACAATTATACTTATTAAAATAGAAGGATATTAAAAGGTATCTTACCTTTTTTTTTCTTCTTTCGTGGAACTCCCTTCTACATGTACAGGCAAATAGGTATCAATGAAATGCACACACAAATGTTCGCAGTCCAGATCGCGTTAGTTGCAGTATTCACACACACACAGTCCTTACAGTCCATATCGCGTTTATTCAAATATTAACAACAGTCCTCACAGCTCCTATCGCGTTTGTTGAAATATTAACAACAGTCCTCACAGTTCATATCGCGGCCGTGCCCCCATATTTTGTGGGATTATTGTACAGTTCTAGGGGTATTCAATAATCACACTCTTGTTTTTTCTAATCTAACGTTTAATTTCACAGTTCTACTCACTAAGACAGATGTTTACACATATAATACAGTATTTACAATTCAATTAAGCCCTCGCGCTGAGAGTGACCTGCGCGTCTCTCTCCTGGACAACGGGTTGGTGGGTCCCTACTCGGACACCGTTCTCGTCACTTCCTTCAGCCCCGGATCATCGACCTGCGCGTCTGAGTCCGCTGGCTGAATCCTGATCTTCACAATAATACTGAGGTACAGGAGTGTTGAGAGTGACCTGCGCGTCTCTCTCGTGAACAACGGATTGGTGGGTCCCTACTCGGCCACCGTTCTCGTTACTCTCCCTTCAGCCCCGGATCATCGACCTCCTCGTCTAGAGTCCGCTCGCTGAATCCTCCCTCCTTCGTTAACTCCCGGTGGCTGCCTTGACAGCGCCCTCTATTGAATGTTCATGTGGAAATTTCCCACACATATATATATATATATATATATATATATATATATATATATATATATATAATATAGGTATATGTATAATATATATATATATAATATATATATGTATATATATATATGTATATATATAATATATATATATAATATATATATATGTATATATAATATATATATGTATATATATATATGTATATATATATATATATATATATATATATATATATATATATATATATATATATATATATATATCTTGTTCAAATTTTCAATCGTTAATAAAATGCTTTTTGTTCATCCATTCACAAGTTCAAATACATAAACTTGTAGTGGATGATACACTTATTGTTTAATACAAATTTTTCAAATATGAATTCATTAATTAAATTTTATTTTTTAATTATAAATTTATTTTGCATTATTTCTGACGAAGTTACTACTAGCTGCAAGAGATGGCGCTAGTACGTTTTCTAACGAAGTAGGAGTTGACTCTAAAAAAATTATTATACTTGTTTTTATTATAATTTTGTTCTGTGATTAGAAACAAATGAACTGTTTGATATTCAATTTCTATTGTTTCTCACTGTTAGAGGGCTATTGGCAACAGTCCTCGTAATTTTAAGCCTCGGTCAAGTGAACAGGACGAATCTGGTACCACCCTCTCCAAACTACCACTCCACGCCAACGGGGGGACTTGGAGACCTGACAGATTTAATGTGTGTCAGCACCCTCCTCTACATCCCTGGTCTTTTGAGGCACCAGGACTTGAACCCACTACACTCCGGACACTAGTTTGTGACCATAACCACCAGACTACCACGGATACGCCAGTGATAATTAGAAGGAACAGCGTATTCTTTCGTGGAACACCTTAGCATTTTTAATGCAGCACATATGGCGCTGAATAAAATCAGGGATCTTGCTTAGTAATCAAACTTAAAAAAACCATTTAGTGCTAATAATTAATGAAAATATCATATTCAAAGTACACCTCATTACTAGAGAGAAAAAATTATTGTTTACATTTGTATTTTGACTGTAACAGCTCTAATTCCTGCAGTATTTCTTTGATAATTTAATTATTAATGTGAGTGATAACTTTTAGAGCAGTTCATCATATCAATGTGATGACTTACGACATGCATGGTCCATGGGAAACAAAAACTGGCCATCATACTCAGTTTGAGAAGAAGGCCGGTGACGAAGATCCATATCTGAATTCGGTAAGTTTTTTTATTGTAATGTTAAACACAGAATAATACGTGATTAAAACCTTTGTTTATATCAGGGGTGGCCAACCTTTTTGGAAATAGTGCCACTAACTGATAAAAAAAACTATGTGTGCCACCTTCAACTTTTCCAACAAATAAAAGAAATAGGATGAAAAAGTGAAAGAAATGTTACTTATAAGCTTATTATGGAATTTTTATACACATCGCAGATTTTTTTTTAGCGCAAGTCATATATACACTCATGGTCAAAAAAATATCGCACCTAGAAGGAGTAGTCAAAATTTTACATACGTGATGACTACTTTGATATAAGTAAATGATTAGAAGGATCATTTATTTCAGAGAAAAAGGTAAAAGAACGGAGGATTTAATATCCTGTTGAACCCCATCTAGCGCGAATGCACGGTGCAATACGATCGGGTGTTGAGGCATACAAATTCTATATGATATATTGAAAAAATTCGTTTCATATTTGCTGTAACCTTGCCTCTAGTTCGTTCAAACTCGCTGGATGCCCAACTCGCCGTCCCAAATGATCCCAGATAGGCTTGATTGGAGACAAATCTGGGGATCGGGCAGGCCAAGGAAGGGTAGTAACAGTCCGGAGACACCCTTGCCATGTGAGGCTCAGCATTGTCTCTTTGAAAAATGGCTCCTGGGAGCCATTGCATGAGTAGCAACACATGTGGTTGCAGGATGTCATGAACATACCGCTGGGCTGTCATGGTGACACGGATTAATACTAGGGTGACCGTATATTGTAGACAATGGAACTCCATACCATCACACCAGCTGTGCGAGCGGTGTGTCGCTGTAAAGCAAAGGCAGGTTTGAGGTGTTCACCACGGGTCTCTACACACGAACACACGATTGTCATCACTGCTGAGATTGAATCTGGATTCGTTCGTCACTAAAGACGACCTGGTACCATTCCGCTGCAGTCCGGTTTCCTCGTGCACGGCATCACTCCAAACGGAGGCGTCGATGGGTGGGCGTCAAGGGCAGCACACGTAATGGGCACCGCGATCCCAAATGTCCTTAAGCCAGGCGCCTTCGTATGGTTTGAAAAGACACAGGGGATCCTAGTGAAGGTGCTATCTGTGCCGGGATGGCGGCCGATGAAGCAGTTGTCTGTACGCGTGCATCTCCTACGATGTGGTGGTCTTCTCAACGACTGGTTTGTCGAGGGCATCCTGAGCCTGGTCTTCGTGTAAATGACGTCTCTCGGATCCACTGGTCCCAACACCTCCTCACAACACATTCAGAACAACCTAATTGACAAGCTACTTGCCTAGCTGACCACCCAGCTTCCATCATGCCGATGATTCTCCACTTCTCAAACTGTGACAGCTGCTGGTTATGTCTTCGAAAACGGCGTAATGGCATGTCTACCTCAACTTTTACTTTGTAAACGATTCAGCACACTCAAACAAGCTTTGGTTAACTGTTTTACATTCCACGGAGAAAGACGTTAAACGCCCTCTACCGGCTATACGTAATGCGCAATCACGCTACATTTCTAATCATTTGCTTATCTCTCCGACATGTACCTTCATGCCAAGTTTTGTTATGATCCCGCAATTAATTCTTGATGCGCTAATTTTTTGTCCATGTCCCTGAGTGTGTGTATATATATATATATATATATAAAGTAGTGAAAATTTAAAAATATAATGTAATAAATAAGACCAAAGTACAAACTTTGGTTTTATTGTTAATAAACATTTTACAGGTTCAATCAGTTAAGTTATGTGTAACATAAAAATGAGTATATAACTCTAATGAGAATTTAACTCTAAATAATTATTAAACATTCAGTACTTAATAGGCTTTTGATTTCGTAATATTTTTTACTAAGTCATCTATATCAGAATTAGCCCTTGAAGATGTTGATAAAATTAGGTTCTTTTAGGTCCATATCAGCTAATTTAGAGCGATATATTGATTTTATGTTTAAAATAGAAAACATTTATCCACAAGCATATGTCGATTCAAGTTTTGAGGAGGGGGATTGAGACAACCTCAACTATAAATAAAATTGCTAACAAAATTGTTATTCATTATTATCTTTTCAATTTTTTTAATTTTTCAGTAAGTCTTCGCTTGCCACGGTTACAACTCTGCCGTGCCACACTGTGGCATGCGTACCGTGGGTTAGCAACCTCTGGTGGAAATAGTTCTCTTTCAGGCAGCCCATCTCAAATAAATAATACTTCCATGTTGTATTTAGAAGAAAGGAGCGCTGGGTTACTTTACAGATTACCAGTTAAATCTTTGCAACTCGCGCATTCAATCAAGTATAATTTGATTAAGAAATTTAAACATCTCATTTGCGCTGATAAATTACAAGTATAATGTTTATTTTTTCCTGTGAGATCTATACTCTTTGATATAACTTCTACTATTATGCCTAAGAGCAGTATTTCTCAAACTGTGGGGCGCGCCTCCCTCGGTGGGCATGATAACTCTATGAGGGGGCGCGAGAATATTGAAAAGTCGAAAACTAGAGATTATTTAAAAACATTATTAATTTACTAAAAGTAAGCAAACAAAATACATTCTGACATAATACAAAATAGAATACACATTTACACTGATATAATACAGTCATAAATTTATTAGTACAGCACAATTTATTTTATAAGAAATTTAACAATACTAAGTTAAGAACAACATTAGTAAGTACAAGTGACCCCATGGGCTTGTCATATATATAATTATTTATAAAAATTAACACTTATCTTGATAATTTGTACGGTTTATAAATAATCCCCTAACTGCCAATTAAAATTTACGCGATTCGCTCCCCAATGCTACTGTTTTTCACATAGGCGCGTGTACACTGGTGTGCAAAAATTAAGGACGAAGTCAAAAAATTAGCATATCAGCTGAACGAAGAGGCAGAGCGGACAAAAAGACCAATCAGGAGATTAAGTAAGGTGATGTACGGTAGCACATGCGCAGATATGCAGGTAGACGTAATGGGGGAGTGTCTGAGTAGTAAAAAGCATGTTGTCGGTGTAAGATCAGTATTTCTGGCAAAGAGATTGCACGCCGTATAGCAGTTAAAATCACACCGAGTTGCTGCCTCAGCGAGAGATGGCGAATAATCAATCTGTTAGACGATATCTGGATGCTTTTACCCGAGGTCAAATCATTGGGAAGTTGGAGGAAGGCCGCAGTGTGACAAGTGTGGCTGCAGAGTTCGGAACTGCTCACAGCATCGTTTCACGACTTTGGAGACAATTTCAAACTACAGGAACAGCTATCCGGGGGTTCAGTAGTGGTCGTCCACGAGGAAACACACCCGCATATGACCGGTACATTGTCTTACAGGCTAGAAGAAACAGGTGGCAAACAGCGGGAGAAATCACTAGACACACGACACAGGCGACTGGACGACCGATATCGCGTTTTACCGTGGCCAGAAAACTGCACGGTGGTGATCTGTTTGCACGACGCCCTGTACGGTGTGTACCTTTAACGCCTGCCCATCCGAGAAGGCGTTCTCTGTGGTGCCGGAAACACAGGAATTGGAGAGACAATGAATGGGGACGAGTACTCTTTACAGATGTGAGCAGATTCAGTTTGAGTAGCGATTCTCATCGCATACTCATCTGGAGAGAGCGGGAAGCCGCAATCATCCCTCGAACATCATTGAAAGGGATAGGTATGGAGGTCGCGGTGTTCTCGTTTGGGGAGGCATCATGCTTGGTAGTCGTACAGACCTTCACATCTTCGACGCAGGTTCAGTCAACGGGACCCGTTATTGTAACGAGATTCTTCTTCCATATGTGCGTCTTTTTAGAGGCTCTATGGGTCTGCAGTTCCTTTTCATGGACGACAATGCACCATGTCATCGCACAGTAGCTGCCGAATAGCTCTTAGAGAGTGAGGATATTGAACGTATGGATTGGCCGGCACGATCTCCGGATCTCAATCCCATCGAGCATGTATGGGATTTTCTAGGCAGACGCTTGGCAGCTCGTACCTTACCACCAGTAACGATTCGGGAGCTTCGATTGGCGCTGCAAGACGAATGGGCAGCAATGCCTCAACAACTCATTGACACCCTCATTCTCAGCATGGGCAGACGCTGTGAAAACTGCCTAGCAGTCAGGGAGATCATATCCCCTACTAAAGACCGGATGTTTCTTGCTGGACACCCATCACAGGGATGTTTCGGCCTTCAGTCGCATTGCGCTCCAAGCTACTTTTCAATCAAGCTTCTTTTTATCCCTCTGATTTCTCTTTTAGTAAGTGTTGCTTACATATTACACATGTCCTTACGTATTGGGGATCTTACGGTATTAAATGTGTTCATTTGGAAAGCTTTTGTACAAAGTTATATTCAAAAACCGTCTCGTCCTTAATTTTTGCACACCAGTGTATGTTATGTATTGAGGAGGGGGGAGAAACGGAATAAATAAGCAAATCCTCTGAAATAAGTAAATCCTTCTCAAACACTGCCAATGTCTTTTTGATGCAGGATTAGCAGGACACAGAAAATATGATACGTTGGAAAGACGTATATATACGTTCGGGGCAATTACCTCTTTGGCTGAGCGAGACATTCATATACGCCGGTGGCAAGAGGTTAAAGTCATATTGTAGCTTTAGCGTCAAAGTATAATTTTTTATTATTTTAATACATTGTTATTGTATTAAGAGAAGCGGGCGCAATGAAAATTATGATTGAATTTTGGGTCGCAAATATTGAAACTTTGAGAAGCACCGACCTAAGAGTATTCGTACACCATCTACTGCTTAAAGTGCTTCTTCAGTTTTCTGTGATAAATATAATAAGTATCATTAGTTTATTTTAAAAATATATGTGGCATTCAGCCTTTCTAGGGATATCGCCAAATATAGCGTAAAATTCAGAGAGTACATATCTATTATTCTGAGAGGATCTTGTCAACGTCGCATTGTAAGGCAACACGGACGGACCTCGTAATTTTGAACCTCGGATGAGGACACCACCTGAGCTTGCAAACTCAACTCCGACCTGACACACCTCGCCAACTTGGAGACATCGAGCTTTGACAGATTTAATGTGCTTCAGTCATCCTACAAGGCGGGTCTTACGTGGCACCAGGACTTAAGCCCGCGACACTCCGGCCACGAGTTCGTGACCATAACCACTAGCCTACAGCGACCACTAACAGCGCAATGGAATAAATATGTATATGAAAAACTGCTTATATATATATTAGCTGAACGGAACGCTCTTAAAATTGGTTGGATTCCATATTTTTCCTTCCTATTTGAGCCAACTGATCCTCAAATAAATTTTATTCTATAATAAGAAAGTTTTACATTTTATCCTGATTTAAAACATGTAAATACACGATTAAAGCAAGGTTAATTATAACTTAGTAAACATCTTACATCTAAAAGACATTCCTATAACAAGGATGGAGAAAAAATGGCACGCGACGCAATATTTGGGGCACGCCACCGATCAAAACGGTTTGCATTTTAGCTCAATATAACAAACTTCACGATGAAGTGTTTAGATCAAACGTGAGTGACTGATTACAGTGCACAAAATACACTCGTTTTGCCTTAGTTACGTCGTGGACAACAATTACTAATGATACAAAGTTTGTCTACGTAGAGTATAGTAAATTTCATTGACACAACTATATTTTAAAATTTGTTATTTTTACGATTTTTAACTGTTATTTAACATGGTTAATTCAGAAAAAAAGAAGAAAACAATAAGTGGAAGATATATATAGTAAGTGTGAAAGATAATTTCAAACTTGGTGGATACAGAAATATGGCGTGATTAGTAATTAGCGACAAAGGGGTAGGTGTTTTATGTTTTGGAGCAGCTGTATACAGAACATCATCTGTAAAACGGATTCCATATACATTTAACTATTTGAAGGAGCTGGCTTGTGCTATTTTAACCATATTTTCATGAACCTATGCCTACGAGTCATTATTTTCAGAAATGAACAAAATTAAAGACTCTCTTAGAAACCGTTTGGCAGATGACTCCAATTCAGTATGCATTCTGTTAAAAGTAACATCGTACAATCCTAATATGAGTTATTTGGCATCTAATCTGCAACAAAGTCACACAAATGTTACTTTGAATTTAATTACACGTATAACTAAAACATTTACTTCTGTATAGTGCAAAATTTATTTTTTATAGTAGATAAAAAGTTTTGATTAGTTAGCATTTAGTTCTTTTTTATTTTCCCAATAATCACAAACCAAAATTATTTAACGGAAAGCGTCTCTATACCTCATTAAACATATCTTTAGAAATAAATGTACGCCACCACTGTTAGAAAATCAAGATGAGAGAAATTTATTTCTGAAAACTGCGAGCATAAAGTCTCAAAGATATGTCTCTCGGTAATTTAACGATAAAAAAATATGTTGCTTAAATTTGGAATTGATTTCAGCAAACGTTCTTATAATTAAACGTTATTTAAAATAAATTCAACTTAAACAATCGATTTTTAATCAATTTAAATGATGAAAAATTACCAAATGTGCGTGCGTGTTCTGTGTTATTACGTAATAAAAAAAGTGTAGTCTGTGAAAATAAACCTGTGGTTTTTTTAGAAAGCAGCCATGGAATTCTGGGCCAGTCAAGGAGTCTCAAAAATGAAAATGAACATGGGAGTGGCTACTTATGGCAAAACGTTCACTTTAGCTGATGCGTCAAACAATGGACTTGGAGCTCCAGCTACCGGATCAGGACATCCAGGTGCAGTAAGCCAGAAACCAGGAACATTATGTTATAATGAGGTATGTTATTAAAATGTTTTCAGCTTATCATCCATGCATTGTGTCACTCAATCGAATTTCTCTCTTTGCGCAAAGATTAGTATAGTTTATATCACATGAAGGAATCAAGAACACTTGAATAAGCTTTGGAATAACTGACTGCAACTTATTTTGTAATTTTTAAGACTAAAACTATTTTCTCTAAGATTTGTTATATTTCCAAAATACGTGTGAAATTTCTAGATTTCTGAATTCTAAAAGTGTTAAATCAATTATTTAGAATATAATATAAAAACAAAATATTTATGTCAATTCCTACTTAGGTCAACAAAGAAAATTTTATTTTAATTACTTTTTATTTACTTAATTACTATTAATATAAGTATGTACATACATATGACAGAATCCCAATATTAAGTGACAAAATAGAAAGCGATTTTCCTTGCAATTTTCCATTTTCCTTTCTATATAGGGTGTTGGACTATTTTTCGTTTGCTTGTTACTATTTATTCATTAATTAAATTTAATTATTCTAATAAAATGGTATAGTAAAAAGAAATCATATTTTCAGGAATTAGGCCATTCTAGGTGGGATTCGAACCAATGAACTTTGAACAGTCCATTGCGCTTCAGGGACACAACAAGCAATTTTCCTTTCTATATATAGTGTTGGACTGTTATATTTGTTAGTTATTATTTATTCATTATTTAAATTTAATTAATGAATTAATATTTGAAAAAACTATATTAACATCAAGTGCACTGACGTAGCTAGCTCTGAGGGGGCCCTGTATCAAAATTCCTTCGGGGCCCTTTTTAGATATGGAAACCCTGTTAGTGGGTGGACTGTAGTTACATATTGTGAGGCCCCTGTAGCTTGGGGTCCCTAAATTGATAACACATTGTTACGACACATTGATAAATCTGAAATGCCTTTATTATTATAAGTACAAACACATTATCTCAATATGATCATCTCATGTTTATCACTTCTTGTTAAATGACAGGAAAGCGTCATACTTTATCAGCAGTAGTTGATGGCCCACAACGATCGCTGAATAGTACGGATAATATCCTCCCTATTTTTTAAATAGATCTGTCATAGTGACTCATTATAGTCAGAGTCCCACGACTCATATAGGGTGAGTATAGTGGATGCTACAATACCGCTCACACACACACTACCACTGTCGCAAGAAACCTGTGACATCATTCGCGCACTATGACACGTGCATTGTCATGGAGAATGTGGGGACTCAAAGGCAATCAGTGGTGTCACTTTTTGAGTACTGGATGCAGATGCGTCAGAAATTCACTGTAGAAAATAGCATCAACGTTTTAGCTCCGAAATACAACGAACTCCATGAATGTCATATGCAGCAATTAAAATCGCTTTCAGATGATCCAACACTGCACCCATCGTCTATGAATATAGTGACCCATGATGTCTTTCTTCATTGGATTTCAAATAATGTTCGTAGAAGGGAACTTTGAATCATGAATTTCGTCCGATTAAACTATCACCTTCACTTCGATATCGTTTCAAAAGGTCTTGACGAAGCACCTTCCTTTATGTAACCCATTTTCTCCCATCACGGCTCTGTACCAGGGGTCAACAAACCGCAGCTCTTTGAATAGAAGGTTACGGATCCTCTGCATTTTGCCTCTATGAATTATTTAAAAAAATTATTATGCTTATATATTTGTATATAAAACTATACTTTATGTGGGAGACAACAAGGGGTCCAAGACGTTTGCCTTACTTCACATTTATTTTAAAATTAAACAAAAATTAATTAAAAAGGTAGCTATTTTAACAGATAAGTTTGACGATGATATGCAGAAGGTAACGCCTGCTCGCGCACCTCTGTCGTTCTCCTTTCTCCTCTCTTAAAAGTTTTGGTTCTACTTTCACTAGTTCAAAAGTTTCCACAGTTTCAGTTCTCATAGTTTCAGTTTTTGTTTCACTTAGCTGCGCCTGCGCGCGAAGACTGCTCGGCTTTGGCTGCCACAATCGGCCAGTCTGACTGTACGCTGTCCGCAGCGGTACGTCCTCCTTTTTTCCTTTTTCATCGAGACCAGAGGAGAATCTGAAACATACAAAAAAGACGGAACAGACAAGGACTATACGACAAATACATAGAGATTTAACATATAATTTTTCTGAACTAGACAGTTTCTCCATCATGTGAAGGCATCTCTTCGACATCCGGAAGGTTCCACAGGAAAACATTGTGTTTCACAGGCATAAGAACGTCTTTTTTAACAAGTTGATCTTTGGTTGAACGCATCGATATTTTCCTCTCTAGAGTTCTGGACGTCTGTTCAAAACGATTTCCCTTTTTCCTTCGTTTCCACTGCCAGGGCTGGAAGATTTTCCGGAGCATTGTAAACCGACGATGATTACTCTCCATAGGTGAAGGGGCGTTGAAGTTCACGGAACTCGTTTTCATGGCACCATTTACTTTCTTACACAATACTATATCAGAACATTTTTCTCTTATAATACTCAATTTTAACTTAGTACTCTTAATTTTATTACATTTATGATCCTTAATTAGAGAACTCAAATCATTTCTAGTATTAAAGTTTTTAACATGTGACAAATCATAACTAGAGTTTTTTATCACACTTGAAACAGAAACATTTGAATTAAAATGAACACCCAAAGAGGATCCACTTTCACTCAATAAAACATCGCTCTTTGCGTGGCCTAGTTTCTTTATTTCAGCATATACACTGGGATGTATAATAATTTCTTCGGTCAAGGTCGGTGATATTGCCGTTCGAACACTTAGACCGGGAGAGTGTTGATTAAGAGAAATATTTATGGGTTTAACTTCTACCATTTGCTGTTCGCCAAAACATGAACTTAATGTTATTATTTCTTTGGAAGGTGTTTGCACTCTAATTAGTGAGGAATTTAAAACTGGGATCTGGCAACCTGAATCAATCAAGGCTGTTACAGGCTGATTTTCCACAAAAATGTTTACGTATTGAAGATTTGCAAATTCATCGCTATTTTGTTTTTCGCTCTCGACTTTCAAAGTATTCACGTTTATTCTATTATGGATGTGGTCGTTAGATTCTTTACGTTTTAAACGCTTCTCACAGTCTCTTGCGCAATGAGATGAATCACCGCATATATAGCAATTTTTATTTTCTCTTTCAAGATATTGGGGATAGTTCTCTTTAATCTTTGGTTTAAAGTTTTGTGATCTATTTTTAAAGGGGTCTTGGGTATATCCATAAGTAATAGGAGTTTCTTTACGTGATCCGCTTCTAGATGAAATATAAATATCACACTCTTTAGCTAAATCAATAGGCCTAAACCAATCTTCTGCTTCTCGAATGCCAATATGAGTTGCGGTTTCCTTATTTAAAGTTTCAAATAATTTATCAGAAATTATAAGATCACATAGAGATTCAAAGGAATTAACTTTTCTTAACGAACAATAATATTAGAAGTTTGCCGTCAATCTTGCAGCAAATTGGATGTATGTCTCGCCTGATGATTTTACAGCATTTTTAAATGAGTTTAAACACTCGCGAGGGGTTAATTGGAATTCTCTGAGTACTATAGATTTTAGTTTTTCATAGTCATTTAATTCCTCTTCTTTAATATACAATAAGACATTATGAGCTCTTTCGCCCAGAAGATTTATTAAAATTTCAGATTTATATTCGTCATTTATTTTCTTGGTTAAAAATGCGCGTTCTAATGATTGGAAGAACAGATTAAAATTTTCAGATCTGGTGGGAACAGGAAGAGATAAAGTTCTAATACTGTTTATCATATTTTCTATGTTAGTTTCGAACTGTTTTTCTTCGACTTTAGCTGCAGGATTTAAACTTAATGCTTTATTTTTAGCCGTTTGAAGTTCGATTTCTTTTTCTAATTTTGCTAACTGAAGTTTCGCGAGCTCAATTTTCTGTTCTTCTAAAGTTACCTCTCTTTCGTTTTTATGATACTCTCTCATCTATACAGTTTTGAATTAAAGTTTTAACGAAATCTGGATCACTTTCAAATGTACTACTGTTCTCAATTTTAGTCTTTAGTTTAGCTATGGTGTCCGTACCGTTCACAGTACCGTCTAGATCCTCAACAACTCTTATGAGATCCTCTTTAAGAGCGTTTTTATACATTTTAGAAAAATATGGAAAGATCCTACCTTTTTTTTCTAGCTCCCTTGTTGCTCGCACGTACGATGTATCCAATATTTGATGAAAACGTTGATTCCACTGATTTCACCTCTTCGCAGGTAATATAGTTGAAATTGTTCGAATTAACACCTCTTCGCAGGTTATATGTGAGTGGTTCCAACCTCTATACACAGGCGGAATTTTCGTCGATGGGTTCCAACCTCTACACAGGCGGAATATTTGTCGATGGTTCGTTGAAAAATACACCTCTACACAGGTTATTTTATTCAACAGTTCCAACCTCTACACAGGCGGAATATTTATGCTGAGTTCAAACCTCTACACAGGTTGAACGAAGTTTCCAAATCCCGGCCTCTACACAGGCGGAGTATTCATGCTGAGTTCAAACCTCTACACAGGTTGAACGAAGTTTCCAAAAAATGGCGGAGCGTCTCCTTCACGGACGCTTTTGTTCATTGTCCAGACTTTGGTTCAAATTCGAAATTTTATCGATCGCGGCCGAGCCCCCATAATTTGTGGGAGACAACAAGGGGTCCAAGACGTTTGCCTTACTTCACATTTATTTTAAAATTAAACAAAAATTAATTAAAAAGGTAGCTATTTTAACAGATAAGTTTGACGATGATATGCAGAAGGTAACGCCTGCTCGCGCACCTCTGTCGTTCTCCTTTCTCCTCTCTTAAAAGTTTTGGTTCTACTTTCACTAGTTCAAAAGTTTCCACAGTTTCAGTTCTCATAGTTTCAGTTTTTGTTTCACTTAGCTGCGCCTGCGCGCGAAGACTGCTCGGCTTTGGCTGCCACATTTATTAGTTATACGTAACGTATTGGCCGAGTGTGGTATTTGTCGAGTGTTAGTAGGTTTTCATTAAAACAACATCTTCAATGGACGTTCATCTTTTTTTTATTTTGACGCACACATCAAAAGCTCAGGACAAAATTGCAGTACTTTTTCACGTCGACGAGACAAACTTGCGACGATTATAAAAGCAAAGTGGACAAGAGACAAGCAGCAGCGACATCTTGAAGGACACAAAACAAAGAGAAAGAGAGCGATTACACAGGATTTTTGCTTTTATACCGGCAGTGGCAAGCGCGTGATTATTATATAATAGTAGTTTTGATTGGATAGAATGGGAGGGACAGAGATTTCGGACTAGCCAATTATGATTAAGACTACAGTGTTATTTTTAAACCAAAGAATTAAAGCTTGTTTAAATATTAGTAAAAAGAGTTAACAAAAAGGATACTAGAGAGAATTACTATTATATATATATATATATAAAATATATATATATATATATATATATATATATATATATATATATATATATATATATATATATATATATATATATATATATATATACCTCGCTTTCCCTTTTTCAATTCCTACTATTTTAGTTCCTACACTCTCTCTTTCTACATATATCTTGTTCAAATTTTCAGTCGTTAGTAAAATATTTTCTATTTATCCACTCAAGTTCAAATACATTTTTTTAAACTTGTAGTGGATGGCAATTAATGTTTATATAGTTTTTTCAAATATTAACTCGTTAATTCTATTTAGTTAATGAACAAATAGAAACAAACATAATAGTCTAACACCATATATAAAAAGGAAAATCGCTCGTTGTGTCCCTGTAGCGCAATGGATAGCGCGCGCGCGTTAGCCTTCTAATCCAAAGGTCGTGGGTTCAAATCCTACCTCGAATTGCCTAATTTCTGTGAATGGGATTTATGAATGAATAAGTAGTAACAAACAAAAAAATAATAGTCCAACACCATATATAGAAAGGAAAATCGTTTTTGTATTTTGCCACTTAATATTGTGATTCTGTCCCAATATTAAGTGGCAAATTAATTGTAATTATTTAATAAAAAGTAACTAAAATAAAAATTTTCTTTGTTGATCTAAGTAGGTATTGGCTTTAAAAAACTTTTGTTATATTACTTGTTCTCTATAATTAATTAGAAACCTGTATTTATATATATGCGTATACATTGAAATGTGTTTGACCGTCTTAAGATAATTATTTAACATTGCTATTTCTGTATTATAAATTACTTTTCATTAAAAAAACTTTTTGAGAATCAAACAAAATATTACATTTATTTCCAAAGCATTAAAAGTCTAATTTATTGGCGGAAATACCGCTTTAGGAATGCATGCCGTAAAATTATTTTCAACAATGTTTACTTAGTTATATAAATGAGTTTGAGATCGCTCATGATTTTAGACAAAAGATAAACTTAACCGCGCCCCTTACAACAGAAGATTCCATATTTTATGACAAGCTTTAAGGCTAATAAAAACTTTGTTGAAATGACTTTTATGTGCAAGAACAATCAAAATCAATTTTAAATATTAATGTAAACATAAAAGAGAGTCTGGAATAAAGCACTTACGGTATTATTGGTACAGAGCTTCTTTTATGAAGCTTAAAATTTAAATTCACAGCATTATAAAATTTTCAAAAGGGCTGTTCTTGCATTGAACCACAGAAATCAAAATATTTTCCATAGTTGGTTTTTAAAGAAATTTAAAATATTACATTGGATAAATTTGTATTTAAATGTAATAAAACTACTGAATTGGAGTACAAGAGTCATGATCATGACCGCTACCAGGGCCTTTTCCCTCCGTAGCACGTGTATGCATGAAAATAGTTTAAACTAATTGATAATTAAGGCTCCCTTTTTTTAGACGCTTTGATTAAATAATTGTCTTGTTTCACGAACAAATTGATTGTTCTGTCTTAAAAATTTGCTCATCCTTGCACTATAAGGTACGGTAACGTAGCATTTCTACAAGCATTCCGCCGACCCTAATAAAAGTATAGTGCATTATGGTTTACTGCAGTGCTTCTCAAACTCTGAGGCGCCCTCCTCCCTTGGGGGGAGGCGTGATATATCTCTATAAGGGGGCACGAGCATATTGAAAAGTCGAAAATAAAAGATTTAAAATAAGTATTAACGTACTGAGAAAAAGGAAGCAAAACAAAATACATAATAAAAATTAAATATGTAACGTCTTGTGTGTGGAAGTGCAATGCGGTTCGAAGTATTCAAATGAAGACACTATCCAGGTAGGTCAAGAATCCCTTTATTTTTGAGTGGACAGCAGAATGGACTTAATACATCACAGGAGTACATAAAAGGGATGTTTCACAAAACACGCACACACTCGTACAACATCAAGACGAAACTGATACTGAGGGCGGGACAGAGATCTTAACAAGTTACACGCTAATCCTAACGGTTACAGTTATAAATTGTTACAAAAGCACATTTACATTGATATAATATACTTATAAATGTATTAGTTCTACACGATGTTTTTGATAATTATTTTATCAATACTAAATTAAAAAATAAGTTTCATAATTACTAGTGCCTCCCATGAGCTTGTCATATACAAAATTCAATACTTATCTTCATAAGTTGAGTGGTTTATATTATAGTCTACGGTAGCTTTAGCGTCCAAGTACATTTTTATTGCATTCAATACATTGTTATTGTAAGGGAGGGGGATGATGAAAACTTTAATTGTGAAAATTGGGTCGCAAATATTGAGTTTGAGAAGCACTTGTCTAATGTAACTTCAGTGCAAGTTTATTCTTTGAGCACTTAGGGTGGGCAGCCAAGAGCCCGGATAAGCTGGATTTAACCCGATTTTCCTTGGATACGCCAGTGCTAAGGGGGCTTGTAGATCTTCTGCGCCCAGGGCCCGAAATGAGCTTAAACAGGCACTGTGTAACTTCGTTTATTATCCAAGAGAGCTGTTCCTGCTCTGTAAACGTATTGTTAGACTTTTTTTTTATTTCAATTCACACTTTAAGCCAGTACACAATATTACTACCAAGTAAAAACTGTCACTGTGTGCTCGCGCATGTGTCTTTTGTAGCTTTTATCAGCTCCTCCAATATCATTTGATGATTGTAGACCAAAATATAGAGATATTGTCACTGCTTTTTAGCCAATCCTTGTAAAAGAAAATTTGGGGCTAATTTGATATCGCAGTGCCACGCACCAAGTTGTTATTTATGTTCTCCGAGATGGTCGATAACATTACAATATGGTTACCTTGATATTTTTATCGTGTGGTAATGTGGTTGTGCCATGAGGATGACGTATATTATAGTTAATCTTTACTGGTTTTTTTGCGGTAACCCCATTAATTTCAGACGATTTTAATTCGATTTCTTTAAAAGTGTAACCATTTTCATTGCAATCATTCTTGAAGCAACTGCTTCAGTCTTCTGTTATATTGAATGCTTTTTTCTAATATGGATATTTCTAACAACATTGATGAGCACCAGGATATTTTTTAAAGAATATGAGGGCTGTGTTTTTAATTATTGCTGCAGATTGCGCATTTCCAGTTTATTTTACTTTTGAACGTTCCTTTTTCGATAAAACTCATTAAAGGAGCTCGCAGCTTTTGGAGTATTGAAAGTCCATCAGGAATTATGAATTGATATTCATTAGTGATTAATTTTAATGTATATGTGATAAATATGAATTTTTCATAATTATCACATGATAAACTATTACAGGTTTATTCACAATTCCCTCCAAGGTTTCGAAATACGTTGTAGTAAAAAAAAACAAAGATATGAATACAGCAAAAAAATACATAATAAAATATAGAAACAATTAAAGTTTTATTTACATATTTCACAGGAGTTCTATATGTGAACACTCGGTCACACGGCATACATCATTGCGTTAGTTTAATTCCTGCCACACTACTCAAAATGGTACTATCGTCGTTATTGACAGTATATGTTACCATTCTGTCACATCACACGATACTTGGAGAGTACAAATACTTGGGTCTTATGGAAAAGACCAAGTTTTCGGATAACAGGGATAACAAAGGAAGGTTGTTAATAGTATCATGGTGAGTAGAGTGTGGCAGGAGCTGGACTGTCGCTTTAATATATCCCGTGTGACCTAGGGTTCACATAGAATACCTATAAAATAAGTAAATAAAATTTACATTGTTTCTGTATTCTTTCATATGTTCTCTTTTTGCTATATACGATTTAGTTTTTTTACTATAGCGGTTTGAAACCTTGGAGGGAATTATAAATAACCCTGCATAAGAAAAACTAATGTTATAAATCCAACACGGAATACAATTCAGCTACAATTCAAGTCAAATCAAATGCTCAAGTACGAGGAATCGAGGCAATGCTGTGACATATTTAGTTTTAACCAAGATGCACCACGAGGAGACCTGTCACTTTACACACCTACTTAACAGTTTTTAGCCTGTACTCTTTTTGACTCTGGAGAGTTCATCAATAAGGACCATATTGACGAATGTACTGCATTATTGTCTTTTAACTCTATTATTCTTAAGTATTGGGAAGCTAGATCGAGATTAATGATTTACACAAAATTTAGGTCTCCTACTAACTTTTTTTGGAAGTATTCTTATTATTTTATTTCAGATAAAAGAATAAATAATCATTAGAATTTTGACTTAAATCTCTATACTTCTGTTTTCAACTTTAAAAATAACCAGTACAGAAATTTTACATGCTTCCTAACCAGTGGCGCACACAAGGGGGGTCCGAACCCCCCTCCCCCAAAGCCCTTGATTTTTTTTCCGATTGATTATAATTCTAAGTATATAGTACGCAAAATTTAATTAATTACTTGTTGTTAATGATTAATTTTATTAATTAATGCTAATTATTTATTCAAAAATTAGTTTTTTACTGTGTTTTGTTCCCGAAAATTGACAAAATCAAGGAGCATGATACAAGAATGGTGAACTTTCGACCCCGGACCCCCCCCCTTGAAAAATTGTGTGCGCCACTGTTCCTAACCATATATCTTTACAGGTATGCAATTATTTAAATGCCGGGAATTGGAGTGAAGGAGAGGACAAACAGATTGGCTTCTATGCTTATTCTGCAGACCAATGGGCTTGTTACGACCCTCCCCTGATGGTGGTCAGAAAGATCAAGTGGCTTGCCGAAAACGGCTACGGGGGTGTACTCATCAAAGATCTCAGTTGCGATGATTACAAAGGAGATTGTTTCTCCATGCCTTTTCCTCTTATTAAGATGATGAGAATGGAATTTGAAAGCAAGTTAAGAAAGTCTTAGGAGTGGAAAAACAAAGACTCTTTTGAATATCTCTTTTTTACAAATACATACGGGGAGTTTCAGAAAGTTTTTTTTTATCCCTTTATAATAGCCTTTAAATATACTATTTTTCGTCACAAGGAAGTAAGATACATGTGCACATACTAAAGTGTAAACACAGAAAAGTATACATGATTCGAGAAATGAAGGACAAATAAAACATTCTAAAAACCCCTGTGTAGCCCATCTATTTTAGTAAAACAAATAAATTTTCACTTGTCTGAAAGAAAGCTGTTCTTTAAGATAATGAAAAATGTTGATGATCTGTATTTTCATTTTGTATAGACTTTATAAATGTATAGATTTGTTGTAGATTTGTTATAAGGAACTGACGTAAAATGTTAACTTAATCTTATTCGTCAGTGAATATGTATAGGCATTATTGCCGATGTTATATTTTGAAGAAAAATAATAAATATTTCTTGTTGATTTCTATGTTGCAAATTATTTTTTGTGAATATGTTGAAAATATATTTGAGGATTTCAAAAAATGGCTTTCCTTCTATTTATGTGTAATTTATATTATAAAATTTTACAATATAAGAAAAAACATAAATCTCCCCCTCGTTTCAGCAGTTCAAAAAATTAATCACTCGTTGTTGTTTTTTAATCCATAGCACTTTTTACGTGTTATATAAACATAGTGGCCAAAGACTTGTCATCTTCTACTTATTTTTACTTTTACTTCCTTAAATTGCAACTATAAAAAGTATTCATGAATATCTTAGAAAAAATACTTGTCAAAGTAATCGACTCTATTATTTAATGTTGTGATTGTTTTAGTTTTATGAAACAAATTGTTTTTGTTTTATGATGCCATCAACAAAAGCTCTTAGTGAGTTTAAAAGAAAGCAGATTGTGTTTCCATGTGGCAAAATGGCATGAAAGCATCCAAAATTTCAAGACAATTAAGAATATCAAACTGAAGCGTAATAAGGATACATAAAACATATTAAGATGCATCATCTAAAACAGTGGTCTCCAGACCCCGGTCCGTGGGTCAAATACTACTAGTCCGTACAAGAAACATTGAATTATTTCTATTTTATTTACTGCGGTATGTTCTTCTTGGGTTTGGACTACTTTTTATTAAAATCATTTTATATTCCTTGTGAAATCCCTTTGTATTCACTTTTTGCTGCAGCTATATTTTATTCTGAAGTCCCGATTAAATACAATTAAATTAAAATTATTAAATCAAAACACTCTAAAATATAAACAATCAACGTCCTCTCCCTCTGCGTGCCACGGTAAAATTATCCAACGTTGACCGGTCCGCAGCGATAAAAAGGTTGGGGAACACTGATCTAGAAGACATAGACTCAAAAAAATGACAAAACGTGATGAGAGGAAACTGATGCAGATTGTGAAGAGTAATTGTGAATTGTCACTGCAAGCCTGTGAAATGGATTCCAAGAAGCAGGGTATGTGTTCGACGTCGGCAAGGACAAGGTCGTCAATGTGCTATCACAGCGAATAATAACACATCGTCTTATCACAGTGAATATATCCTAGTAAAAGCGAAATAGTTAAGATTGATATAAAAATATTAAATAAAATCGAAAAAATGTAAACCCACATAAAACTCTTTTTTTTCTTTTTTGAATGTACATCATTGCATGTAGTCTAGATTTTTTAACGTAATTAGAATTTCTCCATGGAATAACATCATATTAACCAATTTATAGTGACTGGTAGAAAAATGATTCTCCTGACCATTTAAATTGCAATACTATGGAGGAGGGTTAATACAAACGCCAAATTTGCATGAAAAGAAGATGCTGGGATATGCAAATGATAACAGTAAATCGCGATATAACGACTCAGAAGGGAGAAACAACATTTCAAACTCTGTATATCAGTGAAGTTATGTAGCGAGTTTCTCGTGCAAAAGTCGTTTTTTAATTTTCATTGTTTGTGAGAAGATTGTGTTATTCCTTCTATAAATGACTACCGACTCGAGTCAGAATTCGATAGCAGCAGGATCGCGCCTTATCGCGGGTTCGACTTATCTTTCCACGATATTGGCTCTCCCATTGGTTGGAATCGAACCACTATCGTGCAAATATGGAATATATGGGCTCAAGAGGGCCATACTGAAAGCCCTGTAGGACCTCAAAAGTCTTCCGCTACTAACGCTTGAGAAGACAGACATGTTGTCAAGTCGACCTGTAGGGTCATACAATCCAAGGACTTTGATTCAAGAAGGGAACTTGTTGGCAATACGACAAGTATCCGCATGGACAGCGTGACAACGTCTGGAGCAATACGGACTGTCTACATTGGCGACTTTTACTGCGGTTCTCCTTGAAACTGCACCATAGGGACGAGAGGCGATAGTGGTGCGCCCAACGACGAAACTGGATACAACCGAAGCACCATGTCATTTTTTCATGTGAATCCCTGTTCTACGTGCAGCATCATAATGAATGTATCCGTGTTTGAAGGCACCGAAGAAATTGCTTGTAGCCCGCTTGCGTACGATATCGCTAACAGGAACCTGTATCTGGTGTGATAGTGTGGGCAGCCATAGGATACAAGACTATAACACCACTTGTTCGCGTCAACAGCAATCTGAACAGCCTGTGTTACATTTCTCAGATCTTAATCTGTGCCCTACCTTCGAGGCCTCGGAGACGTTATCTTTCAACAAAATAACGTCAGATAACATACTGGCAGTTATGTCTCTGCTTGTTTGGGAAAAAATTAACGGGGAGAGAAATTCGTAGATGGGTAATTTTAATCTACAAGAGAGGGATAATGTTTGCAACCAGCTGGGTGGTGTAGTTAGTTCAGCGCTGGCCTTGTACGCCTAAGGTTGCGGGTTCGTCCCCGGTCCAAGTCGGTGGATTTCCATGAAGCAGAAAATTGAAAGCGTCCATGTCGTATGTTTATACAACATGTAAAAAATCCCTTGACTGCCTGTTTGGCTTGGGTGCTTTCAGCAAAATTAAGTTCCTGAACAGGCTGCCATCGTCAGAACTCAGTATGGTGAGGAAACTGGGCGTCAAAATTACTAGCGGTAATTGTTATACCGACTACATAGTGCCGCACTAAATAGTGATACCAGCTTCTATGGAATGTACTAGTTCTGCAATGGTAAAAATACCAATCCGCAGCCTCATTATAAAGAGAAAACAAACGTTTTCAGAAAATTTAGACTATTTAGCTACTCGATATTGCTTTGTGAATGAGAAAGTCGACAAAATAGGAGGGAAATCTTGAATTAAGGGAGATGCTAAAATAAAAATAAATAAAAGGTAGCGCGTGGTCGCGTTGTCTACATTTCAAGCTCTGCAAAAAACGCTCGCCACATAAGGATTATATATTATATGCATTTAGAGACATTCCAATGAAAGAATGTAAATATTACAAACTATACGAAAACTAATTCTGGCACCGACTTTGAAGGATTTATGTGACTTTTTTTTAATTAAGAGGATTTGTGTGGGACCCTTTGAACAATTTTTTTTATTTAAGTATGTATAAATTATATTTTAGCATTTCATATAATGTTTCTATTCAAAAAAATGGCACGAGATGAAATTTTTCACATATTATTAACACAATTTTAGAAATTTAATTTTTTGAAGAAAATTTTAAAATTTTATTCCTTTTGTAAATATGAATATTTTGACCTGAAGTTTTTTGTAATATTCTTAAGGATGTTCTAAGCAACTTTAGGGATTGATTTTATAATAATTTAATAAGTTTTGGAGAGAAAAAATAAAATATTGATATGCATGCTAAAATTCAACAAAAGAGCCAATATCTCCTACATTTCAATTTTTTTTAAAAAAAGTATTCAGTTAACAGTAAAATGGATCCTTAATTTTGCTACATGTTTTATATATAACACACAGGAAAAAATTGAAGTAATTGGTAAATAATTGGGGAAGAATTAGCATTTTGAATGCACTAATATATCGAAGAAACTAACTGAAAAAACCATTTTAAAGTTCTTAATTCTGAAAAAATAATTATAATAAGCTTAAATAAACTTGAAATACCAGTTTAAGACGTTAGTTATATATTTTTCTTTAAAATAATTGCAATTTCGTACTTTTTCAACCCATACATTTTTATAAATGATCAATTTTTAGAGAGTATTAATTGCACAAGAAAATTCAAGAAAAATGTTTCAAAAAATTTTTTTTCTATCATGACAGAAATTTTAGCTTTTTTTTTCTTCACATAATACTTAATTTTTTTTTTGCATGAAAAACATATGAGGAATAAGAACTGAAATTATTAATATAAAATGCCTTAATTCAAAAAATTTACATGCACACATTTCACTAAGAAAAAAAATTATATTCTTGTAATGCCTCTGTAATATCCTACTTTATGTATTAAGCATTCTATTTTATAGCTATTATTTATCTTTTTAAAATAAATTTATTTTATCAAAACGCTTTTTTTCTAAAAAGGGTGCGTGGTCGAATTGACTAGTTTGTTATAATTTACATTTTTCAAATGAAATTCTATCCAACTTCTAACTTTCCTACATGTACAAGTGATATATCAATCGAAAGATAATCATGCAAAGAATAAGATTAAATAAAAATATAAGAAACGATAGTTCGCGGTCATTTTGAGGTTACCAAGTACTATTAAAATTGCATTCAAGAAGTTAAAAACGAGATACGTAAAAAAAAATTTTCTTAGACTTTTTTACTCTACTTTTTTCCCCTCGAGACTAGTGGATCTGTATGTAAGCACAGAACCCGTACTTCAGCTTTAAAAAAGTTCCGAAAATTCTCGTCTTATATTCGGAAATATACAGTTCTCATTTGAAAGAAATCGAAAAACATAAGATATCAATTGTTTAATAAATTTGCAAGTCTCTAGTTCTTTTAGTAATTTATAAATCAAAATAATTAAAACAAAGAAGCTATTCTTTTTAGCTAAAATTAACAAAGTTGCAAAAAATAAAAAATGATTATGAATCAGAAATAAAAAATATTAAAATAAGAAAAATTCTCGTAAAAGTTAAAATGTTGTTGTTGTGCCCTTCCCGAAGGGAAGGAATGAATGTTTCCAGAGCCTGAGACAGGTTGGACTTCTTTACGATAGATAGTGGCACCACCTATCTCCATCTCCACAATTTGGGCTTAGAACTGGAGAGAAGGGAAATATTCTCCAGTCCCTTGCACTTGTGGTTTCTGCTGCAACCGCCCAAAAGACTTTCGGACCCATTGATTTAATGAACACGCCCTCCGTGTGTACTCGGGGGCATCGGGTGTTTGGTGGCATCGGGCATCCAGCCCAGGTCTTCCGGTCTGGAGTCTGATGCTCTAACCACTAGGCTACCCACAGCCCTTTAAAAGTTAAAATGATACTGTTTATTAAGAGATAACAAACATTAATTGTAAGACAGATGAGGAATAAAAATTTAAATAATGAAATTAAAAATGTGGGGGAAAAGTTAGATATAATTCAGTCGACACAAATTACAGAGCTCGAATATGTAAAGAAAATCTATTTTTCTACGAAAAAGTACTGGACTTTTTAAACATACACGTACAACATTCCATCCGACAAATGTCTAATATGAGCACAAATGAAATTTAGTTAATAAAACCTGTTCAGTAGTATCAAACATTCAAATCTTAATACTACTGTGACTTGAAATTACTTGACAAATAAGAGACTTCGGAACATAAAGATTCCATTTACCATTAAATGAATAATAACTTTGAAAGAATACTAATAAACTTGATCATTAACAGTAGAAAAACAATTTAATTTGTATGAAATTCGAAAAGTTCATTGCTTAAATGTAAAGTATGATCCAAAAATTCTGGGACAAGGTATAGAAAACCTTACCCTGAATAGTTCACAGCACCGAAGCACATCCACTTGCAAAGTTGTCTCGTTGGATGACGATACACTTCTTCCAGTTTTCGTATAACTAATACACAGATAGAAGCCATTTTTATCAACCTCCCGTAAAGCGTCCTGCGATGCTGCTTTCACGTCGTCTGATAGGACAAAATGGCGTTCCTGTAGACGTTTTTTCATTGATAGGAGCAGATAAAAGACACATAGCGCTAAGTATGGGGAATAGAGGGGATGAGGAAGCCCGTCAGTGCAAGTTTTGGCGAGGAACTCTTACCAATTGGGATCGATGTGCTGGTGCGTTATCACGCAGAAGATACCAGCACTGAGGCCGTTTACGACAAATGAATTCCCTCAAACGAAGTCTTCAAGAAGTGAATAGCCTCAGAGATTTTTGCAAGTGTTTGGCGACGATCTTTTCGAACAGATCCAGACATCAACGCAACATTTTCCGTATCCCGTAATGTCGAAAGTCGTTCAATGCGCTCATCGACTTCGATGGATTCTGGGTCCTTTTTAAGAAACCGATGCCATTCATAAAACTTGTATCTCGTCATGGTAGATTCACCATACACCTTACTTAGAATTTACAAAGTCTTCATTAGTGTTTTACCTAAGTTCTGGCAGAATTTAATTTTCAATGCTGTTCAAGAAAAGTCATCCTTCTTACATCGCGTATCGAAGCTAACTAGTTTCGGAAGGTAACAATTGTGCTTGCGGTTTAGTCACATAACATGGACCAAACCTACCTGGCCAGGTAGGGAAGAGTTGAGAGAATCCATTTCAAGTGGTTTAGCTTTAGGTACTTGGTTTTATCTTCAGCAATGGTCGTTGTCCCCGAATCTTTGGATCGTACTACATATATAATAACAATTGGAATGTATGATGCTCTTGAACCTTTTTCATAATTCTCTATATATTATGCGAAATCACAGTGAAGTGTTTTTAACCATAGAAAGCACGAAATTTACATAAAAAAAGCGCTTTAAAAGTAAGGATTTTCTGCAAGACTGCGGTATTTTCTACTGCAGCATTCATAGATAATACGGGAAAAAATCACAGATCACATAAATCCATTTAAAATTGATCTACTTTTTGCTCTGAGTCGATTTAAAAAAAATTAACAAGAATTTTCAATGTACAAACCTGGAGAGGTGAGGATACTAGCTTCAGGATTAAATGAACAAACATAATAAATTTTTCATGTTTTTATCACCATTGCTGACAGAACATTGATTCTTATTTCCACAGTTTTCGTTAGCTCGTGTAATGATTTTTTATCAAGAAATCATCGAAACAATAGATAACAATAGACTTGAAAGAATTAGCTCGAATCGTTAAAAGAATAGAGTAGCTGATACCGGTAGAATGATTATCAATATTTATTAAGAGATTGCTGTATTAAAAATTCAAATAGACAGTCTGTTCATTTGAAAACACCCACTAACTAGAGACAGTGGGGTTTTTAAAATAAAATTCCATTTTTTGGGAGTAAGGAGTAAAAGAATTAATTCCTCTTGATTAACTCTGTTAACAGACAGAAGAATAAAATAATTGTTTGTTTATTTGGATTACTAAATGTAGAATTGTTAAGATGATCCCATCAATGCTTGTTTGATTCCATTTTTCAGGTAAGAATTTGTCGTCTTTCTTTTTTTAGTGCCTTAAAAATAGATGAAATTCCCTTTGCTTTTTCGTTTTATTGTGTTTGTGTGAGGTTTTTATCTATAACTATAACATGTTGTTGGAGTTGAATTCAATTTTTCAATTCATTCATATAATCATAATGATAATTTTAAGAATAAAAGCTTATTTTAACTATAAAAATATACTGATTGCATATCCTGTACATCATTTTAAAAAATTCTTAATTAAATTTAATGAAGAAATGTATACACATTAAGTGCCATTCTACTCTAACCCGTATCATCTCTCACTCTGACTTAATGTTACTTCATATTATACATCAATATAATTGCATTACAATTTTATAAGAAACTGAAGAATGAAGAATTCTAATAACTACAACTTTATACAATAATATAGTTATTGCAAATAGCTGATGTTGATAAAAATTTCCAAATTAAAACTTTATATATATACACTAGAAGACCCGACAGACGTTGTCCTGTACACACATCTTAATTTCAAAAATTCCAAATTTTTATGAATAAGCTTTAACAATCCGGACCGTTTTGAGTAAAATTTGTATTAAAAAGTTATTACAATGTAATTATGTGTCAAGTTTTATACTTCTGGATGGCTTAGAAGTGAAATACACACACTAACTATTTCCGATAAGAAATCATTTTAAATAAAAAAAAAGTTTAATAATGTGTGTAATCAATTAGCTGCACAAATAGATTTGTAGGTTAGGATAATTGTTGTCAACGCACGTGTAAATTTAATAGAAAATCATGTAGAATACTCACTTTAATTGCGTACTAAATTTGGAGAATGTATAGTTTTTTATGCACACTTCAAAACTCTTCAAACACTAATTACATCTGAATGTAATAATTTAGTTAACACACGATTTATTTCAACAAAACAATAACACGAAGTGACAAAATATTTTCCTGAAATAATCACTGCACCAACTGTCGGGACCAACTTGAATTATAATAATAGATTTTTGAATATTCGATACTTCGATCGTAGCGCAGTCTGCCGGATCCAATGTAAAACAGTCCAAGATCAACAATTTATAAATAAAAATTAATTAAATAAACTTTTCTAAACCGAATTATAAATCTAAACCATTCTCGAGTCCACTGGAACAGACAAAAACTTTCATCAAAATCGGTCCAGCCGTTTAGAGGAGTTCAGTTACATACACACGCACAGCAGAACTTCTCTCGAATTTACTTGAACCCACACAAAATTAATTTTTGTGTGGGTTCAAGTAAATTCGAGAATGGTTTAGATTCACAATTCGATCCGATATCACAATTAGTTAAAAAGATATTAATTAAAACATTCAAAAAAAAATACAACTCAACATTCACCTGCATTGTTGTAACAACGCTATTGTTATAAACAAGTAATAAAAAAAAAAAATTTAATCAATTCTTACTTAGATCAACCAAGAAAAGATTTATTTTGGCTACTTTTTATTAAATAGTTGCAATTAATATAAATATATATAGACATATGATAGAATCACAACATTAAATGGTAATTAAATTTTATTAATTATCATTAAAGTATCGTTTTGTCTTCCAAAACAATCGTGTATATAAAATTTCCTTTCAACTGAATGCTTTAACACGTGAGAAAAAAACCTTTTCAAATTTTGACATAAGTCGCCAAAGGGTCGCTAACGTGGCTGTATTTGTAATTTTTTAAATAATTAGTTTTAATCAACTAATGTTTATTAATTATAATTAAATTATTATATTGTCAACCAAAATAATCATGTACATTACATTTCAGCTCAATTGAGCGCTTTAAAATGTATTTTATTAACGATTGAAAATTCCACCAAGATAAATAAATAAATAAACAAACAAACAAATAAAATATGTATGTATAGAGATCGTGAGTTAATAGCAGGAATTGAAAAAGATGTAAGTTGGCGTCGAAAATTGATTTCAGCCAAACTGGCCAAACCCGGTCTTTATTGTTACGAAAATGCAAACGATTCACGCTTTTTAGCGTTTTTAATTAATATCTTTTCAAATAATTTTTATATATGTAATTCTCCTGTGCGTGTGTATGTAACTGAACTCCTCCTAAACGGCTGGGCCGATTTTGATGAAAGTTTTTGTCTGTTCCAGTGGACTCGAGAATAGTTTAGATATATAATTCGGTTTAGAAAAGTTTATTTAATTAATTTTTTATTTATAAATTGTTCATTTTCGACTGTTTTACATTGGATCCGGCTACGATCGCAGTATCGAATATTCAAAAATCTTTTATTATAATTCAAGTCGGTCCCGACAGTTGGTGCAGTGATCATTTCAGGAAAATATTTTATCACTTCGTGTTATTATTTTGTTGAAATAAATCGTGTGTTAATTAAATTATTACATTCAGATGTAGTTAGTGTTTGAAATTTTACTCAATTTAACTCAAAACGGTCCAGGTTGTTAAAGCTTATTCATAAAAATTTGGAATTTTTGAATTTAAGATGTGTGTACAGGACAACGTCTGTCGGGTCCTCTAGTATATATATATTTGAAGAAAGATAAATAATTTCAGTGCACCAAAAATATCACACGAGGTTTTCAAAAGTAAGTAAAGCAAACAAAATAAGATAAATAAAATAAAAAGTAAATAACAAAATAAAAGTTAAGAAATAACAAAACAAATAAGTTACATAGACAAAAATACATTACAAAATAAAAAAAACAATTACGTAACAAAACCAATACAATGAAGTTACAAAAACAGAGAAACAAATAATTTACAAAAAGTTACAAAATCAAATCAATGAAGATACAAAATAAAGTGAACAAAGTTTTACTTGAAACAAGTTGAGAAAAATTAGGACAGTTGATATTAATCCTAAAACATTTAAAATGCTTTTTTAGGAATTTTAATTTCTTCTATAAGTGAGTGTATTATTTTGAATCATTATACGTACCTTTCTTCTCAAAGTAAAAAAAGGAAAAATTCATAATCTGATCTAAACAAAATCCTGAAATCAATGGATTTGTATTAATTGCAAAAAAAAAATTAAAGAGAACTAAATGAATATATATCGGGTATATTCACACACACACAAAGTATTTATAAGTTAAATATACTCTAAGCTTATATATATAAAGAAACGACTTTATTTTTTTCCATCTTTTCACATTTTCATCTTATTGAAAAAAAATTGCTTGCCACGTGGTATAAAGTTGATCTCAATGCTAACTTTTTATTAAGAAATATATTTATGAAGTACTAGCTTTTACCCCTTTCCCGCTTTGCTGGAAATCTACTGTAAGTTTTTTTAAGTAATTGGTGTCTAAGTTTTATAGTTATACGATTTCGATTTAATTAGAAATATTTTTGTAGCCTTCATCTCTCGATTTACAAAGAATAGAGAACATGAATTTCCAAAACAAAATATATTTATATTTTACCCCCATCCCTTGGAAGTCGATTTTGTGCGAAATTTGCTGTCAACGAATTTGTACTCAACAAAATAAATATGCTTGCCAGAATTCAAGTATATAAGTGCAATAGCTCAAAAATGAGACATTGTTATCTATAACGCCCTCTCAACCCCCCTTGGGAGTTGATTTCCTCAAACTCCGTTCATAACAGATCTCTACCCAACAAAAGATACACAAATTGCAAACTTGTACATTTAATAGTTCAAAAACAATCAGAAATTTTTATCTATAACACCTGTCAATCGTCTCCTCTTTCGGAAGCTATTTCTGCAAAACCTATTCTTAAACGTTGCTCAATCAAAAGTATCGCCAAAGTGCGGTAATTGTTTTCTAAATGTGAGCAGAAATGATTTTCCTCTGTTGGTTGTATATCACGTTATTTGGTGACTTCACTCGCAGAGAAACTCTTCCATAAGCAAGGGATTTTTAAAACAAAAATTCCCTATTTTATTATTATTTTTATTTATTTATTGAGGATATATGCCAATAGCTCTTTTGATACATCTGCGAAGCTCCCTGCAAAATTTTAAAAGATATGATAACGGTATGGATTTGTATACGTATCAAACAAGTATACAAACATTCAAGTTTATAAATAAAATTACATTAAATTAATTTATGTAAATAATTTAACTAGTACTAGACAAAATTATATTAAAAAAAAAGGATTTGCAATTTTCTAACTAGCACTGAGAAGACTAAAGTGACATTGTAAAAAAATAGCTTGTTGATTGTCTTAAAAAAATAAAATATAGAGACCATAAATATCTCTGTCTTATCTTTTAATACATTTATCTTTTGAAGATTAAAAATGAGTTATCAAAAACGATCGTTATTTACTTTTTGGATGTGTTAATACGACAAAAGACACTTTATAGACAAAATGAAAACAAAATGTCGTTGTGTGATGGGATTTATTTAATCATATATAAACAATAATTTCTTGTGTGATAGTAAAAAATTATACTATACTTGTACTGTGCATAATATCTGTCGAGAAATAAAAAGTATGCATTTAACTTATAATGCTACGATAAATTTCGTCAGTAATTGCAGTGATATATGCTGCACAGCTGTACAATCATCTTAACTTCATCGGACACGTGTTTAAATAAGTCACATTAAATCTTTTAAGCCTTTTAACAAAGATACATAATATTTTGTAGCTTTGTAAAGGTCACGCTCTTTTTTCCATTCTTTAATATACTTACATGTTCTTGTAATTATTACATAATCATGTGTGTACACAATCAGAGTAACTAAATTATTTATACAGAATAATAAGTAATATAAAAAAATTTTAAGCCAATTCCTTTTCTTAGGTCAACAAAGAAAAATTTTATTTTAGTTACTTTTTATTAAATAATCGCAATTAATATAAATATATGACAGAATCACAATATTAAGTGGCAATTAATTATCATTAAAGTATCGTTTGTCATCCAAAACAATCGCGTACATAAAATTTCAGTTCAACTGAATGCTTTAAAAAGTGAGGGGAAAAGTCTTTTAAGAGGGTCCGGTACATGAATTTTCGAAAAATTATCAAAATTTTCACTTTTTTATATTTTCTGTAAGTTCAAATATTTCAGTTTAAAACGATATATGGTATGAGGAAATACAATAATTGGAAGTATTTTTATTTTTATTTTAAATGAAGCTACTGCTTGACGCGCATCAAATGAGCTCTGCTAGGAGCAGCTGTGTTTCCTCTTGTATAGCTTTCTGATGAGCGCGAATACATATGATGTTTACATGGAAAAGTTAGAGTGTATTGGGCTTATTCAAAAGTGTATGCGTACACGCCTTTTGGATCTTAAAAGCGAACCAGAGGGGGGGAGGGAGTTAAATGATGGAAAAAGTCTAAGAGGTCGTAACCGACTCACCGACATTTTAACATCGAAAATACAAAGATATTATAGTATGGCTATTAGAAATAATATCAATGATCTACACAGCATTAAAATTTCTATTTGGGCTGTTTATTTTCATCTTCTGTCTTCAATAACGAGAGCCGTCAACATGGACTGTATCCTGCGATTATAAATGCCTGGTGGAAGTTTCAAAAGACAGAAGCTGAATGTAACGAAAGGCACTACGATTATAAACACAAACACCATAATGAATTAAATGAAGCCAATTTTTAGAGCATTAGGTGATCCTATGTTATTAAGAAAGTGTTTATATGGAACCCACAGAGCATTACCCAGAATCCAAATAAGTCAGTTAATAACACCATATGGTCAATCATTCCAACATCTACATTTGTGGAATTAAAAATTCGGAAATTAGGCGTAAATATGGCTATTGCATTTTTCAATATGAGTCATGTAGCAAAATTAATGATCTTAAAACAATGGGATATTGAACCAAGTTATAACTGCGTGCCGTGCTTCAAAAAACTAAATACACGTAGGATTTGAGTAGCCCAACGAAAGCATCTTAAGATCCCCGAAAAAGTCAAAATTCTAAAAAATAATGAAAAAAAGAAAATTAGAAAAGTCTTTTGTATGAGCAGAAAGTTAAAAAAAGGCTTCATATGCTTTTGTAAAGTACTGAAAAAAGTAAATGCTCAGAAAATTACAAATTTTTCCTTTAAAGCCTTTTTTCTCAAAATGTAAAATTTTTCAATTTATGTACCTTTTTCTTAAAAACTACTTATAACATAATCCTAAAATTTTCAGTGAGCAGACTTTTAACATGTTTAAACACTTTAATGGAGTGAATTAGATATATCTTGCAAAATTGTTTAGATATGGCTTTTTTAAGCTATATTTTAGGGGGAGGGGGGGAATAGACAATTTTCAAAAAATTCATAATTAATTTAATTTTGAACAAAAAGACAAAATCCTTCGTTAAAGTGTTATTGACAGTATACATAACCTAATGTAAAATTTTTATTTATGAGAAGTAATTAGCTCTTGAGAAAAATGTACATAAACTTACGCAATTTAACATGGGCTCCAATGGACGTGCCGGACCCCCTTAAAGTTTTGACCCAAGTCGCTAAAAATGAAACCAATGTGACTGTACATGTAATTCTTTAAATAATTAGTTTCAACCAATTAATTATAATTAAATTATCGTATTCTCACCCAAAACAATCATGGACAGAAAATTTCAGCCCAAACAAGCGCTGCAGGGTGAAAAATAAATTTAAAGTCTTCATCTCCGCACTTTAAAATTTGTACTTCAACTTAGCGCCCCCTTCAAAAACAATGTTCTTAATCACCTTTTTCCTCTAAAATTGCACATAATTTTAATTCCGCCTTTGCTTCTGCACCTTGACATAGCCTCTACAATTAATTCTCCATGAGTAAATATTGCTTCCTTCGATGTTACACATAAACCGACTTTTTCAAAACTCTGTGCCCCTATGATTTATTCATACACATGGCAAATGCCAATCTTGCAGGAAATTGCTTTCGTTTCAGTGCGAATGGTATATCCAAGTCCCCTCGAATATCCAGTGTGATCCTTGGTATATAGGGTGATTTTTATTATACTGAAACTATTCAGAGCCACATGCAGCTCGATCTAACAATCGCCGTATAAAAGACGTACTTTATACGGTGAATATACCTAAAACTTAAGAAATTCAGAATGAAAGTATAGGTTCGCGCAATTATTATGATAGGTTTGTCTGACACTTGATGTCAAGCTTAAATGAATTATTCCGAATTATAAATGTCAATGGACTAAGTAGATTTCCTCCAGACTGATACGGAATTTTGAGATTTTATTCTAGAGTTAAAAATACATGACGCCATAAAATTGTACTTAGAATGTACTTTGTACTTTGCTTGTAATATGAAAATAAGATCCCTCAATATTTAAAATACAATACTTAATATGCAATCCTTATTAATTATTTTAAGAATAACTGAGAAAATATATAATGTATCTTTATTTTAACTCCTTAAGTGATCAATTTTTTTGCCCAAAATGTTCCGAAAAAATTCACCATTTTATTGCATATAACTAAGCATTAATACTTAACAGAGTGCAAAAATGGAAGAATTTTATTTTAATTTTCAATTTTAAAATTTTCGCACTGCTTTTATTGCATAATTGTGGAAAACAAAAATCCCTAAATGTTTGCATTTTATAAGTACACTCTGCATGCTATGAAGAATGTTTCATATATCTTATATAAAAAAGAATTTCTCTCATACTTACGAAAAAAATTTCATGTTCATAACTCTTTTTCAAACGGTTGAGGATCTTGTTTGTGTATATATATATATATATATATATATATATATATATATATATACAGTGGCGCACACAAGGGGGTTCCTGAAGGTCCGGACCCCTCCCCAAAGCCCTTGATTTTTTTTCCGATTGATTATAATTTTAAGTATATAGTACGTAAAGTTTAATTAATTGCTTGTTACTAATGATTAATTTTATTAATCAATGCTAATTATTTATTCAAAAATTAGTTTTTTACTGTGTTTTGTTCCCGAAAATCGACAAAATCAAAAGGAGCATGATACAAGAATGGTGAACTTTCAACCCCGGACCCCCCTTGGAAAATTCCTGTGTGCGCTACTGTACACACACACACACACACATATATATATATATATATATATATATATATATATATATATATATATATATTTTTTAGAGGTATAGAACTTTAAATTGCAATAAAACAACGATGTATAATTCGATTGACATAAATTTTTTTTATTCGAAAGATAATCTTGTGGCATTACATTTTAAATATGATTTCTGGCATAGGACTGCCATGGCTGGCTCGGATGTAGTCCAATCTGACGTTTAATTTTCGATGACTTGTTTCAACATTTGTGGCCGTATATCGGCAATAACACGGCGAATGTTGTCTTCCAAATCGTCAAGCGTTTGTGGCTTATCCGCATAGACCAATGACTTTACATGGCCCCACAGAAAATAGTCTAGCGGTGTTAAATCACAAGATCTTGGAGGCCAATTCACAGGTCCAAAACGTGAAATTAGGCGGTCACCAAACGTGTCTTTCAATAAATCAATTGTGGCACGAGCTGTGTGACATGTTGCGCCGTCTTGTCGGAACCACAGCTCCTGGACATCATGATTCTTCAATTCAGGAATGAAAAAGTTAGTAATCATGGCTCTATACCGATCACCATTGACTGTAACGTTGTGGCCTTCATCGTTTTTGAAGAAGTACGGACCAATTATTCCACCAGCCCATAAAGCGCACCAAACAGTCAGTTTTTCTGGATGTAATGGTGTTTCGACATATAATTGTGGATTAGCTTCACTCCAAATGCGGCAGTTTTGTTTGTTGACGTAGCCATTCAACCAGAGGTGCGCTTCATCGCTAAACAAAATTCGCTTATGAAAATCGGGAACGACGGCAATCTCGTTTTGGGCCCATTCGACGAATCTACGCCTTGCTTGATGATCGTTTTGATGAATTGCCAAACCAAACTGAGAATAAATCACTTGACAGCTGTTAAATCGGTTGCCAACTTAAACTTCTATACCTGGAAAAAATCACTCTTTATATATATATATGTATATATATATATATAGAGATATATATATATATATATATATATATATATATATAGGCACGCATAATTTGAAGCATGGTATCATATTATGTCTTACGTTGCAATGAATCAGAGTTAATATCGGGGTTTTTTTTGGGGGTTCCTTTCCATTTTTATTCTTACTTAAGAAACGCATTGCTCTTCCAATTTATACAATATTTTCAAGAACTAAATTGCTGCCTGAAATAAAAAATTACCGCCTTCTCCACAAAGAAAATCCTGGATGAGAAATACTTCTGTTTCATGGACAAACCGCGTGTCATAAAAAAAATAGTACTAATAATCTCACTATAAGGATTAAAAATACGTGCAAATCAAAGATAGAAAGAAGAAAATATCGGTGCCCGTACACCGTACGGGCAAACCGATTATGGCCAGCTTTCGGTAGACCGTAAGGTGTACGAGAAAACAAGTTAAGGGGTTAAAAGGCTTTTCAGTGAATCTTGTTTAAGTGCTAATCTTTTAGAACTTATTACTCGCGTAAATGGAAGAATTATTGCAAGTTTGTGTATACAATTTGTTATCAACATATCAGAATTGCTTCATTGCCTGTTATAATTTGAACTTTATTGTTTTAAGAAAATTAATTTTCTTTTGTTTACAAGGAAGATCTAATAAAACTTCTTTTGATAAGTTGTGATGTACATCAATTCATCACACTGACTGACTCTCTAGCCATTTGAAGTAGTTAGAACCATAAGATCTCACAGCCAATGCACGTGGCTGCCACATTTAAAAAAAAATAGCAACGTATGTTTCTCACACAGCCAGATTAGACCTATGGTTTCTCTTTCCTGGGAAATCATCAGATCTCGGTACTTTTTCTATTTCCGGGAATTATACTTCGTTCCCGGGAACCTAAAAAAGATTAGAAATGTAGTAAAATTATTCAAAAAATCACCTTTCAAGAATGATATTTTACAAAAATATGTTAAAGAAGAGTTTGGTTGTGAAAAGAGGGTTTGTTTGGATACCAAAACACGCTGGAATAGTTTGTTGGCAATTCTTGAAAGATCTTTGGAAATAAAGTCAGTAGTTTCAAAAGCATTAACTGACATTAAAGAACAAATTATGGCCGATGTAGAGTTTGAAACTGTGACTACAATTGTAGCAGGCTTAAAGCCAGTAAAAATTGGCTTAGAAAAATTATGAGGTCGAAATGCAGAAAGTGTATTTTCTTTCTTTATTGGAGAATTGAACGAACAAAATTCAGAATTTGTGAAAAATATGAAATGTTCTCTAATCTTAAGAATTAATGAGACATGCAACGTTAATTTAATAGAATTAAGGTATCCGACTACTTTCGGAACCGTGATTTTAAAAAAGCCCGTAAATGAAAAATTTCCATATTTAGTGTCACTTAGATTAGAATACATGTATAAAATTTTTTAAGGGCATTTTGACAAAAAAAATTATTTAAATACAATATTTTGGCAAAAAATTAACTTAGAATAGCCTTTTTTTCAAAATGTTCTCCTTTTATAAAAAATACTTCTAAAATAATAATGTTTTGCTTATATAAAGTAAAGACTTCTCCGGAGAGTCTAAACGATTTTTTTAGAAAAATTCACATTATTTTCAGAGTTGCAACCAATTGAAATAATTATCGGAGGGTTTTTTTTTTCTTAAAATTTCTTCCCTCTGTTGTCGTAAAACATGGATAAACCCACTTTTAAGTTATATATTTCAAAAACTCTAGTTGAGCCTCTTCACAGCGGTCTGAGCTATGTACAGGCAAAATATTATTATAATAGAAGCCATTCTCACAAAAGGAGAATATTTTGAAAATTGGTCATTCTATGTTCATTTTTTGTCAAAATGTTGTACTTAAATAATTTTTATTGTAATAATATTCTTCAAACAATTTTATATACATTTTCTAATCTAAGTGGCACTATATATAAATATTACCCATTTATACGCTTTTGCAAAATCACGGTTCCGAACGTAGTCGGATACCTTAATACAATACCTGAATTTTGGGAGAAAATACGAAGCAGCTGCAGTTAATGTCGATATTTCGCGATTGCCTAGTAGAAGTTGTTCGGTTAGACAAGCTCAAATAATAGGGACAAGGCTTTTCTACGAAGAGGATTCAATATCCAACTCTTCGCAATCAGAAGAAGAAAACATGAGATTGTGAAAGAAAAACCTCTGACGTTGGACGAAAAATTAGAGAAAGCAATTTACTCTAAAACGAAAGTTTTATATTGTTCAACCAAAAAAGGTACTAATTTCAACAAAATCATGAAACAAGAGATGCAGTTGTTCGACTCGACTGAAAATCCATCACCAAACATTATAAAACTATGTGTGAGGCTTTAAAAACAATTCCTCTAACCTTAGTTGAAGCCGAAAGAGCATTTTCTGCTGCCAGGTTGTTCATCACAGAGCTTAGAACTAGGCTGAGTGATAAAAGTGTAAATTGCTTATGCTTTCCGAAATCCTATTTTAAAAATGAATAATCAAGTTATTATATATTTTTTATATTTTTTAGCTCATTATATAAATAAGTATTAATTTTGGAATACATATGCGTCCTTATTTTATAATTATTATTTATTTTATTTAAAAATAATTTGTTTTTAAATTTTTGAAATTCTGATGTATTCTCGGGAATCCCGGGAACGACAATTACATTCCCAGGATTTCCCGGACATTCTTGGGAATGGAAAAACCTGGGAAATCTGAAACCCTAATTACACCCTAAGTAATTTAAGAAAGTATTTTTTTTCTAGTTAAAAAGATTTCATAAATTTCAATTGAGTCACCTAAATCAAAAGTATAGTATTTATAATTATGTGCTAAAGGGAAGTACGCTCTCAGTTTTATTAAATTAACATAAAAATGAACAATAAGGAGGATTTCTCTGTGTGTGCGTGTGTGTGTACCTTTTTCGTATCAAAAAACAATTAAAATTTACTAATTATTATTGATCTTTACACCATCAAAGGAAGGTTATATTCTAGTCAGTGGCGCACACAGGAATTTTTCAAGGGGGGGAGGGTCCGGGGTCGAAAGTTCACCATTCTTGTATCATGCTCCTTTTGATTTTGTCGATTTTCGGGAACAAAACACAGTAAAAAACTAATTTTTGAATAAATAATTAGCATTAATTAATAAAATTAATCATTAATAACAAATACTTAATTAAATTTCACGTACTATGTACTTAGAATTATAATCAATCGGGAAAAAAATCAAGGGCTTTGGGGGGTGTCCGGTCCCCCAGGACCCCCTTGTGAGCGCCACTGATTCTAGTTAATAAACCCCTCCCCGTCAAAGGAGAAAAAAAACTATCTGAAAACCGTCTATATCAGTGCTTCTCAAAGTTTCAATATTCGCGACCCAATATACAATCATAATTTTCATCGCGCCCCCCTCATACTATAACAATGCATTCAATTCAGTGATAGTATACTTCGACGCTAAACTACGATACGACTATAACCTCTTAAGTGCCGCCGGCGTATATAAACGTCTCGCTTAGTCAAAGTGTTAATTTCCCTGGACGTATATATACGTCTTTCAGAATTACGATCTTTTCTCTGCACTGCTATCCATAAAATTATTCGGAAGGCTTTGGAATGCAATAAAAGGACCTTGACGGTGTTTGCGAAGGATTTATTTATTTCAGATTATTTACTTCTCTATTCCTTTCTCTCCCAATACATAACATATGCTCATCTACGTGGAAAATGGTTAGCATTGGGAAGCGAATCGCGTAACTTTCTTTTGGCAGTTAAGGGATTAATTATTAGCCGTACAAATTATTAAGATAAGTGTTAATTTTTGCATATAATTTTATACATGACCAGCCCATGGGGGGTCACTGGTAGTTATTAAACTTGATCTTAACTTAGTATTGTTAAATTATATTATAAAATACACATTGTGTAGCGCTGATACATTTATAAGTGTAATATATCAGTGTAAATGTGTATTTGTTTTTTATTACGTCAGAATGTATTTTGTTTGTTTGAATTTAGTAAATTAGTAATTTTTTTAAATCTTTTGTTTTTGACTTTTCATTATGCTTGCGCCCCCTTCGTAGAGTTGGGGGGGGCGCCCCACAGTTTGAGAAACGCTGGTCTATATGATAAACCAGAGTAAACGTTCGATCTATACGCCCTTAGAAGTATTTGAATTTCAGTAATTGTCTCGATTTCTTGTAATAACCGTGCCCACTAAGAGAAAAAATTTCATTATTTCAGGTTTTGTCGAGATCTGCGATCCTGATCCCTTCTTTTGCAAGATAAATTTTTTGAAAAAAAAAGATCGCATCATGACTCAGAAGTCTCTTCGGGAGCGGTTTGTGGAGACAGTGAAAAAAACCACCGTGGAACCTTTCTTGTTTCTGATCATGTTTGGATTCAACAGTCGTCTGGTAACACTTCAAAGTCTTTTACATGACCGTGCTTGCCGAATATCTCTGAACTTCTCCCACGATATATGCGACAATTTAGACAACGCAGAAAATGATCTCGAGCAAATTTATGCTGTGAGGTACGGCAACAACTTGTATAATGCTTTTATAATGATCTCTACCGTGCCTGCTTTGGTTATGGCAACTTTCTTAGGTGAGTTTTGTTTTTAACTAGGAGTTTTCACTAAGATTAAGGAGTTTTTCATTTGAAGCTTATACTGTAAAATGAATTCTTTTTTAATTTGCAGTAGCATTTAATATTTTTTCTCAAATCGTAATTTATTTCACTTATAATATATATGAAATATTTAAGTGTGGTTTGAATGGAAAATGCATTTTTAATTAAAAGTCTATTACACGAGGGACGTCGCGAAAGAAGAGAATGATTGCACTCCACGCCCGGGACTGGCTTCCCCATCACCGTGAACACATGTGTGCTTGTTATAACTCCTTCCCTCATTTCAATGTGAACCAAGTTTTGTTGTTGAACGGTCATGAGTGTTTGTTCTATAACCTTTCAAAATGGCTCTATCCGTCGAGAATCCCACCAAATGTGAAATGCGTGTCATTCTTTTTCTGCGTGTGAATGCACAAAATGTCAGACGTATAGAAACGACTTAGACGTACTTAGAAACTTCAATGACTTAGACGTACAATTCGAAACAAGGAACTTAGAATGTTATCTTCAATGGTGTTTTTGATTCATGACAATACATGTTCTAATGGATCGGCTTGAATACAGCTAAAACTTCAACATGATAAGTGGAAATATTTTGGGTATCATCCTTACAGCCCTGACTAGGCACCAAATGTTATTTACATTTTGTCTCGAAACTAATAGATTATTTGAGCGAAAAACAGCTCGTATAAATAAGGAAGATTTCACATAAGTAGGTGGTTAAATTATTGAAAAATTGGTCTCAGTTTACAATAAGTACTACATTGAACGGCAACTACATTGAAAAATAGAATAAGGTACGGACACTCTTTAAAGTTTTTGTGTTGATATGTTTCGTTTTTATGCAGCTATACCGAAACATTCTTTACTTTTTGGACGATCCTCGTAAGAGACTAAAAATCTTTTCAAGAACTAATTTTCTTAACGTAAATATGTGATAGTAATGTGCAATAGTTCTAACATACTTTTTAATTATTATAATAATATCTATATTTCAACTGTATAAATGTCACAAAATTTACAAACTGCACAATTGTCTAAATAAAGACATTGTTAATAACTTTCGTTATTTTCATGGTGATATACAAAATTGCTATCGTTGTTAATAACTCAAATATGTTATGTTAATAGAACATTTAATTAACTCAAATTCACAGATAATTAATTGTTCTGTTAGTTAAATTAGCTATAAATAAATTCAAAATAAATTTTTACTACACATTTTTTTCTATAAAGTAAGTAGATAATGTTTTAAATAGACTCCATACAGCAGAAATTATCAGCAGAAATCTATTGCAAATACGAAATATCTATTAGAAATCTTCTCTTTCTGGAGTTTTAAGTGATATTATACAAGATATATCTAATTATATGTGGGCTTTATATTACACTCAAACCCAATAATTAGCTCAAGAGATATGCCCAAAAAAATATAAAAACATATATATTTAAGATAATTTTATCCAAATTATTTATTTTCATAACGCACTTATACAGTTATTGCAACAAATTTTTTTTTCTGAGTATTTTCGATAATATTTAGTAAATTTGTTGAAACTGTGATTAGAAGGTAGTATATAATTTCAAATTTAAATCATCAGTCAAAAATAATAAAAAAAAATGTGCAGCCTATATAATAAATTTTTATTTTATTTTGTTTTAATAAGTGTAACTGGTTAAAGAGTAGAATAGGGGACCACTTGGTGAAGTCAATTTTTTGTCGACCAGAAGCAGTCACCAAGCTATCTATATGTAGTGATAGAAGCTGAAGTAATGAAGAAGCGAATTCATTCCGGCATCTAGATATGTGTTCTGCAAATTGTGTTCCGCAGTACCCTGGGGTTCCACCAATCCACCTAGGGGTTCCGCGAGTCGGGGCCGCTTTTCTACTTAGGCACGCCAGGCACGTGCCTAGCGCACAAAAGATTTGGGGGTATAAAAAAAGAAAAATTACAATTACAACGAACGTACCACCACCTAGCGAATCGCGAGAGAAACGTTTCTACCCTCAGGAGAGTTAAGATTCAGCTGCATTCACACCAAGGCTGTCAGCGTCGAGCATTGAGCGTTTAGCCAATCAGAGTCTTCACCTCGGGCGAGATGAAATCTCTGATTGGCTAGACGCTTAACGCTCGACGCTGACAGCCTTGGTAGAAATGCAGCTTTAAAATGAGATCTACTATGGAAAATGAAAAGCTTAATAGTTTGATGTTGCTGTGAACTTAAAATGATATTACGATGGAAATTGATCACAATGAAGTTATTAAGGATTTTCTCGAAAAAATCATTCGTTTTTCGAAGAAAATCTTCATTGTACAAGTACAATGGCAGTGACTCAACAATGAATGAGGATGTCAAAAAGTAAAAGTAATAAAGCGATAAGCGATGAAAAAGATAATAATTAACAAGTTGAAAACAGTTCGTACAATAATGTATACCCTATACTGTAATTGCAAGCGATTTCATTAATTTACTGTACTAATTTACAAAAGGGTGAGTGGTCCACGATACCGTAAAATAAGAAATGAACAAGAGAAGGCCTAACCTTACCACTATCCTTTCCTTACGTCAGCCAGTCCATAACAAGGAGGGTCCATAGGTGGTGGATAATGGAAAGACTATTCACACAGCAAAAACAAAGAACGGGGAAGAGTAAGAAAGGTATGGGAAAATCCCTCCCGAAACAAAACAAGAAAAGTAAGAACTGAAGGAGGAAGGGAGGTGCTCTGGAAATAGGGGAAGGCGCAGCTATTGAAGTGCCGAGGGCACCGGGGAGTTTAAAAACGGCCCCGTAGGGAGTACAAAAACATTTCGCTACTGAGTTTGTAAGAACAGGTAGTTAACTAAATCTTTGCTTCTCAATGCAGGTCACACGGAAAGAAGCTTAAAAAATATGTGGCTCGAGATAGTCTCCTTTTTTAAATAATTTGTTGCAACTTTTACTTCTTTTCGTTCATGAGCATGGAGCCATTACGAAAGACACATTCAGAAATTAGTTTCAACAAACGTGATAACAAGAACATTCGTGCCTTATGACATGTTTGAAGGGGAATGATATAAAATTTCCCAGCGGCAGTGATACTTTATTGAAACACAAAGTGGGACAACTCGAATTCGGAACTATTTATATATATAGTTCCTGCATTTATACAGATAAGACAGAAATTGGAGAATATTCCGTGTTTAAACGTAAGAGTTTACTGTACCTTCATTTTCGAATGATTTTGTAGTCCCTCAAGAATAAATACACAAGCATTGACTTCAAAAAAAAAATTGCTTCATTTAAAAAAAACTCAGCCGTATAAGTGCGTAACTCAAACCAAACAATAAATTTAAAAATAAAATGGGAAACATTATCGCGACATCTAATTAATTCCTTTAAGTACACACTGTTAAAAGGGGAATGCTTTCAAATATTTTACACACAGAATACATGCACATTTAATGAACTAAAATATTTTTTATATAAATTATGTATTATTTATCATATATTTCAAAAAATAATTTTACTTATGAAAAAAGAAAAATAAGAATTTTAAAAATTATGAAGTTCTAGAATTTTTTTCGAAGAAATTATCCAGCGATTTGAATAAATAATTCAGTAACTATTTTGTGCATTTATATATATATATGTGTGTGTGTAAAATATTTTATGTATTTAAGTAATGCATTTTTAAAAAAGTATCTAAATTAAAATATATATTACGAGATATTAAAATTTATGTCCTTATTCTACTAAAAAGAAAAAATTTGAGCTAAAAACTTATTGTTGGAGTTCAAGAAAATAGCTTAAGTATCATTTATAGGCATTAAGAAAACCTATTTATTTAGATGAGGGATATTAACATTTTACAGATTTCAATAATTCAACGTCTTTACTTACGAATGTTTTTTTTTTAATTTCTTTCTAATGGAGTTGCGGATTGTTTCTTACAAATATGTTGATGAAATTATAGAAGATACGATCACTAATGCGTCATAAAATGTCCAAAAATAATTAAAAAACAAATGCCAACTCACCAATACCGTACGATTGCGTGCCGATTATATCATTAAAGCTTTCTTTTTCACAGTTTTCGACCCCCGTTCCAACTTAGGATTTTTACGTCTTTAAAGTATTAACGAGCATTACACTGTCTTCGGAAACCATCTCCGATTAGAAGGTTCACGTTTTTATTTTGTCCACATAGCTTTAACATGTCTTCTGATACCGAACTCGCTTAAGAAGCTGAAGTTTTTATTGTTTTCACATAGCTTCACCCTGTCATCACACACCGTTTTCACTAAGGAAACTGACGTGTATCCTCACCCTATCTTTAGATTCCGTTTTTCCTTTGGAAGCGGATGCTCAGCTTTACCCTGTCTTCTAACACCGTTTCCACGAAAGGGTGCTGACGCATAACTTTACCTTGTTTTCGTACGCCGTCTTCTCTTAGAAAACTGACGTTTTTATTGTATCGACATAGCTATACCTTGCCTTCAATTATCGTCTCCACTTACGGAGCTGACGGTTTTATTATGTCAACATAGTTTTACCTTGTTTTCTGGTACCATTCTGGATTGCGGAATTACTGAATTATTTTGTGCTCATTTTATTAAAAAAAATGTACTCATATCTTTCAGTAAATAAAGTGTACAGATTCGATGCAGTAACAACGTTTGAAAAAAGATCTCTCATTGTTTGTATCTTGTAATTTTCCTTCTTTTTATACGTATGTACTTTAAATTACTTTCAAGTAATAATTCACCAGTTAATATATTAATTTACTTATAATAAATATTTTTTTCTCCAAAATATTATCTTTAAGAAATGTCTAGAATAAAATTTTAAAAGTGTATTTTTTTTTTTTTTCTCTTCAATTTTAGAAGCAGTTTATGTATTACTTAATACGAACATATTATTAATGCAAATAATAATTTCTTCATTTTTTGACTTTTTTAAATGATTTGATCGAAAAACTTTATTATTCAATTTTTCAACTGGACAAATCTAATTTCAAACTCTAAGTAAATTTAATACCAGGTATTTTTTTATGCGTTGGAGAAGGATTCATATACTTATGCCTCAATATCGAGGGCAAAAATAAGATTAGAAACTAAGTCCCAAAAAGGGAAAGAAAACCTTTTTAGACAAAATATACTCGGTATTTTATGCATAAATTTATAAGAAAAATCTTGTAGCCGAATTTCCGAAATTAACTTAAAGCAAAAAGTAACATTTCTCTTTATAAGTTATATTTAAAGCTAATTAACAAAACCTTTTTTTATTTGTAAAGTTCATTAAAAATAAATTATAAGCAAAAAAAGAAGAAATCAGTGCCATAAAGGTAATCGGACACCAAATTTTCGAATTTTGATCCTCATACTTTTAAATGAATTCATCAAATATCGATATATTTATATAAGAGTTCCTTTTAAAAAATATATATATCTTTACATTCAGTTGATGTTTAAAGCCCTTTATGTACCGACGGTACTTATAAGTACCACTCACTTTAAAATTACATAGAATAACCATTTTTACGAATATTTGGACGATACTTAGCAGGAATATTCTTTGAAATCCACTCTTCCAACATATATGGCAGCACGCGGGTTCTATGATGAGTATTTTAGCGGGGAAGGAAAATAGTTTTATAGCAGAAATTGCGTTTCCAGCTGACGTTCGTTTTCAGTGGATTGCGAAGATTATAATTTCTGTCCCGAAAAAATAGTTAATGTCAAAATTTAAGTGTCGTATTTTTTTCGTATGTTAATGAAGACCTTAAAAAACGATTTGACTCTTTATTTTAAGTGAACAGTGTGTATAATTAATTTTACAGTGGAATATCTTTAATTAATTAATTAGCTCTAACGGATTGAATTTTCCAAAGTTGTGTATTTTGTTTATATTAATTAATTTTCAAACCCTTAATTTTCAATTTAATGATCAAAAAAAAATTATTCCATGAAAAAAACTGCAGTAAATCATAATGCGGTACATAAAGGGTTAAAGTATCATTTGGCATAATTTTATTTGTTCAAGTAGCAGATATATTCTGCTTATTAAAGAAAGGAAAGAATAAACGTATTTCGAAAACTAATTATTTTTGTTACAACAGTGGTAAAACTGCTATATTAGTAGTTTTAACCACCTGGCCTGCATACTACTTTTTCATAAAGCGCTCGAGAGAGGAAAACAGAATTTATAACAGAAAAATTATTCGTCTGACAAAGCTAATTTGACAGGAGAAAAGAGATTTAGTTAAAAAAAGATGTAAATAATCTATATTTGAGCTCTGTAAAAATTTCTATAAAATTCAATCAATAGTTTTCCTTTTTAATTTTAACTGAAACTATTGAACAAGTACCCAGATCAACTGGTTTTAAAGACTATTCTTCTATTTGTGTGAAAATCAAAGGAATAGACAGTTGCGATTCAGATTACCAAGTCAATGATAAATAAATAAATAAATAAGTTATTATTTTATTGGAATGATATGTCGTTTATATGCAGATGTGAGAGACAATTTCCCTTTTTTAATTCTGATAAGGCATATAAAAGAATAGAGAAAGAAAAAAAAATGAAAATCATTACATTTCTTCATTGTAATAGGGAATCACAGTAGTAAAATGAATAAGGAATGCATATTAAAGCACGTTTTAAATGATGCTGTGAAAATGATAAATTTTATAAACGCAAGAAAATTAAATTCGAGATTATTTGCTTGATTGTGTGGAGAATCATTCAGAAACCGTAGAATCTTGTTTTTGCATTCTCAATTGGGACTATTTTTAAATGAATCAAGTCACATGACTATGCTCCAAAATTATGTGATAAAATATGTTTGAAAAGTTTTACCCTAATTGACAAACATGTTTGCCAATCTAAATGAAGTTAGTATAAGAGAATTCAAGAATTGAATGGGTACATGTTACAGTGCTTCTCAAACTTTCAATATGCGCGACCCACTATTCCATCATCTTTTTGCTCGTGCCCTCCTCCATACAATAACACTGTATTGAATTCAATAATACTATACTTTGACAATAAAGCTACAATATATTCGACTTTAACTTCTTATGTGCCACCGACGTATAAAAACGTCTCACTCAGCCAAAGCATTAATTTTCTGGATGTACATATACGTCTTTCTGAAGTACTATCTTTTCTGTGCAGTGCTATCCATAAAATTATTCCGACGGCTTTGGAATGCTATAAAAGAACCTTCATAATGCTTGTGAAGAATTTATTTATTTCAGAGGATTTACTTTTTTATTTCTTTTCTCCCCTTCAAAAAACATCAAAATACGCTCGTTTACGTGGTAAACGGTGGGGAGCGAATCGCGTAACTTTTAATCGGCAGTTACGGAATTATTTATAAACCGTACACATTATCAAGGTAAGTGTTAATACAAGCCCATGGAGTGACTGATAATTATTAAACTTGTTCTTAGCTTAGTATTGTTAAATTAATACGAAAATATACATTGTACAGTGCTGATACATTTATAAGTGTATTATATATTTTATTATATCAGAAAGCATTTTGTTTGTTTACTTTCAGTAAATTGATAATTTTTTAAATAACCTTTTGTTTTCGACTTTTCAGTATGCTCGCGCCCCCAAGGGAGGCACGCCCCACAGTTTGAGAAACACTGACATGTTATAAAAATTAAAGAAAAAATGAATGCGTTGGATTGAAAGTTTAAATTTTGGTCATCAAAACTCGAGCAGAACAACGTGCTACGTTTCGAAAAACTAACCGATTTTTTAATGAATAAAATAAAAATGAATTTAATTTAAAGGAATATATAATGAATCGCAATTTTTTCAATAAAAAACTATAAGAAGATATTTTTTAGAACAGAAAACATAGCATGGAGGGACAAAAACTCATTTCGAGTTCTATGATAAATCACAAGGCTTATCACACACACACACAGGAGAGGAAACAATTTATCAATCTATTCAACGTTAAAATCTAAAATTAAGCTTTTATTTTAGTTGCGAATTCATGCAAAATACGCATAAGATTCTCACTCCCTTATAAACACTTTAATTCCATTCACAGCAACGATTTTAATCGAAAATATCTCATCAACGTAGTTGACAACAAAAATGAAATATAGCATCAAATTAAGGTATCCGACTACATTCGGAACCGTGATTTTGCAAAAAAGTACAAACAAATATTTTTTTAGTATTTAGTGTCATTCAAATTAGAATACACATATAAAATTGTTTTAAAATGTTTTTTACTACAAAAAATTAATTAAATGCAATATTTTGGCAAAAAATGAATTTAGAATTACCTATTTTCAAGACATTCTCCTTCTATGAAAAAATGCTTCTATAATAATAATATTTTGCTTATAAATAGCTCAGATCTCTGTACAGAGCCTTAATTAGAATTTTTGAAATATATAACTTAGAAAAGAATTTATCCATATTTTAATACATCAGAGTGAGAAAATTTTAACAAAAAAACATTAATAATTATTTCAATTGGTAGAAACTCTGAAAATAACGTGATTTTTTCAAAACTCCTACTCCTGGCTCTCTGAAGAAGCCTTCATTATATCTAAGGAAAGGATTATTATTATTATAGAAGCATTTTTCATAACAGGAGAATGTTTTGAAAGTAGAAAACTCTAAATTCATTTTCTGCCAAAATATTGCATTTAATTTTTTTTTTTGCAATAATATTCAAAAACAATTTGAAACATGTATTCTAAGGGACACTAAATATTAAAAAAATATATTCGTTTGTACGCTTTTGCTAAACTTCGACTCCGAACGTGGTCGAATACCTTAAATGAAGAATATGAAATGTGACTCCTGACAACTTCAACAGCCCTAGACTGATAGTTGTGCTAAAAAATGCAAGCACATACACAAACATGTACATATGCATCTCAGTCAGTAAATATAATGCAATGGAAAGTGACGGCTCGGGCACGAATCAGTGTTATTAACGAGTAAATTACATCAGTTTTAAGTTAAAAATCTTTAGCAAGAAATACAGTAACTTTCTTTAACTGCCTTTAAGTAAAATACGTATTACATGTTGATCTAATTCAAATATCTTTAGGGTATATTCTTCTAAGGGTGGGATAGGGTTCCCAGATACCCCATCTGATATTTTTAAGGGTTCCATGAGTCGACAAAGTTTGAAGACCACTGATTTAGATAAACATCGCCAAATCCTACTCTACACTTTAACCACTGTTACTATAACTATTTCTGTTAAATTGTATTTTTGATTAAAATCATTTACATTTTCATTAAACTCTTTCGGAGCATAAGGCCTTCATCAAGTCTCTAGATGTACAGTGCACCCACTGTACTGAACTGAACTGAACTAATTGAAAAATGTTTAGGAAAATATTTTTATATTTCTTTTGGTGTTTTTTATTCTCAATTGAAATTTTATTTTAATAATTTAAAATTATTTTGCGAATAAGTGTTATTTTGTTGTTGTTGTTAATCTTTGTAATCCTAATGCTAGAAAATCTCCAGGAATCCCAAAATTTCTAGAAATTCTAAAAACAGAAGAGAGTTCTGAAGGAGAGAGTTATTTCTTTTTATACATAAATATAATTTTTGTTAAGTTTTATTTTTTTATTTCATTTAAATTTTGGTTTTTTAAAAAAATTAAATTTATATTTTATTTTTATTGATTCCTTACTGTATTGAATTTTACAGTGTACAGTAATTTAAAACTATTTCTTAATTATTTAGCAAAGTATTTATTTTAACTTCTATGTCGAAAATTTGCTGTTATGTTCTTACACCATCATTAGGGTAGTATACACCATCATATAGCAATCCTGCGTACTGACCTATTTTATGAAAGAGTAATAATTTTCATTTCAATTGAAACAATTAAAAATAAACTATGAATTACATTCAAAGAATAACTCTGAACTGAATAGTAATAATAGAATTGATTAAGGTATCCGACTACGTTCGGAGCCGTGATTTTTCAAAAGCGTATAAATGGATAATTTTCATGATATTTAGTGTCACTTAGATCAGAATATATGCATAAAATTGTTTTAAGGACATTTTGACAAAAAAAATTTATTTAAATGCAATATTTTGGCAAAAAATTAACTTAGAATAATCTTTTTTTCCAAATGTTCTCCTTTTGTGAAAAATGTCTCTAAATTATTAGAATAATATTTTGCCTGTATATAGCTCAGACCTCTGTTCAGAGGCTCAACTAGAATTTTTGAAACATATAACTTAGAAGTGAGTTTATTCATATTTTACGACAACAGAGGGGAGCAATTTTAAGAAAAAAAATGCGAATAATTATTTCAATTGGTGGTAACTCTGAAAATAATGTGAATTTTTCAAAACTTCTAGTTGAGCCTCTGTAGAGAGGTCTGAGCTATATACAGGCAAAATATTATAATAATAGAACCATTTTTCATAAAAGGAGAACATTTGGAAAAAAGATTATTCTAAGTTAATTTTTTGCCAAAATATTACAATTAAATAAAATTTTTTTGTCAAAATGTCCTTAAAACAATTTTATGCATGTATTCTAATCTGAGTGACACTAAATATCATGAAAATTATCCATTTATGTGCTTTTTTAAAATCACGGTTCCGAACGTAGTCGGTTACCTTAACGAAATTTACTATTCTATTCGTAGACAAACTTTGCATCATCAGCAATTGTAGTTCACGCCGTGTAATTAAAGCAAGGCAATAACAAACGAGTGTGCCCCTCGCCCAATCACTTGCGTTTGTTCGTAATACTTCGTGTGAACTTGTTATTTTGAATTAAAATGCAAACACCGTATTGATCGGCGGTGTGCCAAAAATATTGTGTCTCGTGCCATCAATGGCACGCGTGCTATTGGTTCACCATCCCTGCCTAAAGCTTCATGGTTAATAATTTGTCATATTCAGAGATAGACATGCCGTCATATCGCCAAAACTTTAAAAAATCCCTTCAAAATTATTTTTTAAACAAATCTGTTGTTGTTGCTTATGCCTCCTGATCCACAGTGCCACATCGAATCCCCCGAAATTCATCGTGGCAAGGGCTAGTTGCACACTTGTCGTAGTCTGTAACTTTTAGCACCATGCAGGTGACGGTGCATTTTGGCTCGTTTTCAGTTTAATTTTGAGGGGTAATCTAAAAGAATTTATTTAAAACTATCATATCACCCATAGTTCCAACATACTAATGAATTCTTGCATCTGGGTCTTACAGTTTTTGTGCTACCCATCTCACGTATACATACAAACATAAACTATTTATTTCTTTCGAACACAATTAAGATTTCCTTAAAATTTTATGTTTTGTAAAGTAAATGATTTAATCAAAATAAAAAAAGGCAAAATGTTTTGATATTCTTTAAGGAACTTTTTTTAGTTATAATCTTTATCAATTTTATTCAAAGGGCATCATTTTTTGACGCCTAAGCTTTTGCACAAATTGTTAAATTCTTCAGTAATAATCTAAAAAAATTATCAAAAAGTTTTTTTCAACAGTAATTCAAATACTGAAGTTTTCAATTTTCTTACTTTGTGTATTGTTTTGTACAAACATAGCTTTATCTAGTTTGTTTAAACTTATTCACAACTTTTTTTCTTAATTTGACTAATTTTTCTTCTACTAACACCACAGTGACACTAAGTATTACTGATTAGCATTATAAATATACAGAAAAAAAAGGTAGATCTAACTATACAAAATCAAGCTATTAAAATCAGAGTAGTATATTTAGATTTAGATCTTTAAAGGTCTTCTAAAGATTATTGACATGCAAATTTTAATGCGAATGGTATGTGTGTATAGGCCCATGGAGCGATCGTTATAGCAGAAAATACCCAATATTGTTGGCTACAGCAGGAGTAACTATCGATACTTCCCTACAGGCAGCCATCACGTCCTTTCCAAATGCCTCACCCTATTGGTACTTATTGAGCTCTGCGATATCGGGCCTCAGTGGAGGAATTATCATAATCATGTCTTCCACTTACAGTTATATGTCCGATATAACAGATGAAAGGTATGTGAATCTTCCGTACATTAACAGCACTTCTTTTATTATGTCAAAGAGATCTTTCTAACTGTAAAAGCAAGTCTTTTTTTAAAAAAAAAATTAAGTCAATTCCTACTTAGGTCAACAAAGAAAAATTTTATTTTAGTTACTTTTTATTAAATAGTTACAATTAATTAATATAAATATGTATGCACATATGACAGAATCACAATATTAAGTTACAAAATAGAGAAAGCGATTTTCCTTGCAATTTTCTGTTTTTCTTTTTATACAGGGTATTGGTCTATTTTTGTTTGTCACTGTTTATTCATTAATTTAATTTAATTATTCTAATAAGTAAAGTAAAAAAGAAATCACATTCTCAGAAATTAGGCCAACCCAGGTGGGATTCGAATCCACGACCTTTGGATTAGAAATCCAACGCGCTATCCATTGCGCTACAGGGACACAACGAACGATTTTCCTTCCTAGACATGCTGTTGGGACTATTATTTTTGTTTGTTACTATTTATTCATTTTTTTATTTAATTAATGAATTAATATTTGAAAAAACTGTATTAACATCAAGTGTCATCCACTACAAGTTTTAAAAAATTTATTTAAACTTGAATGAATGAGTAGAAAGTATTTTATTACCGACTGAAAATTTGAGCAAGATGTATATATATAAATATATATATATATATATATATATATATATATATATATATATATATATATATATATATATATATATATATATATATATATGTAGGGACAGAGTGAATTAATAGTAGGAATTGAAAAAAAGCTTTTAAGTAAACCAACAAATTAGTTAATTATTTCAAAATTATTTTCTCTATCAAATAATGCGTTGAAAATAGAAAAAGATTCGTTTTAAATGTAATGAAAATAATCACTAAACAATTTAGGAATCTATTCCATTAATAGTAATAGAGTAATACACTCTACGGTTGTTTATATTGCTGAAGTAAATTTAATTGGTCGAGTTCTATAACTAATTAAAAGTTAGCTTATATGAATTAATTTCAGCCAAAACTTGGAGTAATGACAAACTATAATCTATAACTAGCTGCATCACCCGTCGTTGCACGGGTTTTTCTAAATTTATAATATTTTCCCTCTTTTCTTTCCCCAGGGAAATTTCCCCTCCCCTTCTCGACATCAACACTTTCTAGTGATTCCCATATATATGTCACTAAAATTGCCTTTTTCGAAATTTCTTCCACTTTTTTCCTCAGTCAGACGGGTTTCTGAAAAAGCACATTAAAATTACAATGGTTCGATTAAAACGTTTAATTTGCGGTTTTATAAGTGAATTCAGAAATAAAAATTATGCTGCATACGATGTCTCCAGAGAAACAACTAAATAAAATTAAGATTTTAGTTGAGATATGAGTATAAAGACGCAATGAGAGAGAGACTTCTTATTCAGAGCTTTTATCATTTATTATAGCTGTTGTTTTGTCTAAAATAGCCTTAAGAAAACCTTTAGAAAATTTAAAAATTTAAGAAAACACGAATATTGCCGTTGTTTCAAATCATATTTTACAGTAACCTGTTGATAACGTATACCCATTATACACTCATGTTCAAAATTTAGGTCACAAACATAAAATCTATGAAAACTGATTAATTGTTTATTATCTTATATTTAATGTTTAATAAAATATCAAATTTGTATTTTGTGATATTTGTATCCTGTTCAAGTCTCTTTCTTACAGATCCCGTCAATCAAGATTTGCAATCTTAGAATTCTTCACAATCATGGCAACTCCTGTCGGATCTTTCGTGGGTGGACAGGTATTCAGTGCAGGGAAATACCTGCCTGTCATGATTATAAGTCCGTGCAGTTTTGCACTGGCTTGGTTATGGATGAGATTCTATGTTGTAGAAACCAAGCCGAGGAGATTCGACATCACAAAAAGAGAAATATTTCAAGATCTATTCAAGCTAGATAATATGAAGTCTAGTTTCAGGACTTGTGCGCAGAAAAGGCCAGGCAACTTGAGGCTGCAAATATGGCTGTTATTGTTTGTAGGCTTTTCTGTCCGTCTTATCCAATTGGGTAAATCAAGTATTATATTCAAAAGTGCTAAAATGTATTGCAGTAATTATTTTAAGTACTAAGTGTAAAATATTTGAGGAAAATATAAAATTCAACATTACTTGACCATTCATTTCAATGAGATAAAAAGAAATGTAAGACAAGAATAATCATTCGCCTATTTCCTTAAAAATAATAACAAATTTTGTATTAAAAAAGATATTTTCACGTGGGCTAATTATTTTACTTAATTTGTTGATTTAAAAGGTATTCTTCAGACCTTCTTATACTGTCTTGATATTAAAGTGAAACTAAACACAAACTAGTACAACTTTGTTTCATGATTACTTCACACACACTCAATGTGACTCTTATAGTGACTTTAAATACTACACTCCCTATAATTTCTAGCCAATAATAAAGTTACAATTAAAGTAATGGATGTTAATATGGTGTGTGTGCGTGCGTGTGCGTTTGCAGTGGAATAATTCGAAAGGGTTGCAGTAACCTGTATTACTTTGCTCCGTTAACTAATAATTGTGAAGACCTTTTATCTCTGCTGTTACATTTAAAATAATGAAAGAGAGACATATGTGCAATTTCATTTAATAATTAAGATGATGGTTCAAGTGAGTGATACTTAATTAACGTTGCACTATAAAGTAACACGAAGGGTATTAGTAACGAACCTCGGTCAAGTGTCGAATTGATAGTCCAAAGATTTCCCAAGAGAATTAGTGAAAGGGTCACGAATAGATCCGTTACAAGCATAATTATGTAGCCTTCAAGTCATGTATCATTTTTAGGATCCATTTTTAAAATAAATCTTTTATTTTACATTCCAGTCAACAGAAAACCTTAGTAAACGATTATTCTGATGTTGCCAAAGTTTTACTTCAAAATGCAAACGAGAAAATGAATTACGAAATCGTTTCCAAAAAGTGCAAAAGACCTTCTGTAGGAGAAAACTATCTCAAGCATGGAAAATTTTAAATAAATAGATTTATTTATTTCCAGGTTCATTGGGAGTCGGTTTTCCGTATACCAGAAGGATATTTAAATGGGACGTGTCTCGGTATTCTTACACAACTGTTGTCTTCAGTCTCCTCAATGCATGTGTGACTCTAATTCTAGTACCAACGTTCAGCAGGAGACTTATGGTTCACGAAGCAGCTGTGGGTCTCGTGGGAATTATGTCTCTGATGGCGAAGATGATACTCATGTCGGCATCAGTTTATGAGTATATTCTTTTCTATGGTAAGAAGAACACAACTCAAATTTTCGATCAAAAAGAAATGTTTAAATTTATGATTCACATTAAATTGCAGCATTAAATATTGTGTAAAACCTGAGTTTTTCATGGGCTTTCTAAAAACTCCAGAATTCTATTAATTTTCTGCTGCATTACCAAGCCAGCATGAATAACCTATAACATTAAATTTTGTGTAAAATGAAAGAATTCAGTGATTAATATGCTTTCAGACTGTCTTTATATACAACCCAGGATATGAATAAGGATAATTCTTAAAAATGTTGCATAATAAATCACAGAGTAAAAAGGCAAAAATTTGACCTTAGAAGGTAACATGGTGTCCATTGCCTTTTTAAAATAATTGTAACTTGATATATTAATAAATGTTATGTTTTGAAGAAATTTAAACAAAAGACAATACAATACAAACAAAAAGTTGCAAAACAAAAAACAATACAATAAATCAAAAGCTTGCTCTTAAGGTATCCAACTATCCTAAAATCATGATTTTTTTTTAAAAAATTGACAAATTTTTTTTATGATTTTATTTTATATGCCATCTTCGTAGCTTTGTAAAAATATCAGTTTTTTATTTCCCATTCAAAAGAACAAAAACTACAAATGTTTTAGTAAAAACAGATGCCATGACTTTACATAAGATTTCAAACTTTAAAATGCGTTTTACTTCAAATGTGTTTTTTTCGAAAAGCTCAAACGGGGACAGCGATTGCTGAAAAGGTTTTTAAAATAATTTGCTGAAATTTTTGTGTGTATGTTCTGTATAACAGTAGAAGTGTTTCATCCTTCAGATTTATCAATCACTGTTTTATTACAAAATTTACAGTTCTTTATCTGAATATAATCACTATTTTTTAAGCAATTTAATACAATAACTAAGCTAAAGGGCTCTAGTTTTTGTAAAAATTAAAATATCGCTTATCCCGAAAGTCATTTCAAAGAGGAATAGTGAAGTAATACGTCAAAATTGAAAAATTGAGAATTTGTTCATTTACTATTTGTACAGAGCGTGCCCCGTTTATGCAATTTCTTGCCAATTTTTACGTATTTTTTTCCATTTTAGTGGCAATAATTTATTTTTCTCTTTTTAAATTTACAACTTTTTCAAAAAAATGTTTTAAATAAATCTAAAAATCACAAAAAAAATGTCCATATCTCCATTTTTTTTAAAAAAAAAAAGTTGTCGCAAGTAGCCGGATACCTTGAAAAGTAATAAATTCATTCACAAATATCTGTAACTCGGTACACAACAAAAATAGCAGTTCTTAATAACAAAGAGCAAACGAAACAAATCCCTGTAAAGAATTATTAGCTTTCTAAGAAACCAAGAATCTTCAATCGCATTAAAAGAACTAGAATATTGAAGCAAATGGAATAGTAAAAATTTAATGTATTTTTTTTCAAACAAATATTTACTTAAATCAATTGTAAACAAGGATGATTCTTAAAATGTTGTAAAATAAAATAATAATAAAAAGAAAAAGAGCAAAAAGCAAATTTGTTTTTAAAATATTGTAAGGTATTAGTTAATTCTTGGCAAAAAATCGCCACAAAAACCCACCAGAAAAAAGTCTTTATATCGAACTTATACCTTGTCTTTAATCTATTTTGTAACTAGTGTGTGATTTCTCGTTTCTTTCTTAAAGCAGTCAAGTCAATGGGTTAAATTCCACATAATAATTCTAATCATGTACTCTCCATTGAATGTCATCAGAACCCATGTGTCGTCTTCCTCTGGGGAGGAAACTGGGGGGGTCAAAATTACATTGTGGCAAGTGGTATCCACCTATATGGTGCCGCACTAAAAAGTGGTACCAGCTCCCGGGGAATGTACTAGGTCTGCAATGGTATTCACCAATCCGCAGCCCCAGTTAAAAGAAAGAAACACTCAATTGAATTCAAAGCTGACGTTACATGTAATTCTTTTTATAATTGTAAAATTCAAGTACAACTTCAAATTTGATAATCGGGTAAAGATACCCAAATATTAAGATTTTCTTCAAAAGGTTTTTCAATTTAAAAAAAAGTTATATTATAGGGATATAAAGTTATATTATATGGATACCTTTGTTTACCTAAATACTTTATTCTTATTAACAAATATGTACTTTTTAAAAGAGAGTTCCGGTAAAAAACGAAAGTTAGCAACAATGTGGCACATAAATTGATTTGCTGGAAACACGTAATTGCACTTATCATGTGATTATAACTTCATGTGAATTTAGCTCATTTTATAAATGTATAAAAATGATACTCATTTTTATACATTCACACATATACAATGATTCACCATACAAACAATGATGCACCATTTTTGGAGAAAACGAAAATTCATCTTCTTCCTCTATTTTACTCATGAATTCCACTAGCATATATGCAACGTATTTATCATATAATACAGCATTTCTCAAAGTGTGGGGATCATGACCATATCGAAAAGTAGAAAATAAAAGATTACTTTTAAAAAAATTAATGGTTTACCGAAAAGAAGCAAAACAAAATACCTTCTGAAACACTTACAGTGGTATAATATACTTATAAATGTACCACTATTGCACAAGGTATTTATTATTAATTTATCAATTCTAAGATAACAGCAAGTTTAATAATTACTAGTGGCCCCAAAGGACTTGTCATATTCAAAATTATGTACAAAATTTCATACTTATCTTGATAATTTGTACGGTTTATAATTAAAGTCGTATTGTAGCTTTTTACGTTGCAGTACATTATTATTGCATTCAAAACAACTGTTATTGTACGGAGTGGGACACGATGAAAATTATAATCGGATTGCATTCTAAGTTTGAGAAGCACTGATATGATACATACTTCCTATAGATATTGTTGAAAAATACTAGTGTGATAATTCATTGCATAGTTCGTAGCTATAATTTATATTTATGGAAGTGTGTAGTTAGAAGATAAATATGTGTATAAATATTTTATTTATTTATAAAAAATAAAGATTTTATGCGTGCTTTGGAGAACATCAGTATGAATATTAAGTTGAAAATATTTAGTGAAATCAATATCTAAAAATTTTCACTTTTTTTTAAACATTAAAATATTGGTGTAGATACTAAACATTGTGCTGGATATATATGCATATTAAATTTCTTTGTATTCTATCTTGAACATATATTTTGAAGCATAAAAATTTAACAAAAATAATAAAAACTTAAGAAATTTAAGTAATGAGAATTTCATGCGGAAATCGAATTTAAAGATTATTAAAACCTCTTTCTTTACTTTTAGCTTGGTTTTCAGGTACATTATACGCTTGCGGTGGAATAGCAGTTAGGTCTAGAATCTCCAAATTAGTGAATAGAAAAGAATTAGGTAAGTTATTGAATGAATAAAAGCAAGTATTATGTGTGAGACATATTTATATCCCCTTTTAATACACTTTTTTTTGCATAAAAGAGGTGTTTTAATTCATTAATAAAAAAAGTATAAATTTTAAAAATTATGCGCAAAAAAGAATGAAAAAAATACTTTTTCCATTTTATTAAACGGTAAAATGAAATTCTTTTAATTCATATTTCTTCTTGTATATCCATTTAATTCCTAAAATGAGAGACAGTTGACAGCGTATTAGAAATTAATGTGAATAAAAACACATTAATTTCTAAGTCACATTTTCTGCATTGTGAATTTCATATACCACACACATAGATATTTACTACAACTGCAAGAAAAGATCTGTTTTTTTTATAGATCTTTTTCCAATAGTAGTAGCGTGGGAAGTATAGGATTGCATTAAACATTATATTCAAAAAATGATTTTTGTGTGTTTACTAACAATTCCAGTAAAACTTTTGTGCTCATACCACTTTTTTATAAAATAAAAAAACAAATAAGTAATATAGATTTTTTTTTTAAAGTCAATTCCTACTTCGTTAGAAAAACGTACTGGTGTCATCTGTTGCAGCTAGTTGTAACTACGACAAAAATAAAAACTAAATTAAAAGATAAAATTTAATCAATGAATTAATATCTGAAAAGACTGTGTTAACATCAAATTTTAAAAAAATTTATTTGAACTTGAATGGATTAATAGAAAGTATTTTATTAACGATTGAAAATTTGAACAAGATACATATATATATATAGGGGAGAGAGTGAACTAAAAAATAGTAGGAATTGAAAAAAAGAAATAAAAATATCGTGGCCAAAGTATTTCCTACATCATAACTCAGAGTTTTGACAATATGTATTGATTCTCTTTAGAAATAGATGTTACCTAAGAAATTAACACATACGAAAAAAACGTATTGTTTACATTTAAGTCAATGTTTAAGTTTTAATTGGTAGTTATCGTACCAGCTAATTTTTTACCAACCAGTTTAATGTATCAAACAGGTTGTTTTTTTAATAACTTTAACAGATTATATATTTTTTTTATTTTCCCCCCATTGCATAAGATGTTTAATTTCTTCCCTCATAATATAGGACGAGTGTTTTCTTTACTGGCAACTTGTGAATCTTTAAGTCCAGTTCTGGGGACCATTTCAATGACACAAATCTACAATGCTTCTGTCCACTTTTACCCGGGATTGGCGTTTACTATGGCAGCCATTTTTCTTATTCCAGCAGCCTGTATATTTGCGTAAGTATTGTCAAAATTATGGGGGGGGGTGCACTTTTAGAATTCAAGATGAATCAGAAAACCTGGAGTAACTTACAGATTAATACTAAAGAGCATATGAAGTCAGAATTAAGTTATCAATGAGTTAATTGGGGTATCAAAACTTTTTTTTCCGTTGAAAATAGTTTTCTGAGTCTTTTAGGAAAGACCTTAAAAGAAAGCAGTTTGTCACTCCCAAAAAAGCAAACATGATGTTTGAAACATTGACTCATTCTTTGTACAATTTGAGTTGATATTATTCGATGGCTTCGTTTATTATGTTCATTTATTATTTAACGAATGACACCCTCTTCCTTTGTGAAACAACTTTTTGCGTCCTCCATAATCTTTGTATCTTTAACCTTTTATCGAACACATTATGATTTACTGCAGTTTTTTTCATGCAATACTTTTTTTTTTTGAATCCCTAAATTGAAAATTAAGCGATATACATAAACAAAATACTCAACTTTGGGAAATTTAATCCGTTAGAGCTAATTAATTAATTAAAGATATTCCACTGTAAAATTAATTGTATAAACTGTTCACTTAAAACAAAGAGTTAAATCGTTTTCTAAGGTCCTCATTAACATGCAAAAACAATAAGACACTTAAATTTTGACATTATTTTTTCGGGACAAAATTGATAATCTTTGTAATCCGCTGAAAACGCCGTCAGCTGAAAACACAATTTCTGCTATAAAACTATTCTCCTTCCCCGGTAAAATACTCATCATAGAACCCGTGCTGCCCCATATCTTGGAAAAGTAGATTTTTTCAAAGAATATTCCTGCTAAGTATTGTCAGAATATTCGTAAAATTGGTTATTCTATGTTACTTTAAAGTGAGTGGTACTTATAAGTACCGTCGGTAGATAAAGATTCGTATTGACCATTTTTAGAAACCTATTCATTATTGTTAAAAATATGAGCATAAGCAGTGACTTTTTTTCTGCCTTTTTGATTGAATTTTTTTTCCTGCGCCTAATGCTTACAATTTCTTTCTCTCAAAACGATAATTCTCACATTTTACGTATTTAATTTCATTTAGTGTTTTAACTAAATGAAAGTAAATACTTTCTATTCAATACGCGAGTCCATTAAAATATGTTGGTAATTGAGTCAAGAAAGCACTTATGGCTTATGTTTTTATTACACTATGGAATTTCTGTATTCTGAATCAAAAATTCTACTAATATTAATAGAGGTAGGGGAGACGCTAGATCCATTTTAACTATGTAACAACCGACTAGCGATTGTTAGCGTTTGGGGATTCGAGCAAAGATCAGCCATAGCAAGTTTTAAATTCAAATTTATTTCTCACTTTTACCTAATCAACACAATTAAAGATAGGAAATGCTCTTAGTAAATAATCAGAAGAGCAATCACCCGGCTTAAGGCTACTTAACATATAAGTATAATCTACTCCACTTACTCTTGGAGCACTCTAGACTTCTACGCTAGAGAGAGAGAGAATTCCCCATAAATATCTTACTTAATTGTACGACCTCCGGTCTTAAATCTTAAGCACAATTATGTCACTTTTATTCTCTAATTATCAATAATCGACCATCCGTCGACTAACATCGCGTACTTTAATGTCAATATTTAAATAGAACAACTCATTTGAATAAATCAAGTCGTCTTCTTTGAGAGAAAGTTTTCAATAGAACATACAGTTAAAAAGAATAATTTTACCCCAAGAGGATTAGTAGAAGGTTCGCGGACAGGCCGGTTCCAACTGTCGTTATGAAAATTATTGGGGAAGGATTTTTCCGATTAGGAACAAAAGATGGCCGAATAAAACAATTGTACTCTAGGTATCATTTCAGTATCTGTAAGCGAGAATTAATTTTCATTGAAGTAGTTCCGAATATTGACAGAACTCTTCGATCTGTTGCAACAGCTCTAGTGGTGGCACTGGACAAGGATTTAAACAGTGTCCGTGTAAAAAAAATGTGTTCCATGTATATAAATGAGATAAATGGCGAGCCAAGCGCTGTTACTCAGAATGAATAAGACTGACGGAGAACGGAATAAGAGAAAAACCCGCGAATGGGGTAGGCCGGGGAGGGGGGATGTGTTATAGTAAAAAGTGTGTGTGTTTCAAAAATAATATGCATTGCAATTCAAAGTGTCATCACAGAAATCCTTGCTCTAATAAATAATGAAAAGTAAACTAAAGGTATTTCATAAAATTTAAATTAATATTTTCTTACATTTTTGTTTGAAAAGGTGTACTCACAAAGTTTTCATGAAGCAACAGTTTTTTTTCCCAGCATGTATTTTTTTTATATTAAAATATAACTACTCGTATATATTGCAGCAACATATTCTTTTTTTTTTCTATCTTTTTAACTATTGTTAACAATATGAGCCGTAATAAATTATATTATCAGCTTTTCTTTATTATTTATCAATTAAAATGTATTTTTGGAGAGTTTGAACTATTTATGATCAATTAATTTATGAAATAACTTTGAAATTGTTTATATTTCACACTCACGGTCTATTATGCGTTATTTCATAGAATAACTCGGTAAAATATGGAATTTTTCATCTATTATGTACTTTAACTGACGCGTCTAGTTATTTCGTGAAATACCTTGTTCTTCTATGAAATAACTGAATTATACACTTTAACGGAAACATATATAATTTAATTACTAAATGCTGAAAAGGGTCAAAAGTATTTGATTGTTTGAGGTTCCACCAAATATCGATATTTATTTTATATCTTAAATATGCTCTTTGCGATGGTTCTCTGTTTATTTTAAACTTAAATGTGCCCCAAATTAAGTAGTTTCCTTAATCGTTTGATATTGTAACGTTTGAAAGAATAACGGTAGCGTATTCTTGGTGAATTAAAATATGGAATTTATTACGTCACAACTATTGAAAATTATTTACAAAATGATACATTAAAGTTATTAAAATTAATTAGATTGTTAGAGTCCACTATTTTGTGAGAGGAGGTTTCGTTGGTTACCGCTCCCGTGCAAGTTCAAAGCATCTCTCTTCTCTCATCTTCCGGTCGGGTCGCTAGATTCCTCGGGGTCAAACAGGGGTTGCGCTGGATCGGAAATTGCACGTGTGGGCGTCGAATCTACAAAGAAACCGACACCAGATGTTGTTGTTGTTTTCGAGACGTGACGTTACAGCTCTCGCCCTCTCTTATGGAACTTTTCCGTTGAGAAAAGTTTAATGGGATGACGATGAGACAACTGACAGATTACCGACACATCCCTTCATCAAGCACCACTATATTTCTGAGCTGCAATTTTAATTACTAAAGAAAACGCTGAACTAAATTTGGAATTACTTATTTCTAGTGAGTGAGTGTTCTTGCTAGGGAACTTACACAAATCTATATCACGAAATAGCAATGTAATCAATGTAAGAAAACATAATATACATTAAATAAAAATACAAACACTCTATCACAATGCCTAGTATCAATTATACTAACATGTTATATCAAATGCTAGTGTAAGACCTTGCACATAAAATATTCTTCGCCACAATACTTAAATAAAATTATACTAACGACATGTTGATATGATATGCGAAGTGTACAACCTTACACACAAAATATTTTTCACAATATGTCTCTTGCGTAACCTAAATACTCATGTATATTTTAAAACCCTGTACACAAAATTAAGCATATTAATACATTTGCTTTTCATGGCTTTATCTTTTGACACGCATCGCCATTCGATATGATATACAGTACTAGTAAATAAATAAAATTTAATACAATTATTAACCTTTAACTAAAAAAAACATAAGCAACAATTATTATTCATGAGCAAGAGAACATTATTAACAATCCCTAATTATCTATCACCGATCTGCTGAGACTATCTGCATTTTTGTGACTTTTACCCGACCGATGTACAATTCTAAAATTATATGGTTGCAAAGCCAAAGCCCATCGCATCAATCTAGGGTTAGAACTAACATTTCTATTCAACCACACCAACGGGTTGTGATCGGTCATAACTAAAAATGAATTTCCATCTAAGTAATAATGTAACCTTTTAATTGCGAAAACAATACTAGCACATTCCTTCTCCGTCGTACAATAACGCTTCTCTACCTCTGAAAATTTCTTACTCAGGTAAAGGATTGGATGCTCCTCACCTTGTTCAGTTAATTGGGTTAAAACTGCTCCCATACCTGCGTTCGAAGCGTCCGTTTGAACAATGAATTCTCGTTCAAAATTTGGCGCGTACAAGACGGGCTTATCAATTAGTTTCCCTTTTAGTTCTCGAAATGCGTTTTCACACTCGGTCGTCCACTTAATTTCTCCCTTCTTTGCTCTTCCCTTCAACGCATCCGTCAACGGAGCAGCAATTACCGAGAACAGATTTATATATTTTTGGTAATAACCCGCTATACCTAAGAAAGCACGTATTTGGGTTTTCGTGTGAGAGGTAGGGAACTCTAGAACAGCCTGAACTTTGATCTCGGAAGGAGTGCGAAAACCCTGACCCACAATGTGACCCAAAAATTTGACATTTTGTTGCGCAAACTTACACTTTGAAGGTTTTATCGTTAACTTAGCTCTCTTTATTCTCTGCAGAACCGTTTCCATATGTTTAATATGCGACTCCCAAGTATCTGAGAAAATTGCAATATCATCTAGATACGGGACAACGAAATCCTCTAGTCCGTTAAGTAATTCAGCCATGAGTTTACTAAAGAAATATGGAGCATTCTTTAATCCGAAACTCATCCTTAGGGGTCGGTATGTACCAAAGCTAGTACAGAAGGCTGCGTATCGCTGTGCTGTTTTTACTCAAAGGTATTTGCCAATATCCTTTAGATAAGTCAAAGACGGTAATAAATTTAGCCGCCGATACTTTTTCTACGCGTTCTTCGATATTCGGAAGAGGAAAATATTCCGTTCTAATGATCCCGTTTAATTTCCTGTAATCTATACATGGACGAGGTTCTTTCCCAGCTATCTCAACTAAAATCATAGGAGACATGTAATCCGATTCTCCTACCTCAATGATCCCTAATTTTAACATTCGGTTAATTTCGTTTTTTAAGATTTCATTTTGTCGGTGCGACATTCGATAGGGCTTCGTCCTAACTGGTTGATCGCTAACTAACTGGATTTCGTGTTCAACCAGATTAGTTAAACCGGGATTGTTTGAAAAACATTTAGAGTATTTATTTAATAATTCGCGCAGTCGATCCATTTGTTTGTCGTGAAGGTGTTTGTTCAACTCGCTAGCCTGGATTACGTCCTCGAAATCATAAATGAGAGAATTGTTTTCTAAGTATGGGATTTCTAACTCCTGGTCTGCGAGAGAGTTTTTTTGTTTCATCATTAATAATTACGTTAACGTGTTCTGGCCTTTTGTAATATGGTTTTAGCATATTTATATGATAGATTTGAGATGTTTCGCGTCTGCCGGGGATTTCGACTAAATAGTTCGTTTCCGAAATTTTATTTAAAATTGTCCCAGGACCTATCCACTGCACTGCTAATTTATTTGCTCTGGATGTAGCTAACACTAGGACTAAATCTCCATCCTTAAATTCACGTTTTACTGCGTTTTTGTCATACCAAGTTTTCCGCTTAACTTGCATTTCCTCCATTTTATTTATAGCTACTTCTTGACATCTTTTTAATCTATTTATTAACTTAAACATATATTCAGTGACGAGATCACCCTCTTCTTCCGGTTCCATCCAATGTTCCATTACTAACGTCTCTGGGGTTCGCAAATTTTTCCCATACACCAACTCTGACGGTGTATACCCTGTACTTTCGTGCGATACAGTTCGTAACGCTAAAAGAATTGACTTCACCACGTTACCTAACTTATCTTCACAATTTTTGACCAATAATTCCTTCTCTAGCGAATAAACCTGATTGGTAACCTGCACTTGACTGGCTGCCTGTTCGTATAAGGGTTTAATCTCCTCGCTATTTTTTTGAGCATTGATTAAATTTTCTCGCGTAACCCTTAGCAGCGCTATTTCCGAACATATTCCTGGAGTGCAGGTATTAAAATTTCGTCCTCTGCATCCGAAGAAACAATTATAACCTCATCTTCCCCTTTTTTAGCATCACCACTATCTATTCCCCTTTCTTCTAGCCGCTTTGACTTGAGACCTTGTTTGGACAGCATTCAATATTTCGACTGGCAGGAAATTATAGCCTAAATTTCCTTTTATTAGCTCGGCCGTTTTATTTCCAAGCAAATATCGACCGTGTTGATTTAAGTGATTTCCACAAACCGCTGCCTTAGTCTGCACCGTTCCAAAATTTCCGGAAATTTCCACGACCGCCAAAGGTAAACAAACTAATTCTGGGCTTAACGGTTGTTTTACCCAAACATTTTCACCAGAGAAAGAAGAAGGATTTATGTATTTTGCACATACTAAATCTATTGTCGCTCCCGTATCTCTAAGAATGTCTATCTCGTGACCATTCACAAAGCCCTTTGTTGTATATGAATTAAGAAAATCCGGGTTTTCATTTCCTTCAATAATATTGAGAGTTTCCGTCGTTTTGTTTTTTATTAATTTAGGGCAACCGGCTTTTATATGTCCAGGCATATTGCAATGATAACATCTTTGTATCACGCGTTTTCAAAAGTTCTCTCTCTAGTACTCTCCGGAACAGAAGCTCCTAATCTGGGGGAAGTTTTCCCAAATCTATTTTCTTTTTCCTTGATCCCTGAGTATGTCAAAATTTTATCATTTCTGCCCCACCTATCCATGGGTTTCGAATTTACCTTTCGACGTCCTCATAATTATCAAAGAGTTCTGCTATTTGAGTAGCTGATTTAAGGTTTGCCCAATTATCTAAAAATGATCTTTCATACTAGCATTGGCGCGTTTTTTTAATTGATCTACCACCATTAGATCTTTAAGATCTTGAAAGGTATTTATTTCTAAGCCAATCAGCCACTCATCTAGATAATTCGTAATTTCAAAAGTGAAATCCTTCCAGGTGCTATCGGATTTTTCTGGTGTTGGACAAATTTTTGCCGAAAGACCTCCGGACTTAACTTGAATCTTTAAGTAATAATTTCTTTACATAATCGTAATTTTCGGCTTGTTCCTCCGGTTCGCGAGCAATAAATTGCACGATCTCTAGGGTAACAAACCCAATAATTGCCCCACCCACTCTTTCTTTTCTATTGACGCCCTTTTAGCCTGGCGTTCAAAGATCACTAGATATAAACTAATATCTGACTGCTTAGGATCGAAATCTGGGATCAATTTTTTTTAAGTTTAAATTAGAGGTTACAGAACATGCATTTGTAGAATCGTTTGATTCATCGTTTACCCTAAATCCGGATTCTATTTTAAACCTTTCTAAATCAAATTTCAGCTGTAATTCTTTCTCTTTTAATGCCTGCTCCTTTACTAACTCCTCCAATCTCATTTTTTCAGCCCTTTCTAACTCTTCCAATCTCATTTTTTCAGCCCTTTCTAACTCTTCCAATCTTTTTCCGTTTGCAATGATAGTCTCATACAGATTTTTAACAAATTCCTCTTCATAACCTTCACTGTTAGTGATTGCAATTTTTATGCTAGGGACAGTCATATTTAAAGTGGCATTTATTCCTAATTCCTCAGCAAGTTGCAACATGTCTTGCTTTTTCCCTTTACCAAGGAAAGCCATTTTTTAAACAATATCAAATAAATGTCACGCTAAATTTTGCACTATTGTTACTATTCTCTATTAATACAATAACACTGGTCCCATGCATACACAGAAATACACAAAGAAAAACTTAACACTAAAAATAATCAAAATCATTCAAGAGACTTAAAACACAATAAATCTTAAGCTAAAATTGCACACAATGCTTGAAATACAATTACAATTCTCTAGAAACAAAAATAACACTGTTCCCATGCAAGAAAAAACACTAAGTATTTCAAAATTTCTAAAGAACACTTTAACCAAAATTCCTAATACAATATGCAGTTTGCAACTCAAAAAATATAACAGTACTCACCCATTTGAAGTACTCAGCTTGCTGTCAGAAGCAAATTATGTGCACTAGTGGTACGGCTTCCGAAAATCGCTTTCCTTCGGACACTCTCGCCGTTAACACTGTAGATGTAGATGAGTTTGATCTTCTATGAGCAGGACGCTCCCTTTCTCCGAAGCTGAATTTACTTGCAGCACGGCTTCCGAAAATCGCTTTCCTTCGACACTCTCGCCGTTAACACTATAGATCAGTTTGATCTTTGAGCAGGACGCTCCCTTTCTCCGAAGCTGAATTTACTTGCAGCACGGCTTCCGAAAATCGCTTTCCTTCGGACACTAGCCGTTAACACTATAGATCAGTTTGATCTTTTATGAGCAGGACGCTCTCTTCTCCGAAGCTGAATTTACTTGCAGCACGGCTTCCGAAGATCTCTTTTTCTCCCTGCGTTGCGGTCCGTCCGTAAAATCCAAAATTTTCCTCCTCTCACGGGTCCTGAATGCTAACTTTTTATCCCAAAGCGCTGCCACCAAAACTCTAAGCTGTAACGTTTGAAAGAATAACGGTAGCGTATTCTTGGTGAATTAAAATATGGAATTTATTACGTCACAACTATTGAAAATTATTTACAAAATGATACATTAAAGTTATTAAAATTAATTAGATTGTTAGAGTCCACTATTTTGTGAGAGGAGGTTTCGTTGGTTACCGCTCCCGTGCAAGTTCAAAGCATCTCTCTTCTCTCATCTTCCGGTCGGGTCGCTAGATTCCTCGGGGGGTCAAACAGGGGTTGCGCTGGATCGGAAATTGCACGTGTGGGCGTCGAATCTACAAAGAAACCGACACCAGATGTTGTTGTTGTTTTCGAGACGTGACGTTACAATATAAATATCTACAGTCACTCTTTGTGCTATTTGCATAACACTTCGCACATAAGTTCAGGATGATTCATTTTCCAATAAATTAATATGATGAAGGTATACATGAAAAATAAGTTAATTAAATAAATAAAAGTTTTCAAGAAAAAAATATTTTGGGGGAGAATTTTCCTGCAAAGCATCTATTATTGAAAATAGTTTTAATCTCCCCTTCCTCCAAAAAATACAGAAATAACGAACTCTAGCCGAATTCACATTTAAAACTAACAGTTGATGCTGATAGTACTTTACACTGATCTAGATTTTGTTAACCAATTTCTAATTGTTGACACAATATCACTATAATAGTTTGTTATCATTCCTTAACAGCCACAATTATCCTTAAATCAGGTTACAAACCCAATGAAACAAATTTTCCGGTTATTAATTTTATGAACGCATAATCCTAAATATGAAACACATTGTCGTTTCTGAAGCCTCAAATAATTGAGCATTTTCTCGAGTAATTTGAGAAATTATTAATGTAGTGTCTGAACTACTGTTGGCGGTGGATTATGGAATGTTGGCGCAGTAATCGGCGCGTTTCTGGAGAGGGTTTGCTGCTTTTTTTAAGGGGAAAGTGACTGACCCTCGAGCAGGACGGTGAGGGGGAGAGACGGGCCCTTATTTTGAAAGCGCTGAGCCAGCACCTGTGTTGGCTGAGCACTGGACTGTCTTTTTGGGGTGAAGGAAATTGAATTCCTTCGGTAAGAAACCGACGCATAGCGAAAGGTTTTCTGTACGAAGAATAGAGTTTCTTGGGAGTGTTTTGTTTGAGTGTAGTAAGAAACGAGATAATTGTGTTGGCTGTTGAAAAGTAGTTGATTGTGTATTGAGAAGTTTAGAAAGTATTTGAGAATACAATTGCATCATTCCAATTCTTGAAAGAGAGACCAGAGTGAAAAACAATATATAGAGCAATAAATAATATCTATTCTTTGTTTTAGTTTTTTTCTTTCATGAGAGTTATATATAAACTGAAACCTCTCCCTCTCTTTAAAACAACTACCTTTCCAGTTGGCTTGCCATTTTATTTTTTTAAAAGCTTTTCCCTTCATTTTAACAGTTGGATGATGTCACTGCCTACAATGTCTTTCACCCAGTATGAAGAAGCAGAAGCAGCAAAAGATATGAAGGAACTCAAACAAGTGAAACATGAAAACAAAGAACTCAAATGAACTTCTCTACAAAGAAGCTGTATAAAGATTAAAAACATTTTTTAAAAAAATAATAGTCCTATAAATAAATAAAAACATATTGCTAAATATATGATATTGCATTCGATTACATACGTACAAGTATAAAGATATATTTTTTTCGATTTCAGCTGACTTATATATATATGGCCATCACAACTTGTATATTATATTAAAATGGATTATAATAAAAGTGGAATTTATAGGGAATAAAAAGCATGCAATGAGGGAGAAAGAAATCTTTTATGTAAGCAAAAAATAAATTTAGTTTTGAATTTCTCACTCAAGATTCAAAAGTATTGTCTAATTCAGGGGTACTCAACCCTTTTTCCACGGGGCCACATATATACAACTATTTCTCGCGGGCTGCAAAATGGGGATTAATGGGAGGGGGGACGTCATAAGATCTAGGACAGTAGTTCCCGAACTTTTTTAACCCATTGACCCCTTTTTAAAGTCAAAAGGACCCCCCCAAGTAGAAAAAATTACATAAATGCATAGTATAAAAATTACAAATTTAAAAAAAAAATTGGTGAAGAATAATTTATTGAAATTATACTTTTGCTTAAAATATAAAATAAAGAAATTTAATGACTTAGAGGAGAGAGAGAGAAAACTCTCTCTCTTTGATGAGATGTGATGAGTGGATTATGTCCGTCTCGATGTTTGTGAGTAGCAACCGCCAATCTCCACGAGTATTAGTTTTTAGTCGTCTTCTCTTTTCGTGTAATGAGGTTTTTTACGGCACTGAATCCACGTTCTACCAAACCGGAAAACGGGTAAGTTGTCAACAACTTCTGTACTATAACCCATAATGCAGGATATAAAATTGGGATCTGTTTTTGTAACTAGAATTTGTGCTATCCTTGTTCAAATATTACTTTAAGTCCCTCATTTGAAGATATTTCAGTAAGATGCTCCAGTATAATATGGATTCATCTGTGTTTGGAATCTGAGTAAGTACACGCGCAAAAGGGTTCAACACCCAGTTGGGAATATCCAAGTGAATTATTGTTATTTATTTAAATTTCCATAAAAATATAAATGAATCCAAATTTTTTTTATTTTATATTAAACATTGCGCGGACCCCCTAACATTGTTCTGGGACCCCCAAATCAATTTCAATTTTCCACGGAACCCCTGAATAATATCGGGAACCTCTAAGACAGGGATGGCGAACCAATGGCACGCGTGCCAATGATGGCACGCGACAGAATATTTTGGGCACGCCATCGATCAAAAACGATTTGAATTTTAGCTTAAAATAATTAAGTTTACTATGAAGTATTATGAACAAACGCGAGTGATCCGTCGCGACGCCCACAAATCGGGGAGCAGACTCGTTTGTTATGTCTTGCGTAAATACTTCGTATATTATAAATTGCTAATGATGCAAAGTTTATCTATGCATAGTGTGTGTATGTAACTATTTCTAAATATATTCAAGTTGCTTAAAAAACATATTCTAACGTTTACATTAAGAGTTCAGATTGTATACATCTAATTTATTAATGTGATCTAATTCTTGTCTTGAAAGTTTAATTGGTAAAATAACTCTCACTGCTTTTTAAAAATTTTAATGACCTGAGACAAAATCGAAAGAGCAGACACTACAGAAATCTCGTACAAGCACTCAATTTCCTAAAAACAAATAAATCTGCCCATGAGTCCGCAGTTGAGCACAGTCAATAAAAGGGGGGTTGGCGGGGGGAGGGTAGGAATCAAGCGAGAGCACATAGTATAGTCAATTTCATCGACACAACTGTATATTTAAAGTTTTGTGTTAAATTTACGATTTTTAACTGCTATTTATCATGGCTAGTTCAACAACGACAAAAAAAAAAGTGCAAGATAATAAGTGTAGCAGAGAATTTCAAACTTGGTGGGCTGAGAAATATGGCATGATCAATAAAGGCGACAAAGCGGTGTGCGTTTTATGTTCTGGTACAGTGGTATGCGGAACATCGTCTGTAAAATGGCATTTTGAAACAAATCACAAATCCTTTTGTGAAAAAAGCGAACCAGAGCAAAAAGAATTAATTGCAAGTGCAATAAAAGACAGAAATAAACAGTCGACGTCTATGTTTAAATATGTAAGCAAAAATTGTCTCACAAGTGCGGTTACTTGGCTGCAAATGCCATTGTTCGGCATGGTAAACCTTTTCAAGAGGGAGAGGTTTTGAAGGAAGCTTGGTTGGCATGTGCGCCCTCACTTTTTGATGATTTTGATAATAAAGATAAGATAATTCAGCGCATCAAAGATGTTCCTCTATCTAGAAACACAATGAAAGTTAGAATCTTGAAATTGGCAGAAAATGTTACAGATCAACAAAAAAATGACATTAACTCCGCTCCTTTTATATCGCTATGTCTTGACGAAAGTATTGACATTACTAAATCGGCACGTTTAGCTGTCTTTGCTCGATATTGTGTAGGAAACATCATTAAGGAAGAATTAATTGTGCGATAACATCGTTGTTAACAACTACAAAGGGCACATATATTTATACGGCAGTAAGAAATTCGCTTGCTGCGAAAGAAATTGATTTGAAAAAAGTTGTTTCAGTAACCACTGATGGTGCTCCAAATATGGCAGGCAAAAAAAAATGGTTTCATTTCTTTATTTAAAACAGACGTAGGACATTCGATTATTGAATGTGTGCCACTGCATTATTCACCAACAAGCCTTATGTGCAAAGAGTGGTTTAACATCTCTTGATAATGTAATAACTTTAGTCACAAAAATAGTCAACCTCATATCGTCGCAGGCTTTAAACAAACTAAAGTTTGATGCTTTGTTGGATGAAGTCAATTCGGTGTATAATGGCTTAATAACGTATAACAATGTTCTCTAGTTGAGCCGTGAGAACGTACTTCAAAGATTTGTTGATTGCTTGGAAGAAATCAGACTGTTTCTACAAAATGAAAGCAAAATTGAACAATACCCACAGTTGATGGATATTATGGGGTTTTTAAAATTGATGTTGTTTACAGACATATGCCAACATTTCAATGAATTGAACGTAAAGCTTCAAGGCTCGAATAAAACAGTTATCCTCTTGATGGATCTCATTCCCGCTTTTGAAGTTAAACTGAATGCTTTCAGAAACGATATTATTACAAAAAACTACAAGTACTTCCCAAACTTGAAAAAAAAATATCAAAGATTTAGATGCCCAAGAGAAACGAAATGAAGAAAAAGTTATTGATGACTTTATTTCCATAATGGATTCTTTAAATCAAAGAATTTTCAGCGAGATTTTCTCAATTCAAGGAATTATCGGAAACGTTCAAATTTATTATGTACCCTGATGTGATTTCGTTTGATAAACTGAACTTGTCTCAATTCGATTGGTTGGAAATTGAAGAACTTGAAATGCAACTGATTGATTTCCAGTATAGTTCAATATAGATTCAAAAGTTTATTGAAACAAGGAAAAAGTTGGAATTGATTGAGCAGAAAGATTGACAAGCAATATAAGTAAAAATACCAGTAACGAAATTTTGGAAACATGGAATTCGATTCCAGACGCATTTAACTGTTTGGAGAAGTTGGCGTATGCTGTTTTAACCATATTTTCATCTACCTATGCCTGCGAGTCATTATTTTCAGAGATAAGTAACATCGCTTAGAAACCGTTTAACAGACGACTCTAATTCAGCATGCCTTCTACTAAAAGTAACATCTTATAATCCTGATATAAGTTATTTGTCATCTAATCTACAACAGCAGAAATCACACTAATGTTATTTTAATTTAAATTACAAGTATAACTAAAAGATTTACTACTATACAGTGCAAAATGTATTTTTTCGTATTAAATAAAGAATTTTGATTTGTTCGTATTTAGTTTTATTAGTTCTTCAATAATCACAAGTCAAAATGATTTGATGGCACGCCTATAACTCATTAAACGTTTTTTTAGAAAAAATGGCACGTTGACCCAAAAAGGTTCGCCACCCCTGCTCTAGGATATTTAAACTGCGGAAAATAGATCAAAATATTAAAACTCATAATTTTGGATTTTGTTTTAAAACTATATTAAACTCTTATCAAACTCAACTCCCAAAAGATAAGTTTTTATACGATAATTTCGGTTTCCTTTCATCCATATTCCTCCTCCCCTCCTTTCAAAATTTTATTCCTCTTACAAATATTTTTTTTTTTAAAAAAAAAGCCGATTTATCTTGTCTGGAAAGAGATCATGAAGAAAAAGAGCCATTGAAAGATTTGTGCTCAATGGTATAGTGACGAGCAAAATTATATTTTTTAAATACAGTTGAACCTGTTTTTGGTGCGGTTGATAAAAAGCGCATAAAAAAATTGTTCGAAAATTTCTAAAATTCTTACACACCACAAGCCAATTCGTCGAAATACTGCAGAAATTTTTTTTTATGTGGTGGCATAAAAACGACCGCACAAAAACAGATTAGACTGTACATCATCTTCACTACAAATCAAACAAGTTGTTGATCCATGCTTGTTTTTCTCAACGAAATAGTCAAGATTCCAATCATATTTGAAACATATATTCTTTACATATTTTTCGTCTGGAAGACATGAGGTTTAATTGTAAATTAGTTCGACCCATAAAATAGCCGCCACTCCACCGTTACTTGCTATCACTATATAATCGTTACAGTTACAAAAAAAAAAAAATTATCTCGCCCGCACGAAATGGATACATGCGATTGCTTGATTGATAGAACTTCTCACTAAATTTTTAATGCATTGTTTTTAAATAATTGAATTTGTTAGTGTAACAGACAGTGACCGGGCCACTCAGAAAGGTCCGGTGGTCACCTGCGGCCCGCAAGGTCGAATACCGCTGATCTAATTGGATAAAATTCTTAATGTTTTGTACCTATTTAACTCCGATAATGGAAAGCTTTCGTTATCAGAGAAAATTTCATATCGCACAGCTGCATCACAGTTTATGTAATAACAATTTGAAATCAAATTCATTTTGAAAGACAATCAAATGATGAAGTGAAACTGGACACCACTCTCAATTCACAGTGGCATACAAGAAATCTAAGATTATATATTTAATTCCAGAACATACCAAAGGTCGCCGTGTAAAAACAGGGGAACTGATACATGCCCAATTCAGCTAGTTTAATTTAAAACTTTAATTTAAGTAATACTTTGAAGCAAAACAAGGGGTATTAGCAATAGACCTCGTAATTTTGAACCACGGTCAAATGACGAGAATAACACCCGAGCTAGAATCCCTTCTTCCACACCACGCCAATCGGAGGACTTCCTAGTTTTGACAGAGCGTGCATCAGCTCACTACACGGGGAGTCTTCTATGGAACTAAGGCTTGAACACGCAACTCAACACCAGCCACGAGTTCGAGACCATGACCACCCGGCTACTTCCACCCCCCAATCTAGCTGGACTAAGTTGAGTACAGACGTTAGAGTGAGATACTTGCCCGAGCATCATGGTTCAAAGTTATGAGATGTGTCATCGATGAATATAACAGATACGCTTCATGCGATTTAATTCGTTCAAATTCAAAATAGAAAAAATGACCTCAGTAATATACTGACACTCGTGTGCTCCTTCGAGGCATACTGAAGCCCCTTACGCAAAACCGCACAAAAAAAAAGCAAATTAGAACTTTAAAACAGCATTCTGTTCTTTAATATAACGCTTGCTGGTTAAGCTTCTGACACGCATCCACGCTGGGCGTCAGTGCTAGAATACTAATCATTGCAGTCACATGATTGGACACTTCCTTCATTCATCATGTTGTCTTTTGGGTGTGCAGGAGTGTAATAAGTTAGAAAGAAGAGCAATCTTTTATAGCGAAGTATATTCTTTGAAATTGTAATACATCACGGCGGGATGTATATCGAAATCATCTGATTCGAAATTTGTGTATTTTCATGTAGTATATAGTTTCGAATAATTTTTCGAGTGTAGAATAATATAAATCCTATGCAGTGTTCAATAATGTGTCAGGTTTGATTAAATATCGTGAAATTACAGCCAATATGAAGTTTTAACTAATTTTCTTTTTTGAATGAATTAATTCTATATTACACGTAATTTAATATCTAAAAAACCAGAAAAAAAACAATTTTTAATGCATGTGTATAGTTATAAAATGGTTAATGCTAATTCTTTTTTAAAAAAAATAATAAAATAAAAACAGACGTTTGACAACTTACATACCTATATTTTGTATGTTATTTATGAAAAAAATGCTTTTAAGAGGAAATAGTACCTTTGAATATTTCAAAAATATTTTTGGAAAATTAGTAGCACATGTTAGGAACATTTTAAAGAAAACCACATCAAAAATATACCAACTACATAAAAAGTGCCATCAGTGAAGTGTCGTTGAAGCCTAACATAAATAAACCATGCCATTTAGTTCCGGTTTAAAGTGGAAGGGGTAACATGGAAAACTGTTTTATTATAATCACAATGTTTATTTTTGACTAAAGTGAGATTTTCCTTTCAGTTTGGAAAGTACTATTTTAAAAGTTGTGAATCATATCCAACACTGCAGTTTATGTAGCTATAAATGAAGCAGTGGCAATGTTCAATGAAAGAATGGCAAAATGTGAAAACATAAACTTTCTTTTTTGGCTTTATATAATAACACTTTACAGGATTATTTCTGCATTTCAGGCTAATTATTTGCACATAAAAAAAATCATAATTAAAATTGAGATCTTCAAATCTAAGGCTCCTTGAGCAATCAGAATAAGACAAGTCACGCATGGGTAATTTGCAGAACTTGAAGGACTGTTGCAGTATGTGTCAAGCAAGAGCATTCTAAGCAGTACTCATTGATTTTTTTTATAGAAATAACGAAAATTAATTTTTAAGCTTGATTTTTCTATGTTTCTAATTTTTTTCACTTCCTGGCAAGATTTTTTTCAAAAGTTATGACTGCCTATTTACAATAATTTGCATAATTTCCATCAACAGGTCTTTATTGTGCCAAGTGTACTTGATTTTATTGAATCTCAGTTGTGCTAAGTGTATTAATGAATTCTAATATTAAACTGGATAAAAAAATCAACTTTTACAAATTTTTAACTAGGAAAAATAATAAAACAATAGACATTTTTAAATTGTAAATTAATTCATATATATATATGCAGGAAAACAGAGAAAAATAAAGATTTTATTTATTTTCAGTTTTCTGTTAGAAATAAGATTCTAAAATGCATATTTTAAAAATTATCAAATGGAAACAGAAAGTAATACTTTACTTTAATATAAATATGAGTATTTCATAGTTTGAAAAATATATAAAAACTAAAGAGAAAAAATAGATCAATTTTCTTAAAATTGTATGTCATAGAGAGTTGTGTTAAAAAAATCCCCCCAAAAAAATAAGTTGAACTGTTTGACTTCTAATGAATCATAACTTGTATATTATAATGAGTAATTCTAAGCTGATATGGCATTATGTCTCCTTAAAAAATTTTTAGAACACAATCCAAGATTAAAAATAGATTTAGATGAATTAATTTGAATTTCAATTTGAAAGATAAGTTTTTTTAAAAAAATAATTCTCTTTTGTCTAATTAAAATTTTAAAAACAGAATGTAAAGTATTACATTTCAAAATCAACTGACAGCTTCTCACTGTGGTGCGGAAGTTAGAAGAGGAAGGGCGAGATATCAGCTGAAATATATATACACTTTAAAAAACGATGAAATACATTGGCTCTTGAAAGGCTTCGGTTTTACTAGATTTTCTGCTCTTTTTGAAAATGTTTTAAGAGTTTTGGGATGCTAAAGATCCAATTTTAAAAGAAAATTTAAACAAGTTGAAAACATGCGCTAATTACTTAACACATCTGTTAACTAAATTTAATGAGGTTAATTTGCAGTTATTAGATGACGACCTAAAATTGATTAAAGCAAAATCCATTATTTCAGCATTTCTTGCCAGAATTAAGTCAATGAAGCAAAATATTGTACACATTGCAATTTTTCCCAGTTTTTCCATTAGTCACAGATAAACTGCCAGGAAGATGACATTTCAACCTACATTCAATGTTTAAATACCTTTTATTTAGATTTTGAAACTAAGTTTGAGAATGTTTTGACTAAGATACTAGCACATAATCCATACAATGACATTGAAGAAATGGATGTCACATTTCAAGATGAATAGATCAAAATAAGCACTAAAGGTGAACTTCAGTTCAGTTAAGAAATGGATATCAGCCATTCTAAATTAAAAATGACACACTTATTACTCACACTAAATGATGGAAGAAAAAGGCGAGATTTGAAAAAAAAATTATTTAAAAATTTAATAGTGCCACAAAAGGGGTTGAATTTTCAAAAGTAATGGATAATACTTAATTTTGGTAAGATGATTTCAGACTCAAAATAATTATTTTTCTACAATATATTCCTCCTTCTCTCTGATCCAAGTTGTTTTCCATCGTCCACTTTATCATGCACGGTAAATTTCCACAGTTAAAAACATATTTTTAACTTCTTAAAAAATTGATACTAAAGAAGCTACTAAATGTACCTCATGTTTTTTAAAGAAACTATTTAGCACATGTCCTCTCATGGCAATAAATGCTAAAAAGTACTAAAATGCTGTTTCACTGTGACAAAAATTACTTAGTTTTTTTACCATAAACAACCTACATACATCTAAACTTCATTCCCCTTGTGGCAGTACTTAACACAAAAATTAATTTTTTATTATATTTTCCCCCTCATTAATACATGGGAGAACATCTTTTCCTTATAGGTAGATTTTGAAAATCTGAAAAAAAAAAATTTATCTACCCTATTATATATTATCCAAGAGATATTTGTGTAAATCCTAATAAAGGAAAACTCCATGCTTTTAAATTATTTTTCTCACACTCTCATATTCTTTCAACACAGACAACACTCATAGCTCCAGCAATTACTTTAAAATTTTTATAAGGTCCCAATTTCAAAATTCTTAACTTCCATTTTTAAATCTTTAATTCTTATTTTTAAAATCTCAATACCCTACTCAATCATGGCAAGCTCTATGATTAAAGCCCAACATAACCTGAAGGTAGTGGATGACGATCTTATAAGAGAGAATGTGCTCCGATGATCACTCAACATTGTTTTAATTAATGAAAATCTATGCAGAATATAGATTTAATATGTAGTTTAAGGAAAACTTTTACCACAAAATATCTGTCAAATACTAAAATAAATATTTTTTCAATTAATTAAGAACTGTTTCATAATACACACAAAAAAATATATATATATGTCGGAGTATAAATTTACATGTTTATTTTTAGTGACAACATTACATAAGACACATTTTCAGAATTTCAGAAACAAATACAACCTTTGAATTATATTTAAACTTTTTAATGATATGAGTATAATACATATTATAGTTTATATTTAAATATTCTCAGCATTGCTGATAGAAGCATTATTAACATTCAATATATTTTTATGAAGATACAAAAATTATATCAAGCTATTCATAGAGGATGTGGCACAATATTATAAATTATGAAAAATTTAATATAATGAGTCAAAAAATGAGATTAATAAAATATCTTAAAAATAATTTCACATAAATAGTGTGTTACCTTTGTACATGAATTGTACAAAACCAAATTAATCATTTAAATCACACAATTTCATTAAATTAATAAAGAAGCTCCAACACACAGTAAAATTTCCTAAATAAAACAACTTTCCCAAATTATTATTTTTGAAACAAAATGAAATCATTTGAATAAATCCATCTAGTACTTGTTAGAACAATCATACATAAATACGAATTACGAAATAAAGTAAAATTAGTAAGTATATTTAGTAAACTATGTGCATAAAAAAACAAAAAATAATAAAAAAAAAGTATCACATGTATGTATACCAAGGGCACTTTTTGTTAATAAATCTTTAGAGATCATAAATGAACTCTGGTGAAGTGCTTTGCAGCAATGTAAATAGGTAGTTCACAAAAGATTAATGAGCCTGTTATGATTGTGTTAGGAATAAACTGATATAACTTGCTACAATAATAAAGAATCCTTTTCTTAAGATGAAATCCACTACTATATTCTGTGTATGCTTTTCAGTTATACAAGTATCAAAACGATAGAACAATTTAACTAATGCAGATTTACATTTCATATATGCCATAGTAAATCTGGAAACAATTACACATTCAAAAGACTGAAAATTACATAAGGCATTATAATAGTTCAAATGCATAGCCAATCCTTAAACATCCAATATCCACTAAGCAGATTTTCTTTCGTTATATAAGCCAATCAGCCATTAAATGCCTTTAACTTTATTATACACTTAAGTACGTATTACACAAAAAACACACACTATTCTTTTAAAGCCATATTCAAAATTTACATAGAAATTACCAGAACACCTGTGGGAAGCACTGTCATAATAAATATTCCATATATTTGTACAGTGTTATAATAGTCTCATTTATATGTTTCTGGTGTCAAAATGGGAAGAAAAACAAAATAAAAAGTAACAACTACATTTTAAAGTGTCAAACACAAACCCTTTTACCTAAAAAAAAACTATTAATTACTATTTTTAACAAGCTCCATAACAAGTAAACTTAAAATATACAATTAGTTCTAAGTTCAAGAGATATACATGCAGCATGAAATCATACAAAATATGTAACATCTTGCTGGAGTTCTCTAATTTGAAGTAGAATAAATATCACTGTTCATCAAGTGTGGCAGCTGTATTCAGCATTAAATTATACTTAAAAATAATTGATTTGTATATCTGCAAGTAATTTTCCTATATGTACACCATTAATCGACTTAGATTATCTTAGGAAATTGATTTCTTGTTACTTAATCACAAAAGAAATATCTTTTAAAAAATTTAAAAATCCAAGGCTGGATTTTTATTTTTGTAAATAAAAATGAAGAATAAATCTCAAATGCGTGAAGCTCCCATAGCTCCAGAGAGTTCATCTTCATAGTTATTTCCACTGCCACTGCGATATACTTCATTGGATTGCCTGGCACCAGGAGCAATGGAAGTTGAGATGTTATAATGAGGAGGTGAGGGTGATGGATAAGGTGGGCATGATGGTGAGATGGTAACAGTGGCAACAGCTCTTTGTCGTTGAATCACAGGAGGCTGACTGTTCAGGCAGTTATCAGTGGCTTCATTATATGGCCGCCCAGTAGCCGGATTGTAGAAGCCTGGTGTATAAGGGGGTGGAGGATCTTCTGGTAAATACAGTAAAACAGTTTTGAGGAATAAATTTAGTTTAAATATTAATCTCAAACTTACCCTACCTGTTAATGGTTAATTGGGAGAAAAAACACGTTTTTAAGATTTTATTCTTTTAGCAAAAAATGTCAAGGATAAATCTGCCTTAAATATACTGATAACAAGTTCTTTTTAAAATTTAAAAAGTTATATGGAGATAATAAGGGACATATTTTTGACTTTTTATATAATTAAAAAAAAAGTGAATCAACTAAAAACATTTTAAATTTTTTCTTTAGTTTGAATTCATTGAAAATTTACTCAGTTCAATTTTTAAACAGAATTTAAAAAAACTAAAAGCACATACAAAAAATTCATATTCAAAACTATATTAAAAACTAATTATACCTATGATTGAGCTTGAAGGTACTAAGCGATAATTGTGGCGTTTATACAGTTGCACTCTATCTCGTGCTTTGGCAACTGCTTGTTTACAAGCACCAGAACCTAAGAATAAATGTAATATTTAAAAAATTAATACCTTTAACCATCCAATTTTATTATACACACTAATATTTAAATTTACCACTCAAACAAATCCTTAATTTTTTTTTAAAAAAAAAAAGGTCTAAAACAGAATACTAGAACTAATGAAGAATAACATTAATCAAATTTTATTAATAAAAGTATGGATAGCAAATTAAATTGAACTTATTTGTGTCATATGCTGTAAAATACTACAGTTTTCCTTCTCTCTCTCTATCTCGTTTTAACTCTATTGTCTTCAGTAAATTTTTAACAGGCAAACAATCCATTAAAGGGTTGAGAACTGCTTTCATAACAAAAATCTTATCTCTAATATTTGAATCTGCAAGACTGGTTTTAAAAAAAGAGAGAGAGATGCAACTAAGATTAAACATACACTTAAAATAATACAAACATGGCAAGAAGCAAAATAAAAGAAGCTTGAGTATTTTAAAAGATTATATTCTAATTTGATTATATTAATGTTGCATTCTGAAGCAACACAAAGGCTATTGAAATTAGACCTTACGATTCTAAACCCCAGTCAAATGAGACCCGAAATGGCAGTTTATTCTTCAAACTAACATACCATTCCAATGTGAGGATTTTGAGCCTTGACAGATTAAGGTAGGTCAGCCCTACTACACAAGAAGAAAAAAAAGATGACCTTGATTACTGCAGTTACTCCTCAGTATGTAAGAGACTGATTCAATATCCACAGTAATAATAAATATTTCTGTAATATCACTGGTTATTGATATTTGAGATTATGAAGATATTTCCCTGGGAAACTTCATAATTTATTAAGGTTTGTTGTACTGTCAAACCTTTCTTAAGCTATGTTCCTCATATATTTGTGAACAATTTCATTTATTTTGGAGAATCTGAACAATCCCATAATTTTCTTTCATAGTTTATAAAAGTATACTCACCAGTATACTTTAATTCATTCATATCTCGACTGTGAACATCTGGTAAATAATGAGATACTTCCTGCAAAATAAATATTCCATTACAAAAATTAATAGCTACAAGAATTATTTTTGAAAAAAAAAAGCACAATCTTTTAATAGAAACATAAATTATTAATAAACATGAGGTATGAAGATTATGAATAGTTACACATGTGTAAATACACATCGCAAAGTTTAAATTAAAAATAAATTAATACATGAATTTTGAGAAATTTACCAAGATAAATATAAGGAATAAACAGTTATATTTAATGATTATTTCAAAGATTATATTCTTAACAAGTGGTGGATTTGGGATAATGATCTTCAAAAAATATATATGTAGGTTAATGTAACTAAATTACAAAAAAAAAAAAGTATAAAATATTTTTAAATTTTTATTTACTCGGTTACTTGTATACTAATTTACTGAGTCATTCCCTGAGATTTTTTTGTTTGTTCGTTTTATAACCAGTAACACTATTATCTTTGTATTCTTCAGGATGCATTTTACAATATTTTAATTTGTATTTTAGAATAGGAGATGATAAATACAAATCACACAATGGAATTTCAATGAGATTTAAATAAATACCATATAGCCACAAATCAATGTCAAGTTTATTTTTAAAGCTGCTTAGGGATAATATTTAAGCATTAAATATGAAATAGAATATTCACTTAATTTATACCTATTTCACAAATTTTATTCAATAAAAGACAATGAATATAGAATGGACTAAAATGTCATGAATTAATATGAATACAATACTGTTTCTTTTTCAGTGATTTTTGAGGGAAATTTTGAGTAAAACAACAACAGATTAGCTTTGAACTTTTTTTTAAATATTTTTAATTTTCAAAAAATATATTTCTTTAATTTTATTATAAATTATGTTGTATATGTAAACCACATTTAATTCTAATTAGTCAACAAAAAAATTAATGAGAAGAAAAACATTCTTTCATATTTGAATTTATGAAGAATATTTCAAGTCTTACAAGTTCTTATGTTTCTTTTAATGCTGTAAATAATTATCAAATAATTATCTATCATAAAAATATAAAATATTAACTAATTTAAGAGTAATTTACACATAAATGTAAATTATCATAAAATTATTTTTGTAACAGTAAATTTGTGATTTGTAACTTACTCGCTGTGCTTCAAAAATTATTGCACATTTATTTGCAAGCTCCACATAAGCTTCAGAGAGTTTTAGCAAACCTTCCTTCAGTCGAACAACCTTAATAGCTTCATTTTTATGAGACAATTCTACAACTGATATTAAAACAGTAAATTAGAAATGTTTATTAATACAAACACATTGTTTAAAATAAAAATCAAACTAAATTTTGAAATTAATAACAGAAATTATTTAAAAAATTAAACTCAGTTAAAAATTTTAGAAACAAGGAACTAATCTAAGTTATTTTAATAATCAATATTTTAATTATAATTTAAAATGCTTAATGTTCATTATTTCACAAATATTACATTTTAAAAGTTGATAAAATATCACTTTTCTTGAAAAATAACAGTTCTAGTTCTACAAAAGTCCTAATGTTTTATAATTTATTTTAAGAAATTAGAATCAGAATTCTAAATGCATTACAAATAGTTTCCATAAATTATATATATATATAGGGAATAAAAAAAATTATTGAAAAAACAAAACAAAAAAAAAACCTATCATACAATTTAAAATGAGAACTTAATTAACCCATTCAATTCCAGGCAAATTTAGATCGTCTTGCCTTGTGTGCCAAGATTTTATTTCAAAGAAAACATGGAATTGCACAAAATCTAATAATATGTCACAAGATATATTATTGAAATATCTTTTGAAAATGAAAATAAAAAAAAAACTTGTAGCAGGTATCACTGAATAAAATTTCTGCGCTGAATACTACTAATGAAATAGCTCTGGACATTTTTTTCGCCTTTCAATGAAATTTTTCAGATACAAAGAAATATTTTTGTTAAGACACGGCAGTAAATGCCACATATAAAAATACCAAAGCCTGAAAAACTATGTCACATGAGTATAAAGCAAAATTGATACAGTGAAACATTTTTGTCCAGTATGCCCCCAAAAGCCAGTTAGTTATCTCTCTACTTCAATTCTTGCTTCAAAGCTCATCAAACACTGGCACAACAATAAAAACATCATAATTTTGTAATACACACACAATATGTAAAAATATTACAATCAAATTATCAAAGTGATTATTTTGATAATAAAAGTGATATTTATATTAAAAAAACCCATCCTTTAAAATAATTCCTATATTAAAAGCTATAAACTTATTTTGAGACAAATTGCAATCAATCAAAACCTGTAACACTTACAATGAGATACCTTGCAGTTGGCAGTATATATATATTATTAAAAAAAAATACGCAAACATTCAAAATGTTGGCACCTTAAATATGAATAGAATGATATAAATATAATTAAAACACAAAGACATTTATGAAACACACCTTCCAATTGAGCTAAATATTTAGCTCTTTCAGCTTGAGATAACTTTATTTCCAAGTTATTTATTTCTTCCTCGGTTGCTTTCTAAAAATAATTGTAAAGGCAAAAAATTGTAACATGTTAAAAAAAAATTGTTTTTATCAATACAAAATAACTGAAAATACATAACAAATAATATTACTATAATTGCAATGATTTATTATTTTTATTTTACTTTGTTATTTTTACTTCACTTTTTACTAATTAACTAAAGGTATCTCAAATTCAAAATAAAACAAGTATGATACCGCTAATCAATAACTAATGTGATTACAGCTCTTTTTCCCCATCTTCAACAACTACCCAATTTACATACTTTAAACTAAGAACACACACACAATATAATTACCAATTATAATAATAATATTTAATACAGTTATAGTTAGAACTGTATTTAAGCCAGGTTGACAAGTTGCCTTACTATATTGTAGATGACTAATGTGTTTAGTTATTAATTTATAATACTCTAAAATGCATACCTTTAAAAAAATAACTTCATGGAGAATAATATACAGTATTACTTGACCTTTAATAATAATTAACTTTAAATAATATTAAGATGCAAATAATTTGAAATGATTAATGTAAAGTAGTATCTTCTTTAAGGGGACATGGTACAATTTACACAAAAAATTTTTAATTAAAGGATTTTCAAAATTTTTTGGTTGTCTCATGTATGATGTGAAACAGATTTTGTGCTCAAAATTTCATAACTCATTTCATAATTTCATTTTCATTTAATTTTTTAAGAAAAAATTTGTGAAGTGATTTTTAAATGCTACTCCTCCTACAAAACTTTCATTAACACATGAAATGTGATTTACAAGTACATCTAACTATGTGTAACAAAAGTTGGTATAGATTTTGCGATAACATGATTGGTATTGTACAATACTTCTTTTTATGAATGCTTATTGAAAATTCCTTAAAAATGTATTAATTCAGAGTTCAATTATTTTTTTAAAAAAATAAGTATTGCTTGGATTCAAAAATGCATACTAACTTTTGTTACATGTTCTATTAGCAATAGGTTAAAAAAAATTCAAAGCAATAGGCACAATAGAAAAAAATCCTTAGCATTTTAAATGAAGATAAACCAGTTATTTTATCTTTCTGAGATAAGTAACTTTAAAGTTTTGATTTGCCATAGGGATGGGAATAAAAATGAACGTAAAAGTTATACTTCTGCATTTTTTAAGTTTAGAGCTTTCAAATTTTGTGAGGTTATAAAAAAGTATATAGAGAATAATTTAGGCTAAAAAAGTTAGATTTGAGTTTTTGACCAATTTTTGTCAATTGAATCGTACTGTGTCCTCTTAACTTGAACAATATTTAACATTTAACTGGTCTTAATTGCATCCATAAAAGTGTATCTAAAAGCCGTTCTTTTAAAAAAAAATTTAAAATACAGTTTATAATACTCAATTCTCTAAAACAAGGTGTATATATATATAAAAATTACAACTTGATAAATATATTACATGTGTTTTATTACTAATCATTATCTAATTATATAATTAACGAACTACTGTGATACAAAATTTCCATACCTTTGAAGCTCTTTTCAATTCTTTACGTATCCTTTGTTCATTGAGCTCACAGCTTGCCTAAAAATTTAAAATACAAAATACAAATTTTTGCCTATAATTTTTTAGCTAAGCCTTCATGTTTATTACTATTTAATCCTGCTTTAAAATTCAGTAATTACAACAATATTTTTAACTTAAAAAATATTTGCAGCATGAATAAAATAACTCAAATATTTCAATATTTAAATGTATATAAACCCCAAATGACATATAATTTGCAAAACTTAGAAACTTCTTTTAATATTATATGATGGATGTCATTACATTCATTTGTTACTAAGGAATATTTCAATAGTAAAAATTACAAAAAACCATTACTACTACGTAGTTTTCAAGTTCATCATAATATAAAAGTAAAATATGATTAAATACAAACCAATTGATTCTGTGCAATGTCGAATTGCTTTTCACCTTCCAAAATCAACTCAAAATGATTCTTGAAAGTTTTCAGGTGCTCTATAAAAATGGTGAAATAATAATCCTTCTCAGTTACATAACTTTTAATGTAAGTTATACAAATTTTATAATGCATTTTATTATTTTTCAAAACAGGAAATACTCTTGATAAAAAAAATCATAATTTTTAGTACATGAGTGTCACGAGTTGCATGCATACCATACATAGAAAAAATATACGATCCGCTAAAACAAATTAATTAGTTCACAAATTTCTTTACTAAAAAATAATATGAGGCATGTTGAACACCATTTTGAAATAGAACCATTGAAGCACTATGATTTACTAAATATCTTCATATATTGACACTATTTGTGTTGATGTTTATGAGCACCTATAAAGCTTCAGACTATTGGTATTTTCCCCAATAGTGATATACCTGATGTCACTGATTTTATAGAAGAAACATGAATGATCTACAAATCATAGGCAGATTAATGAAACAAATAGAGACAACAGTGGAATTGTAAGGTAATAGGTTACAGAGCGACAAGTCAAACAAATGAGTAGGCTGAAGAACAAAGTAGGGGACAGTTTATCATTAATGATGACCTAGTGAAGTAGTATACACTATATATATTGTATGAGCAAAAGTAACTGGACACTTGTGTTTAGTGTTACCCATAGATACATAAAAAGATCATGAGAATGGGCCCTCTTTTGCAAGCAACCTCCAAGTGATATCAATCTTTAGAGAAGACTTATCCACTAGTTTTTTTTAAGATTGTAGCAGGAATTGCATACAAATCTGGCAGAACAATGGTCAGCTCTGCTACTGAATTGGGATATCATGGTATTACCTTGCAGCCATCCCACAGGCACTTTATGGGATTTAGGTCTAGGTTTTGGATAGATTAGTCTTATTCCTGAACATGCATGTCAGTAAATCACATCTGCACAAGCCATGCAGCATGAACAAGGGGGGACATGGTTTTGTTGAGACAGGAATAGACCTAATCCTAACTGTTGCCATAATGCAAATAGCATGGAATTTCCCAAAATGACTAGATGGACTTCCATCTCAACCCTGAATGTTCTTTTAATAATGATCTTATCAAACAGGGATTTTAAATCTTGAATGAGTAGACAAGGCATGCGAAAAAAAGATGCTATGTTATTTCAAAACCTATTAAGCCATTATTTGCTGAAGGTACTTATATAAGTACCACTCACTTTAAAACATAGAATAACTATTTTTACGAATACTCTGACGATACTTAGCACGAATATTCTTTGAAATCCACTCTTCCAACATATATGGCAGCATGGGTTCTATGATGAGTATTTTAGAGCAGAAATTGCATTTTCAGCTGACATTTTCAGTGGATTGCGATGATTGTCATTTTTGTTTCGGAAAAAATACTTAATGTCAAAAGATAAGTGTCTTATTTCTTTTGAATGTTAATGAAGACCTTAGAAAACGATTTGACTCTTTATTTTAAGTGAAAAGTGTACATGATTAATTTTACAGTTGATTATCTTTAATTAATTAATTAGCTGTAATGGATTCTACTTCCCAAAGTGGAATATTTTGTTTATGTATATTGCTTAATTTTCAATTTAGTGATTAAAAAAAAAGTATTGCATGAAAAAAACTGCAGTAAATCCTAATGCAGTAGATAAAGGGTTAAGAGTTCTTGTACAGCAACCAAAGGACCAATGTCAAACTATAAAAAAATATTCCAGAACCATTATGCCACTCCTACAAATTTCACTTGCAGCACAATACATCAGATTGTATTTTTGCTCAGTCACTTCACTTCATAACATCATTGTAGAAGGGCAAAATCTCTTCAATGTCTTAAACACTTTCCACACCAGTGACAACCGATCACTTAACCATGTTCAAAATCCCTTCACTCACATTTTCCTTCCATTGTACATTTCTAGCAGTGAAAGCCTGATTGTCAATTCAACCAACTTCTTTTATACTATTAATCTACTATTTCAAGAAGTGCCCAGGTATTTTTGATCATAGAGAGTAATTTCATAATTATCTCATGATTAAACTATCTATCTAGATGCAAGAAGTATTTTTTCTGAAATTATGACAGAACATTTATGCTAAAGATGGATTCTAAAAAGGCTAAATGAATTGCACAAAATGAGTCATTTTGGTTATGCTTTAACTGTTCTCATGTGTACAAGCTTTTAAACAAATTGTTTTGATTGTGGAAATTTTTTCTCAAAGTGACAACAAATGATGACATATGACACTAATTTTGTTCATGCACTTGAAACAGCACCTTAGCATCAGTGATGCAACAACATCAAAACAATCAAGCTGAAATAAATAATAAACCAGGTGGCAGACTTCAAAGAAGATGGGATTCAGAAGCTAGTTATGCAAGCTAGTAAGTGCCCTAATATTGTTGAGCATTTATTTATTGAATCAATAAATTAAAAGTAAGATTAAGTTTACAAGTTACTTGAAATTAAATTAAGGTCCAAGCTTCCATGCAAAAATAAAATTGTAAAAAGAAAATTTATATTACAATAGTAATTTACTTAAAAACATGTCTCAAACACTTATCAAACAAGATTAAATTTTAAAAATAAATATTGTTTAAGAAATTTTTCCATGCTAGCAATGTCACTTGAGTGAAGACAGAGGATTACTTATTCTAAATCAAAATAGAAACTGCACAGAAAAATTGACAAAGAGTCAAATTAAACATTTAGTAAATTTGTAAAAAAATTTTACAAAACATAGTATATATAGACTATAAAGAAAAAGGTTAGAATTGTTGTAATGCAAATTCCAATGTAAAATTTTGACAATTTTTTTTAAAAAGAAATACTAAATTACACAATATATAAGATTTTCTGACATTCAATATTCTCACAATTAAAAAAGTACTGCAATATATTTCAAAAGAAATTGTAAAATAAAAACATACCAATAAAGTCTTTTTGTACATCAGTCCACATGTTATTTAATTCACCCAACTGACTCATAATGTCCTGCAAATTTATGAGAAAAAATCAAACTGTCAAATATGTTAATAGAAAACACAGAACATTTTAAAGCGTGTAAAATAGTTACAAGTATTCAAAATTCGACATATAACAAAATACTGCTTATTCAAAAGAAATGACATGATGAAGTGAAACTATTTTCATCTAGAAGTATACTATTTTTGCTAATGCTTAGGGTAATACCTCGAATAAATGACTTCAAAATATAAGATCAATGCACACATATACTTCAGGTTTCTTCGTAAAAAAGAGGATGTGCGTTATACACCATTGTGCACTATACCTCGGATTTTACGGTAATTAATCACACATATTATCACCCATAAGATAAAAAAAATTATAATACAAAATAACCCCTCTCTCTTTAATTAATATCTTATTTCAATACTTCTTTTTTTAACTTAACTCAGTGGCACGACAGCCCATGAGGGCCAAGGCCTACTGTGACCAACTCAATATACACGACCTTGGGCTCTGAGGTGCATGAGCAGATGTTCCGGTCAGGTGCGAAACTCACAGTGTTAAGTTCCCAAGCAAGCTTGGCACTCATTTATCAGCCTACTGAAGGGATGAAAGGCTGAGTCAACCTTGCCCAGCTCGGGGTTTGAACCCCAGACCTGTGGTGTGGAAGTGCGATACACTTACCACTCAGCCACTAGGCTTCCCTCTTTTTTTTTAATTCATCATAAATATGATAAGCTATCACATCAAATCTAAATTAAATTTAAAATAATTTACTAAAATAGACATTAAAAATATTACACTGAATATGTGGAGAAAAAATATGTACACTTAGATAATTCATATACGACATCTATTCATTACATTGACTATCAATGGTGACACAGTAAGATCATGAACTATTCAATTACACAATTTAAAAAATTTAATTTTACATTCAAAAATAATTTATTAGTTACATTTCTTGCAAACATTTTGAAGACCGAAAATCATTCTTTTTACAGTAATAGAAAGGAAAAATTCTTAATTCTCATTCAATTTCCAAAAATCAAAATCCAGCAATGATAATGCATACCAGATTATATACATAATAAAGTGAAACTAAAATATTAAGTTAAAATTAGTATAAAAATACAAGTCAATATACAGAAAACTTTTCTGTACTACTAAAAACAAATATCTACATTAAAATAATTATAAATTCTGATTACTATATGACATTTCAAATAAATTTGTTCCAACTGATAACTTAAATATAATGTGTGAATTATAAAGAACTATACACTATAATAGCATTTCTCAACTTGTTTTACTCATGTACCTCTCAACATAGAATCATTGACTGCCATGAACAATTACCAAAATTAGATACAGTAATAATTCTGCAATACAAATATATTTTTATTTTCACCATTTAGTAATAAATGTACATTAGTAATTACACACTTTTAGTTAAACTATTTAAAATATATAACACTACGGCACTATTACTTCAAGAGCAAGCTAAACTTATTAAAAACTATTATGACAAAAATAATACAGATACAGACAAAGCAGTATTACCAACTTTAGTGAAGTCCATTACAGTACAACCAATAAATAAATTACAGTACATTCTACAAGAATATACAATTGGTTATTCTGTGATACGATAATTAAAAGACAAATATGTTTAATTTTTACTTTACTTATGTAATTTACGAGTTATTTCACCACAAAAAAATATTCATGAAATGATGTCCATACACAAGTAAAAAAAAAGTATTAGTGGTTCGTTTTAACAGGAAATCCTGATTTCATATGAATGAAAGTGTATTACCTGTATTACATATGAAAAATAAGAATTATAATGTCACAACTCCTCATCTATCAAGATCCATTTAAGATATATAGAATAACAACAGATATTTTCTCTTATGTTCAGTCTATCCACCAATGTTGACCATTACACCTTTTTTTCCCATGCACCTCCTGAGATCATTTCATGTATCCCTGGACATACATATACCACAGGTTGTGAAGCCTTATTATATATCGCAGACATAACCCTGGGGTTCCATGAGGCATACCCAGAGGTTCCACAATAAAAAAAAATCAAAAAGAAACTTATAAAAGAGTATGCAAAATAGATTCACGTTCTTTAATATGTTTATACACTCACACGAATTTAAAGTTCATCCCTGTCATTAAGAAACTGAAAATTTTATTCATACATAACTTTATTTTGCAATACTTTTTTAACTTTTATTATAATATAATAAAAGAATATTGAAACTTTTTATCTTTATACATACATTACTTACTAGATTGTGAATATTTTATTGCTTACTATTCTGAATTCTACGAGATAATTTTATACTCGTTAGTATTGTTTTGCAAAACTAATAGTTTTCTAAACGAAAATACACCTTTTTATATTTGTGGAAAAACACCTACAATATAACAACAAATTTGATGTTAAAAATCTAAATTTAAGCAAGAACAGATCCTAAATTTTATGTTGCAAATTCTCTCTCTCATGCAAAATACACAGTATTTCTCACATAGCCATAAACATTTTACTGTCATTGCAATATATAAGTGAAAAGTATTTTGCAACATGATTGACTACAAACAAAAAGCATAGAAACAAATGAAACTCCAAATATATAATGTTATTGCAGTTATTTTCAATAGACCTAGACTTTGACAGTATAAATGAAAAAAATGCAAGCACATCCCAGTTACTAAGCATAATGCATGGGTAGGTAACACTTGGATCACAGATTAATATTATTAATGAGTAGATTATTAAATGTAGATTAAAAATGTTTTAATAAATGCAATACTTTTTTCAATTTCCTTTATATTGATCTATTGTTGATATACTTTAAATATTATTTTAAGAAATATTCTTCTAAGTGTGTGTGTGGGGTTTGATTGATTGATTGAATATTAACGTCGCACTGTTCAGCTACACGAGGGCTTTTGGCGACGGACCACGTAATTTTGAACCATGGTCAAGTGACGTGGACGACACCTGAGCTGGCACCCCCTCTCCTAACTACCACACCAACGGGAGGACATTTCAGCTCTCGACAGATTTAACGTGCATCGCTGCCCTACACGGCGGGTCTTTAGTGGTACTGGGCTCGAACTCGTGACAAGGCAAGCCACGGTCTGATACCTATACCACTCGGCTACCGCAGCCACTGTGTGTGTGGGGAGTAGGGTCCCATGAAAATACTCTCTAGTTATAGGGTTTCCATGAAAACACATTCTTGTTCTAGGGGTTTCATGAGTTGAAAAACTTTGAAGACCACCGGTCTATGGTATAACCTCCATGTAATCTTAAATATTGAAAAAGTTTTTATGAAAACTTGGTACAAATCTTGATTTCAGAAAATTATGTCATATACAAGAGTAACAAATAAGGTAGATTTATTATTTTAATTTTATCTTACAATAACAATAATTTAAAATAATGGACATTTTTCAAAATTATAGTGCCTATTATGATTGAAAAGTTAAACACTAAATGATGTAAAATCTTTCATACATTTGGTATTTTTTCCAATATAATTTAAATTAAGATCACAAAACCATTTACAAAGCCAAAAAGTAATGCAAATGTTTTTAAGAAATTGCATATTTAAGCATACATAACAGTTTTATCAATAATTACAAACACTTCCAAATCAAGATCCTACACTAGCTTGAAAATTTTTTTCTTATCCTCATTTTATTTATGATTCAGAGAAAATAAGGTAAACAAAATTTAAAAACAAGTAATATAAAAAGTCAATTCCTGCTTAGATCAAAAAACAAAAAATTTATTTTTTAGCTACTTATTATTAAATAGTTACAATTAATATAAATATGTATATACATATGACAGAATCACAATGTTAAGTGGCAATTAATTTGTCATCCAAAACAATTGTGTATAAATTTCAGTTCAAAAGAATGCTTTAGAACTTGAGAAAAAAAAAATCTGCTAAAATTTTAACACAAGTCGATAAAAATGAAACCAACGTGGCTGTATCTATAAATATAATTGTTTCAGTAAATTAATTTTAATTAATTATAATTAAATTATCAATTGTCACCCAAAAAAATAGAGTATAGAAAATTTCAGCTCAAATGAGTGCTTTAAAATGTGAGAAAAAAACTTTTTCAAGTTTTGACACAAGTCGCCAAAAGGGTTGCTAAGTCGCAAAAAATTATGCCAATGTTGCTGTATTTGTAATTCTTTGAATTAGTTTTAATCAATTAATTTTTATCATTTATAATTAAATTACTGTATTGTCATCCAAAATAATCATGTATATAAAATTTCAGCTCAACTGTGCACTTTAAAATGTATTTTATTAATGATTGAAAATTTGAACAAGATAAATAAATATATAGAGAGTGTGAGCTAATAGTGGGAATTGAAAAAAGACTGGCTCAATATACTTAAAATCAAGTTGCAATTCCTAAGATATTAAACTAATGTTAATAAAGTTATGATTAAATAATATTATTAATATTACCATATAGGTAAAATGCAAAAGTATTCAATTTTTCTAAGCTTAACAACTGTCAAAGGTATAAAAACTCTGTTTCTAAAATTATCCTATGAAGCAGGATCCTAAAGTTGAAGGCATAAAATTTTCAAAACTCTAATATCTAAAAATATTAATACACAACAACCTTCAAAATATTCCTTTAGGGCAACAATACACCTTTGACAGAAGTGGTACAACTTATGGAAGCAATACAAAAGCCATCTTTTGCAACTATCCATAAAACCTCTCGCAAAGCTGTTGTTATATGATATAAAAACAAAAAATGATACCCTAGCAGATATTTAAGTTTCATTCTTAAAATAAGTAAAACTAACACAGGGCTAAATCCTGTAAATAGGCAAAATGTGAAAGCATTCACTTTCAAATTCGGCAAAAAACTGTATGACACTTTGAGACCAATGTGCGCCTGTATATTGGTCTCAGATGATACACAATTGTCCATTTTGCAACATCCGAGATAATTTATGATGAATGCACTTCCTGAATTGTTCTAAGCTGTCAAGATAATGGCATTTGACCACTGTTCTGCCTCCAGAAATAAATTTTTAGCTCAATTAGTAAAACTGCAGGTCTGTCAGAGAACTTACCTGCACTGGATCATCAGATTTTAAAATGCTGATATCATGTATACACCCATGAAATCAACATTGTAGAATTACTATAATTTTGTTAGCATAAGTTTCAAATGAAGTTTTCCCAATTGATTGATTGATTGAATATTAACGTCGCACTGTTCAGCTACACGAGGGCTTTTGGCGACGGACCACGTAATTTTGAACCATGGTCAAGTGACGTGGACGACACCTGAGCTGGCACCCCCTCTCCTAACTACCACACCAACGGGAGGACATTTCAGCTCTCGACAGATTTAACGTGCATCGCTGCCCTACACGGCGGGTCTTTAGTGGTACTGGGCTCGAACTCGTGACAAGGCAAGCCACGGTCTGATACCTATACCACTCGGCTACCGCAGCCACTGTGTGTGTGGGGAGTAGGGTCCCATGAAAATACTCTCTAGTTATAGGGTTTCCATGAAAACACATTCTTGTTCTAGGGGTTTCATGAGTTGAAAAACTTTGAAGACCACCGGTCTATGGTATAACCTCCATGTAATCTTAAATATTGAAAAAGTTTTTATGAAAACTTGGTACAAATCTTGATTTCAGAAAATTATGTCATATACAAGAGTAACAAATAAGGTAGATTTATTATTTTAATTTTATCTTACAATAACAATAATTTAAAATAATGGACATTTTTCAAAATTATAGTGCCTATTATGATTGAAAAGTTAAACACTAAATGATGTAAAATCTTTCATACATTTGGTATTTTTTCCAATATAATTTAAATTAAGATCACAAAACCATTTACAAAGCCAAAAAGTAATGCAAATGTTTTTAAGAAATTGCATATTTAAGCATACATAACAGTTTTATCAATAATTACAAACACTTCCAAATCAAGATCCTACACTAGCTTGAAAAATTTTTTCTTATCCTCATTTTATTTATGATTCAGAGAAAATAAGGTAAACAAAATTTAAAAACAAGTAATATAAAAAGTCAATTCCTGCTTAGATCAAAAAACAAAAAATTTATTTTTTAGCTACTTATTATTAAATAGTTACAATTAATATAAATATGTATATACATATGACAGAATCACAATGTTAAGTGGCAATTAATTTGTCATCCAAAACAATTGTGTATAAATTTCAGTTCAAAAGAATGCTTTAGAACTTGAGAAAAAAAAAATCTGCTAAAATTTTAACACAAGTCGATAAAAATGAAACCAACGTGGCTGTATCTATAAATATAATTGTTTCAGTAAATTAATTTTAATTAATTATAATTAAATTATCAATTGTCACCCAAAAAAATAGAGTATAGAAAATTTCAGCTCAAATGAGTGCTTTAAAATGTGAGAAAAAAACTTTTTCAAGTTTTGACACAAGTCGCCAAAAGGGTTGCTAAGTCGCAAAAAATTATGCCAACGTTGCTGTATTTGTAATTCTTTGAATTAGTTTTAATCAATTAATTTTTATCATTTATAATTAAATTACTGTATTGTCATCCAAAATAATCATGTATATAAAATTTCAGCTCAACTGCGCACTTTAAAATGTATTTTATTAATGATTGAAAATTTGAACAAGATAAATAAATATATAGAGAGTGTGAGCTAATAGTGGGAATTGAAAAAAGACTGGCTCAATATACTTAAAATCAAGTTGCAATTCCTAAGATATTAAACTAATGTTAATAAAGTTATGATTAAATAATATTATTAATATTACCATATAGGTAAAATGCAAAAGTATTCAATTTTTCTAAGCTTAACAACTGCCAAAGGTATAAAAACTCTGTTTCTAAAATTATCCTATGAAGCAGGATCCTAAAGTTGAAGGCATAAAATTTTCAAAACTCTAATATCTAAAAATATTAATACACAACAACCTTCAAAATATTCCTTTAGGGCAACAATACACCTTTGACAGAAGTGGTACAACTTATGGAAGCAATACAAAAGCCATCTTTTGCAACTATCCATAAAACCTCTCGCAAAGCTGTTGTTATATGATATAAAAACAAAAAATGATACCCTAGCAGATATTTAAGTTTCATTCTTAAAATAAGTAAAACTAACACAGGGCTAAATCCTGTAAATAGGCAAAATGTGAAAGCATTCACTTTCAAATTCGGCAAAAAACTGTATGACACTTTGAGACCAATGTGCGCCTGTATATTGGTCTCAGATGATACACAATTGTCCATTTTGCAACATCCGAGATAATTTATGATGAATGCACTTCCTGAATTGTTCTAAGCTGTCAAGATAATGGCATTTGACCACTGTTCTGCCTCCAGAAATAAATTTTTAGCTCAATTAGTAAAACTGCAGGTCTGTCAGAGAACTTACCTGCACTGGATCATCAGATTTTAAAATGCTGATATCATGTATACACCCATGAAATCAACATTGTAGAATTACTATAATTTTGTTAGCATAAGTTTCAAATGAAGTTTTCCCAATTGATTGATTGATTGAATATTAACGTCGCACTGTTCAGCTACACGAGGGCTTTTGGCGACGGACCACGTAATTTTGAACCATGGTCAAGTGACGTGGACGACACCTGAGCTGGCACCGAAGTTTTCCCAAATGCTGACAAAATTTAGTGTTACAGTGTTGCTTTTGAAAAAAAAATCCATATTTTTTACATCATAGAACAAAGACATTTGTGCATGCAATTCAATCAAGATAGCAGAAGTGAAACAATCATGAAAGGAAGAGAAAATGCATTTCAAATACTGCAAATTTTTGTTGACATGGATTATCTCAATTTCTGAATTTTTTTGTTCCTACCTCTTTATATAATAAAGTATGTGTTTGTATACATGCAATTGGGATGAGAAAATTGAATATTGTTCAAGTCAATCAAGTCAACTTAATTGCTTGTTTTGTGTATTTAATATATTAAAACTGTGTAACAGCTAATGAAAACAGAAAAAATAATTCCAAATAATCCTTAAATGGCAAAAGCACTTTAATTAGTATCTTTATTGTTAAACTTTTAAAGCATGCTAAATGATTTTCAAGCCCAGTATTTTGTCACAATTTTTACATAAAATAGTGACTGATGAAATTAAAATCTGAAGATTTGGAAACATGTAACAAAGATATTTCAAATTACTATACATCTGTTTAAAACAATCGCTATAACATTATTAAAAATACAACAATTAAAACATTGAAATAAGAAAATATTTAAAATTTTAAAAGGGGTGGAAGACTTAGAAATTGAGAAAAAAGATTAAAATTGCAAATCATCTATAATTAGATTAACTATAAAGAAATTTTTAAATTAGACTACTTAATCATTCTTTCCAAAATATTCTTTTTTTAAAAAAAAGTGTTTTGTTCCTTTACTTTTTAAAATGACATATAGATAAAACTTACTTGAATTGCTCTGTTTTCATCACAGGTAGCCCATTTAACCATATCTTGAGAAGCTATAAAATAAAAACCATTGGTATTTTTTTTAACAAAAACTACAAGTATCCATTAATTCCAGTACCATTTTCAGAATTTTCATGGTTGGTTTAATCTTTGGAGGCAAATCTTCATGGGAAATGTTGTGCCAAACATTTAGTTAATAATTTTTATTTAATACAGCTATTTTCATTGAAATTAAATGTATTGTGAAAAAACCAATGTCATGCAAGAAATGAAAAATTTGTGAATAGAGAAAATCCCCAAGCTAGTCAATCAATGTTTTAAAAAAAAGTACAGTAACCCCCCTATAACACGGTAGATATGTTGTGTGTTATATGAATCTGTTATGTACGAGTCACTGAGATTAGGAAAATACTTGATTTTAAGCAATTTAATTTATACTATGTATGTGCCAGAAAAACATGCATTTCCTCTAGATGAAATCAGGTTCAATTTTCGAAAATTTATTTTCTTAAAACTTACCCTCCAATGTAAGTTGAATGAAATAAATAGTATAAAATAAAAGATTTTTTTAAACTCGTTTAACATATATCATAACAAGAAATAAGCTGAGATGATCTCCTATAAAAATTGGTCGGAAAATTTGAGAAGCACAACGACATTTAATGTAACAGCCAAAAATTTATTGGAGTTAATAAAACTCATTAAAATTGAAACATCTATCTCTACCATGTTGTATGGAATTTTTTTAGTGTGTTATATAACACCTCTGCAATCAACCAGATGGTTATATGAATTCCTCTTATATGAACCTGTGACACAGGGGAACTGCTAAATACAATTTAAAATGCTTTAAGCAGAAAAAAAAAGTTAGGCATTTAAATTTGCTCCAATATATTCCCAATTTAATTAAATGTTACTACATTCATACCTCCCCATACAAATAGCCTTTGCAAAATTCTGCCCCTAGCAATGTTATATTTTATGATTATTTTTAGAACTGCTAATTTTGCCCTCATAATGACAGAAAATAAACACCAATTTTTACTAAATTGCCATATTTTTCAAAATGAAATTTTTAACCATAATTTTTTTCATATCTTAAAACTTTAAATGAATTTTAATTGAACCACAAATACATTATAAATCTCAACTTATAAAATGTATGAGTGTTGATCTGATTAAGAATATTTGACTTTCCATAAAAATGCTTTAATCTGTTTATATCTTTTGTCAAATCATCACAAAATGCAACATTCTGAATAGACCTTAATTTATACCACAGTTTGACAAATTGAAATCAATTTTAATGATTCAAAAGAAGCTAAATATATTAACAGTTAAGTTATTAATAAAATTAACACATATTTAAAATGAATTCTTTCATTATGTTTAAACCATATTTTCTTATAGATTTACATGTAAAAAAATTACTTAAATCAGGGGATGCAAACCTTGAGAACTTCATGGACCATTAAATGTATACTTTTATATTTGGTAGATGACTAATACGAGAATTTAGAATTTTTTTTAATATAACAATCAAAAAACTTCTATTAATGTGATATGCACCTATTAAAGATAACAAAGTTATAGAGTAATTATATAATTTTAAAAAAAATGGAAAATTTTAGTTTATGTAAATATTACACATGCAGTAAAATTTCAATATTTTTGTGGAATTTTTTACTGACCACTAATTGCGATGACAAGTCTAAATAACCTAAAATCTAAATTCCATTTCAATATGATGATTAGTTTCAGAGATATTTGAAGAAAAACAATCAAAGAATACATAATAAATTACAATGCCCAAATGATTCATATTTTCCCTCTTTTAACAAGATATGATAAGTTGTTATTAATTAAATTCAATAAACTAATGAATTAATTAATCTATATTTTAAGAAAATATGAAATACATATGTAAAGATATTCATCAAAATGTTACACAAAACCAAAAATATTGATTAAATAAAATCAATGCTAAAATTTTACTTACCAGAATTTTGTGCAGACATAAATGCTTTTGTAGCATGCCTCAGATCTTTTAGCTCTGATATAACCATATTCAGATCAGAATGGCCAGCTCCTAAAGACCTCAAACGAACACTGCTCCTATTATGTAAATATAATGCATGTAAAATTTAATTCATATTGTAGATCATTAGAGTTAATAAAGTACATTATTTCATGACAGAAAAATTATATATACAATAAATAAAACTATTGCTGAAACATTTGCAACAGATTGTTCGGAATGAAAGGTAAAATCCTGGATAAAAAATTTAGATTAAATCATAATATATGTGAAATTGATGAAGAGCATAGTACTTGATTTATCACCGCTTGAAATGACAATTTTGTATTTGTATTCTGTGTTTTCAAAAAGTTTTTGCCAAATAATGTGCTTAGATTGCCCAGGATTAATTTCCTTTTAAATCCAGGATTGGATTTTTTTGAGCAGTTACCATCTTCTTGAGAGTTCTAAATAATTAAGAACATTTACATAGAATTGTGTGTGTGTGACTTACACTTCCTTTGGTATAACTCCCCTTCTTTAATGGGGATTGGTTCATTATGTAAAATCTTAATATACTTACTGCCCAATTTCATCATTTTTCCATATTTCATGTCTGGATGATTTATTATTCTTATTTAATTAATCAGGCACTGCCTCCTAATCAATATTTTTACATCTATCTGTGCTTTGTAAAGTATTTAATATTTTTACACTGCTTCACACAGCACTCTTTTGAAAACTAAGTAATTACTCATGAAAATTTCAAGTAATATTTTCTGCCCTAATGTTTTTTAAAGTTAACCATTAATTATTTTACAAGCAGTAGTAATGTTGTATATCATATCCAATATTATAAAATCCTCACACATGAACTCTTCCTATAGGTAGAGCACATGTCTTATCTCTAAAAAATTACAGTTTGGGTCAGATTTTAACTTGTAGATTTATTTCAGTTTGGTAAAATTATTTGAAAATGGAGAATTTTTTTTCTTTCTATTTTTCCAGTATCCCGACAATAATTTGCTTTCTGGTTAATCCATAACCCACTAATTAAAATCTATTGCCTTTATATATACTATACTGGCTTCCATTAAACTGCTAAATGCATAAAAGTGAAAAGACAAGTCAAAGGTTTCTTTAGAGTTAAAAACGTTACATATACAAATTTCATATCTGTAGTACACTTATGAAAACATTTCTCATTGACATTTCTAAATCACAATTTAGACACATATCAAAAATTAAAAAAAGAGTTAATTTGATACTTAAATATCAACAAGGTACGATATTTGTGTATTAAGTTTTAAGCCACATAACAGCTATTCTCTGAATATATGTAACTTTTGTATTTATTAATCATTTTACACATGAGTAACTTCAATTTTAGACCAACAACATGTTCCTAAAATACACAATCTATCTTAGTAAAACAGAGACAAAAAACTTTTTTAGACAGTAAGAATCAGTTGAAGTATTTGAGTCACAATTGCATTCCTTTTTTAATCACTGTCAAGCCAACAATTATTCTGAGTTTTTGACCTTTAAATGTAACAAATAGTAATTTTTAAAAATTATCATTTTTAGCATTATTTCATAAATCACAGTTTGAAAAATTAAATTTTTTTGTTCTTTTTAAATAGTTTTAAAATCTAAAATTGCAAAAACTGACACAACATGCACCTTAAAACAATTACACAACTGAAATCTATAATCAACTTCTTAGTACTTAAATACTAACCCCATGTCATCTGTGATCTTCAGGGGATTTCAATAAATTTTAGAAAATATTTTTAGGATATCAAATTGGTTGTCATAACATGTAATGTCTTTGGAAAATTCTCTGGCATGCAGTTTTAATCATTGGTAATAAATCACAAGCATGAAAATAATTCATAAATATCACGAATTTATTATGAATTTACTTCCAAAATGAAAAAAAAAGTAATACTGTTGACATAACTGCATTTTGAGGTAAAAAATTATTAATATTTTTGAAAACATTCCCTTTAATTTTTCAATAACCCTATTTTTGTCAATATTAAGTAATTTTTCAGAATAACTGATATTTACACACACACAGAAAATATTTAGACATCCTATGAATTACATTTTAGACAATCTAATTGCAAAGAGTCAATATGACAAAAATCAATATAACTGATTAAACAATTCAACAAAAGTTTATTTTTAATGATTGTCTAAAAAATATTTCTCAGTCTGAAGAATGGTAATTTCTCTTAAAATTAAGCTAAAAAGTTAATTACACTGTCATCAATTACAGTTATATATATGCACCTTAATACTAAAAAAGAACAAAAGTTAAATGATAATAGTTATTAGACTCTGTTCTAAGGAGAGTTCTTTTTCAGTAAGTTCTAAGTTCCCAAGGAATCTAGGGTATGCAATTGAGATTCTAATTTATTATATAACTAGACAACTGGAATTTCCCATCCTTTTTGAAGAACAAGAGTAACAATTCTCTAACATATAATTATATTAAAAATTCCTCTTTCTCATATCTAGACATTACAAGCTCAATTATTTTCAAATAGCTTTCTGTGGATGATGTGAATCCTTCAATTAATTTCTGAACCAAATTTCAAAGCTAGTTTTAAGTACTCCTCAAATTCATCTTCCTGAGATACAGAATTATTCATATTTATGTAGTAACATCATGCACACAAACTTGTTGTGAATGCCATTAAATATGTTGTATCAGACTGCAAAATAGAGCTATCAAAATGTATTTTAAGGCTAAAACAGCATTTAATTACAAAATTATGGAAATAAGCACAAAAATGCAAAAAAAACGGCTTTAATCAATATTAACAGATACACATATGGAGTGAGTAAATAAATATTAGTGTTGGGCTATTCAGCTACACGAGGGCTTTTGGAGATGAACCTCATTATTTTAAACCATGGTCAAGTGAGGAGGACTACACTTGAGCTGGTACCTCCCTCTCCTAACTTCCACACCAAGATACACATATGGAAGTTAAGCGTGCATCACTAATATTAATGGTGCAAGAAATAAATAGGAAAATTAATAAAAAAAGTTATGCATTTATTTCTTTAAAATTTACATATCAATTTGGATGGTAATAGTTCTTTATAAGCTTTCAGTGTAGTCTCCCTTCATCACAGAGATGGATTCAAACAGCTTGGAAGCTTTCTAATTCTATCTAATACATTATCTTTGTTCATTTACCAAATGGACGGAAAATTAATGGAAGTAAAATGGTCGATCATAAATAAAAAAAATAAGTTCTCACATAGGTTCTTTCAATTTTGTAAGTCAAAATTTGATGGACTTGTGTCAGGACTGAAAGGTGCATAAAGGGGTAACACCTTCCTACCATATTAAAGCAGCTGTCCTATTACAATCTGGGCAACAAGCAGCCAAGCATTGTCAAGGAGAACAAGTAGTCCAAGCTAAAGCAATCGAGATTGAGTTTTGTGCACATTCATTCTTCCTTTTTTCAGTAAAGGATGATAGTATAGTCTTATGACACTTTGTCCACATGAACCTGTTTTTTGTAATGATTAGACCTTGGTAACTACAAACAAAAATCACCCTCTGTTTGACCTTCAACAAATCTTAATATAATTTTTTGGTTCATGGGTAATATGGAGCTCTCCAATAAGAACTATCTATTGTTAAATCACAAAACAGTCTATAGTTAAATTATCACATACTTCTTCAGGCAGAACGTTAAGTTTCAGTCTTTAATCTTTAGCATTCACAGTACCAGAGACTGCTGTAGGCTCCATTTGCAACTCTCATTAATTTAAAACATACAAGCTACTGATAGAAGAAGAATACAAGTTGCTTCCTCAAAGTTCAAACTACAATTGACTTATCACCCTTGTGATGTCTCTACCCTGCAGCAGTAATGTCATTTTATGCATTAATTTTGAAATTGCCCTCATATTATTCCTAATATTTTTTGTTGCATTTAAAAATATACTTTATTTCAATTTTTATATACTTGTAAGCAAAATTATTAATTAATATATATTAAAATGTGCAAAACATTAAATACATAAGCTTGAATTTACCTAAATAAGATTTAAAAGACAAATAAGCATATTACCTTCGCAGTACTTTACTTGCTCTGTCCATTTAAATTATGACAATGAAGAGGAAAAAACCTCTGCAAACTACTATTTCCTCTTCAAACAAATCTAAAAAAGAAAGTATATTTTAAATATTTTACCAAAAGAAACTATTTAATACACTAAATTTTGATTATATGCTTATTTAAACATGCTATAGAAATACATAAATTCTTAAACAGTAGAAGTCATAAATCATCACATTGCAAGAATTGACATATTATATAGAAAGTTTTTAAAGATGTTTTGAAGTTTTTTTTCAAATTACATCTGAATTCCAATTAAAAAAATGAGTTCTTTTAGTTCTTAATTTATATATGATACATAAAAATTTCAAAGAAAAAAAATTTATGGAATAGTCAACCCATTACATTTTAACTCGAAATATGTGTTTTTTTATTTATACATAAATCCCATTAAATTCTAAAAATTAAATATTTTCTTAGTTTGCTAACTGAAATTTTTATTTCTAAATATAAAATCACTACTGCTAAAAAAAAAATTTTTTCCAAAGTTTCCTCCATTATTAAACAAAATTATCTTTTGACCAGATACTTTAAAACTTACTTTCTTTAAAACTTGTGAATTGCTGTTTTTTAGATCATGAATGAACATCATGAGATAATTGAAAAATTTTATTCATGAAAAAAAATATTAAGCAAAATTTACACATGCATTCAATAGATAAGTTTAGCCTTTAAATTTAATATCTCTTAATACATGTTACATCAATATTTCTAACTTAATGTTACCCAATAAAAGCAAATTGGAAAAAAAACTCAAATTTAGAAGTATTATAAAAGATTAAAATGGGTGACATTTATAAGAATATTTTTATCATTTATGAAAATTATCATTATGATCATATTAACAAATAATTTTATGCAATTATAATGTTTGATGTGTCTAAAAAATTTTAAAGGGAAAAAGATATTAAAAATTAAATTGATAATCTTCTTTAATATTAATATATAATTTAGTTATATTCTGAATATATTTGATATATATTAGTAGGACAAATAGGAAAAATAAAAATACTAAAAACTCTAAATTAATTATTATATTCACTCCTATGTAATAAAATATACAACATTGAAATTATAAGATTACAACACTTTCATAAGACTACATGGTACTGTTTTGTTTTTCCAGACACAAACTGCCAAGCTTAAAAGTTTAAATATGATAAATTGGTTTAGTTTCATACTTTATTAATACAATACTTTATTAATAATTTATAAAATATTTTATGAAATGTATTAAAAATTTTAGTTCCCCTTTTTTAAACATTCTAGTTATCAACAAACAGAAAAATTTTTAACTACAAATTCCACTTATGTTGAACAATGAGTTAATTATCTTATGTAGTTAAAAAGTTAGTTATTTTGCAGAGAAGATAAAAAAAATATATAATAAAAGCCAGTACATTAAATTTCTTACAAATATATAATAGTAAAAATGCATAAAATAAGAGTATATGTAACATACACTATGAAGCTGAACAATAACTACATGAAAATGCCAAAAAAGAACAAGATTTAATTGCATATATCTCTTTACTACATCATACATAAATACATACAAAATGAATTTTTAAACAAGATCTAGTTGTTATACTTTAAAATATTTATATGATAATATAATTTGGACAAAACACATATACTAATATATATAAGCTCCAAAATCAAAATTAGTCATCAGTTTTTACAAAAATTAAAAATCAAAATATTTTTCCTGAAAGATGTTTAAAAAAGTGGAAAGAACATTACATTTAGAAAAACATATGTTCAAAAAATATTCTTATTTAATGTAATGCTTAGTTCTAAATTTTGCTGGAAATAAAATTTAGAATTAAAATTAACAAAATTTTTAGTTTTTAAGCTATTTTTCTCCAGTTCTTAGATAACTTTTATGAAACATGTTTTAGAAGTTTATGGAAAACAATAAAAGACTTAATTTTGGAATGACTTGTCAAGATATGCTTTATAACTCAAGTTCCATAACAGCTAATACATAGAATAAATAACCGTATAAATTCAAATCCAAGTCACAATTTTGTTTCAATTATAATGCTACTAAAACTCGAGTATAGATAAGAATTGAAGCTGGAAAACTTCATAGGATAGGGAAAACTGAACATGATGCTAACGTTAGAACAATTACAGATGTATATATTTAAAAAATTTTAGTACTCTGGTAAAATAAATTATTCACTTCTCATTCATTCTCATCTTAATTTTTTTTTAATTTCACAAATATGGATTATCAACAAACTATTTTACACCATCTTTTTTATTTTACCATAAAAACATATTGAGAATTTGGGATGCAGCTTAGAATGAATGATGGCTTAAACTCTAATAAATATGACAATAAAAATACTTAAAAACAACTACTTAATTTTTTTAATATATTTAAAATAATTGTTCCCATTGTAAGAATAATGCAAAGTCAATAATAGAAAGCCTAGTCAGTCTGCCTACCAAAGGCAGCCTTATAAATAATTTAACTATAACAAGAAGTACTTCACTTAAGTATTTTTTACTTAATATCAATTTTTTTTAAAGTGTAGTATAAGAGGGAGGGGCTCCTTGGCAATGTCAATTTCCTTTGGCGATTTTCTTGGCCAGAATGAATTCGTTATCTCACCATGACATCTAGTAGCCAAATCCAAAGCCCCCCCTCCCACTCAATTTGCACTTTGGCCCAATTTTGATATTAAGTCTTCACAAATAATTATATCATATGAAGATAAACCTAAACAACACTTTCTACACTTATGATAATATACAGAAGTGATTAAAACATATATTAACTTTGCCACTGGAGAGTACCACAGCCTTTGAAGTAAGTAAATGAAAACTTCAGTTCATATTCAGGGATTTAATTAAATATCCTGCAAAATTTTCAAATATAAAATAGTTTTTAATTTATCACAAACAAAAAAATATTTGTGACAATCTTAGTTAAAATATAAAAAATACAAAAACTTAAAATTTAGGTCACAAAATTTTATAATTATTGGTTTTTACACAGCAAAAAATATTTAATGTATTAAAGAATTGAAAAAATCAAATAACGTAATACACTTTAAAAAAAAAATGGTCAATCACAAAATTTTTTTAAAAAAAATTATCCAATGTTTTTCCAGAGCAATCAATATCATAAAAATTCCAAAAAGTAAATTAACAATGGAAAATTATAATTATATCCATCTTTTTGATAATAAATGCCTTACTTGCATAATTATATATAAATACTATCAACAATAAATTTACTGAAAATGTAATATTCAACTACAGAAAAAGGCTACCTTTGAAATAAAAATATTTATATCAGTGAAAAAAATAAACATAATTATTCTATAAATCTTTCTTTTTAAGATATTATCTAATAATACACAGTCAATCAAGAATAAGGAAAATTAATAAATACTATTGCCTTATATATTTAATGCAATAGAAAATTAAGATTTATAAAATATAAAAGGAAAAACTTCATGAATTAGAAATAGTAACATATATTAAACTAAATAATAATTTTATTTGTAAAAAGAATTAGATCAAATTACTTTTTAAATATATAATATGTATTAGAAATGTGTTTTGTAAATAACTTAAGCCCATAGTTAAATAACCTTGAATCAGTTAAAATGTCTTTGAACAACAATGTTTGAAAACGTTTTATTTTCCTTTCTTTGAATGTGTTTATTTCGAAACATGTATTATCTAATTTTAAGATTGAATGCGTTCGCATGTGTTTGAAAGGCGTCATCACCTTTACAAAAGCAAGGATATTTTTATTTCAATTTTATAACTCTAAATATTTAAAAAATAAATTTGATACATTGAATGCTAAATAAATCACACGCTGTCAAAAATTTCTAACAAAACACAATTCATGTTTCATATACCAGAAAGAGAAACCATAACTAGCAAGTTTAATTCTACTAAAACAACACAATTAACAGTTTCTGTAGGAATTATAATCTTCATTCAAGCACTTTGGTTTAAAACTGTTTAATGCATAAAATAATCATCTATAAATAACGCGTAATGCAGCAATTGTTCTTATAAATAGAAGTTGTTTATACTAACCTCTTTGGCAATTTCATCAGAAGCTCATAATATAATTTCTGTGAAACAAACTAATTCAAATTTTCAAAGATTGCCCATGTAATTCGATTTTTGCATCGCTCGAAATCACGAAAATAATATAGCAAGTAGCTAGAATAGATACACCAAAATAGAAAGACTACATTTTTGATACAAAGCACACAGATGACACTTAAAACAGCAACGAATCAACACAATTTGTTTTCAACTAAATTTTCTCAAAACAAATAATGTATTATGTTTGAAATCATAGAAATATTTTTTAAAACATAAGTAAAATTATACGAAAAGTTTCTAAATAATACTTTTAATTTCCTGCAAGTTTTAATTAAAATTAATAAAAAAAACTGGAAAGAAAAACTGAAGGGTCTTGAAGAATTTAGGTCAAATAATGGTTAAATTTAATAAAGGGAACAAGTGAGTATAAATATAGATAAAAAAATACTCGTTCATTAAGTAATATTTTTATTGAAAGGCTGACAATAATTTATTTCAATTCGTTCGATTTTGATTATCACATATAAAAATTTATTAATTTTGAACGGATAAGTAAAGTAAGTTTTCTATGATGGCAACGAAATCTATACTCTATGAAACATCAGGGTTACTGTCATATTGGATGCTTTTTGAAAATCGCTAAATTTCATTCGTTCGGTTTATTATTGAACCACACAATATCATATACTGTGAGTTCACTGACTAGCTGAAATTCGAGTCACTAGTTTTGTTACAGCGATATTTCATAAATTGGATTATAATATCGAGTTATTTTTTTTCAGTACTTTTATATAGTATTTTTCAATTTATTCTTTAATTTTTCTATCGTTTTAGATTTCTACGTTTTTAACATATTTGTAGATTCATTTTTCGTTATCGCGAGCGTAAAATTTTTTTCCGGATATTAAAACGCAAGATATGATGACTGCTATAAAAAGTTTACAAAAATATGAAGAAAGAACCGAATTTTTCAAGTTTTTTCGCTTCTCTTCTATATTATTATTGCAGAATAATAACTGCTTCTCTCTCTCTCTCTCTGCTTTATTATTATTATATAATAATATTTCTTTTTTATCATTACACAATAATAACAGTTAACTGTAATTCGGTAATTTTTAAAAATAAAAGTTCATACTTGATCATTTCAGATATGCAAATAAAATTACAAAAAACAAGAAATTCTCGTTTGAATGTTTATTGCTAAGAAAAAAAATTATAAATATTTCTTCGTCTTTCTTATGGTTTTAGCTTTTTAAAAAAAGGATTAATACATTTTTTAAAGTTTTTATTTTTCATTACTTTAATGATTTCCGTTGAATTAAATTATACATATATTGTCATATTTTATAAACAGCTTTCAATTTTTCTGTGACATTTTTTAACTTTTTTATCCTTTACTCTTGATTTCTCTTTAAAGGGTGTTTTTTAATTTGGGAAATATAAACTAGGCAAAAGAGAAATCCACAAGTTTTCATCCAAAACCATAGTGTGGATGATTCAAAACCGTAGTAAACCAAAAGCTATAGTGACACGGTATAGCTTTCTATCTTATAGTTGCAATTTTTATTTTACATAGATATACATAAAGAAAAGGCTCAGTGGCCGAGTGGTAGCGTATAGCGCTTCCACAGGTCCGGGTTCTACTCCCGGGTTGGACAACGTCGACTCAACCTTTCATCCCTACTGCAATGAGTGGATAAATGAGTACCAAGTCACGCTTCAGACTGACCACCTGATCGGGACATCTGCTCATGCACCTCAGCGCCCAATAGTCACGTATACTGGGATATGCACAATAGGCCCTGGCGCTCATAGGCTGTTGCGCCACTGAGTTTGAGTTTATAAACAAAGAAACGTTCTTTCCTATTTATTCTCCAACTTTTTAAGTTGGCAATAATTATTTTCTGGCATCATTTAATAACGAAGGAAAAGTTTAAAACTACTTTCAGCTCAATGAAACAATGATGTGAATCTGTAATAAAAATCAAGACTACCCTACAAAGCACTAATAACCCACTGCTATCATCAGTATCTAATGTATATCGATAATTTTTGCAGCATAACTCTTTTTGCGTGGCAACGAATTTTGTTTTTTGTATTGAATTCGGTATTGAATTCTCTTTAAAATGATATCAGACTTTGCATTTTGTACAACGTAACATTTTCTATAAGCATACTTGAAAAACTATATGCATAACTTGAAAAACACAACAATTTTCAAAAGTGTCTACAGCTTTGACCACCACAGTATATTAATTTGTTAAAAATTCAACTCTCAAATTTCGACATGTTAAGTAATTTTTTTTTCTTTTAAAAGACCAATGTTTTTTTTCCTAATAAACTCTCGAGTAATGTTTTTTTTTTTTGTTCTCTCATAAGTTTTAGATAACGTTTCAATTTACAGTTGCCTCTTTCAAAAAATCTTACTTACGGGCAGTCATTATGATTCTTTTTCAGCTGTTAGGAATTCCGGATTCACATGAAGCATTTTACTATTTGGATAAGAAACTATATTTTCCCTATCTGTTCACTGACATATGCAAAGTCAATAAAGGAAATTTTCTTGGGATTTTAAATTGCTATTTTATTTACTTACTAGCCGTTACCCGTCCACTTCGCTGGGTATTTCATGACGCTATATATATATATATATATATATATATATATATACTGGTTCCTAGGGCCAGGAGTTTGTCTTTATACTATGTGCCTCCTTCCTAATTTTAGTTATCTTAGGTATATAACTATATGTTTATTTTTATATTTTTGTTTATATATCTGTGTATATGTATATATATGTATAAATTTATATGTGTATGTATATGTACATAGTTATATATTGAAAAAAAAATTATATTGGATTATATATATATATATATATATATATATATATATATATATATATATATATATATATATATATATATATATATATATGTTCATGCTTGTCGCAAAAACCGTGCGCCAGACGGCGCTGTTTGTGTATCTCTAGTTACTATGTGTTTAGGTGAATAAAAATAGAGAGTGTTTTACAGTCCATGTGTGAGGTGTGTGTTATTGAGCTATCCCGGGTGTAGTGATCAAACATTTTGGTCCGTCGAGCCGGAGTTCAACAAGCAACTATGGTTTTGTGCTTTATTAGTTGAGTATTTGGTGGTGAAATTTTTGAATAGGTGAGTGTTTCTATTCTTAATGATGTTTTTAGGAGTTATTTGGTTGTGTTCGCTAAAGTTGGTGTTAATAGTTGAATAGTTTTAACGGATATCATGGTTGAAATTAGTGTTTGTAGATTTGTGTTGATTGTGATATTCTTGTTGTGTGTTTTTGTATACTTTCCTATTCTCAATAGTGTAATTTAGGTGCTTACAAATGCTTTTTGGTTGAAAATAGTGTATATTGTGTAGATGTTGTGACAAAATAAGTTTAAAAATGGCGTTGAAATTAAATCTAAAGAAAGACGAGCTTATCTCGGTTGCTGTGGAAATGGGTTTGGAGATTCCTAGCAAAGCTAAAATAATAGATTTAAAAAAGTTAATTGAATCAAGTGCCGTGTATAAAAATGATATTGAATTTGTGCGTAGTCTTGTTGAAAATGCTGTAGAGAAAAGTAAACAAGAGGCTGAGAAAAATAAGCGCGAGGCTGAGAAAAATAAGCGCGAGGCTGAGAAAAATAAGCGCGAGGCTGAGAAATATAAGCACGAGGCTGAAATTCAATTAGAAAAAATTAAATTATCTCAGATTGAAAAACAATTAGAATTGGAGAAGGTTAGGAAGGAATCCGAAAAAAATTCTCAATCTCTTGAAAGCGGAGAACCAAGCTCCATAACTGATAAATTGGAGAGTTTGGTAAAGAGCATTAAAACTTTGACAATTCAAGTACCGGTTAGGTCAGAGTCATTTAATTTATTTTTTCATTCTTTAGAAAAGGCATTTCAAATCAAATCCGTGCCTGATGAGCTAAAAGCCGAAGTTCTATTAAATATTTTAGGAGAAAGAGTCAATAATTTGCTAACATATGTCAGTCAAGAGGATTTAAGCAATTATGTTAAAATTAAAGAATTAATATTAAGAGAATTTGAACCGACACCTCAAGAATGCCTGAGCAACTTTAAAAAGGCTCATAAACTACCATTCGAAAACTATGTTCAGTTTGCTTCCCGCTTAAGTGCAACTTTCGATTATTATTGTCAGTTGCGTAAAGTTAATGAATTCCGCTCTTTGTGTGGTCTAATAATTTCAGATAAAATATTTGAAACGCTAGATAGAGATACGATGAATCATATTGCAACGAAACAGGGAGAAACATATTTCAAGCCTCAACAGCTTGGGAGGGAATGTGATGTCTATTTATCCGCGAGAGGAAAGGTTTCGAATGATTTAATGAGCAGAATTCCAGGGAGTGGAGTCAAAACAAATGGGCGATATAGACTGCAGACGGTTGGCACTTGGCGGCGAGAGAGAAACTCGTCGAATGTTTTCGTGGCCGAAACCAAAACAAATTGTGTTCTATGTAAGGGTAATAATTTTCATCCCCTTTCTAAGTGTTATCAGTTTAAGAAACTGTTAGTTGAGGATAGAGTAGAGGTAGTTAAACGGAATAATCTTTGTTTTCGTTGTTTTTTACCTCATAGATTGAAGGAATGCCGTTCAGAGAAAAACTGTTTTTGCCTTAGACCTCATATATATAATAGCTTGATTCATTTTTCACGTGACAAAACGAGGAATCCCACTTCCACTAGTAATTTAAATTTGGATGCTCCTACCTTTGTTCCAGGGCAGATTGAAGGATCAGTTGAAGCAAATTCACAATCACAGTTTGTGGCGACTGGGTTTGAGAAAGGCAGACTAAAGAATGTGTTTTTGAGTACTGTTCGCGCGCTTGTTAAAAATAAATACTCTCAATGGGTGGAGGTCAGATGCTTGTTAGATGTAGGATCGCAGTCTTGTTTATGTACGAGGGCATGTGCTGAGAAGTTGCAGCTGAAAATGGAGAAAATAAATACAGTGGTTTCGTGCGTTAATGATGCTTCTATGGTTGTTAAAAATTGCGTAAAAACTTCAGTTGCAAATAAAGCCAAAACTTTAGAGTGAGTTAATGTTGTTAGTAGTTAATAAGATTACAGATCTCATTCCAAACAAGGTGATTGATGTAGATGTTAATGTTTCAGAGTTTGTGCCCTTAGCGGATGATAAATTTAATATATCAGATAGAATTGATATGTTACTTGGTGCTGAAATCTTTTACGAATTGTTAAAGCCTGGAAAATTTTATTGTGATAATTCGCATTTAGTGTTACAAAATACGGTGTTTAGTTATGTTGTAAGTGGAAGTGTAGATCACAAGTTACAGAGAATCGCGTTCATTGCGGATTAATTGTTGATGACGATTTAAACAAAACACTGAAAAAATTCTGGGAAATTGAGGGTGTTCACATAGAGCCTAAGGTTGATACAGAGGTGTCCTTGTGTGAGGATCATTTTGTGCGCAATCATAGGAGGAATTGTGAGGGTAGGTATGTAGTATCGATGGCATTAAATAAAGATCCGTCTTGTTTAGGAAACTCCAAAGATATTGCTATTAGGCGACTTAATTCATTATGGAAACGGTTATCTAGGGATTCTAGATATTTATCGTTATATGCGGAATTTTTGAAGGAGTATGAGGAGTTAGGTCATTTGGAAAGGGTAGTTGAGTCAAGTGAACCACCCACACATCACTACATACCCCACCATGGTGTATTACGCCCTGAAAAACTGACTACTAAACTAAGAATCGTCTTTAACGGTTCATCCCCCACCACAACAGGCATAAGCCTTAATGACATTTTATTGAAAGGTGAAGTGAAGGAAGATGTATTTGAGACAATATCTCGTTTTAGAACACACAAATTTGCTTTTACGACTGACATCCAAAAGATGTACAGGTAAATATTAATAAATCCTGATCAGCAGGATTTGCAACGCATTATATGGAAACATGGACCAGATGCAGAAATTTTAACGTACCGACTAAAGACTGTCACTTACGGGCTGTCCAACGCACCCTTCCTTGCCATAAGAACCCTGCAGCAGTTGGCGAAGGATGAAAAATCGAGATTTCCTTTAGCTTCTGAAACCCTGTTATATGATACCTACATGGATGATATTGTGAGCGGAGCGCCGGATTTGGAGGCTGCTCAACAATTGCAATCGCAACTGAAAGACGCCCTGCAATCTTGTGGAATGAACCTTCATAAGTGGTCATCTAATTCTCCTGAGTTATTAAATAGTTCGTTGTCATCAGATGTCGAGCATTCATTTTCTACTGACATTGACTTATCTGTGAAGACATTGGGAATTAGTTGGAAGCCATTTGAAGATTGTTTCGTGTTTAAGGTATCTGTTTCAGCTAAACATATATATACAAAACGTGAAGTTTTAAATGTAATTGCTAAGCTATACGACCCTTTGGATTTCTTAGGCCCAGTGATTGCGAAAGCAAAGTTGTTTCTGCAGCAATTATGGCAATGTAAACTGGATTGGGATGATGTGTTACCTAATTCAATTGCCAACGAGTGGAGAGAATTTGTGACAACATTAAAATGTATCGAGGAAGTGAAAATTAACAGATTTGTTATGGCTGACAATAATGTTAGAATCGTTCTCCAAGGATTTGCGGATGCATCTGAAGCGGCCTACGGAGCGGTCGTTTACCTACAGTGTTTTCTTCACAACGGTGTTGCCAAAGTGTGCATTCTTGCCAGCAAATCTCGTGTTGCACCAATTCGAGTTATTTCCATACCTCGACTCGAGCTTTGTGCCTGTGTTTTATTAGCTCAACTCGTCAAGAAAATACACTCCACCTTGAGGTTAAACATAAGTGATATTGTGCTACATACGGATTCCACTATTGCATTGGCATGGTTAAATACACCTGCCAATCGTTTAAAAACTTTCGTGGCCAATCGTGTCGCCAAGGTGCAAGAATTGACTGAAGGATTCCAGTGGAACCATGTGCCATCTGTTCTCAACCCAGCAGATCTTTTGTCTCGGGGACTGCGCCCTTGTGACCTTCCAAATTTAAGGTTATGGTGGCATGGTCCACAATTCCTTGAAAAAGGTAAGTTGTCAAGTGAAGAAACAAGTTTGTCACCAGTTAAGGAATGCGAGTATTCTAAGGAACTGAAAACTGGTTCGAGTTCTGATATAATTACATCTAGTGTTTGTGTTTCAACTAATTGTGTATCTTCTATTTTATCTACTCTGTTATGTAAAAGTAATAGTTATATGAAAATTGTTCGTATAGTTAGTTATGTGTTAAGATTTAGCAATAATGTAAACAAACGTAAACTAACATTGAGTGGTCCCCTTTCTGCTACAGATAAGACCAAGCAGAAACTAAACTGATCAGAATGGTCCAAGAACATGTTTTTTTGGCTGAAATGAAGAGCTTATAAAGTAAAGGAGTTATCTCACCTAATAGTAAACTTAGAAATTTAAACCCCTTTATAGACAGTGATGGATTATTGAGAGTTGGAGGCCGGCTGAGTAATTCAGATTTACCTTATGTTAATAAACATCCTGCAATTTTACCAGGAAATCATAATTTAACTGTTCAAATAATTGTCCATTTCCATAGAAAGAATCTGCATACTAGTGCTTCTTCTCTTCTACACTATGTAAGGGAAAAGTTCTGGCCATTAAATGGTCGTTCATTATGCAGAAAAGTAGTGCATGAGTGCCTTGTCTGTTTTAAAAGCCGACCCCTTGTTACCTCTCAGCTAATGGGTAATCTACCCCGTGATAGAGTAGTCCCAGATTACCGGTTTAACTGTTCTGGTGTGGATTTTTGTGGCCCATTCATGATCAGGTACAAAAATCAAAGAAAAGGAATTTTGCATAAAATTTATATTTGTGTATTTGTATGTTTTGTGTCTAAAGCGATTCACATAGAAATTGTGTCAGATCTTACATCTGATGCTTTTATTGCTACATTAAAAAGATTTTTTAGTCACAGAGGTAAATGTGCTAAATTGTATTCCGATAATGGGAAAACATTTGTAGGTGCCAATAAAGAGCTCAAGAGATTTCTAAAACTTATTGAGGATTCAGATGATAATTTAGCAGGTTTCTTATCTGCTGAGGGTATAGAATGGAAGTTTATACCACCTAGAGCGCCATCCTTTGGTGGTCTTTGGGAAGCTTCGGTTAAATCAATAAAGTACCATCTTAGGAGAGTTGTCAGTGGCTCAAATTTAACCTATGAGGAATTTTTAACTGTTTGTATCCAAATAGAGGGAATTTTAAATTCCAGGCCACTGTGCCCTTTATCGAGCAATTCGGATGACTTGAACGCTTTAACTCCAGCCCACTTTTTGATAGGGAGGTCAATGACTTCAGTAGTCGAGCCCAATTTAATTTAATTAAAAGAGAATGCCCTTAAAAAATGGCAACGGATAACCAGACTAGTACAACTAATTTGGAATAAGTGGCACAGATGTTATCTTAGTGAATTACAACAACGCAATAAATGGCAATTTAAAAAACAAAATGTTAAGGTGGTTGATTTGGTAGTTCTCATTGAAGACAATATGCCAACCTTTAAATGGCCTTTAGGGAGAATCACTGAGATTTATAGTGGCAGTGATGCACTAATAAGGGTTGTAAAAGTAAAAACACAATTTGGAGAATATAAAAGAGCCATTTCAAGAGTTTGTCTTTTACCTATGCCAGTTTGAATTTTGTCTCTGAATATTTTGTATTAGAATTTTTATATGTACCTTAAATTGTTTTACGTAATCCTATAGTATTTTATCGTTTAATGTTTTATTGTAATTTGTGTTATTGTTGAATGTATTACATGTCAACGCAGGGGAGAATGTTCATGCTTGTCGCAAAAACCGTGCACCAGACGGCGCTGTCTGTGTATCTCTAGTTACTATGTGTTTAGGTGAATAAAAATAGAGCGTGTTTTACAGTCCATGTGTGAGGTGTGTGTTATTGAGCTATCCCGGGTGTAGTGATCAAACAATATATATATATATATATATATATATATATATATATATATATATATATATATATATATATATAAAGGAGAAAAGCGACTCACTCACTGACTAATCACGATATCTCCGGAACTATTAAACCTACAGACTTGAAATTTGGTAGGTAGGTTCCCTTCATGGCGTAGACGTCAGATAAGAACGGATTGTTCAAAGTTCGAACCCCAAAGGGCGTTACGGGGAATTAAGGGGCGTTATAGATAATTATTGTTACACAGATTTCTTTCATAAAGTAGAGATTCCCTACATAATGATTTTTACAAAAATCGACCTCCAAGGGGCGTTGAGGGAGCTTAAGGGGCGTTATACATAATTATTTCCATTTTTAAACTATTAGATGTTCAGTCTTGAAATTTGGTAAGGGGATTCCTTTCATAGCGTACAGATCCGATGCAAAATGGGTTTTGTCAAAATCGACTCCCAAGTGGCGTTGTAGAGAATTAATTGGCATTATAGGCAATTAACTCTTTTTTTAAACTATTAGACGTAAAATCTCGAAATTTAGTAAGCTGATTTCATTCATTAAGTAGAAATCCACTATAAGATGGGTTTTGTGAAAATCGTTTCCTAAGGGGCATTGCGGGGGCTTAAGGGGCGTTATAGCTAATTATTTCCATTTTTAAACTATTAGACGTACAGTCTTAAAATTTGGTAAGCGAATTCCTTTCATGGTGTAGAGATCCGCTACAAAATAGTTCTGGGGGAAATTGATCCCCAAGGGTCACTGAGGGAGATTAAGGGGCGTAATAGATAAATATTTCCGCTTTTCAACTAATAGAAGGTATGTTCCGTTCATGGAATAAAGTTCCTTTTACAAAGATTTTTGCGTAAACGGACCCCCAAAGGAGTGGGATTGCGAGGGATTAAGGCGTGTTATAGAAAAATTCCTGTTTTTGAATTTAACTCATTTACTTGAAATTTGTTGAACACTTTTCTTTATAGTTGAATAGAGTTCCACTAAGAACGGATTTTACGGAAATCAACTCCAGGGGGAAGCGGGGAGAGTTATTGGGGCGTATTGATAGACAAAATTCCCGTTTTTGAACTGCTAAGACTATAATAATAAAATTTGGTTTGCGTGCTTCTTTTGTTGAATTGGAATCCGCTAAGAATGCTGTCAACGAGGTATTGATGATAAAAATTCCGTTTTTGCTCTGTTACATTTAGACTTCAAATTTAGCATGCATGTTTATTTTATAGAGTAGAGATCCACTGAAAGTTGTTTTGGTGGGAATCCACTTGATTATTAGGTTAAGTGAACGAAAAAAATCTGTCTACTTCTATTTTAGATATAAATAGAAATTAGATATTATAATTTATGTTTTTTATATCAAGGGGCGAGAGTGTAACAGCTATAAATATATTTTTCAATACAATCGAATTCCTAATGCTAGATATCAATAATTAATATATATGTAAACAGTATACATATATACAACATCGTGAAATACCCAGTGAAGCGGGTGGGTAACGGCTAGTATATATATATATATATATATATATATATATATATATATATATTGAAAAATATTCTTATAATACTTGATTTAAAAAGGACAGAACTTCCAAATAATAAAATTTGTAACAACTACATTTAAACCCTGCCTTTTCCCTTGATGATTAGTGGCAGCCAGGGGGCACCACCTGTTCTTTTGAGAAGCGGGAACTCGTCCCCCGCTCTACTGCCCTGGATCGCTACCGGGAAAAGATGTGTACACGTGGAGTCAGGGAAAGCCTGTTTCCCTCCCCCTTTTTAGTCCTTAAGCTATTTTTCTGTAACTATAATGGATGTGTGTTGTTTTATTTAAGTGACCCCTTGTGTTGTGGAACGTAAGAACATTAAATAGTGTTTGTTCCAGTAATAAAAAGGCTTCTTTATTTCAACACAAGGAATACACGACATGGGGGATTGTCATAGTGGCGCCCAACGTTCTAACCGGACCAGGAAACCGAGATGCTGATCAACGCTTCCTTGAACGGACATGTTGTTTTTCTTCGACCAACTGACCACGTGTATGGAAATTTTAGTGTGTGTCGCCCCGACAGTCAAAGTTAAAGTGCTTGATTGTATCTGGAAATAATCGATTTTAGTATCATCCTGATACTAACGTAAAAGTTCTCGTCTTTTAGAAAATTGTCAGTTTTAGTATCATCCCGATACTAAGGTGAAAGTGCTCGTCTTTTAGTTGGAAAATAATCGGTTAGTATCATCCGGATACTAAGGTGAAAGTGCTCGAAAAGTGAGGAAATAATCCGAAGTGAAATTGTGTTGATTTATGTGTTAAAAATACCATCGTGATCAAGAAAGTGGGGTGTGCTTAAGATATCTGCTAAATATATTCAATATATCGTTTTGAAGTGCGCGAGTGGTGCTTACAAGATATCTGCTATTTTGAAGAAAAAACAATCTCTTCCCGAGATTATGTGTTACTGAAATCTTCACCTGTACTTGAACAAGGAAACTGAAATTAAATCTGTGAGTAGGTGTAACAAATCTTTTGTGCAATAATATTGAGGAATATGATCATTTATCTTTCTTGAGATATTAGTATTTGTATATTTTGCTTCTATAAGCATTTTTTTAATTATAATTATTTCAATCTGCTGTTGAAATAACTGTGAAATTCAAATAGTGAAAAAATCATCTCTGCTTTCAGGAAGAAGCAACTGAAATAACATTATTGATAAATATGTATTGGTGCATTTTAAAATAATTGCTATATAATAATTTGCTGTAAATAATTGCTATATTGAGTAAATGGTGAAATTCTAGGTTGTTATTATTATTATAAGGAGCTGTTGAATATATTTTTTCCCTAAAGTTAAATATTAAAATAAAAGGTAATTTCTGCTATCAAGCAGAAGGGGAGAAACCTCATTTAATTATCAAACTTTGATATATGTAATGTTTTCAGATTTAGATATTTTTACAGTTTATTTCATGAATTGATATATTTATAGCTTTCAAAAAGTTCTATTTGGTGATTTTAAATTTTATGTTTCTTGAGAATAGATTTTTTGTTTAATTTGCATGAGTCACATCCTGTGATAGCGGAGAAATTGTTTAGTTAAATATATATATTTCTTTTTGTGAAAATAGCATGATTATGCAATACTGTGTATTTTATTCATTGCATTTCCGGTGTGTTTTTTAGAATTACGTAAGGAAGGTTTCATAAAATATATAAGTATTTCACAAGAAATATTTTTTTTTAAAAAAAAAATGAATATTAAATAATCTTATATTCCTAATTGAGTCACAGTGTGATACATTTAGCTTTTAAATGTTTTGTACTTATTAAGTATATATACTGGGAACGCTTTCGGTTTCCACCGACCCCCTCCTCGGAGGATGAGTCGAAAGGCGCTCCTGTGATATTTTCGCACACACACGACAGCCAAACACAAACATCTACTTCCAGTACTAGTCCTCACAACACTTTGCATTATTTTTCATATTAAATTTTATGGCAATCACTGTTTATCTTAATTTCTTGTATATTTTAAATTTAAAAAAGGGCAATTAATCAAGTTGAAAGTGACAAACCCAACTCTGAAAGATAGGAGATAAAGATCTCGAAATGAGATCAGGCGCTCCAGCCCCATCGATTCAACACCCTCTCAAACACGCCCACTTTTCAACCAATCACAGCGCAGACGGGAGAGGAGATTGAAGAGCAGGCCTCCACTCTCACCAACCACATTCTTAATGCATACAACAACGCATCCATTAAAATCTACGCTAACAATAATTTTTACATAGACAACGAGTTAAAAGCACTCTTTAAACTTAGAAATAAGACACGTAAACTTTATCAATTCACACGGAATCCCACTCATAAAACAGATCTCAACAGAATTCAGAATAAAATTCACAGAAAAACACAAGCATTCACACAAAAACAATGGGAGGACAAACTCGCTTCTCTAGACACGGTCGATGGCTCCTTATGGAACATGACCAAAGGTTTTAAGAAGAAGAGATCCCCCATCCCAGCCCTTAACGGCAACACCAGGATCGCCTTTACAGACGACGAAAAAGCTGAAACACTAGCGGACTCGCTAGAAAATCAGTTTCAACTCAACGACATTTCAAATCCAACACAAGACTCAACCCACACTAGGCTGGTTTCTAGATTCCTTAATAACGAAAATAATTTTGATGACTCTCCTACTAATACTAAACCTTCCGAAATAATTAACATTATCAATAACTTTAAAATCAGAACGGCCCCCGGCCGAGAAGGTATCACGACAAAAATGTGCAAACATTTTAATAGATCTGTAATCTTCCAAATTACTAATCTAATTAACAATATTCTTAAAGTGGGTTACTTCCCACAACTATGGAAAACAGCATCGGTAATTCCGATCCTTAAACCTGGGAAAGATCCTACCCTCCCAGATAGTTTTCGCCCAATCTCATTATTACCTGTTCTCAGTAAAATAACTGAGAAAATTATTCAAAAAAAGACTCTGTCTACATCTAAACGATAATGACATCCTAATCCCTCAACAACATGGCTTCCGAGACGGACTCTCCACATCACACCAGCTTCTGCGGGTGGTGGAGTACATAAAATCAGGATTCCAAGACCGGAAATCTACCGGCGCTGTTTTCCTAGACATCCAGAAGGCATTTGATAGAGTATGGCATGTGGGACTACTCTACAAATTAATTAAAATTAAAACCCCTCCCCACTTAATCAAACTAATTAATTCCTTTTTAAATAACCGTTCTTTCACGGTGAAAGTAAATAACTCTCATTCTTCCAACAGAAGAATAATTGCTGGAACTCCTCAGGGCAGTTCCATCTCTCCGATTCTATTTAATATCTATGTTAACGATATTCCTAGAACCAGCCAATCCACGATTTGCATGTTTGCCGATGACACGGCGATCCTGGCACAAAGTAACGAACTCCAACTCGTTACTCACTTCCTACACAAGCACATTGCTAAACTAGAAGACTGGTTCTCTACTTGGAAAATTGCTTTAAATGTAGCAAAGACAGAGGCCGTCTTCTTCTCATATCACATCAAAAAAGAACCACCCAAGTTATACCTTCACAACACACACATACCCTGGTCTAATAACACCAAATACTTAGGGGTGATCCTCGATAAAAGACTCACTTTCAAACAACATATCATTCGCGTTCGCCGAAATTTTAACATTTCCGTCGCTAAAGTTTTCCCTTTAATCGCACGGAAATCATGTTTATCCTTGAGAAACAAGTTGCTTATTTATAAACTCGTTCTCAGACCTGTCCTACAATATGCAAGTCCAATCTGGGGCCACGCAGCCTATTCTAATGTTAAAATGTTAGAAACAGCACAAAACAAAATTTTAAAAATCATCACAGACTCTCCCTGGTACATCAGAAATGATGAAATCAGATTTGCGTTAAAAATTAAAACCTTAAAAGAATTCTTCAAAAAAAATCGCGATTAAGTTTTTCAACAACATAGACTCTCATACTAATCGAGCAATTGCTCGCATTGATAAATATAACATTAATCCTTTATTTAATAGACCACGAAATATCCTAATTTAACTTCTCAAATCATTCTCTCTCTCGAAATTCACAATTCCGCTATCGAACTCGCTCTCGACCAATAGGAGAAGAGTGAGCCGACCAATTGCATCACGAGCTCTGAGAACGCCTCGGCTTCCAGAACTCCACCCTCTCAGACACACCCACTTCATCAGGTTCTGATAGGCTCCCCCTGATTGGACCACTCAGAATCTCACTAATTCACTCATATAGGCGCCCATTTTGGGCGAACTTTAAGCAAATGTTTTAATTCAACACTCAAGCATTTTAATTTAATACTCAAGTCTCTATTTAATTTCTCACACACTTAAATTCTTATTTATTCACTTTTTAATTTCTTAATTACTTTACGTTTATTCATTCACACAAAATTTTTTAATGATGCAGCAAAGGGCTAAGAGATAAGCTGAACCCATGTAACCACCCAGTAATTCATGATAGGAGTTTGAGCTTCCCTGCGGGAAGCAGGTACTCCAATAATCCATCAACTATATAAGTATATATATATATATATATATATATATATATATATATATATATATATATATATATATTTATATTTATATATATATATATTTCATAACATAACATGTAATCACGTTTTTTCAATATGCTATTGTGACTCAGGATTAATTTTATATTTCATATACAGTTGAATTTATGGTATTTTATTTAGATTTTCCGAAGATCTTTGTAAAAAATGTTTTGTTTATACCCTTTATATTGAATTTTTTCTTTTTATGTTTTCTTTACAGGGAAGGTAGTTGTTTAATGATTGGTTAATACTTATCCATTGCTATTAGGAAAACCAATTTAATTTATAACTTCCTGTATACTTTAAAACCTGAATCTAGTTTTATTTTAAAAGACGAATATGGCTTTTCTCTCAAAAGGCAAGAAAATAGACCTCTATAATTTAGCAAGTGAGCTACGAGTCTCTGTGACTTTAGAGGATAAAATAATTGACTTACGCGAAAAAATCACTTCATGTACATTCTTTCAGAATAATGAGCAGTTTGTGAAAGAGATGTTCGATAACATTGTTGATGAACGTAAATCGCTTGAAGGCGAAGCCTTAAGAAAATGGAACGGGAGGATAAGTGTCTTGCTGATCAGAGAGCATTTGAGCTTGAAAAGCTTAAATTACAAGCGCAAAATCCTCCAGCTTCCGTAGGTAATTCTTCTCAAATGGATTCTAACCCCATGAGGCTGGATTTAAAAACAGTCTTGCCCACATTCATCCCTGATAAAGATGACATATCATTGTTTTTAACAATGTTCGAAAGACAAATGAAGCTCCTAAATGTACCTGCCGATTTTTGGGTATCACACTTAATTGGAGTCCTGCCAAGTGATATTGGCAGGTTAATTGCAAGAGAACTGGAAGAGATGTTTAGGAATTAGGCTCACATTCACAATATTTTATTGCAAGGGTTCAAGCTGACAGCTGACCGTTTCAGAGTCCTTTTTTGCCGACACCAGAAACAGGATCATTCCACGTGGAAAGATTTCTTTTTTGAGCTAAGAACCTTTTTCGAAGGTTGGCTAAAAGAATTAGAAATAGATTCATTTGAAACCTTGAAAGATCTTATCATAGCAGATCAAATAAAAAAAGTTGTCCACCAGATTACAAGAATCATTTCCTAGACACTTGGGAAATACTGAATGATCCTGTTGTGTTAGCTGAAAAGCTGGACTCATTCGAAAATGTTAAACCCTCTTCGCAGAAATTAACAAAACTAAGCAACTCTCGTTTTTCTAGGAACACAGGCAATCCGGAGTTTAGGAAGTCTCACTCATTCAAAGTTGAAAAGAATGTTTCGGGTAATCACAATAGTGCTTTTGCTAACCCTAGCTACATGCCAGCTCGGAATACCAACACCGGTTTTCATCCACCTATTTCTTGCTATGGTTGTAGCAACCCTGGATTTATAAAATCGAAATGTCCAAAATGCTCACTAAAATGCACACTGTGCCTCTGTCAACGCCATACACATGTTTACTTGTCTTACCTCCCCAGTAGCTCTACTTGACATCGAAGTCTATGAGGCTACAGGCACAGTTTGTGCTGAAATCCACATCCCTTGTTCAAAAAGCTACAGTACCAATCACTGTAGGTGAACGAACTTTCCAAATCGATTTAATTTTTTTGCCACATGCAAAAGGTAACCGCACTCTTCTAGGTGTTGACTTTTTAAGGACATCAGGAATCGTAATGGACATGCGTAACAATTTTTGGTATTTTGGTGACAAACCAAGCTTCAGGGTACCTTTTTCAAAAGATGTTCCTTTGCCTGTAGACGACAGTCCTGTCGAAATAAATAGTAGTTCTTGTCCCACAAATTCGATTCCCAGTGAAATTCCATTGCATAGCAACACTGTTGATGAAACTGAGACAAATGATCTCCATTCGCGAGAAGAAGAAGGACAGGCTCTAAATGTAGAAGAAAGAAATGATTTGATGGTCCTGCTTAATGAATTGATTGATTGAATATTAACGTCGCACTGTTCAGCTACACGAGGGCTTTTGGCGACGGACCACGTAATTTTGAACCATGGTCAAGTGACGTGGACGACACCTGAGCTGGCACCCCCCTCTCCTAACTACCACACCACACCAACGGGAGGACGTTTCAGCTCTCGACAGATTTAACGTGCATCGCTGCCCTACACGGCAGGTCTTTAGTGGTACTGGGCTCGATCCTGTGACAAAGCAAGCCACAGTCCGATACCTATACCACTCGGCTACCGCGGCCCCTGCTTAATGAAAGTAAAGATGTTTTCAGACTAGGGGGAGAACCAACTCCATTCGTAAAACACTTTTTAAACACAGGTGACCACCCACCAGTTTCAACTGCACCTTATAGACTATCTCCAAACAGGAAAGAACACTTAAGGAAAGAAATTGATAATCTTTTGGCTCATAATATTATAGAAGAATGCGAGTCCCCATACGCAGCCCCAGTAGTTTTAGTGCCCAAGTCTAATGGAACTGTTAGGTTGTGCATAGATTATCGTAAATTAAATGCGATTACTATACCTGACAAATATCCACTGCCCCTCATGAATGTTCTTTTACATGATGCTAAATCTACTGCTTTTATGTCTACCCTTGACTTAAAAAAAATCCGGTTATCATCAGGTAGAGGTCAATCCAGCGGACCAGGATAAGACTGCATTCGTTTGCCCTTTTGGTACATTTAGGTACAAAAGAATGCCATTTGGACTTCGCAATGCCCCAGCAACCTTTCAGCGTCTTATGGACCAGTTTCGTAATGGATTGCCAAATGTAAATATTCTGGTGTATTTAGACGATATCGTTGTGTTGTCTGAAACGTTTGAACAACACATTGAGGACTTAAGAATGGTCTTTGACAGACTTAAAATATTTAAATTATGTGCTAACAAAGAAAAATGCAAGTTTGTTTGCTCTCGCGTAAAATACCTTGGACTTTGGATAACTCCTAAGATAATAGAGGTGGATCAGGATAAAACTGCAGCGATACAAAACATTCCTTCCCCGAGAAACCTAAAGCAGCTACAGTCATTTTTACAGACCTGCTCATGGTATAGAAAATTCATCCCGAATTTTTCAGATATTGCTAGACCCCTTAGCAACTTGTCAAAGAAAAGTACTGCTTGGAAATGGAGTGAAATTGAGCAACAAGCTTTCCAAACCCTCAAACAATGTTTAATAACCCCGCCAATATTGAGACAAGTTGATCCTGAAAAGCCTTTTATCATCCGAACGGATGCAAGCAGTTACGCCCTCGGTGCAGTTCTGTTACAAGGAGAAAGCCCCACCGATGAACAGCTAGTAGAATATGCCAGTAGACTCTTGAGTTCTGCTGAAAAAATTACTCGACAACAGAGCGAGAAGCCTTGGCTGCAGTCTGGGCCTTAAACAAATTTAGAGGATATATTGAAGGGGCAGAAATTACAGTGGCATCCGACCATCAACCGTTAAAGAGGCTGATGAATTTAACATTGACAATCCCCCATGTCGTGTATTCATTGTGTTGAAATAAAGAAGCCTTTTCATTACTGGAACAAATACTATTTAATTTTCTTACGTTCCACAACACAAGGGGTCATTTAAATAAAACAACACACATCCATTATAGTTACAGAAAATAGCTTAAGGACTAAAAGGGGGGGGGGAAACAGGCTTTCCCTGACTCCACGTGTACACATCTTTCCCCGGTAGCGATCCAGGGCAGCAGAGAGGGGGGAATGAGTTCCCGCTCTCAAAAGAACAGGTGGTGCCTCCTGGCTGCCACTAATCAAAACTTCACTTCACCCATTAAGTAAAGCGAGTCAGAACAGGAGTGCAAAAGTCATGCCTAGGAGAGACGGGCCGTACATTGTGTTATCCCAGAGATCTCCCACTACCTTTGTAGTAGCCAGTTGTGACAAACCCGACGAACCTTTAGGTGTCTACCATACATCAGCTTTAACACCCTTTCTGAATGGCACAGAGACCCAGTCTCCTGTAGTACCTCTCAAGAAAAGAGGAAGGCCACGTAAACAGCCATTGATTCCTAGAGGGACTGCCGGAGAGAATGCCATAATGTCTGCTAGTACACCCCCTCGCCGAGACGGTCTTCGGCGGTGTAGGGGGAGAATGTAACAACTATATTTAAACCCTGCCTTCCCTTTATGATTAGTGGCAGCCAGGGGGCACCACCTGTTCTTTTGAGAAGCGGGAACTCGTCCCCCCGCTCTGCTGCCCTGGATCGCTACCGGGAAAAGATGTGCACACGTGGAGTCAGGGAAAGCCTGTCCCCCCCCTTTTAGTCCTTAAGCTATTTTTCTGTAACTATAATGGATGTGTGTTGTTTTATTTAAGTGACCCCTTGTGTTGTGGAACGTAAGAACATTAAATAGTATTTGTTCCAGTAATGAAAAGGCTTCTTTATTTCAACACAATGAATACACGACATGGGGGATTGTCATAAATTGTAATAGAATTATATTTTATTCTCTCGTAACCCCCTCCAAAGTGGATTTCCCAAAACCCATTTTTAGTGAGTATCTACTCAATTAAATAAACATGCTTGCCAAATTTCAAGTTTAAATCTACTAGATCAAAAACAATCTTTTTTTTTCAATAAGCTCCAGTAACCACCATTGAGAGTCGATTTTTGTAAGACCCATTCAACAAACCCGTTCAGTTCAACAACAGAGATAAATTTCCTTATTGAAGGTCTAATAGTTCAAAAATGGGGAATTTTTTATCAATACGCTGCAAAAGAATTCCTCTCCCCTCCTCTCCTCGATTTCCGTAAAATCCGTTCTTAGCGGATCTATATTCAACAAAAAAAAAAAAAAAAAAAAAAAAAAAAAAAAAAAAAAAAACATACCAACAAAATCTCAAGTCTGTACGTCTAAAAGTTCAAATACGGTAATATTTTTCCTCTAACGCTCTTTAGGCCCTCGCAATGACCTATCGGGTCGATTTTTAAAACACTTCTTGTAGTGGATTTTGACTCCATGAAAGGAACGAACTTACCGAATTTCCAGCATGTAAGTCTAATAGTTCAAAAACGAGAATATTTATATATAACGCCCCTTAAGCCCTAGCGACACTCCTTGGGGTTCAAATTTTGAAAAATCCCTTGTGTTGCGAATCTCAACTTTATAAACGGAACAGGCCTACCAAATTACAAGTTTGTAGGTCCAATAGTTCAGAAACTGGAATATTTATTTATAACACCACCCCTTAGGATTCATTTTTCGCCCAAACCCCTTTTGTGGCGTACCTTTAATCCTTGAAAGGAACATGCCCTCCAAATTTCAAGTTTGTAGGTCTAATAGATTATAAAAACGAGAACAATTATCTATAACGCCCCTGCAATGCTCCTTTGTAGTAGATTTTCGCGAAACCTCTTATTTAGTGGTTTTCTACTTCATGAAAGGAACGGGCCAACCAAACTTCTAGCATGTAGGTCTAATAATTAAGAAACAGGAATATTTACATATAACGCCCCTTAAGTCCCTTATGGTTCATTTTTTTTGTAAAACCCCTTATGTAGCGATTCACAACTTTATAAATGGAGCATGCCTACCAAATTTCAAGTTTGTAGAACCAATAGTTCAAAAACGGGAGTTTTTATCTATATAACACCGCTTATCTATAACACCGCAACGTCCTTTAGGTCAGTGCTCCGCAACCTTTTTATCGCCGCAGACCGGTCAACGTTTGTTAATTTTTCCACGCCCCGCTGAGAGGGAGGATGTTGATTGTTTATATTTTAGACTGCTTTGATTTAATAATTTTAATTTAAGTGTATTTAATCGTGACTTCTGAATAAAATATAGCTACACCAAAAAATGCGTATAAAGGGATTTAACAAGGAATATTAAGTGATTTTCATAAAAAGTAGCCCAAACCTAAGAAAAATATACCACAGTAAATAAAAGGGAAATAATTTAATGTTTCTTGTGCGGACCGGAAGCATTTGATCCACGGACCGGAGGTTGCGGAACACTGCCTTTGGGGTCAATTTTAGTAACTCAGAAACCTTTGTGGGCACGCGTCCAACCATTCCCTAAAGTTTCATCGCAATTGGATGAGCATTTTAGGATATAAACACACAAACATTCATTTTTATTTATATAGATATGGGGGTTGGGGGACTATTAGCTATAAAAAAGGATAAAGTAATGAAAAGGGGAAAATGATATAGTCTAAAAATACAGTACTGTAATTATATGTTTTTGTTTCACACACAGAAAGTACATATTTTTTAATAATTAATTCTAATCTTAAAAAACTCAGTATGAAAAACAATCGATGTGTGTGTTATGCAACAAATGAGCTTTGAATAAATATAACCGAATGTGTTTCAGTAAAATATTTAACCATTTCGGAAAATTTGGAAGCGATAATCTTCAGTACTTAAAATGAGAGTCAAGAAAAAAAATTAGTTTCTTTATCAAGGGGATAATAGAAATTTTAAAAAATATTAATTTAGGGGAAAAAAAGATAGGAAATTTCTTAAGTGATTATTAGTCTTGAACTTTTAGGTGGATTTTATAATTTTTTTTCTTTCTGTATAAATTTTATATGCCTTTTTCTACGAAAGGAAAAACTAATTAAGTTGAAATGCAATTTTTTTTTACATATTAGAAACCTCGATTTACCTCTCCCCTTTTAGATACTTTTTAAACGGTTCGTTTTAATAGTGTCTCGCATGAAATATTAAAAGGAACTTTTCCTGTAAACATTAAACTGAAGGAAGTAGCAAATATGTTTGGATAGACTTTCTGTATTGATTGTGCTAAAATGCCAGTACATATAAATACAATGCCTTCGAATGTAAATTTTTTCATAATTGTAAATAATTATTTTGACTAGAACAGGCAAAAAAGTAAAATTATACACAGTTTAATAATTATGTCTTATATTTGTAAAGGAAAAAAATGACTTGCCTTCGTATTTAAATATTTATAATGCATTGCTTTGTATGATAAAAAAACATGAAGTTTTTTATTGTTGATTTAACGAAGTATGAGTTGTCTCATTTTGAAATTAATAAATTTAAAAAATTCAATTTGAGAGAGTTCAAACTTAAAAGCTCAAGCTATACCAGCGTTTCTCAAACTGTGGGGCTCGCCCCCCTTTAGGGGCGTGATAACTCTACAAGGGGGGGCGAGCATATTGAAAAGTTGAAAACTAAAGATTATTCAAAACATTATGAATTTACTGAAAGTAAGCAGAGAAAATACTTTCTGACATAATAAAATATAAAATACACATTTACACTGATATAATACACTTATAAAGTACATGTACACTGTACAATGTATTTTATTATTAATTTAAAAATAACAAGTTAAGAACAAGTTTGATAATTACTAGTGATCCCATGGGCTTGTATTAACACTTATATTGAGGATTTGTACGGTTTATAATTAATTCTTTAACTGTCGATTAAAATTTATGCGGTTTGGTTCCCAATGCCACGGTTTTCCACGTAGACTCGCGTATTGTGATGTTTTATTGGGAGGGGGGAGAAGAAAAGGAATAAATAAGCAAAATCCTCTGAAATAAGTAAATCCTTTGCAAAGACTGTCAAGGTTCTTTTATTGTAATACAAAACCTTAGGAATAATTTTATGGATAGCAGTGCACAGAAAAGATCGTACTTCGGAAAGAAGTATATATACGTCCAGAAGATTAATGCTTTGGCTGAGCGAGACGTTTATATATGTCAGTGGCACATAGGAGGTTAAAGTCGTAGCTTTAGTGTCAAAGTATAGTATTATTGAATTCAATATAATTCTATTGTATGGAGGGGGGCGCGATGAAAATGATGATTGAATATTGGGTCGCGAGTATTGAAAGTTTGAGAAGCACTGAGCTATACCAATAATATTTTCTGGAAACATCAGTCTTCCAGAAACTCCAAATGTCAAGACAACAATATTGATACGAATTTTGTGTTAAATAGTGTCAATAATTTGTATTTGGATGTGTAATGCCTTTATCTTACTCTAAATTAGATTTAATTTACGTTAAAAATAACGTTACGTTATAATAATATATAATACGTTATAATGGTGATTCAATAGGAACTTGGCGAAATCATGGTGATAGAGCCAAGTTGGCGTCATTTTTGGCGACCAAGTTTGCGACTTAGTGATCATATTGGCGACCATTTTTAGTGCGTTCGGAACCCTCTGGATTCTTTTAGAAATTAGTAGAGAAATACACTAATTTTAAGACCTATGACACAAGCAGGTATTTCTCGAATCATCCGCGAGGGGTATAAAGAAAGAGAGATGCTAGCCGAAAGTCAGTCTGATCTGGTCTTGACTAGCAATCAGGTATTATTGCTCTGATTGTTGAAGTGAATAGTGATTACTTCGGTTGTTGAAAGAGCGATTGCTTATGAATAATATTTTATATACGTGTATTTTAGACACCAATAATTGTGTCTTAATACTGTTGAAGGTGTAAAGACCTTCTAAGATTTATTCTGTGAATATTGCTGCTGAATCCTATATTTCAAGGATTGGAGTTTCGACTGTAAATTCTCATCGCTCTTAAGGAACTGTCTTGTTCTTTATGACTGATTTGCATAAAATCATCGAACCCCGGATCTACGTAACAATATATTACCAAGCGGAGAGTTTTCCAAGTGGATGATCTCGTGCATAGTTACTACAAACCAGTTCGTTCCATTCAAGGATATGGCCGCGGTAGCCGAGTGGTATAGGTATCGGATCGTGGCTTGCCTTGTCACGAGTTCGAGCCCAGTACCATTAAAGACCCGCCGTGTAGGGCAGCGATGCACGTTAAATCTGTCGAGAGCTGAAACGTCCTCCCGTTGGTGTGGTGTGGTAGTTAGGAGAGGGGGGTGCCAGCTCAGGTGTCGTTCACGTCACTTGACCATGGTTCAAAATTACGTGGTCCGTCGCCAAAAGCCCTCGTGCAGCTGAACAGTGCGACATTAATATTCCATTAATCCATTCAAGAATACGCCTTGGTGATCAATCACAAGCTAGAAAAGAGAATTTTGATTTGGAAAATTTTTAATCTATGAAGACCTCTCAATTTTCCTTGTGCTTATCTACACTCATGTCCATAAATTATGGATAATTCAGAATCACACAGAAATTGAACTCTAAAATAAAAATTTCACCTGTAGAATTATCACACACATCTTGAAGAAGAATATGCAAATTACAGGAAACCACCAGATGGCGCGGATAGTACGCGTCACAATGACGAGAGTGTAAGAGAGGAGTACATAAGGAATGGTGGAAAAAAAGTAAAATTGTTTAACTTCGCTAATATGCTCAACTTAAATATCGCCTTTCCCTCTATTCCTACTAGATTTGGTCACAATTCCGCTAACACAATAGACATCGCCCTTATTAAAAACTTCTATTACCCCTTTACTATTAACTCCATCGACGATCTTTCTACTGACCACAATCCAGTATTCTTAAATTTCAACTTCAAACTAGCGGTGGAACCCTCAAATCCCAGAGCGGTTTCCACCGACAGGAATGTTTTCAAAACTAATCTAAATGAGAATCTTTCTCTCTTTGATTTCCATCCTAATAGTATTAATAGCACTTACGACTTAGAGCAAAAAATCACAGAATTCACCGAAGAAGTCATCGATACTCATAGCAACGCCTCCCGACTAATAGAAACAGACCGTAGGAACTTCACTTCACATCATATTAACCAGCTGCTAAAAATCAAAAATTACTTCCAAAAACGTTACCATCAAACCCTCAATCCCATTTTTAAATCGCATTACAATAGAGCACAATCGGATCTTAAAAAAGAACTTAAAAAATATAATGATAACATTTGGCAAAAAAGACTTGAAGTTCTAAATACCGCAGACAATAGCCTTTGGCGCACGCAAAGATTTTTTAAAAATAAAAGACTAAAAATCCCATCACTAAATTGTGCAACAGGTACGGCAGTCACTGATCAGCAAAAAGCTAACCTCCTCGTTACTAACATTAAAAATAATTTTGTCGAAAATGAACGCGAAAATGATAATTACAATCAAAATGATGAATTAATTAACACTACCGTAAATAACTTCCTTTCTACCCCCCCCCCTACCTCCTTCATTGAACCTGCTCTTCCGGACGAAATAATCCACTATATTAAACATGTTAATGCTAAAAAAGCCCCTGGTAGACTCAATTACTAACCGCATGTTAAAAAATTTTCCCATTAAATTAATCCTTATTTTAACAATTCTAATTAACAAAATCCTCAAATTCAATCACTTTCCAGACAACTGGAAAGAAGCCATTATTTTTCCCATTAACAAACCTGGCAAGGATCCCCACCTAGCATCCAGGTACAGGCCCATATCTCTCCTTTCCACTATAGGTAAACTAACCGAATCTATTATCCTTCATAGACTAAAAAAATTTCATCAATGAAAATAACCTTCTCAATCCCAATCAATATGGTTTCACTAACAAGCTCTCAACCTTACACCCACTTTTAAGATTAACTGAACATATCTCGGAAGGTTTCCAGAAAAAGAAAAGCACGGGAATAGTTTTTCTGGATATCCAGAAATCCTTCGACCGTGTTTGGATGAATGGACTCACTTTCAAACTAATATCCTATAAAATTCCACCCCCACTAATTCACCTCATTCACTCCTATCTCACTAATCGTTCCTTCAGAATTAGAATTAACGAGACCCTTTCCAACTAACACTCTGTATCTGCAGGGTGTCTTCAAGGTTCCTTGCTCGGTCCCTTGCTCTTTAATCTTTATATTAATGATATCCCCGACTACTCACTAACAAAAATTAACCTTTACGCCGATGATACTGTCATTCATGCTACGTATAAAAAACTATTAACAATTTCCTATGCAATAAACAAACACCTACTTCACCTGCAAAACTTCTATGACAAATGGAAAATAAGTATTAACGTAGAAAACTCCACAGCCATAATTTTCACGAAAAAGCTTTCACTCCCACCACCAATCATCATGTACAATAAACAGATCCCCTGGTCTCAGGAAGCCAAACACCTTGGAATAATTTTCGATGCGCCCCTAACTTGGAAGCAACATATTTTATACGTTCGCGATAAGTTCCGGAAAATTATGTTTAAACTTTACCCCCTTATAGGCCGGAACTCACATTTAAGTATAGAAAACAAAGTGCTTCTCTATACAGCCGTTATGCGTCCCATTTTAGCTTACGCAAGTCCAGTATGGGGTTTTTTATGCCGCTAAAACTAATATCAATATCCTAGATACCCTGTAGAATTCTCTTATACGTATGATCGTCAAAGCCACAAGATACATGCGTAATGACGACATACGTAATGCTCTTAAAATGAATAGTTTCAAATCTCATATTCAAAAAATAGCAATTAACTTTTTTAACGATTTACAAACAACCAATAATTTCAATATGCAAAATTTATCTCAATACACCCCTAATGACAATACAAAAAGACCAAGAAGAATTCTTCTTGATTTCTACACCCCCCGTAATTCTTTTTATTCGTGCAATAATTTTTATTGCACACCTTAATACATACCTTCTCAAACTGTGGGGCGCGCCCCTGGGGGGCGATGACCTTACGAGGGGGGCGTGAGCATATCGAAAATAAAAGATTTAAAAAGTAATTAGTTTACTGGAAAGAATTAAAACAAAATACTTTCAGACATAATAAAAAATACACTTTTACTCTGATATAATTTATAGGCGCGAGCGCGCGATATTAAGTCAGCAAAAATAAAAACTTCTTCAATACCTAATTAGCTATCTTTGATCCTATAACCAAATAAAAAAAAACTTTTATTTGATTTGCTGTAATCCCATGATGAGAGATTTTTTTATTACGCTTTTTTTTAACCTAACATACTACTCTTTCAGAGAAAAAACAGATCCCAGACACAGAATCGAAAAAAATTTAGGAACATAAAAAATTAATCACTGTCATTATTTTTGAAATACTGCACATTATAGCTGTAATCTGTTTGACCTTCTGAGTTATTGGTACAGTTAGTTATGACCCCTCTCTTATGTGTTCTCTGTTGCGCTTTTTTCCATGCAAAAGAGTTTTATGATATTTGGGAAACCACGGAGAGCACACACACACACAAAAGCACATGAAGGATTACTTGGCCAAGACATATTTTTATAAATATTCTCAACATATAAAGCATAACGAAAAACGTTTCACACAATCTTTTTCGCAGTAACATACACATTATCATAATGAATATACTTTTTACCCGTAAGTGGTCACGCGGGACACACAGATTACGAAATCGTTAATTCTGGCAAAACTGTTTATTAATTACCAAAGAAAAATTGAAAAGTCCTTGAAAGTAGGTAAGTAAACTTTCTCTTAATTAAATTATTCACTGGGATCATGATTTGTATCGTGTACAATAAAATAATTATAAAAAAAGGATTGGGGTGACTTAATAACCCCGACCGTATCGAGTGCGCGCCTGCTCCCGGGTTAAAACATGTTGAAGTCTTTTCGCTTTAAATATTAAAAATAATACAATTATTCTTCATCGATATTGTATATTATTGATCATTATTTTACATCAGTGGCGCACACACGGGGGGCCAAAGCCCTTGACTTTTTTCCGATTGATTATAATTCTAAGTTTATAGTACGCAAAATTTAATTAAGTATTTGTTATTAATGATTAATTTTATTAATTTATGCTAATTATTTATTCAAGAATTAGTTTTTTACTGTGTTTTGTTCCCAAAAATCGACAAAATCAAAAGGAACCTGATACAAGAATGGTGAACTTTCGACCCCGGACCCCCCTTGAAAAATTCCTGTGTACGCTACTGTTTAACATCAATTATAAAAGCTAATTCTGTGAGGCTTAAAATTACAATTCGCTTAAAACTAATTATAATTTGTGCAACCATTTAAAAAAAATCATTTTACGTTTTTGTAAACATTGTTGAGCACTTGGCTTTGCTTCCCTTACAATTCAGCTATTATATCAATGTTTTATTTTCTTATAAATGAACTCGTGCAAAGAGCTGGCACTTAAGCCGGTATACTTTTAATTTATCAGTGCTGCACAGAATATTTTATAACTAATTAATTAATACTAAATTAAGAACAAGTTTAATAAGTATTAATGATGTCCATGAGCTTGTCTTGGAAAGCAAAGTTTTTATAAGGAATGCTTATGATTAGAAATTGACCCTCTGAGTTCTTTTTCTATATTTAGCAGATATCTATATTTTGTCTTCTAAGCAGCTACCGCATTTTGCAATATGTTCAATTTAAAAATTAGAGAAAGGAAAAATAACATAATAATTATCTTATTATTTTATTTATTTATTTATTTTGCTTAAAAGAGTAGTATATAAAATTTAATACTTATGTTACTAATTTGTATGGTTTATAATTAAGATCGCCTATTGTAGCTTTAGCGTCAAAGTGCATTATTATTGCATTCAGTACATTATTAATGTATAAGGGGGGCGCGAAAAAAATTGTGATCGAAAAGGGGGGCACCAGTATTGAAAGTTTGAGAAGCACTGCCTTAATAGCTAAAATTTTACTTTCTTTTATTTTTGTAAATATTTTTCACTTGTTCTCCGCATTGGACTTGCGCTTCCGCATTTTCTAAAACCCAGTCCCCGAATGAATGAATGAATGAATATTAACGTCGCACTGTTCAGCTACACGAGGGCTTTTGGCGACGGACCACGTAATTTTGAACCATGGTCAAGTGACGTGGACGACACCTGAGCTGGCACCCCCCTCTCCTAACTACCACACCACACCAACGGGAGGATAAACCCAGTCCCCAGGGCAGCCAATTGGAGTCAATGTTCACTGTACCCAGCATCCAATTAGAGAGCAACCTCTAAGCTCTCAGCTAAGCCAAAGAACTCAAAAAACTTTCCCCCCAGATGAAGCACCATAGCCACTCCTCCCGGATTCCATCGTTCGACCAATTGCCATCATGCCACTCAGCAGAATGCAAAACACCACTTTTGCCATGCCCAGCATCATGGACTCTCACGATATGGGATTGACGACTGTTTTTACAGTCCGGACGCCCAAAGGAAAACGCCTATTCAAGTAAAATTGTTCACAAGCGCTTTAAAAGCCTTTCAGTGCAATAACCGCATAGTTATGGCACAAAGAAAGCATTTGGATTATTTTTTACGTGGTAGAATTATTGGAATCGCCCAGAGTGTCATCTCCAGGCTTTGGCAACGATTCCAAGATGATGGTAATGTGAGTAGATGTTACAGCACAGGTCGCCCCTGAGTTACAACGCCGAATGAGGACCGGTATATATATTTGGCAGTTACTGCCAAAAGAAACAGACGGAACACAGTATCAGACCTGTCTCGTCAGCTCTCTTCGGCTACCGGTACGACAGTTTCAAGGCAGACCGTGTACAGACGCTTAGGGCACATTGGTCTATATCAGTGCTTCTCAAACTTTCAATACTGGCGCCCCCCTTTTCGATCACAATTTTTTTCGCGCACCCCTTATACATTAATAATGTACTGAATGAAATAATAATGCACTTTGACGATATAAAGTTACAATAGGCGATCTTAATTATAAACCATACAAATTAGTAACATAAGTATTAAAAATTTTGTATACTACTTTTAAGCAAAATAAATAAATAAAATAATAGGATAATTATTATGTTATTTTTCCTTTCTCTAATTTTTAAATTGAACATATTACAAAATGCGATAGCTGCTTAGAAGACAAAATATAGATATCTGCTAAATATAGAAAAAGAACTCAGAGGGTCAATTTCTAATAATAAGCATTCCTTATAAAAACTTTGCTTTCCAAGACAAGCTCATGGACGCCATTAATACTTATTAAACTTGTTCTTAATTTAGTATTAATTAATTAGTTATAAAATATTCTGTGCAGCACTGATAAATTAAAAGTATACCGGCTTAAGTGCCAGCTCTTTGCTCGAGTTCATTTATAAGAAAATAAAACATTATTGATATAATAGCTGAATTGTAAGGGAAGCAAAGCCAAGTGCTCGACAATGTTTACAAAAACGTAAAATGATTTTTTTAAAATTGTTGCTCAAATTATAATTAGTTTTAAGCGAATTGTAATTTTAAGCCTCACAGAATTAGCATTTATAATTGATGTTAAACAGTAGCGCACACAGGAATTTTTCAAGGGGGAGGGTCCGGGGTCGAAAGTTCACCAATCTTGTATCAAGTTCCTTTTGATTTTGTCGATTTTCGGGAACAAAACACAGTAAAAAACTAATTCTTGAATAAATAATTAGCATTAACTAATAAAATTAATCATTAATAACTAATACTTAACTAAATTTTGCGTAAATTTGCCCCACCCCTTGTGTGCGCCACTGATGTTAAATAATGATCAATAATATAAAATATCGATGAAGAATAATTGTATTATTTTTAATATTTAAAGTGAAAAGACCAACATGTTTTAACCCGGGAGCAGGCGCGCACTCGGTACGGTCGGGGTTATTGAGTCACCCCAATCCTCTTTTTTATAATTATTTTATTGTACACGATGCAAATCATGATTCCAGTGAATAATTTAGCTCAGAGAAAGTTTACTTACCTACTTTCAAGGACTTTTCAATTTTTCTTTGGTAATTAATAAACAGTTTTGCCAGAATTAACGATTTCGTAATCTGTGTGTCCCCTGCGACCACTTCCGGGTAAAAAGTATATTCATTATGATAATATGTATGTGCAGCGACCTTACAGCTCAACATAACGACTCCAAAATTGAACTGAATTGATCTGTTATTATTGTAGCGTGCCTGATTCCATGTGTTGTAGTTTTTAAAAGTTTACCTCTTAATTGCTCGTTTAATCTTTAAAGTTAATAAATGTTTATTGTTATTTAATTCAACCGTGTTGTAGTGAAGAATGTCTAACCACGCAACGCGGCAGTGGTGACCCCTTTTTGGACTTAAAAACACGTAAGCTATTCTGTTCTACTGGCGAATGCAATACAAATTCTTCTACTACGGATGATCAGTACGTAGCGAAAGATTTTTTTCTCCTTCTCCTCAAGGCCACTTGAAGCATCTGCTCGGAGATTCGTTTCGCTTCCTGCTTATTCAACAATATGACTAGTGAAACCGTTGAAGTCGCTCGTATTGCGTTGCGGCTGCCGCCGTTTTGGAAATCCAACGTTCGTCTATGGATTGCGCAATGCGACCATGCATTCACATTCAGTGGTATCTCCAGTGATGATACTAAGTATTCTGCTTTGGTTGCGAACCTGGATGCTGAAACTCTCTCCTACGTGTCGGACATTGTGTTAAGCCCTCCGAACAGTGACAAATATCACACTTTCTCGCAGCGGCTCATCACCCAATTTAGCGACTCGGAGACTCAAAAAATTAAGAAACTGCTTACTGACCTTCAGGTAGGATATGAGAAGCCCAGCCACCTGTTGTGAAAAATGAAAGAGCTGTCTAATGGCCAACTCCAGGATGACTTTCTGCAAAGTTTGTGGCTTCAAAGAATGCCACCACATATCCAGACTGTTTTGTCTGCATCCTCAGAGTCTTTGGATAAACTGGCTATCATCGCTGATAAGGTTTCTGAGGTTGTTGGTGCATCCTCGACTATCTGTGCGGCCAAAACTGTTCCTCCACCATCCCAGTCATCTTCATGCAATGCTCAGCCAACCATGGACTCTCTCGCCAGGCAGATCCAAGAGCTGTCTCTACAAGTTGCTGAACTGACAAGAGAGCGCAATTCCTCTCGCCACCAACGATATAGTTCTGACCGCCGGAGATCACATTCACGCTCTAGGGGTGTCAATAGAGGAAGTGGCATCTGCTACTATCATCGCCGTTATAAAGAGCAGGCCCACAAGTGTGTTTCAACTTGTGCATTTGTGCAAAAAAACGAGTAAGCTCTGTCATAGCTGGAATGGCAGAGCCCTCGAAACATACCAGCCGGTTATTTTTATTAGACCGCAAGTCTGGCCAGAAATTCCTCATAGACTCTGGAAGTGAAATCTGTGTCATCCCACATTCTCCAACTATGAATAAATCACCTCAGTCTAACTTCTCCTTATTTGCTGCTAATAATACCAAAATTCCAGCCTATGGTATGGTCCGTAAAGAACTGAACCTGGGTCTGAGGCGACCTTTTATCTGGACTTTCATAATTGCTGATGTATCATCTCCTATAATTGGTGCTGATTTTCTAAAGCACTTCAACCTTTTAATCGACCTTAAGAAAAAAAAGGTTGGTGGATGTGGAAACTTCTCTTTTCACTTCTTGTGTTTTTCAAATATTGTACAGCCCTCAATCCTCACTGTAGATGCAAACATCAGTTTTAAAAACATCTTATCGGAATATCCAGACCTCAGCAACCCTTCTTTAATTTCCAAATCAGCATCACATGGCACAGTCCACCATATTATTACTACTGGCCCACCAGTCACTGCCAGGCCTAGAAGGCTACACCCTAAACTGTATGATGCAGTGAAGGTAGAATTTGAATTTCTTCTTGCTCAAGGCATTATTAGACCTTCCAAAAGTCCCTGTTCTCCTCTTCATGTTGTGCCCAAATCTGACTCTACAGTTAGACCTGTTGGGGATTACAGGCAGCTGAATTCTGTTACTGAGTTCGACAGCTACCCCATGCCTTATTTGAATGACTTTGCTCATGCACTACATGGCAAGAAGATATTTTCCAAAATAGACGTTTTTAAGGCATTCCACCAAATCCCTATAGCTGAGTGTGATATTCCTAAGACAGCTGTAACAACTCCATGGGGTCTTTACGAATATACCCATTTGTGTTTTGGCCTTGTGAATGCACCACAAACCTTTATGCGATTCATGCATGAAGTACTAAGAGGACTTCCTTTTTGTTTTGTCTACTTGGATGATATTTTGTGTTACTCAGAAAATGCTGAGGAGCATCGTTCTCACTTAAGAACTATATTCCAAAGACTGAGCTCATATGGTTTAAAACTAAATATCTCTAAATGTGTATTTGGTGTGACTGAACTCATTTTCCTTGGCCACTTTATCACTCCTGATGGCATTAAGCCATTGCCTGACAAAGTTCAAGCAGTTCTTGATTACAAACAACCAGAGACTGTTGGCTCTCTGAGAAAATTTTTAGGACTGTTAAATTTTTATAGACGTTTCTTGCCCAAAGCAGCTGAACAACAGTATCTTTTAAGTGAATTTTTAAAAGGTTCTAAAGGTAAGAAGGACTCAAAGCCTTTAAACTGGTCTTCTGAGGCAATTACAGCATTTCAGAGGTGTAAACAAGCTCTTGCTGATGCTGCACTTCTTGCTCATCCTTCACCTTCTGCCCCGCTTGCTCTTCATGTGGACGCCTCTGATTATGCCATAGGAGGTGCACTTCACCAAGTTGTGGACTCTGAGTTACAGCCATTGGCTTTCTTTTCCAGAAAACTTACTTCATCTGAAAAGTCTTACAGTGCCTACGACCGTGAACTCCTTGCTATCTACTCGGCTATCCGACACTTTCGGTATATGCTGGAAGCTAGAGATTTCACAGTGTTTACTGACCACAAGCTCCTCACTTATGCTTTTAGGCAAAAAAGTGACAAGTGTTCTCCACGGCAGATCCGTCAGCTGGATTTCATCTCTCAGTTCACCACAAATATTGTACACATTCCAGGATCTGACAATATTGCTGCTGATGTTCTCTCTCGTGTTTCTGCAATCACCTTCCCAAGTCAAATTGACTATGACTGTATTGCTGAGACACAACAGACTGATCAGGAGCTTCACACCCTAATAGCATCTGGAACTTCCTTGGAACTCAAAAGGTAACTTTTCCCAATTCGTCTACTGAAATTATGTGTGATCTATCAACGGGCACAGCCAGACCCTACATCCCAAAACAGCATCGCCAAGATGTTTTCTCTGCTATGCATAATTTATCCCATCCTGGCATACGTCGATCAGTGCATTTGATGAAGCAGCATTTTGTTTGGCCATCAATCTCATCAGATGTAGCTAAGTGGGCAAGACACTGCCTAGCTTGTCAAAAATCCAAAATTCATCGTCATACTAGATCACCTCTTTCATCATTTCAAGAACCTTCCCAACGTTTTGATCATGTTCATCTGGATCTCATTGGACCTCTACCTCCATTAAATGGCTACACCTATTGCCTGACAATGATTGACCGTTTTTCGAAATGGCCAGAGGCCCAACCTCTCAAAGACATAACTGCTGAGACTGTGGCTGAGGCCTTCTTTTTTCCTCTTGGGTGTTTCGCTTTGGAACTCCTGCAATTCTCACAACCGACAGAGGCAGGCAGTTTGAGTCCTCGCTCTTCAAAGCTCTTAGCAAACTACTTGGTGTTCAGAAGTGTCGTACAACTGGATACCACCCTCAAGCTAATGGGATGATCGAAGAATTGCACCGCCCATTGAAAAGTGCAATCAAATGCCATGCTACTGAGCGTTGGACAGAAGTACTCCCTATCATCTTACTAGGTCTACGAGCTTCTCTTAAAGAAGATATTCTGTGTACCCCAGCTGAATTAGTTTTTGGGACCACTATTCGACTGCCAGGGGAGATGTTTGACTCTTCCAAGCCAGACGATGATGTTGTGAATTTTGTTTCGAAACTTAAGTCTCACATGCAATCACTTCACCCTAAACAACCAAAACACCATGGCAAACGTCCAGTTTTTATCCATCCAGGACTGTTGGAAGCAACACATGTTTTTCTTCGCCGAGACATGTTACGTCGTCCACTTCAACAACCCTATGATGGCCCTTTCAAAGTCTTACAAAGGAAGGATAAAGTGTTTTTCCTTGACATCAATGGTAAACGGGTATCTGTATCTATTGATAGATGCAAACCTGCCTTCTTTCTTAACACTGAGGACTTTCAACTACCTCAAACCAAGAATGAAACACCTGCTACTGTGGAACCTAATGCAACAGCTTCAACACCTGCTACTGTGGAATCTGATCCAACAGCTTCAACGCCTACCCAGCCATCTACACGTTCTGGTCGCAAAGTTCATCTTCCAACTAGGTATCGTTGACACTGGAAGGGGAGTATGCAGCGACCTTACAGCTCAGCTTGTAGCGTGCCTGATTCACCATGTGTTGTAGTTTTTAGAAGTTTACCTCTTAATTGCTCGTTTAATCTTTAAAGTTAATAAATGTTTATTGTTATTTAATTCAACCGTGTTGTAGTGAAGAATGTCTAACCACGCAACGCGGCATATGTTACTGCTAAAAAATTGTGTGAAACGTTTTTCGTTATGCTTTATACATTGAGAATATTTATAAAAATATGTCTTGGCCAAGTAATCCTTTATGAGATAGTGTGTGTGCTCTCTCTCTCTCTCCGTGGTTTTCCAAATATCATAAAACTCTTTTGCATGAAAAAAAGCGCAACAGAGAACACGTAAGAGAGGGGTCATAACTAACTGTACCAATAACTTAGAAGGTCAAACAGATTACAGCTATAATGTGCAGTATTTCAAAAATAATGACAGTGATTAATTTTTTATGTTCCTAAAGTTTTTCGATTCTGGGTCCGGGATCTGGTTTTTCTCTGAAAGAGTAGTATGTTAGGGTAAAAAAAGCGTAATAAAAAAATCTCTGATCACGGGATGACAGTAAATCAAATAAAAGTTTTTTATTTGGTTATAGGATCAAAGATAGCTAATTAGGTATTGAAGAAGTTTTTATTTTTGATGGCTTAACCCTCTAAGTGGATACCTTCCTCCTGAAAAATTATTCGGAAAGCGTTTAACTCTTATTTTGAAGTTCGCTTTAAAAATGCAACAGACTTCTTTCCTTTCCCCCTTTTAGAACTTGGGAGGTCGAACGGGGACAATTTTATGACCTAGTTCGGTTCCTTTGTCAAGTAAGAACCAAGAGATCAATCGTTTAACGCTAGCTGTTAAGTTGCCTTGGGCAATCTTCTTTGATAGCTGTAGTGGAATTCGGTGTTTCTTTCTCCTATATGTTCAGTCACAGTAAAATTAAAACAAAATGCAGGGTAAAAAAAAAAGGAAAAAATGAAATAAATAGTATGCTAGAAATTGAAAAATATTTATATTTTCTTCAAACAAAATTTATTTTTCTGTCATTTTTTAAAAATTAAAATATATATATATATATATATTTGGTATTGCGATTTGAACCAGAAAAAAGCATCCTGTATTCATTTTTGAATATGAGAGTAAGAAAACGCGCTCACTTTCCTGTTTTTTAAAAAAAGTAATGAGGTAAAAAGAGCAAAGGCCCTATCTCATTTTTTAAACAATAACACAATAACTGGTACATACGGTGATATACATACGATGATTATATTTATGAAATAAAACCGATCTTTCTCTATTCAGTTATATTTTTAATTTAAAATAGCATAAAAAAGGATCTCAATACTTTTAATTTATTTTAATTAAAATCATATAAAAGATATTTTTATGTTAACTGAATATTTTTCGGAAAGAATTTAAATTTTCCTTCCTAGTGTTCGCCTTTTCGAACTTCTTGTATTAAATAAAAATTCATTTTCTACATCGGCATTTGTGATGGACATAACACACATTCAGTCAATAATTTTTAATTTTAATGGGGGATATACTTCTTCAAATGCGCATGACAGCACTTCTAACCATTTTCTACTCAAGTTAAATTTCTTATCTTTCTGTTTCTTTTATTACAAGGAAAAATGTCACACATCGTAGCTACATTTTCATACAATTCAGTCATTACAAATTCTATTGTGAGAAAAGTTCTCCCTTAGTAATTTTGTCTTTCAAAAAACAGTACACTTAAAACAATTTTGTTCAGTGAAGTTAATCGACAGTTCCACAATGTATTCATACCAAATTTTTTAAAAAAATTTAACACTTGAAAATGTATCCTGTATTAAATTTTCAGTATACACAAATATTTCCTGCTGTAGGGAAGATATAGTATGAGAGAGAGATGTGGTGTGCGGTTGTGAAAGAATGTTTTCGTACGCGCGCGCGTTTAGACTATTTTTGAAGATTTAAATATCACTGAGGCTGATCATATAACTGCAAATGAGTCTTATTTTAATGTGTGCTGGTATCAAAGTAAAACACTTTACAATATTAAACAGCCTATGGGTTTATACTCAATATCAAACTATTCGCAAAATGTAGCTTACAACTTCTATTCAAATTGTAAAGAAACTGAAATATAAATATATCTTACTGCAGTCAAAAATATTCATAATATGTAAATATCCTATTCCTCCACTTATTTCAGTACATTTTAAAAACTGTAGCTGAATGCAATTTTTTATATTTATAAACGAGGCATAAAAGCTCACACAATCGTAAAAATGTCTCTTTATCATTTTTAAATATACTACTATAAAACGTATATGGATTGTAAGATCAGTTGTAAAATCCTAAAAGCTTTTAGAGGAGCTAAAAATATGTAATTTTGGATTGATCAAATGTTTAATATAATACACAAATATACATGTTATTAAGCACATACATTTGAAAAATAAAACTTCCTTCTGAAATAAACGTAATTGAAAGAAAAATGTTTAATTGCAAATGAGTGGAAATACATGTTTATCTAAGGGGTATCCCCAAAGTGAGGTAATCCTCAAACTTAAGACTCAAACTCAGTGGCACAACAATCCATGAGGGCCAGGAACTACTGTGCCCATCATAATACACGTGACCATTGGACGCTGAGGTGCATGAACAGATGTCCCGATTTGGTGGTCTGTCTGAAGAGAGACCTTCAGTCTTTAAGACCCGAAGCAAGCTTGGTACTCCTTTATCGATCCAATGTAGCGGGGATGAAAGGCAGAGTCGACCTTGCGCAGCCCGTTAATAGAGCCCCAGACCTGTGGTGTGGAAACACTATACACTACCACTCGATCCTATTCGGTGAAAAATAAAATTTAATGTTAGAATCTTATATAAATCCCTAATGAATGAGGGAGTCCAAACTTTTTTTTTTCATGTAAACTGTTTAGACGGAAATGGTTAATTATGAACGTTTCACAAGTTGCATAAATTAAAATTCGTTATATGTTACATAAATTTTTAAGGTGCAAAAGGTGTATTTCAGCTGCACGAATTAATTTTAAAAGGAATATGGTTACGAAAAAGTAGTACAAATCTATCTAAAGTAGGGTTGGTTACCTTACATATAGTCAAACGCAACAATGCATTGGAAGCCAATTCCACAATTCGTTGTTATAAAAATGTATGGAAAATTACAAGATTTCTTTTTGCATTTGTAATTTATATATATATAATTTTTCCTGGGAACTTTAAAAGCTAGAGCGGCATCCATCAAAACCGCGGTTCTCTCTGTTTTTCCAGATCGCACCTGACTAAGCCGGCTCTGCCATAGTAAGTGAAAATGCCGGATTTTGTTTGTCAAGATCATTTTATAGCAGACTGCATTTTTTATGTATTTTAGATGGTCGTTTTATATTTTCTACATCAATATCTTAATGTCTGAATTTAAAATTACATAAAATTCTTGACATTTGCATCAATGACCATGATAATTTTTATTAGTATATGAATGTGTCATCAAACGATTACATGACTAGTATTAACATATTATTTTAACCATTTAATTAATATTAAGTATAACATAACGCACACAAATTTTCTGAACTTTAAAATAAATATTTCGAAAACTACTTCAGATATACTCAAAATTTTTCATTCCTACGCTTTAGCTTCTCAGTTTTGCTTCTATGTAAGAATTTATTGTAATTGAATATTCATCAATTGTTTTAGTATATTTTTTGCTCTTAGCATGCAGTTTTTAACTGAATTGTATGAAATCGAAATATATTAAAAGATACCAAAGAAGCTATATAATAAAAAATTTGAAATTTTTATTATACTCAAACAATTGCTAAAACTTTTAAATAATTTTTAACTGCGCGATGCATTTTTTTTTTCGAAATTTCAAATGGAATTTCTAACATAAAATTTCTAGCTTTATACGGTCGAGATTTCAAAAAATATCCAGATTTTAATTACTTATTCAGTTAGCCTTTAAAAAAGATAAATGTTGAGAGGTATTTTGTATAAATAGATATTTTTGAACAATAATTCGAATGTTTTTGAATAGCTCGAATTTAAAATTGATTTTTATGTTTATGTATATGCATAAATGTCTACTGTAAATGTTTCCGTATATTTTTGATATTACCATTTATTCAAGCATTCAAGTTATAAAAAAAATGTGTGAAAATCTTCATTCATGTTGTCTTTGATGTAAACTGAAGTTCAAGCACTTAAAATTCAAATATAATTCGGTGTATTTTAACAATATGTAACTAGGCACTGTACTTAAACTTCCCTGAACACTTGGGCTTTGAAATCTAAAAAAAAAAACTAATAAATCTTAATTATTTTTTTTTTCGTTATTATTTTTATCAAAGTGTAAGAAAATGTTTCAAATGATTTGATGAAGTTTAAATTTATTCATTTTTAGAGTGGTTGGAAAATTGAAAAGGTTTCAAATTTTAAAGTGTTTGGTGTTTTAATTTTTTCGGTATCTTATAATAAAATAATCATGTTTCAAAAACTGAAAGCTTTGATTAAAATAAGAAAAATGAAGCGAAAGAATATACTTAAAAAAAGATAATTTGTCTATCTATATAAAATAGCAGATTGCACTGACACGCCCCAACTTGTTACAGTTTCAAATTAATATGAAACCAAAAGGGAATTGTAACATATTTTACTTATGCGTTGGGACTTTACAAAACTTTTAAAAAACGAGGTAACAAATAAACACTTCCTGGGGTCTAAAGAAATTTCCCCTCGATTTTTTACGATTGCCCCAGGGTCAAAACACGGGGTTTCCTGCGAGCCATAAAACTTCCTATTAGTGTCCTGCTGTGTTGCTTCCACCGTCCCCAATTATCTTTCAAGATGTTAAACCTTTAAAAGGGGGAAAGGATTTCAGAAAATTGCGGCTAATCCGCTTTTGAAAACGTTACTTGAAGGCAGAAAAATCCGTGCAGTGCATTTTCGAAGCATCTTTACACTGACGGAATTTTCCGTGCTATCCGGTTAGAGGGTGAATATCGCCTATAAATTATATCAGAGTAAAAGTGCATTTTTTATTATGTCTGAAAGTATTTTGTTTTAATTCATTCCAGTAAACTAATTATTTTTTAAATCTTTTATTTTCGATATGCTCGTGCCCCCCAGGGGGGCTCACCCCACAGTTTGAGAAGCACTGGTCTATATACTCGTAGGCCTGTCAGATGTGTTCCACTTACCACAACTCACTGTCACCTCCAATTAATCTGGAGTAGAGAGCATGTATTGTGGACACCACAACAGTGGTCTTGTGTGATGTTTTCCGAAGAGTCCAGGTTTTGTTTGCAGTCTGATTCTCGCCGGACTTTAATATGGAGAGCGCCAGGTACCCGTTACCACCAAGAGAACACAATTGAACGACACCGTTACGGTGGTACAGGTTGGCTCGTTTGGGGAGGAATTATTCTTGGTTCCAGAACTGACCTGCATCTTCAGAGTGTAACGATGGCAGACCACATCTATCGGGATGTCATTCTGGAACAACATGTACGTTTGTTTCGGGGCGCCATGGCTGCTGAATTTCTGTTTATGGATGACAACGCCCGTCCTCACCGTACAAACATTGTAGACGAATGCCTTCAATCGGAGGATATCACCCGTATGGATTAGCCAGCATACTCACCGGACTTGAATCCACTAGAGCATGTGTAGGGTATGCTTGGCCGACGAATTGCAGCCCGTCAACCCCCTCCCACCTGTCTACCAGAACTTCGGAGGGCATTGCTTGATGAGTGGTGTAATATTCCCCAAGATCAGATTGATAATTTGATACTCAGCATGCCTAGGCGTTGTAAGGCCTGTATTGCATCGTCCGGGAGACATACTCCGTATTAACCATTATACTAACCATTATACTACTGTTTTTTGTTAATAGGTTCTTTTGCGAAATTTGCTCCAGGGAGTAAAAATCGCAATTTTTATTAATTATGTCAAACATATAGCATCTTTTTTGCTCTTTACCTTTTGTTTAATAAATAGACTTTACAAATAAGTCAAATTTGTTTTGCTTCTGTCTCTTTCTTTGCCTGAACTTCATTATCCTTTATGGACATGAGTGTATATGAAAATTTAAATACCAAGATATACATCAGCGTACAAAACTTAAGTGACTTTCCAGAATGTTTCGTAATTCCAAAAAAATCCACTGGGTAACACGAAATTCCCACTACAGAGTCACAATGTAACACTTTAAGGTTGGTAGACAAAAAATTAGTTATACTAAAAAAATTACGGAATAAAGCAAAGAAAGTATTTGATAGAATGGTGATAAAAAAACATTTTGTCATGAGGAAGAACAAATTAATGTCCCTTAGAAAGGGATATGACCTCCTCTAACTGCAAAGGATACATGACGCCCTTTTTTCATTCTAAATACCAAATTATGCAGTAGTTCTTGAGGTAAGAGGTGCCATTTTTCAAAGACAATCTGATTCAGCTGTCTGGGACTCTCCGGAGCACTTACATGTTCAATGGGATTTAAATCAGTAGTGTACACTGGCCAATTCATTCTGAAGATATTTTCACTTTGTAGAAGCTCCTCAAAAGCAGAGGACCTGTGAGAACGACGTGTATTGGCATCGACAAAAATAAAAAATCTGCCCCCATTGCACCTCGGAACAGACACACGAGTGAGAGGATAATTTCCCCTTTATAACAATCTCCGGTAAGAGAGCCACTGTCGAAAATACGGAGCTCCTTTCGTTCATTCAATAGATAATGCCTCTCCACACCCCTAATATGCTCTTTCCCTGATTTTAGTGGGATGTAGTTGTATTCCTACCTACATCCATATCAGCTGCCACTCAAAATAATTGTTCGGAATGAAATGATTCATCATTAAGTAGAACGTAATTTTGTTGATAAGATGCCCAGTCTTTGTATTCTTGACACCACTGTAAGAAATACCACCAATGGGCTGCTCTTAGTGGCATGCATCGTTCAAAATGACGAGCGAATAAGCCACCTTATAGAAGACGTCTGGCCACAGTATACCATGATACTTGTCGTCTGGTTGCCATATGTTGCCTGATGTGCGGTTCCTGTCTTTTCCACCAAAAGACTGACATACCAGTCATTATTTGCCATTGTTTTCATCGATCAACTTGATGCAGCCCTTGGCACTTAAGTTAAATATATTTCAATTCAAGTCCTGTCTTTTTTACCTTTTTCGTCAGCGTAACACTCCTCCTAGGATGATGATTTTCGCAAAACAGATATTTAGTGGATCTGTTCGCAGCAAAGGAGACAATCCTACTCGGTTTCAAGTCTGAAGGTCTACTAGTTCCAAAACGGGAATTTTTCTATCTATACGCCCCTGTAATCCCCGAACCCCTTGAGTCGATATCCGTTAAATCTTTCTTAGCAAATAATTTAAATAAAAAGAGGAGGAGGGAGAATTTTTTAAAGCTATAACGTTCATTGCATGCCCCTCGGCAGTTGATTTCCCCAATCTCGCTCTTAGCAAACGAAAGGAAAGAAATATATTTGCCAAATTTCAAGTATCTAGGTCTAGTAGTTTTACAGACCTCGTGATGAATGAGAGAACGAAACGTTTTTCTTCAATATATATATATATATATATATATATATATAGATTAAATGAAAAAAGCGACTCATTCGCTCAGCATGATATCTCCAGAACTATTAGACGTAGAGATTCGAAGTTTGGCAACCCTGTTTCTTTTGTCTAGCACCAAGGCTCGAAAAATTGGGTCACAAGTTCATGACTATTAGGGTACAACGTTCCCTTATGGCAGAGAACAATTTAGCAAAGCTCGACCTCTTTGTTGTAAAGGATTAATACCCATGGAAATGACAAGAAAATCTAACTTTTTCGGACCAAACACATTTCTCCAGATTTATGACAGTATTATAATGCTGCACAAACCATGGAAAACTCTTTTTCAAGATCCAATTTAAGGGAATCCTCATCACTTAAAGCTATTAACAAATCGTCCAAGTAAGCATATATGCCCATGGATATCCCGCGAAACCTCATCTATAAACCCGAAAACTTTAGGTAGCATTATGAAGGCCTATTGGCATTTGCGCATACTCGGAAAGATCAATAGGCGCGATAATTAGTTTTATGGATATCTTTAGGCTCAATTGGTATATGATGATATGCTTCTACCAGCTCAATTTTTTAAAAAATTGTTTTATCGGCAAGATCCAATGAAAAATTGTGGATATGCCGCAGTGGATAGGAGTCAGGCATAGTAGAGAGATCACCCCGGAGAGAGAGAATCCTCAGTTTTCTTTTTTACAAAATGGAAAGTCTCTTTATGTCACTCACTCTATAAGGATCTGCTCCAATTAAATTTCTTTCAAAAGAAACCCAACTTATTCAAATACTGGATGAATGCAAGTCCACCAGCAAGTAGGACTGACAAACACTGGAGGAGGAAGCAAATATTGAAGGATTGAGTTTCGATGCAGTAGGCAATTATATGCTGCCTTCTTTTGGTATTTAAAAGTTGTTACAACAACAAAGAAATTTGAAGAAAATATGAGTGAAATCAACACTTACTTGCAATAAAAGTCCATATAAAAAATATCAGTACTATGTCTGCCTTAATAAGGAAGGCAGTATTGTCGATAAGATGCTTATTTTTAGATTAAATTTCTCCAGAGAGAAATTCAGCCTCCAAAATAGGAACAGAATCAAGTTTAAATGCTTTGAATCAAAAGCTCGAATTAGGCCATTATTTGTTGAGCGTAAGCTGTTTGAGAGCCCTGTATTTAGTGAAATGCTTAAAAATACAACTCACCAATGTTAACTGAATTATCAAAGATATGTAGGTAGCTAGATGAAATCCCAACTGTTGCTTTCGTCATAGATAATATCTTCTAAGTTCTCATTAAGGAAAGCGAAACATTTTTTAATATGAACTTTCTGACTTTAATTCTTGTGGTGCCTAAATTTACTGAAGCCTAGAAATTCTTTTTTCAAAAATACCCCATAGACCTATCTTTTTACTTAAAAAAGAAAAAAATTCAGCCAGTAATGCGTGTTAAGAAGGTTCACCTATGTGATTTGTTCGAAAAAATCGATTTTTTTTCCTTTCATAAATTGCTTCCTTGACATGTCTAGAATACGACGATAAAGTGATTTTTAAAAATTCGAAGTCATTATAAAGATACAGCAGCTGTTCGGAGCGCTGAGTTGGCAGTCAAAGGCTGGGCCTATTGTGTACAGTCGGCTTGAAACCTGAGATAACCTTCTATACAAATATACGTTCTTACAAGTATAGACAAGTTTTTACAGGTTTAAAAGGAAATATCCATAGTTATTGAATATTTTGTCAAACTTGTTTTAGTCTTGGTTTAGCTTCGAAGAGCACAACAGCTGCAAATTATTTTTGCAATGAGTGGTCGAAAAGGAAGTACGACAGGAAATGTTCATCCTGGTCGTAATAAAAAGAGAACGTTTAGCGGAAACCGTTTTACCACCCAAAATGTTACGGAATTTACATCAGCTTCTGTGAGAAAACTAAAAAAAACAGCATAAACATGAAGATTCCCATCACTTCAAATTCCTCATTTTGGAGTTTGTTTCAGTATTTGCTGCTATTTCTGAAACTGTAATAAGTAAAACTTGTAAAAGTGATTTATCTTTCTCGCAGAGACGCAGAACAATAACGAATCTATAAATTCGTTGATTTGGACTTTTGTTCCAAAACATCTACATTCTGGCTCCAAGATCGATGAAATTGCAACATACTTATGTCATTATCTGTAACGAAGGTTTTGTAGGAGTATTAAAAGTAATGACGACTATGGGATGCCCTGTTGGCCGCGAAGCGCATACTTATGAACAGAAACGTGATGAAACGCGCTCTGAGCGGCGCCGTTAAACAAGAATTGATACAAGAGCTAAACAATCTGCTTTGGAATAATTTTAAGAGGAAGAGAAAGGAGTACTCTATGCACCAAGCATCACCAATTGGGGATAAAATAAGTTATCATAGTTTTAACCAAACTTGAAACTTTAAATGCGTAACTTTCCTCCATCATATCTCAAAAAAGAACAGTTTGACCTAATGCCTTCAAATTTATATGGTAGACTCAGCACATATAGACGCACGGAATGGACTACGATAATTTCAAAATTACCAATATTTCTACTTTTTTTACAACAAAAACGACAAAAGAAGCATGAAATTTGGAACTTTTTCTTCAGAGGCCTACCAAAGCTCCAATTTTTGTATTTTCAATTGAATGTAGTCTATTCCGTGCATTTAAGCTTACAAATTAAAACGCCGTTTTTTATTTGTTTTATTACTTCAGATAAGTCAATCTGCCGGAATCGTGGAGGAAGTGAGCGTCCATTTTTTCCGAGGCGGGTGCGTTTAGAGCGCCAAAACTCACGTTCTATTGATATTTTTGGTTAACAATTTATATAATACTCTTAAAATACATATAAATAAATGATAAAAAAAACACTTAAAGCTCTATATCTTTTACTGGTCGTCAAAAAAAAAAAAAAAATCCTTAAAAATACTTGAAAAGCACGCCGTCACATAGGTGAACCCCCTTAATTAAAATTTTCAGTAACTGCTGAAAGCCCAATATGGGGAAGATATTTCATGAACCTTGTGGGCAGTTGTTGCATGTGAATCAATATCCCCAGCAGAAACAGACAGGATTGAAAGTAGAAAATGGTAGACATAGTTTCCATGAAGAGTGCAAAATATTTAGTAAACCTTCCAAAAGTTTCTTACCTCCAAATACTAAATCTTACAACAAAAATTTCAGCTTAGCAGATCTAAAACAAGTTCCTACTAATCTCTCAATTAATGCCTAGTACCAATCCCGTTTAAGAGAAGAACCTTTATTTGACAAAAGAACCTTTACATTTAACAACACTTTCTATTTCGAAACTGAAACCAGATAACGATGCATAGTTTTATTTATGATATTACCTCCATGAAACTGGCTCTCCATTTGAAAGACCCTTGCCTCTGGATTGCTTTTCCAAAAAGATAGTTTGAAATTCTATCCACGATGACACAAGTGCCACATCAGGCGATATAAATACTATGCAAGCAAAAACAGAGGAAAAGATGCATATACTGAGAAAATGACTAGAATAACCAAGAAAGAGAAAGGTAGAGAAAAATATGACCTGCACTCAGGGAAAGACTTACGGCTGCGAATCAATGGCACGAACTTGAAGGTGTATCACTGGTAAAAGATTCTTGAAGACTCTCAGATGAAAGTTGTTAGAAATTTTTTTTTTAAACACGGGTCACCAATTTAGCGAATGCATATTGTAAAAATCACAAACTAAATCTAAATCCATGAAATAACCACTAAATTTAACTAATATAGAAAATTTATTATTCACGAAGAAAATTTAAATCTATAAAATGCATGAAAAATATATGAAATAGCAGACAGCCACCATATCAAAAGAGTTAAAGTAATGAATACAAGCTTTCAAATTCCTTTTAGAGTTGTCAAGCGTAGCTTTGCAGCTATTTGTTCAGGCCAACAGGTTATAAGGATAAAAATATCGATTGGCATACCATAGAGAAATTTAAAAAATGTTATGATTAAAGGTACAAAAGATATTTCAACATTAAATGGGTTAATAAAAGCAAAATTTTTCTTAGTTGGGTTTAAAGAGAGTTTCTATTAAATTCCTATAACTTAAAGAAATGAGTGAAATAAATATTTATAAAAAAAATTTACAAATACAAAATAAACAAATAAGTTCTTGCCGTTTGCGCGTTTCCGTTGAAAGAAGTGAGAATAAGTATGCAAATTTGTGTATGACGTGATTGAGAAACTGTCAGTCGAGAGTAGGAATATCAGTTGCTATAAATGCAAGTCCGCTGCTCACATTCATCAACCGGAACTCGTACAGTAGAGAAGCGAAATGGACATATCGAAGGAGCTCGTTCGGGGTTGTTTACTTTACGACTTCAAAGTGGGCTTATCAGCCGCTGCATCAAGTCGCCAAATATGTCAAGCATTTGGGGATAGTGCTGTCAATGAACGTACAGCAAGGCATTGGCTTCAAAAATTCAGGTCGGGATATTTGTCCCTCTGTGATAAAGCTTGAACAGGGTGACCACAGGCCTTGGATGACGAAGCCCTGCAGGAGGCCATTGATGAGGACAGTAATCTTACATTTGGTGAACTTGCCAGACAATTCCACACTTCCAGTGAAATGGTTAGACTTCTTCTGCATCGCTTAGGTAAGATGTACATGAGTTGCTACCAATGGGCCAAACGGTCACTGCGGACCAGTATTTGCAGCAGTTGGAACATTCACCTTCATGGTAAATCCTTCACCAATGAAGCAGACGTGCACCAGGCTCTCACGGACTTCTTTGCGTCCCTCACCCACGAGCTTTACCGCAAGGGGATATAACTGGAGACGCGTTGGCAGAAGGTGCTGGATGACGATGGTGATTACTTCGAGGACACACACACACACACTAACACAATGGGCTACTCGGTTTGAATGTCATGTTCTTTTGGATCATTAAAAACGGCAAGGACTTTCTGTTTACCTTGTATAACAAAGCCCTGAAAATCTGAATTCTATGAAATAAAATTTTAAAATTACTACTCCAATCACTTTTTCATAATTTTTATTCATAAATGAGGGGGAAAATATCAAATATTTAAGCTACTCAAATTTGTTTTCTTATTCAATGACTGCAATTTTAATTATTTAAAATGAATGATAATTATATAATTTCAATCAAATTTAATACAGATAATATGAACCTAAATTGGACAGATGAAGTATTAAATATTTCCCCCTTGATTGAAAATCATTTTAATTAAAGAAAAAATGTAAACAAATAAATCAAAGCATTTTATTAAGTAGGCTACAATTTACAGAACAATTTCTGAACATATTCATATTACAAATAAACATGTAGATTTGAAAATCAATATGAAAATTTAATAAAAATGGATAATAATTTTCTGAAAAAGAAAACAATATAACCAGAAAAATACAATTTCATATGAATTATATACACATATATATAATTTGTTTAACATTTAAACAGGATTAAATTAAAAAATAAAACAAGAATTTCAACAAAATCGGAATAATGATAAAAAAGTATATAAGATTAAGATTACAACTCATATATGTCAGACAATTAATAAATAATTTGAAAGAATTTTATACTTTTTAATGATTTCATTATCAGAAAAAAAAACTAAAAGAATAATATAAATTCAAAAAGGTCAGAATAGAAAAATTATTCCATATTTTAATATATATATAATGTAGTTACATATTAAAATAATTTTTACATAATTTTAAATAAAATAATTAATAATAACCCAAATTAACATGGATTATGACTGAAGTTATAAATTTGCAATAATATAACACAAGAGAATCTAATATGGAAATGAATATACATTTTGACAGAGAAAAAGAAATTTCTTAATTCACAACTTTATTATATATATTAACAATTCATTGCAATTTTTGAAACAAATAAGATATGAGTAGCAGCATTAAACTTTGTTCATAAGCATTCACCTTACTTTTATATAAATTGACTTTATTTTTCTGAACATAATTGAATTCAACACCTTTTACACTATTAGTTTGTAAATTAAAGAAAAGTTTGTATGAAAAATATTAAATCCCCAATATGGTATAATATTTATGACTAAAAATAAACCATGTAAATGAGTAGAAATATTAAAGAAAAAAAAATACTTTAAAAAAATATTTAACTTTTGTTTCATATACAGAGAGCATTTAGTCATCAAAAAAATTTTCAAGTAAATCCCAAAATAAGAGAGATTTAGTTTAACACTTCCTTTATTACTACCAACAATGACAAGCTCATATGATTTATAATTTGACCTACTAAGTTAAAGCTAAATGCAGAAATAGTATAATATTAAACACGAGGAACATTTTATACATGTATTTCATACAAATAAATAACTATTTCATAATAAAGACTTAACTTTTTTTAAATGAATATATTATATCAATCAGCAGTATACTTAGTATATTTACAAAAATAGAATTAGCAATATAAGTCCTTTTTCTATTTACATACTAAAAATACAAAATTGCTCACTGTGTGGAATGATTTTAAGCATTTTAACAAGTATCTTTTTCTTGTATTTATTTGAAAACATTTACAAAGTAAACAATGGTTAAATATTATAACTATGGCTATGTATTACATTATTAACAATACAAAAACTTATAACAGTGTCCCAAAACCAACTTGAGTGTTTAGTCTATCCATAAGATACCAAAGAGGAAAAAACTTTAAAATTCTTCATAAAGATAAACCTTACCCACTTTCCTTTTCTTATAACTTTGGCATTTCCGATTTATATCATGAATTAATTTAACAAACATTTTTTACCCTCAATAGTAAACTTTCAAGTAGTAATCACATGTATCAAAATAAATTAAGAACCATACATTTAAGAGATTATATATTATAATTAGATTCTGAACAGCATCCTTGGATTTTTCACTTTTATAAATATATAAATGAAGGCACATTAGCTCAAAAATATATTTTTATAATTTTTTTTTAAAATTGCACAATTTATTCATTGTTTGAACAATATACATAAAAATAATTGCCAGATATATCTAATTTAAAAAATATAAAATATAACATACATATAGAATTTTAAGATAAAAATATATAACATACAGTAAAGCTGCTTACAAATTATTTTCAATGCATATAAAAAACAGATTTTCAATACAGAAGTATAAAATGTTGAACATAAAAAGCACCAAGCATCACATATCGCATGATTGTGATCAAGGGATAACAGCCTTTATTGCTCCATATCCCATAAAACCTGTGACTGTAACTGTAAGCATCACATACGTTCAAAATACTGATTATCATTTTATCCAGAGAAAAAAATGAAAGACTACAATATGTCAGCACAAACCTAATTACATGTGTAACAGTAAACATTGTATTCTAAATCAAATAGATTACATACTTAAAAAATGCATTAAAAACATAGATAAAGACTAGTTAAGGAGCTTCAATCTTAAGTACAAAATGTTTTTGTTTAATATATAACATCAACAGCAACATCAAACAATTATAAAAACTCTTTTTACTAAAGAGATTTATATGTACTGATATATAGATAGTATTTCAGTATAATTGGTATCTCAGAATTTCTATATATATCAGTATTATATATAGATATATCAGTATGATTTAAAATACTCAACTTAAAATATCCACAAGTTTTAATTATAATAATTATATATTTATAATACATTTTATTTCAGTAAATTTATACTAAATATTATAGAAGATAATATATTTTGTAAACTTTCAAAATAGAATTTAAAAAATAAAACAAAAGCAGGGAAAAAAACCTTTTCATTTTAAAATATAATCAGGTGCTCATTTTACACATAGTAATAAAGTTTACAAAAAAACTCGTGCATGGAATTCCTTAAAAAGTATAGATATGTAAGTAGTTCAAACACATTGTAATACTCAATATCAATAAGTAATCTTCAATTAATAATTTTGTGTCTTTTTTAAAATTATTACATGGATAGAATTATTTCTTCTTAATGATAATTATGTGCTCTGTTTTTTTTACATTAATTCAAATAAAACAGAACTTTTAATAAAGTAATTAATCACAAAATTAGTACAGAAAACTTAATAATCATTATCTACATGATGAATATTTAAAAAATTTGTTTGCACTAATAAATCAAAAAGTTCATTTACTAATTAATTAATAATCACGAAAGCCAAAAGATAAATCTAGTTTCCAGTTAATTAAATATGAATGGAAATTTAAGATTTAGAATATGAATTATCACACCTTAGGAACTCATTGAATCTCCTCTGTCAAGACGCTGCTTTTTTGCAGCTATAGCACCACCAAGGAAACCTTCAGCAGTGTTAAAGAGATTGATAGGTGTATTACCATCTGTAATCAAAGCTGATTTAATTCCAAGACCTTGGAGAAGTTTAACCTAAAAATTTACCAAAAATTAAATTTTGCAATAAAAACAAATTATACATGCATATAATACGATACATATAATTACATCAAAAGCTTTAATTCAACAACCTTTAATTCATCTTTTTGCCTACTTTTGCTCAAACTAAGACTGTATTTGCTTAATGATAAAGAATAGGACCCATATTTGAAATATTTTTTCAGATATAAAACAACTGATACAAAAATTATTATGTTCAGGCTTCAATCCTTATAGAGAGCAGCATAGTGAATTGATCCCTTTTTTAGAGGGGGGGTTATAAAATGCTTTGCCTTTTTACTCCTACACTGTAAAGCTAGTTTTAACTACCCCTTTATGTGTTGAAATGAAAAATATGAGAGATTTATGAAAATATTTTTAAATTTTAAAGCTCTGTGTGTGTGTGTGTGTGTATAGTTTAGGCTCTCAGACAAAGACAGCCTTAACCTATCACTAGAACAATACATTAGATTATTTAATGATGGTTTTTGTAATTTTCAATTTTGGTCAGATAAGTACAGCATCATCACTGGGTACCTCACTCACAAAGCTTCATTATATTTAATGAAGACTTGAGGGCTCAGTTTGATATAACATGAGCCAATTATTATTTTCTATGAAAAAATAAAATAAGAACTCAAATCTAACAGCTACAAAGTTGACTTTATCACTGGGTAATTATAGCCTGATTTTAGTGCAAATGAAAAATCTCAATACTGTGCCAATAAAGCACCAATTCAAATTAGACAAAAAAAATTAAATATAAAAGGAAAAATGCCCTATTTATTAATTACAAAAACTAGATGTAATTAATACATTTTAACAGTTTTATGCAAATACATATTTATAGTAATTAAATTATTATTACAATTAGTTTTACTTCATTTATATTTCACACAACAAAGGTCAAATGTATTAGAAACCTATTAACTTCTTGAAGGAAAATTATAGAAGTGTGAACAGAGAATGAAATACAAAATATAACATTGAAAAATATTTATCGTACTTATATTGCATAATAAAATTTCACAGAAAAATATTAAAATTTGTAAATATACTAGTACTTCATTAATTATAAAGCAGATAGTTAATTTCTTCAAAGTTTTATGACTCATTTTTAAAGTAATTTAAAGTGCATGTGTTTAAGTTAAAATATGATAAATTTTTATACAAAGATCAAAACTTTATAGATAAACACTAGTTTTTTTACAGCACAAAAAACAATTATATCATTGAAATCCACATAAACTTTTAAACTAAATTTAAAAATGTTAGGAAACTCTTTACTCACTAAGTTTAGGTTTTTAATGACAAACTCTTAAAGAATATGAAATTTCATGAAGGATTTGGTTCCATGATCAATAAAATTAAGAAAGAATTATGAGGAAAGAATAGTATATGCAATGACACAGACATAAATGGTATTAAAAAAATTAATTATTTAAAAGTTATATAAAAAATTATCAATACAGATAATTTATGTATCAATTCAGTCCGCCTTTTAATTCATTTATATAATTATTATGCAAATTATATTCAACACAATTTCTATAATTAAATTCAATTATGAAACAAGAAAAACGTGTTTTAAATTTGGCATATTACTTTTTATTTAGTTATTTTGAGAAAAAAAACCTAATTAAAAATTTAATTTTATCTTTCCAGAATGAAATACCTTTAGATGAGAATTTAAAAAAATTAATGTTTAAAAGTAATTCAAAATAATTTGAAAAACATGATTGTGATTTACAAACAATCTTAATCTGCCAACAAGCAGAAAATTAAAATTCAATGAAGCCAAAGTTAGAATTTTAAAAAATTATTTAGTACTATTAACTATGTCTAATTAAATAACCCCACTATTTCTCCCTAAATTAATTTGTTCTACTTAATGAAATTAGAAAAATAAATAATTAGAATGGAAATGTACTTGAAAATCTTGTCCAGCACAAGCCACAGCTTGAATTGTATCACTTCCAAGGCTTTCAACCATACTTTTAAATTTCTGAACTTCAATATCAGCTACTTCTTTCAATTTTTGTACATCTATATTATTTTGCTCCTTACGGTAATTTAGTTCTTCCTCTCTAGCTTTGCGAAGACGTTCCAACTCTGTTTCCTACAAATAGAAAATTTTTTACTGCATCTTTTTCAATTAACAGTTTTGATGCTTTATGTAACACTTCCAATTAGTAGATGATTATTCATATCATGTCTCTTTGTATAAAAGGAACATAAACCAAAATTTGAAAAAGAAATCATGTAATCTTTTCATTACAAATTATTTAAGCAAAAAAAAAAAAGTACACATTTATAAAAACGACCAGTGGTGCAAACAGGAATTTTTCAAGAGGAGGGGTTGAGGGTCGCAAGTTTATCATTCTTATATTGTAGCCCAATAAATTGTCAAACATATTCTTTTGATTTAGTCAGGAAAAAAACATTAAAAACAAATTATTTAATAAATAATTAGTATTAATTAACCCTTTGATGGTTATGAACGAGTTCAGTTCACAATCAAATCGTGCTTCAGAATGCGCGAAAACGAGTTCAGCTCGGGAGCAAGATTTCGACCCAAATGGTTAGAAACGAGTACTACTTGTGTTGTAAAACTCCCCAAATCACGCTGACGAGTTTGCTTTGTTCGAATTTATTATTCTGCATTAATTATGTTACAAACGAATCCTACTCGCGAAATTTAGTTAGTTTTACTGTCTACAGATGGCAGTACGGGTTCCATGAGTTTCTTTTCATAATGAAGGGGGATTTTTTTAACCTTGTTTTTTATGCCTATTTTGACATGTTTTTAGGGTGTTTGTAAAGTACAATGGCTCAAAAGTGAAAATTAGATTATTATGATGATGATTTTGATTTCGATACAAAAAGCTTATGAAGTTTTGAGTCTGATGAAGACTTTGTTCACAGCATATCAAGCTTAGAAGACGATTCAAGCAATGAGGAAGATTTTTCAAGTGTTCGACAGTAGTGTAAAATTGATTCAAGTTCTCATGCTCCTAGCTGATTTAGTTTTACTGCTGATGTGGGCATGAAAGCTTGTGTGACAAATATTTCTGATCCACTAGAGTACCTCGAGCTATTTTTTACTCATGAGATTGTAAATTATATTGTTACTGAAACCAACATTTTTGTTGCTGAAAATTTAAATAAATTTAAGAGCAAAGAACATTTTCGAATTCATCATTGGAGTGAAACGAATGCGAATGAATTGAGAGTATTTTTTGCAACATTAATCTTGAAAGGAATAATTACAAAACCAACTGTAAGAATGTTTTGGTCAAAAAGAAAGTTAATTGAAACTCCTAGTTTTTCTAACCTCATGAGTTTGAGAAGGTTTGACCGTATTATGCAATTTATTCATTTTGATAGGAATGAAAACACTGATTCTTCTCATCCTCAGCCAAAACTAAAAAAAAGATATGCATTGCTTTAAATTACTTACAGAAAAATTTTTCTGAAGTTTATACACCCGAACAAGACATATGTATTGATGAAAGTCTATTGCTGTATAAAGGGAGGCTTTCTTGGACCTAATACTTACCACTTAAAAGGGTCAGATTCGGTATCAAAATGTTTATGTTATGTGAATCTCATAGTGGATATGTGTGGTCTATTATAATTTATGTCAGTAAAGGTACAGATGTATCTGAAGAAAATAAAGAATGTTCATTTTCTACTCAGGTAGTTTTGACATTGTCTCAGTTGCTATTAAACAAAGGATACTGCCTTACTATGGATAATTACTACAACTCTCCCGAGTTAGGAAAAATCTAAAACTAATTTTTTTGGAACATTATGACCTAACAGAAAAGATCTAACAAAGGAGCTGAAAACAGAAAAGCTTAAAAAGGGAGACTTACTTGCCTATCAAAGAGGTAAGACCATCAACCATGCAATGGAGAGATAAAAAAATATATTTATTCTATAAGCTCAATTCATAATCCTGAAATCGTAAAAGTCCCAAATAAATTGAAAAATGCGGAAATAGAGAAGCTTAAGATCGTTTCAGATTATAATAATATGATGGGTGGTGTAGATCGCATGGATCAGCAAATTGGATACTATGACCTAACTCGATCTCGTCAAAGGAAATATTACAAGAAAATATTTGGTTATTTATTGGACATAATTTTTAATGCTTTTCAGCTGTGGAAAAAAAAAGGGAATAAAAAAATCAAATTTGGAATTCAGAATTGAACTAGCTGAAAGAATTGTTGAAAAATATCACAAGCAGGCATTTGAAATTAAAACCTGCTGAAATAGTTTCGAATACTTTAAGATTGTCAGCACGCCACTTTCTTGATTATATTCCACCTACAGAAAAAAAGAAAGGACCTACTAGACGATGTGTGGTATGTTGCAGCAAAAATGATGCCAATGGAAAAAGAATTCGCTGTGAAACACGTACTTATTGCAAAGACTGTAATGCCCCATTATGTGCAATTCCATGTTTTAAAGTATATCACACACTAAAAGATTTTTTAGGTAATTACTATATTTAAATGCTTCATAAAGTTTTACATTAGTTGTTTTTGTTTAGTCCTTTCAATTTAATATTTGTCTTATATTTATAATTAACTATTATTATTTATATAATTGATTATAATCATTTATAATTTACTATTTAATAATTATCATTTATTAATTATTTTAAAGTACGTAAAAACTGTTATTTGTGTACTACAAATACTTTAAGAAATCTTTAAAACGCGTGAGGCGAGCTATCTATGGCATCGCCGGAGAAGGGTGACATTTTCAAAAGAATGGCAGGGGAAAACAGCTGCCACTTTCCACTACTGCTTACTAACCTGTGTGAATTAAGTAAACAAAAACTGCTAATTTCCCTAACCGTCAAATGGTTAATAAAATAAATAATTAATTAATAACAAATACTTCATTAAATTTTATATTCTATATGCATAGAATTATTATAATCAACCAAAAGAAAAAATTCAAGGGTGATGAGGGGGGGTTGCTCTGCCCTTGTGTGTGCCACTGAAAACAACAATACTATAAACAATGATACATAAAACATCCATAAACAAAATCAGGTTTATGTATAGTAGAAACCTTAGAGCATTCTTACAATAAAACCTTTAGAACAAGTTGCTTAACCAATAATCAATAATGTTGCTTAACCTTAAATCAATAATGAGAGAACTCAAGCATGCCTCACTTAGCTGGTTGGTTAACTATTTTGGCAAGTATATATGCCTTACGAAAATGCAATTTTTTGCAATGTCATGCAATCAGTAAAACTATTCCAAAGGCTTTAAAATGCAATGAAATGGACTTGAGTGTTTCTGAAGGATTTATTTATTTCACAAAAGATTTTTATAATGATACACTTACAAATAACTGTATAATTATGAGCACCTATGTGAAAAATGGTGGCATTAGGGAGCGAATTTCATAACATTCCTCAGAAAATAAGAGGTTAATAGCAGTGCATAATTTTTTGTTAAAAGTCAAGATGTATAGCTGATAAATACAGAGGTGGAACACTAATCAGAAGGATTTAACTAACATTAAAATGACAGAACTCACACAATGAAAAAACTCACACTGAACATAAAATTGGAAACAGTAGAACTCTGACAATAAGAATTTCTTTCACAAGAATTAATGGCCATGTGACGAATCCCTACTAGCAAAGTACAAAGCTCATTACTATCACTAACAGTAATGAGGAGTTATAAAACTTGGAGAGAAAAGCAACATTTGCATATTACAATAAACACATTATGCACTTTTTAAAGCATATAAGAAAAAGTCCCACAATTCAAGTTCTTGCAGGTTAAATAAAACTTTGCACTTACATAATGAAAATATATTTAGTTTTTAAATAAAGAAAGAAATTAAGCATAGTAAATATTGGTTTTTTTCATACAATTACATAATTTCTTATTGTATTTGTAATTAAAATTATGAATACAAGTAAAAAATATGAGGGAAGCGAATTAAGCAGTTTCAAAATCTAGTGACTAGACACACTTCAGGAGTGACAACGATATAAAATGAAACAAAAATTTTTAATAAGGTGGCAGAACTGGCATATAAAATTATTATTTTTAAAAATATATATATCATTTTTCATAAATGAAAATTACATTCCTCTATATTTTTAAACTGTTTTATAAAAGAAGCAATGTTTGAAAAAAAAATGTTTAATAGCTGTATGAAAATCCTATACCTTGATGAGATCACAGTCATGAATGAAAATTATATTAGTAAATATAAAAATTAAATCCTTATTTTCAAACCAGCAGTCAAGAGGGGAAAAAATACTCATGTAATTTAGAAATTAAGAAAAATGAACTGTTAAAAGCAAAATTAATGTAGCCATTAAAATATGTGAACTTGTTAAATATTTACCAAAATAATTTAAACTTAATTTACAATTCATACTTTTAACTTCGTAAAGAAAAATTAGTAATTCACAGAACAATAAGCAACATACTGCTTCAATTGTCATAGCCTCTGCCTTTGATTTAGCCTGCTCTACAGCAGCTTCAGCTTCAATTCTTTTAGCCTCTGCACGACTCAAAGCTTCTGCTTTAGCCTGACCACAATTTTCAATGGACATGCTACTGACTTTTAATTCCAACAAGCTTTTCCTTGATTTTTCTGCTTCTACCTCATCAGATATTCGCTGTCGTTCAAGGCGACCACGAGCTTCTTGCTCCCTTCTCTCTGCTTCATGTCTACAATGAGGAGATGAAATACATAACATTTTTGTCATAATAAATGTTCCAGCTAGTCAGTTCATGTGTTTCACTATTGCATATTCTAGTTTTTTACAAAAAATTTTTCTTTTCGAATTTTTTTTGTGTGACGCCTGAAATAAAGATTTTGTTTTGAAAAACTTTTTGAAGAATCTTAATTCTCAGACATCTTTATCAATTATCAAATTTGATATTGTATCTCGATTTTATAAGTACAAATCAAACATCAGCTTTGAATTCAATCACAAACACAAGATTACATTTATCATGAATTGCTCCTCATAAACCTAGCCCATTTGAAAACATGTGTTCAACAATTATCCCATTCTTTGCATATTTTGAAGTGAAATATAACAAATATTTTTCATTGTTGGAATTAAAGATTGTAATAAATCTGTAAGCACTTTCATTAGACATTTTTTTTCTCTACTACATCAATACTTTTGTAATTTAATCACCCAAAACAATTAAATAAATTATGATACACACATAATAAATTTCAGAAGTATTTTACAAATTTCCATGATTTTAGGAAATGTTCTTAATCACATATACAACCAAAACCATATACACAGTACCCTCAAAAATCAAAGTATTAATTTTCTCATACATTAAACACTTTTTACAAAAAGTAGCAGGTAACTCAATCTCAGTTTGTTTCATAACTAATAATACCAGTATGCGAAGAAATCTCTCTCTACTATGGTTATATTACTCAATATTATCTAACATTTTTGAATAGTAAGTAATTTTTAGAGTTTGTTTAATTATTATGTACATCAGACTCTAAAGGGATCTATATTTTAAAATTAAATTGAAATAACTCTTTTTGATGATACAGATAACTTATCTCAGACTAGTTTATCGTGTAGGGGGAAAAAACTTTAAATAATAGTAAATAATGATACATTGAACCTAACTACTTAGGCCAATAACAAACCATGAAAAAGAACTTATTCTTTAAAAATATGACTAAAATACTATGATTGTGGAATGAAATCCCTTTTCTCAATCTTTTGATGAAGAGAGGTTTCAACTGGTTAATTTACAAAAGTTAACTTTCCTGTAATTCAATATAAAGTCCAAGTAGAAACAAACAATGACAACTTAGAGTGACTAGCCTTTTATAGAACGAACAATGAAAATTAGATTAACTAACAAGAGATAATCATCTTTAAAGATTCTACAATTTTATATCAAATTGATAAATACATGACTAACACAAAGGAAATTGTGTTAGACACAAAGAATTTGTGTTTTTTGAATGCATTTCATCTTATGGAGACACATAAACAGTTAAAAATCATAAACAATGACTTGGAAGCTGGAACTAAAAAAAAGAATGCAAATAAAATTAATGTGTTTAGTAAATCTTTTGGTGTCAACTAAAAAATGCCTTCAGTATCAAATGTTAACATGTGCTATTAAATCCTATACTAAACTTATTTCATCACATTAGTGCTTAAAAGAATATTTAGTGATAATAACAAGATGATTAAGTTCTCGATGTGTTTGTATATTTTAAGACACTTTGTTTATAAAATTTTATGAGGGATGATCAGAAAAAAAGGTTACAACCTTTTTTACAACCAAAACTACATACGGTTGAGAAATTTTGTTTCCCCAAGGTGAAGACAGATGGCACTATTTGTCATACAGCTGGTGTGTGGGTAGGTAGTGAAAGTTCCCAGATGGTTGAGGACGATTGAAATGGCAAGACACTAAGAAAATTGGTCTCATATGGAAGTGCGAGCTGCGATTTGATTTTTATGGGCAAATAATGTGTCCACATCTGACATTCACAGTCAAATCTAAGGAAGCTGATGGTGAAGAAGCAATGAGCAGACAACAAATAATGAAATGATGTCACTCTTTTCAATCAGGTAGACAGGATGTCGAAAACCCCAATATGGCAGAGAGCAGCCAGCCAAGTTCCTCAACAACAGAAATCAACATGGCACGAGTTGAAGAATCGATCGAAAGAAAATGATCGACTGATAACTCTGCGTGAAATCTCGTCAGAGCTGGGACTGAGCTATGGCAGCGTGCAGCAAATCGTTTCTGATGTGCTGTGATATTCCAAGGTGTGTGCCCTCTGTGTTCCACATGTGTTATCCAATGAGCACAAAGCCACACGAATGATGTGCAATCTCACATTTCTTCAGTATTACCATTCTGATGGCCAGCAATTCATCAATCACATCGTTACAGGGGAAGAAACTTGGCATCCTCATTTCTTCCCTAAAAGCAAAAAAGCAACCATGGAGTGGAAACACCCTAGATCACGAACAAAAAAAAATTAAGGTTGCACCCTCTGCCAGTAATGTTATGGCAACCATATTCTGAGATTCATGTTGTATTATCCTAATTGATTACCTGGAACGTGGCCAGACCATGAATGCAGATCCTTATTGTGCCATTTTGACAAGGTTACACAAAGCCATATGGTGCAAACGGACAAGCACGTTGAGTGAAGGTGTTCTCCTGCATGACAACGCCAGGCCCCATATTGCTCGAGCAATGGAAGAATTGTTGCAACAGTTCAGGTGGGAAATCTTAAGTCACCCCACCACCACCATACTGCCCAGATTTGGCATCCAGTGACTATTTCTTATTTTCGAGGTTGAAGGAGCACTTATCCCATAGATGGTTCTCTTCAGACAGTGCTGTGAAAACATACGCCGAGACTTGGCTCAATGGACAGGGGCCCAATTTCTACCAAAAGGGGTTAAGCAAGTTAGTTCTGCGATCTGATAAATGCCTAAATAGACTTGGTGATTATGTTGAAAAGAGCAATAGGGGCATGTATGCCTCTTAATTCCCTTTTGTATTTTCTGTCTATTGTTAATAAATATTTCTTTATTTGACTTGCAACCTTCCTTTTTATCACCCCTCATACTAGTATTTCTATATTAACTCTTTTTAATTTTTCTATCCCATTTTATATTAGATTAACACATTTACGCACAAAATTTACTACAAAAAATTTCACTGCTTCTAAAAATAAACAATCACATTGAACAAATTATATAATTTTAAATCAATATAATCAAATAATCATTTTAAATAAGCAGAGCGTATCAATTCAAGGCTTATTTGCAAGCATAGTCTAATATCCAAAAATGTATATATAATCCATATAACTAATTTCAATTAAAGTATTACACTTGATTTGAGATGTCTAAAATTTGAGACTGATAATTATTTTATTGCTGAAAAATATTTTTTAAATTTAAGTAATTGTACATATAAATTACATACACCAAAATTTTTGGCAATATATTTGTACAAATATGCTTAATACAAACTAATTTTATCAAAGAAAAAAAATTGAATTTGTCATAATGATTTATAAAACCGAACAAGAAATAAAAATCTAAAAAAAATAGTTTTCAATATATTGTATTTAATGATAAATTTTTTTTAAAAAAAATAAATGGATAGTTCATGAATATTAAATTTACCTAGCAGTGGCTTCTTGACTTTGAGTGGTAATTTCTATAGCAAGCTGAACAGACTTTTGCAATGAATCTCTGGTTCGTTGATCTACAGGTTCAACACTTTGAATATCCACACTAGTAATATTCAGATTATTTTGAGGGAAGTTAAAAGTTCTTCTAACTTTCTTGTTTTCATCCAATCCAAAAACAGCTGTGCGTATGATTTTGGCAGAATTCTAAAGGAAGAAATGATGCATAAAATATTCAGAACTACAAAATTTTTGAAAAAGTTTTGCATTTTGTAGAAATGTACGGCATTTTTTTAATGAATTTCTTTTTCTGAATATTTTTTAAAAAACTAATTAAACACTATAATTTTCTCATTAAAAATTTCAAAATCAAAAAACATTTTCTTGCATCATACTACCTAGTTTTATATATATTGATTTAGTTTCACAAATAAAATTAAATGATCATATATACAACTAAATAATGTAAATGTAAGAAAATATTTTATATAATCACTTACAAAGACTCCTTTTAAGATTCAAAATAGTGGTTGAAACTATAAAATGCATTGGTATAAATTTCTTGACAATTTTTCAAATCCATCACAATTTCAAATTCCAATACAAATCTTAATTATTTAGCATTCAAAATTTTGTTTACAAGCAAACAATCCAGAATATAAAATAATCACATTGATTAAATTGTGAAATGTGAGAGGGTACCCCTCAAAACCCCCGAAAAATACTTTGGGGGAGAGGGGGGCAGAGCTTCTATGGTGTGCACTTTCTTTCTTGATAGATGAGTGTAGAGCATCCCTCTTTGAGTTTAGTCCACCAAAAGGCCTCATTTTGAAAGTGGAAGTTTCTAAAAAAAAGCAATTCCCCATTTTCACTCATTTTTTATAATATCTGATTTAAGAGAACAGTGAGTAACTATGAAATTTTATGTATTTCCTGTTTGGAAAACATCAGATAAACTACTGTCACAATGTTGAACACCTTACACGGATAGGCTATTTAAAAAAACAATGCACAAGCAGTTCTCTCATTGATAAACAAATTTATGACCTTGTTCTTGCAGACTAATGATGGACCATTAATAAAATGGGGAAGTTACCTAGATTATCTAGGAGCTTGGTTCAATTAAGTGCAATTAACAGAAGATTTAGGAATGAGAAGAGTTGTAGCAAAATGGATTTTTTTGTGTTGCACTTTGGATTCTTCATTCAAGTGGAAATATAATATGCTTAGAAAGAACTTACCTTGTAAAGAACTGAGTTCCGAAGCACAACTTAGATTTCTTTTCCAAGGTTGTTACTGATGACAAGACATAGTGCTATTCTTATGATCTCGAAACCAAATGGCAATCAAGCCATCAAAAAAGCTCATCAAGTGAAATCAAAATACCAGTATAATGATAATTGTTTCTTTAATGTGAGGGAGATTGTGCGTTTGGAGTTTATTCGATCAGGTCAGATTACTTAAATTTCTAAATAGAAAACTTAATGAAGATTATGTAAAAAGGTGCAATAAAAAAGGTATGATTTGTGCCAAACAAGAAACTAGTTTATCCATCACAATACACCTGAAGCCACAGCAATCTCATTGCGCCAGTTTTGGGCAAAAAAATGTCTCCCTTGTACCACACCCCCTTTACTCAACTAACTTCATTCTATTACTTTTGTTCTGTGCTTTTTTTTGTTCCCATAAATGAAAGTGACATGAAGAGACAGATTTAACACAGAAGAAACGAAGATACAAATAAGTGTTGTTGACGACCATTACAACTGATAAGTTTGAAAAATATGAAGAAAAAGAAAAAAAAAGACAAATGTATTAAGTTCAAAGAAGAGTACTTAAGTGATACTGAAATATAATATATTGAAACTTTGAACATATTGAAAAAAAACAATACATTGCTTTTAAACAATTCCATTTTTAAAAGGTGCATAATTCATGTATCAACAACTTTCTGTACATAACAGATATAATTTTACTTGATCCTAATTACTTTTAATGAACTTCAAAAAATATTTTTATTTTAAAATTATGAAAAAGTTCCAATATTAAGATAGAGTAGTATATTTAAAAATTACCCTACTATTCTTGTCACTTAATTATTGCCCCTAATTTCTCTTTCACATTCAACTAACATCAGAATTAGTAATTAATACTAAAATTTTACCCTTTTAGTAATTTATCAAATATCTCTAGATGCCAATGATAAAAAATTTTTCCATATAAATAAAGACGATTAACATACAGTTCTGCATAAATTTATATAATATATATCAATTCACCAGTTTACATTTCTTACTTTCATTAAATAATTTTGCAATTACGTTTAAAGCTGGGTTTGTTTGCAGATCTATTGAGACCTAATGGTAACTTTTATTTTGAAACTCATAAAAACATCCATAAATAAAAATCTCATTTAAATGTGTGTCATACTGGAAAATTCACTTTACGGCACTTAAAAACACCCTTTTTTTATACAATTTATTTTTAAAAATTCTACTGAAAGACTTTTTATAACAATTGAATAATACCTATATCTAAAAAAAAATAAACATTTAACTTTAAAATGCCAAATAAGATCAGAGCACAGAATAATTTACTTAACTATGTTACATATGGCTTAAATTAAAAACTGAACTCTAATTATGAATAGACAATTCATATTTAATCATTAGATAATAAAATTAAGAATGTATAGGAAAATATTTAGCATACATAAAACATATATACATGGTTAGTGCTATAGTACAGAACAATAAGTTCAATAAAAGGACATTTTACACACTGCTGTTTAACTATAAGTAAAAGCTTAGTACTATAATGGCAATCAATTTAACATTTTCTCTCTCAAACACATAATATCTCAGTAGGTAAAGTCAACATAAAATTCAATGTAATTTTCAATTTATAGAACCACATAACAAATTATAAGTTTGCTAACATTAAATTAAAAATTAATAATAATTAGTATCTTTGGAGTATATACTTTATGAAAATCATCAAAATTTGTCCCAGCAACAGAGCCACGAATTCTGGAAGCTATTGCTTTGCAAAGGTCACCAATAAAATCTGGAACACTGAATAATTTAGCAGCTGCTTCAGGGCTTTTATCACCAATATCAAAGTACCTACAGAGATGAAATAAAGCCATTATTAAAATAAAACAAAGACATCCAAATATCATAATCAAAATCCAATCTGTTACGAACAATTTTTCTTTTCTTTTTTAAACCTTAATGCAGGACATTTGATATAATACAAAATGGCTGCATATTTAATTAATTAATGCGATTATAAACTTTATTTTTCTACTGGTACTATAAAAACTTACATATGCCGTCTTAAAAAGTAAGATTTAAATGAATGACAATAATTCCAATACCATACTAACTAACAATAGAAAAATATATAAGATAAGAGGATTAGATAAGAGAGAAAATAGACAAGAGGATTGAAAGATTGGATAGTCTAAACAAGGAAGCATTATGCAATGACAAAGGCAATTTAATAAAAAAATATAGTGTTAAAGTATTAAATAAGTCAAATAGTAAAAATCAGTTTCACAATATGATTTAAGGTAAAACTTATCATTTTTGAATTTTCTTTTTAATCTAGTTTTTCAACTTTCCATCTTACTGCCTCATAATTATAAATGTGGAAAACTTCTTTTTGAAGTGAAAGAAGCTTAATTAATTTTAAGCCATCTTAAAAAGAAATATGTGTGAAATACTTAATAAAACATCATAATAACAAAGTAAATTTTAAATACATTCCTTCTGCATTTATTCAAATCTAAGCTGCACTTTTTTCCCCAATGTAAATGATACTGAAAATTGGATGTGGCTTAGAATCGCAGGAAGAAAAATTCATTGGATTCGGGAAATTGAACATGATACTAGAACAATTACAGGCTTATGCATGTATTTAAGTTTTTAATACTGGTGAAATAAATTAATTATTCACTTTTTATTTGTTCTCAATTTAAATTTTTGTAAATATCTGATATTTATAAACCATTTTTTATTTTTTTACAAAAACTTGTTGAGAATTAGAGGTGTGGTTTAGATTCGAAAAAATACATTAAATATATTTTTAAAAAACTATTAACTATCCAAAAGCTTTTTTATACAGCCACCATATTTAAAAACTTAATATTTCTGTTTAGAATAATACCATCTTAAAAACTAATAATTTTTTTCAAATCCAGTAATGAATAATTTTATAATATTTTATTTATGGAATGAGTTAACTTAATAAAGTTTTTTTTTCCAATGTTAACATTGAAAAAAAATACTTTTTAGTGATTAACATGTTAATTACGATAAAAGCTCATTATTTTCACAAAATTAATGCTAACAAAAAATAAAGAATAATAACAAACCAATTATATGAAAGTTGCAATGAAAGTCTAGCATGGTCAGCAGTTTCAACAGTAATGATATCTGTACAAAAATCAGGTCCCAAGAGTAAGCAGAGAGTTTTAATAACATTTGGTCTTTTTGGTTTATCACCGGAAAGACAAAGTTGTGTAAATTGTTCATCAGGTGCTAGCATTACAAGATCTGGACCAAAAATAACTCTGAAAGTTAATAATTTTTTTTATATTATAAAATTACTGGGTACTGATTCACATACTATTAAAATCAATGTGAATTTAAAAATAAAACACTTGTTTATTTAAAATATTTTACAAAATAAATATTTCAAATAGGAGATGTATTTGATGAAAGTTTCACAAAGTTGATACATTAAAAAATAAATAATACAGACTGAGGTAATTTAAAGTATGCTGACATACAATAATACTATATGCGAGTACATCTAGAAAAAAATCATGAACATATATTATATATACAAAAATAATACATTAATGAATACAATATAATGTATATCCATACATACAATCTAATGTATCTTTCTGAAGAAAATAAGAACATTAAATTTGAAATTTTAAAACCATTTTAAATCACATAAGTTTAAAACATTTTTAACGAATTTTTTCATCTGAAAAATACCTTTAATTCCTAAATAATACAATTTAAGATATTTCACAATAAACCAGAACATTTATATAATTTTTAAATATTTAGCATTCCTCTCAAAAAATATATTAGGTTAAAAACAATATATTAAACATATCAAAATGATTCACTATTTAACCTTTTAGAATAAAAGCTGAAAAGGTATTGCTTTCATATAAACAATTAATAAAACTCAATCAAAAAGAAGGAATTAAGTTTTAAAAATCCTAATGCAATTTTTTTGAATAACTCACAAATCTTAAGATAACTTAGGAAATAGATCTGGAGTTCCAAAAAAAACAGGAAATTTAAAAAACTTGTTGAAACCAGAATATGTATTAATTCCTTCTTCATTTCTGATTATAATTGAACATATTTATAAGTGATTTCAATAGAGAGAAGATAATCTAAGAACTAACATGATCACAAGGTTTAAACCAGGGGTGTCCAAACTTTTTGGGGAAGTATCACTATCTGATAAAAAAAACCCTACACATGCCACTTGCATTTTCAACAAAAAAAAAAGTATGAAAAGGAGAAAAAAATAATTACATAAAGATTTATCATGGGATTTTCGCACAAATAACTCCTTTTTTTATGCAAATATAAGTAGCGCAAATTTTTAAAAATATAATAAATAAGACAAAAGTACAAAGTTAGCTTTTATTGTTAATTAACTTTATACAGGTTCAATCAGTTATATTTGGTATAAAATGAAAGGGAGTAACTTGAATGATTTAATTCTAAATAAATATTAAATAGTCAGTATTTGCTTAATGTGATTTTTGAATTTGCAGTTTTTTTTTATTAAGTAATCTATATTAGGATTAGATTAGAAGTGGCATAATGGAAAATATTAGGAGCTCCCAGCAAAGTCACGGGCCCCGATTTTTAAAAGGATTACGTAATTGGGGTCAGTCAGGCTTTGAACCCCTAGAATCCACTACGCCACTGTAGAGATCAGAGTTATCTCTTCAAGATGCTAACAAAATTGTTTTAGGTGCATATCAGTTAATTTTGAGTTTTTAATGTTATTTTGTTCATAACAGAAAACATTTGTTTACAAAATATATGTTGATCTAAACCTACAGCAATATATGACAGCCAAATCGTGTAAATTTGGAGAATTGCTTGTTAGTACAAATTTCCAAAATTCAACATAATTCGGATCATTTACAGTTGAAATAGCTTCCTTATACTTGTTTTTCAGTATATATTGTGTTGTAGGTCACAATTTCGATTTCAGGTGGGCAATAATCAAAGTCTTGCAGAGATGTTAAAAAAGATTTGTGAAAAGAACAGCATTTTTTATCATCTTGAAAATTAGCAAACTTAGTACTGAACGAATCCTGCAAAATGAATATTAAATTTTTTAATCCGTCATTTGGAGAATTGTTAACTTTGGTAAATAGTTCCTGAATTAATTAACCTTTTTTGCAAAAGCAAAAAACTCTTCATAAAAGTTATAGGACTTAACTTGCGTAGGAAAAATACAATCTTTTCTCTCTGTGATTATAAATTAAAATTATTTAAATTTTCCATAATATCGGAAAGCCAGCATACACAACATTAGAGATTGAGTCTCTACATGTGATTATTTCCCATTGTAATTTAATTAATTAAGTGTATTTCAAATAAATTTTGAGTGTATTTTTTAGTTTAAAACAGCCGCATTTCAATACAATTGTTAAAAAAAATTGCTAATTATTATCATCTTTTCAAATATTTTGAATTTTCAGCAAGTCTTCACATGCCACAGATACAACTTTGCTGTTCTACACTGTGGCACATGTGCCACACATTGGCCATCCCTAGTCTAAACAAATTAGGAATATTTTTAAAGGAACATTCATACTTTCAACATTTTTTCATGCTTTTTAATTCATCGATGAAATTTTAACAGAAAATATACCACTCTTTTGATAAGTATTACATACAATGGCATACACAAGATAGAGATTTGAAGTTTCAAACCTCACTCTTTTTTATCCCCATACATTTTTTGCCTACAAAACCCCTTCCATAAAAGTAGTTTTTGTAGTCTGTTTTATGTTCTTTAATACAAATATAATTTCAGCAGCTAATAGAAATTACTCTTAATTTTCCCATAGCAAACGAAATATACAAAAGAACTTTAACATTTTGACTGCCACTAGTTAATTTGTAGTTTCCATTATTGCCCAAGACACCATTTACAAGTTATCAGGAAGTTTTTCTTTTGACTTGCCATATTTGAGCACCTATAATAAAACTTGTAGTATATCAGAGTAAATATGAATTTTGTAATAGTTGTGTAATTTGTACCACACTGGATACTCAAATTTTTTTACACTGGAATCCCAAAAACTGCCACGGCAGTCAAAACGTGAAAAAATAATGTGCACTTTTAGGAAAATATCATAGAAGTTTTAATTCGTTTTGATTGAATAGTGCATAACTTAAAAGTAACACAAATAAGTTTAAAAAAAAAGATCAGTTATGCCTTCTCCAGAATCAATCAAGACATAATACACATTCAAATAATTAAAAAGAAATGTTCCAAATCTTTATTTCTAAAAATACTTACCTTGACTTTTTTTGTTTATAATCATAAATTTGGACAGCTGCATTGTGTGGAACTCTTAAAGTAACAGCTCTGGCTCCTTCTTCTTCTGATTTTGTAGCTTTTTGTTTAAAATGAGCAGTATCTGCCTTTTGTCTCCAGGAGCCTCTATCACTTAAAGGGTCATGACCTTTATTCAACAATTCTTCTATTTGGGGTGGCAATTCCTTTACCCAAAGTTCCTCATCTTGATTAAGCATATAGGTAGAACCAGAAATAAGACGAACCTGACATAAAGAAATAAATGTAATTTTAAGCTTAATAATATAATTATAAACTTCTAATAGAATCAAATTATTTTAATAAAGAAATTTATAATAAAATATAAAACAAGTTAATAGTTAAATCCTTTTAAAGATTTGAAAAAAAAATTAATTCATTCTTATAGATAAACATTTTACAATGCACTAGATATGTTCTATGAAAAAGCTACATTGTAGTAAATCATATTAATAAAGATTCAAAGGCCATATAAGAACAATTCATGGCTATTTTTTTTTGTTTTATTAAAATGAAATACACAGTAAAATAACTCAAAAAGATTATAATTTATGATTAAAAGCAAAAATTAAATGGAAAACAAAACTCATTAAAATTCATTATTCATCTTTATTATTACTTATGATTTGACTTGGTTGCAAACATTTCTTTGGCTTTATTTTGACTTCAGAGATGGTCTAATATTTAAGAGCATTTTTGAAGTTGGAATTTTAGATTTTATTTTCAATATATAATGTACAAGGATGTACTGAAAAAGTAGTCAGCATCCAGAAAGATATACATTATAGAAATATAAACATCCATACATCAAGAACATTCAATGTTAGTAATATATGCTAGCATATCAAGGTCTTGTCAGTAAGATGAAAAAAAAATCATTTTTGGGGGTTTGTAGAATCCACATACAAGATTCTGTAACCTGTGTTTACCAGAACTTAACATGAGGTAGAAAGCTAAATGTAATGACCAACAATGGATTTAAATTCTGCAACATCAATGCTACAGCTTTAGCAGTTGGCTAGCCTCTTTTTGAAGAAACTTGATGGTATGCACAAACCATCATTAAGACAACTATCATGTCATTGTGTTACAGAATGTCCATAAACCAGATGATTGACTAACAAAAGAGAACTAATTCTTTCACTCTTAGAACAATTACTTTGTTTACAAGTCACACAAAGTAATAGTAGCCACAAAGTAACAAGGCTAATGGATCTTAACAAGTATTGCATAACAGTTTACTACCTTCAAAGTATGCATTGCAAGAGGACATGGATCACAAAAGCTACGGAACAGCTTAAATATTATTAATAGCACATTGCAGTGAAACAGTAAACCCCAACATAAAAAAAATCTGTATTATTATTACGAATATGTTGTAAAAGTATTGCTCAGTAAGGTTTATTTGTAATAAAAGGGACACATGAAAGAAACCCAAGAATAAATTTAAACAATAAATATATATGAAAATATTTTGTAATTACAATAAATACTGAAATTTTTTAATTATAATTTACATTATTTGGAACAAGATGAAAACTACAGGTGACACTTCATAATTTTGAGCTACAGTTGAATTAAAGGGACTACACATGAAAGAATACCTCCCTTTTTAACTTTCATACTAGGCTAAATAGAGAATTTTTTCAGTCCAGCTAAAGTTAACATGTAGCAGTACCCATTATAATATTACTAAACACAGTAGTCTTTAGTCAAACTAGAACTCAAGCCTAGAACAGAACTGGAACACTGTCGGAATTAGAAAGTTCCTCATCGTGATCATTAAACAACTGATTGACCTTCTTGAAAAGTTAGCTGTTATTGAAAGTAAGTCCTTTTCTTAAAGAAAGTAACAAAAAATTACAAATGTAGTGGATGTTATAGTCACACACACACACACAATCATATTATAAATAACTTGTTGTTGTTGTTGTGGCTAATGCCACCTGTCTGACGTCGTCAGAACGAGGCCCACGAAGTCGTGGCATGGGCAAGAGGTGCGCCTGTCGTTGGCCTTGAGCACCATACAGGTGACAGTGCGATTTAAGCTCGGTGAGGAACTCCCGAAGGGACGATGGAGATGGCACGACCTCCATCTCCCACCTCCACAATTTCTGCAAGTGAACTGAAGGGGAGGAAATATTCTCAGTTCCTGCGCTAGTGAATAAGCCCACAAGACTACGGACCCACTGATTTGCCGAGCACGTATCTGTGTGCACTCGGAGGGTATTTGGTGACATCGAGCATCGAACCCAGGCCTTCCGGTCTGGAGTCCGATGCTCTAACCACTAGGCTACCCACGGCCTTATAAATAACTTAAACAAGTATATCTTAAATTCTGCAGTTAAACATTTTCAAATTTCAGTAAATGTTATACAAGATTTGTTCAAAATTCTTACATCTCAAAGCATTTCTCACTGAAAATGAAAAAAATTCTGAAGTATCTTTTTTAATACAAACAAAGGCTGTTGATCTCTACTTACTTGACCAGACTTAATATTTCTCACATATATTCCTTCATTTTCATCTAGTGCAATAGCATATCGTTTGGTAACAATTTCTACTTCAGTTGATGGAATGTATTCAGTAGGACCTTTAATCATCCAACGGTCTCCAGGATTACGATTAAAAATCTAGAAAACAAATATCAATGCAATTTAATAACTGTCTATAAAAAGCCTAAATATAAGTAATGCAGTTTTCATAAAATAACTTTAAACTCAAATTTTGAGAAAATGGAAAGTATAAAGTAAAAAAAAGAAAAAGAATTATCCTCACTTTGATAAAATGTATTTTGCATACAGTTAAAACAATATCTATTGTTAGCAGACTTTTCCACTGAATACATTAGGAGTCAACTTGAGATTCACATACGTATAAAACAATATATAGCTTATTTTCAATTTTAGAGCTAAATTTATTAATATACACATGTTTGAAATTTTTTTCCCTTCAGTTAATGGTATTAATAAACTATATAGAATTCAAATAGGAAAATAAAGAATTTGAAATCAATACTTTTAATGAGCAGAATGAAATTTCTGGAAATTTTAACATTTTATTACAATAAAAAAAAAACACTTACAGGAGTTTCACTATTGTCTTGAAATGCTTCTCTTGCTCTTAAAATAATACCTTCATTTTCACTTAGAACATGAACATCCTGAATACCAGCTTCTAATTTTTCTCCAGGTTGCAAGAAAAATGATTTTTCACCCTAATTTTAAAAATGAATTTAAAATGTAAGCTACTTTATAAATGGCATCAAAAATTAAAAACCATTGCATTACAACCATATTTAAAATATATTTTAAAATTTAGAGAAGGGTGCCAAGTATATAACTGATATGTATCTAAAGAATAAAGCAAAAAGATAAATTTAAGAAAAAAAAAATTAATATGCAAATTATATGAACATGTAATTTAAACTCCTTATTTTTAACAATTTGGACTAGTTTAAGTATATATATATTTAAAAGCATAAATTTCACTTTCACAAATGTTAACCTGCACAAAATATATATGCGCTCTTATACATATTTTGTAAATCTCACAAATCATAATTATATAAAGATCACTTAAATTTAGAACTTCATCTTCTAGATAAAACATTTACAATTATTTAAAACACTATTATTAATTTTTAAAAATCATATACTATAATAAATGTACATAAACTTCAAACCAAATGCCGATTTAAAAAAAATTTAAGCAAACGAATTAATCTTTAAAGAATCAATTCAAAGTGTAAAAACAATCTATAAATCATATAATTTTATAATTGCTCATTTAATCTAACAAGAGATAATAGCACTGATGACAGAAATGATAACGAGTTTTATTTTTGATAACATTAAGTGATTTGAAAATTTCGTAGTGAATTTTTTTTTTAAAATTAAAAAACATTTTAAGATTCAATATCAGATTACACTTTTATTCTAAATTTATTTCATGAAACAACTGACCCCAAAAATGAAAATTTAAGTCAAGCAATATTAACCTTGAAAGAGTATGCAAAAACCTTTTTAATGAAACTGTAAAATTAATAATCACCATATTTCACAAGAATAAATTAGGTAAAAAACAAACCTTTATAAGTTTTTTCCTTCCTAACTGAGGTTTACCATCTGTATCCAAGGGATCCAGAATAACACAATACTGACGATTAGAAAGAGTTGTGATCTTTACAATTCCTACTACATCTTCATAAACACCAGGAATGAAAGTTTCAGTATCTGCTAATGTTATTAGCCATTCCTCCCCATTTTTCCTTGTTTTTCCAAATTCATCTACAAAAGACTTCTTTGCTTTAACATGAACAGCTTCCTTAAAAAAGAAAAAGTACATTAAGAATTTTAAACCATAACACTATAAGAAATCTGTATTTTGCTAGAAATGAAGTAGTTTTTAACCTTTGTACTATTTTACTCAACCGAAAAAGTTATTTTGTCTGTGTGAGTCTATTAAATGGTGTTGGGATCATATTTATTTTAGATCACAATAAATTTTATAGCTCTCTACTTTTTCTTCCAAAATTATAGAAAATGGTTATGGAGAACAGGAAAATGAGATTGTTTTCAACTTTACAATAACACATTCATCAAAAGTGATAACTTTTTAGCTATTTAGATGACTAGCAGAAAAATACTTTAAGAGTTAAAACAAGTTATTTGAATGGACTTTGTAAAATGAAATGTTTTTCATGTTACAAAGTCTTTTTACTTAGTTTTAGTCTTATTAAAGATTTCTTTGAATATATATGTTTCCTAAGTCAATAGATTTGTAAACAAGAGAAAAAAGATATTGTAAAAACACCATTGAGCTATTAATTTAAAATATATAAATGCACTTTCCAAATATATAGATGAGTAATTAAAACTAATCAGTAGATCACCAAATTAAAAAAAATAATTTTTTTAAAAAAAGATCTGTGATTTGACTTTGTTACCCTTACAAAATCATTATTTTACTACTCATGAAAATATAACTATCAATCAACTAAATAAATTTCTCTTTTCATAAAAAAAATATAAACAAATAATACATTGATACAGGAAAAGAATGGTTTCATTGTAGCACTTATTAAAAACAAATCTGTATATAATAAACTATTACAAAGCTAAATAAGGAAAACTAATAATAGCGTTCAGGAACAACAGAATTGGAGAGGTAAATTTTTAAATTTCTCTCTCCTCTCTTCTTGGAAGCTTTAAATTTTAATATAATCTATTATAATATAAAAAAGAAAAGCTATATCTGGATGACATAAACATTGGTATCGTTTGTTATTTTGCAAACTATCTGTACTTGTATTATTTTTCATGCCACTTTTTTCTGGAAAATTAATGGGAAGAGAACTTTCAGTATAGCTTATATCAAACTACAAGTGTTTCTGTTTTCTGAAAGTTCTATTAAGAGCATTTCTGTCCAACATTTCTTTGTAAATAAGAAACAAGTTCAAGGATGGGAGGGAAAAAACATCTAGAATTAGAGATGACAAAATAAAAAGGCTGTTTGTGGTTATTTGCCTATGTTTCATGTTCTGGATGAAAAACTTGCCACATGATGATCATATATATTTAAGCACCTCAACACATGGAAAAATTTTACAAATTTTATGGAATCTCTGATTATTATGCCAACTTCAAAGGACTCGTATGACTTCTTGAATAAAAAAAAAAATAACTGAATTCAAAAACTTCCAAAAAGTTAAGAGATCAAAATCATTTGTGTATGGCTAATGGAAATGTTCTAAAAAAAATTGTTTTTTAGAAACTAAGTTTTTTTTTTCAGGGTTAGCAAATCCATATATATGCCAATCACATACTTTAGTTTTAAAAAAGTTACAAAACTTCTTGAATTATACAAGGAAATATATGGTATTAAAAATTAATATTTAGGAGGAATATATATAAAATTATATATATATAAATCAGAAAAATACATTGAAAACTCAGTGTTAAGGACTAATTAAATTTAATGAACTATGGAAAAATATTTAAAAAGTCAAAAATAAGTTTTTTAGCTTTGATTACAAACCACAGTTCACTATAAATATATCTGCAGAGATTTCTCTCATTCAATGATTTTTTAAAATTTTATTCTATTATTGTTGGATACAACACTAAAGCTACTGGTAAGACTTGTAATTCTGAACCATGATGAAAGAATAAAAAGTGAAACCTGTGCTCGGACCCCATTCTTCAAAATTCCATATTCAACATGACGAATGACTATGAGCCCTGACAGACTTAACATGGATCAGCTTTAGTGTTTGGCACATCTTCAATAGAATCGAAGACATGACTCACTTGAAACAGTTATCGGTTTTGAGTTCTCAAGTATGACTTTCTACACAAAGTGTTTTAACATAAAGTTCCTCCTCCAAAAAAATTACATAATTATGTTTATTATACAATGAATTGGCAATGAAAATAAGGAATTTTGAGAACTGCCTTTTAACAAAGAGTCTCATAATTACAAATATCTTTATTAATATAATACATTATGAAATTTTGCATATTCAAAATTTTAAAATTGGAAAACTATTAATTTGTAAAGTAGGTTGTGACTCAATCACACACTAAAACATAATTTGTCTAACTTTCATTTCAAATGCATAGGGAGCAAGGGGAATAACAAAAACTCAATATACTTCTTCAACATTTCTTTTTTAAAAAGGATTTTGATAATTCATTTGTAATCAGTTTTTCACATAAAAATATTTAAAAGAGTTGAACTAAATTTCCAAATAACTTACTTTATCTGTTAATACATAAGCATTAACTACATCAACTATTTCTTCATAAGCTCCAGGCAAATATGCTCCAGTTTTCTTCACTATCCATTCTTCACCAGTTACTCTTTCTTTTCCATTCCTATCTACAGTTTCAGCAGTAGCTCTTAGTTTGAGGGCTTGATTAGGATTAATCACAATAGCTGAAATAGTTTCCAATACCTCTACTTCTTTCCGTGGAATAAAGGTACCTGAGAAGTAGATAGAAGATTTTTAACAGATGGAGTAATTAATGCTGCTAAATGAAAAGCAGTCAATTAAATTACCTACAAAAAGTTTAATGAATATTATAGTTTATTAGTTTTGGAATAAGTGTATTTTTCCTCCTAGTGATTTAAAGCTCAAATTCTTTAAAAAAATTTGCAGCAACTTTTATACATTTTGTATTAGAAAAAAAGAAAAGCAAAAATTTTTCACTTAAAATGATTCAACAAACTATAATTGGAAAGTCACTTTAATTAGCATCATGCTCAGTGAAAGAATAAGCTACAAGCAAAATAAAGAATTATGTTTACACAACAAGAAACATTTTAGCTATCACTATTAACACTGCATTGAAACAATATCAGGTTTTCAAGAAAACATATTTTATTAATATGAGCATTCCCATATATTTTTTTTAATTTTATGTTATATACATGTATTACAATTCCATAAAGAGTAAAATGTATATCAAACGAAAATTTGTTATAAAATAATAAAAACATTTTTATTTGTTTTTTGGTATTATTTTAATGTTTAACTATAATTATTACAAAACATATTAATAAAGAAAAATCAAGAACCAATATAAAGTTCATATTATTAAACATGTATATACACAGAAAATTCAACACAACTAAAGAAGAAGTAGCCAGAAAATTATGCCAATTTCATGGTAGGCGAACCTTACTTAGCAATACAAATTGTGTGAAATGCTTCAGCACACATTAATGGAAAGAAACAGAACAATAGGTAATAATTATGTTATTTCTGTTAGGGATTGTTGAAATTTTGTTCTTGCCTCAGAGGACACACATAATAGCAGAGAATGCCTTGCCACCATGAATGGAGGCAAGTCCAGAAGACAAATGATATTGCAAGGAGACTGGATTGTGAAGGGCAAGTTGGTTCAGATATCAAATTTCTGCTGATGCTCACCTAGATGCATCTACAGCAAATTGGCTGAGACAAAGGTGGTTCAAATGAGGAAAAGTGGCAAGTTTGAGGGGTGTCAATGAGGCCACAGCAATGTCAGCATGCAGATATTTACATCCTTAGACATCCATTAACAAGTGATGGTGGCCTTGCAAGCCATTTATGGCACTGTATTTGCAACATGTGATATGTTACCATATCAATCAGAATCATTAAACAAATTATGCTTCTGTTTGTCTAATGATAGTTGCAATGTAGGAAGGTGGCAGTCCAATTTGGCTGTATCTGTGGAACATTTCACCAAGTAATGTTGCTTGTATGGTTTGGGACACAATTGCCTAAGATAGTAGATCCCCTCTGGTTCATATTCAGAGCATTATGAAGGCTTAGCGATACCTAGATGATGATCTGTGGCTTGTGACACTCTCCTTCCTCAAAAGGGTGCCCAATGCTCATTACCAGCAGGGAAACACCTGATTGCACACATCAGCTAAAATTTTTCCCCTGGCTATTATTCTCCAAGATTTCTCCTGAACCAAACAGATCTGGGAAGCAATTGGACATATTTTGCATGCCCTGTAAGGGCTGTATAAAAAAAAGAGAGAGAGAGAGTTGACATGAGATGGAGAGCTATTCCTCCGAATGCCATCTGTATTCCCTTTTATTCTTTTCTTAGACATGCTGCCTCATGTATTGTCTTTGGAGGTCCTCAAACCTAATGAGCTGACTTGTTCTCCCCAAATTATGAGTATTATCTGAAAAATCATTGATTGATCGCTCATGATCAATGTTTCTCTCTGCTTGCCAAGTTTCTTTACTTTCTGACCATTCTATGTTGGTGTTGTATTTTGTATGATATTGGTCATATATATTGTCGGCTCAGTGGCTCAAAGATAGCGTGCCTGCTTTGTGAGCCCAAGGTTGCGGGTTCGATCCCAGCTGGAGTTAATAGATTTTCTAGATGCAAAAATCATAGGCACCAATGTCATAAGATTATATGGCATGTAAAAATTCCCTTGAGTATCAGTTTGGCTGTTACTCTTGACGAAATTAAAATCACTGCAAACATTCAGCATCCAACGAGAGCTTGAATTAAAATTAATTCGAGCATCAAAATTCAATAGCAAGAGCTGCCACTAGATGACAACCATGAAATGGCTCTCACATTTGGGGACTTGCCATGCTGCAAAGGCTTAGCCGCAATTATGCAGCCGATTAGCAGGGAAAAAAATATTGGTCATAAACTGTATATACAAACATACATATATATACCCATACATCTAATGTGTGTATATAAACACATAATACTTTGTACAAATTAAGTTCAGAAACAACTTATTCGATACTGTAATGAAATATGCAAAGTAATGTTTCAATCTTGCATTAAAAAAGCAATACATTCTTTAGTAAAATGTGAATAGCATACCTGGTCCTTCAAACAACCATTCATCACCAGCAATTCTTTTGATAGTATCATCTTCAAAATCTCGAACTGCCTTGAGTCGCAAGGCAGTATTTGATGGTACAACTGTTAACGGGGTCACTCCCTGCAATGTAAAAAAATTTAATTTTTTAACTTAAATTTATTTAAGCTGTAACAAAATCTTGTATTCAGGTGTTTAAAAAAATTAAATTTTTAAAATACTAAAAACGTTATATATTTATTAGTTTAAAAGTTTTTAACAAAGTAAAATCCATATATATAATTAAAAACATTTAAATGAAACAGTATTTAAAAAAATTGATTTGAGAATATTAATTTTTTCTATGAAAATTAATATTTTAAAGATATAATTGTCAGTTAAAAATAAGCATTTCATAGTCTAAGAAAGTTCCGTATAATGTGCACCTCCTTTTTTAAGAGGAAACCTGGAATGCATTTGCATAATGCTCTTATGTTTTAAAGTCATTTGTTCAAGGTATTATTCAAAGCTTTATAAAAAAAATAGCATGCTTGTAGAATTACAACCCTTTAAGTTCATAAGAAATGTTATTTCTTTTAAATAAACTCTATTTTGATCTGTATAGAGATCTATTTTTTTCCTATATTCATCTTTTTTTTTAATTTTTAAAGCTCTCACTTTTATACCCGACATATAAAGCACACCTGTAAATTTCGATCTTATTATTTGTGTTAAAAGTGTGCATTTTATGCTGGATTTTAGGATTGGTATAACCAGACGTATGTCAAAACAAGTTAGCCACACAGTAGTACATATATATATTAAAAACAATTTTTTAAAACAATTTTGCTTTTTGTCATTTTTATTATAAATCTTATTTAAACTTTAAAATACTCATAAGGAATCCTTTTCAGGAATAAAAATACTTTGAAATAGAGAACTGAAAACTGCACATAAGCAGAACATGTAAAATTTTTGGACAAATTTTACATGTTCCAAATGTTACATGTGGATTTTTTATTCCTAATTTTTAAAAAAAAATTGGTATGAACCTACCAAGAATCATTGGATATTAATAGATTTTTTTAAAAAAAAATTAACATCCACACACTTATTTAAATACTTAAAATTATGATTAATTTTCATACCACATGAATAACTTCTCCAGGGTATAATGGAAAAGGATCTTGTTGCAATCTCACTTCCAAATCAGCATGTTTTAACTTGATTTGACCAACACTATCATAAACTACAGCACTTTCAGAATTTCGAAGCACAGGATTGCGAATGATGCAATAATGATAAGGAGGAATAATAATCATATCTTGTGGTCCATGAATAACCCTGCAAATATATTTATATAAATATAATGCTTCTTTAAAATAAAAAAATAACAATGATTACTTTTCTGTTAAAGCTATACAATGCAATTTTTGTTCTAAATAGGTGCATTTGGCCTAATTTCTCTGAAAACCTTTAATTTGATATTAGATTTTTTTCCCTTCATTTGTTTAAGCCTGTTTTCCTTTTTGCTAAATTTATAAAAGGTAAGATTTGAATTTATATTGGTTTGCTTCCTAAACCTTTCTAAAAAAAGAGAGAGAAGAATACAATAAAAAAACAGAAGCAAAAACAAAACAAATGCAACAGCCTCTATCAAATTAAATGACTAAACACAATATGCAGACCAATTATAAAAAGTTTTTCACTAGCATTGCAATTAGCAAATGGATTATTTAAAATTAGTAAGCAATTATTTAAGAAATGCATTTAATACAGTAAAGAACATTTCTTTGGAATGCAGTGTAATGTTTTAAATAAATTTCAATTAAATCAGATCCAAAATGTGTGTGGATAAGCTACATCTCTTTATAATTTATTCCTCTTTTTCTCTTAAACTTATACATAATCAACAATTGGATATGGTGCCCATTATCAAGTTAAATAAAATAAAATAAAACTACAGCTATAAATATTCATATAGGCAACTTGTGAACTCATATTTTATATAAACTCCAATAGTCAAGAAATATAATGGTTCCATTGACAACAATCTTTTACCTCAAACTATAAAAAGTTTTGTTATATATGTATGAAATAACAGGAAAAAAAAACATTCTCTTCAATTTCTCAATACAATCATATAAAACCTATCATAAGTTATTATTATTTCGCTTTATGAATAAAATACTTTCATCTATTTTAACTTTTTATGGTCATCAATTATGATGAAAAAAAACACTGTTAAAATTGACATTTCATAAATTGAACATAAAAATTATACCCAAAAATATTTTCATCTAAAATCCTTTTCAGAAAACTTAATTAAATTTGCTAAACAAGAAAATTTTATTTTAATTGATAAAAGATGAACAATCTCTTGCCATAATATGAAAAAGCTTAACACAATTAAAGGGGAAAAAGTACTTCCTCTTATATTTGCTTTAAATTACCTAAAGGTTTAATATAGTAGAAAGTAAGTAAATACTAAGCCACTGGTAATGTACAACTACACGGGTCAACTAAGAAATAAAAATTACTTAATTATATAAAATAAAAAGCACAATATTCATTGGGGGGATTTGGTCGCATACCAGAAGCTTCCTTCACTGTACTATAAAATCACTACCTTCATTTAAACATTTGTTGTTGTTGTGTTGTGACTAATGCCACCTGTCTGACGTAGTCAGAACGAGGCCCTTGAAATTCATCGTGGCATGGGCAAGAGGTACGCCTGTCGTTGGCCTTGAGCACCATACAGGTGACAGTGCGATTTAAGCTCAGAGAAACTTCCCCGAAGGGACGATAGATGGCGACACGACCTCTATCTCCACCTCCACAATTTCTGCAAGTGAACTGAAGGGGAGGGAAATATTCTCCAGTTCCTGCGCTAGTGAATAAGCCCACAAGACTACGGACCCACTGATTTAATGAGCACGTACTCCGTGTGCACTCGGAGGGTATTTGGTGACATCGAGCATCGAACCCAGGCCTTCCGGTCTGGAGTCCGATGCTCTAACCACTAGGCTACCCACGGCCCAAAACAACATTTGTTGTATCTGTTAATGAGTTTCAGAATTTGCATGTTATACTCTTCTGCTGCCAGTTTATTAAGTCATGTGTTCACTGCATCTAGACAAAAGATTGCTCCCACATTTTAGCCATGTAGGTCACTCCTCTTACACTTTTCAGGAGATCAACTAGCTTTCATAATGTGTTTGCACTATCAGAGCAGGTTGGAAGAAATCCCCCTTGTACAATTGGAGTGGTCAAAATGAAATCAGACCTTGCAAGACAGGCATGCAACTTTTGACAAATTGCACATTTTGTTTCCAGACATTTCTCATTTTTTGTTTAGTGAAACAATGTCACAACATTTCAGTTACAGCAAAATTTGTGCATGACTGTTTCTGTAACAACTCAGAACGACCAAGACAAAACTAAGAGAATGGACTTAGCATTAACACTCTTGGCATATAACACAAATGGGGGTACCTTTCTTGATCAGACTGTGACTGGTGATGAGACCTTGGTGTCTTGAATCACCCCAAAAAGCAAGCACCATTCATTTGAGTGGCATCATTCCTCATCAGCCACAAAAACAGAAAATTCAGACTCTTTCAAAATAAAAGGTCTTGGTAACTATCTTTTGGGATAAAAAAAAGTGTTCCTTTAGAGGATTTTATGCCAAAAGAAACTTCGATCAAAGCAAATTGTTTTGTGAAACTCAAGGAAAATTACAGCAAGCCATCCAAAACAGGAGATGAGATCATTCATGAGATATTTACAAAAAAATTAATCGAAGAGTAAAACATACTTGTAACATTCTTTAGTGATGTTTCTCTTTATAAAACATGCTTATGAAAATAAGTTTTAAAAATTTAGTCAGAACACTAAATACAATTATGATTTTTTTGTTACTTGGAAATAAATTTAAAGTTGATTATTTTTTAACCTAAACAAAATGTTAGAAATTTAAAGATTATTCATGCATATTATGATATACAGTCAGAAAATCGGGGCCATTTGTTATACCAGGGTCCAAACAAAATACAAATTTTTTGCACTTACATTATGGAAATTCTACAAGCAAATACGCAAAAAATATCCATAGTTAGAAATTGCATACTTTTTGTTCATCAGCTAAAAATATTATTAATGAATTATGTGCTGGTGAATTGGAAATTTTAAACTACTGACTTAAATGCTTGAAAGTCTTCTTGTTTCCTGACTCACAAAAGTTCTCCGACTTCTTGCAGAGAAGAAAATACTGTATCATTTACATTCTGCAGCATAAGAGAAGGGTATGTTTTCACAGTTTCCAAACAATGTAAAGCATCAGAAAATGTAAGAGTTTTGATATTAGTTTCATTATCAAGTTTAGTATTGGAATTGCTACTTATTGGCTCCAATAAACAATTCCTTCAACTTCAGTTGCACAGATAGGCAGTTTGTCATGAAATGTACCATTATCGTTAAAATCTTAAAATATCAACCACATTGTTGATTGGAATGAGTAATTTTCTATCCTACTCATAATGGGTTACATTCATGACTCATCTGCACCTGTAAAGTATAATAATGGCCTTCACCCTTGCCTGTACAAATTTGCTGCTTACAAGAAGTCCTATTCTGTTCTTGCCAAAAATGTCATTTGAAAAAAAAACCAATTTTTTCCAATACAAACTAATAAAAAAATTACAGGTGCCAAAGTAATTCACTAATTCAGGGCTTATTATTCCTTAAATAAGATTTTGTTTTGTTTTCCTTTTAATTGGGAAAAGAGAAAGATTCGTTAAATCATGAAATTCGTTAAATAGGGTTGAACGTATATGTATTACAATTGTCTTGATAAAAGTGACTGTGGTGCTACTTTGGTGACTTTGCATAATACACAATTGCCATAGGTTTCTACTAATAATCAGAGAACATACACACACAAAATTTAACATTTCATTAAATTTAAATTTTCCGATTATCTCATACATTATAGTAGTATCAATTTCTTTTACGTACTTTTTATTTTTCAGCTGTTTTTATTAAATTCATTTTCTGTTAGTTTTAAAAAAAAAAATTTCCCAGGCTAAACATTAAATCTTTTATTTAACTAAAAAAATACACTCATTTTTTCACTCTTTAAATTTTTTTATGCTTACATGAATGAAAATTCCTATTAAATGTACAACAGGAGAAATTTCATAAAATGTAACAAAAAAGAAAACATTTAAAAGATTGAATACTCTAGATCAGTGCTCCGCAACCTTTTTATCGCTGCGGACCGATCAACGTTTGATAATTTTACCGTTGCCCGCCGAGGGTGAGACACATTGATTGTTTATATTGTAGATTGTTTTGGTTTAACAATTTAAATTTAGTTACATTTAAATATGCCTTCAGAATAAAATATAGTTACACCAAAAATGAATAAAAGTAATTTAACGTGGAATATAAAGTTATTTCCGTGGAAAGTTGCACAAATCCGAGAGAAATGCACCATTTTAAATAAAATGACAATAGTTGAATGTTGTTTAGGCGGCCTGGCACCATTTTATCGACGGACCAGTACCGGTCCGTGGACCGGAGGTTGTGAATCACTGCTCTAGATCAGCAGTTCTTCAACTGTAGTATGTGAACTCCAGGTGCACCTTTCTAGGGGGTCTGCAAAGGTCTCTCATTTAATATTCTTACTTTTACAGAACTCTGAAAAGCCATGGGTTATAATGAAAAGGTGTGCCAACCTAGTCTAGATCACTGAATTGCCTACAATGAAAAACCTCTACATATATTCTGATCAAGAATATTAACTTAGTTTTTTATTTTGCTTAGCCATAATTATAATTTCATTTCAAATTTTAGGATACACTTGCAGGAAAATGTTTCCAATTTGTCCATGAAAAAGCTCTGATGCTTTTCCAAACTACTGATTTATGTGAAAGAATATTTTCAGCTCTATTTTATCCTTAAAATAAGTGCAGAAACTATAGAACTGGAATTGTAACTGCGGATTACAAATATTTAACCTGATATAACAGTATTTGTAAAATAAATGCAGCCCATTCCTTCTCATTAAAAATTTTAATTAATACATAAATATGTTACTTGGAATGAGTATTTTGAAACATTTTGATAAAATTAGAAGTTAACTGTTTTCTTAAGGGGGACTGCCAAATGTACTGAAATGGTTAGGGTACTTTTGCACAGTGAAATCACATTATTCAGGTGTAAAACTTTTGCTGAGAACGTAAATTACTCATAAATCTGCCTTGAAATGTAGAAATGTCATAAAGTCTAGAAATTTTTTAAATTACGAAAAATACATATATCCTTGCTTCCAGAATTTTTTGATGCCATAGTTGGCAAGCTTTATAACAAAGTCAGCAGATGGCACCATGTGTATGCAATTTACAAAAGTTTTTAAAATGTTACTTTAGAAAAATACAATAAACTGCTTAAATACACATTAATAACACTATATTTTATGAAAAAGAATATTTTTTGCTACGAATTTAAACCACATCAGAAACACTAATTTTGCTTTTTTTACATGAAAAAATGGGGATTTAAAAAAAAAAGTAACCTTAAACTATACATCAAGAAACCACGCCCCATGGCATCCTTTCGAAAAGGTAACGGTCAAGTGACCTTGAGATCAGCTGACACACACACACACTGTTAGTTTTTACCAGAAGAATTACTTGCACATGTCAACTGTGGAATTGGTAGTGGGATTATTCCTCAAAAGTGGTCTTCAAACTTTTCTTCACAGAACCCCAAGAACACGGGTGGCCAACCTTTTTGAGAAGAGTGCCACAATTTGATAAAAAATAATAATGAGTGCCACTTCCAACACATCCATCAAACAAATATGGAAAAGTAAAAAAAATGTTACTTGTAGGCTTATTGTGGAATTTTTACGCAAATAGCACTTTTTTTTTTAATGCAGGAAATTTAAAAATAAGATGAAGTGCAAATTTATATAGGTTTTATTGTTAATAAACTTTTTACAGGTTCAATTGAGTTAAGTTAGGTACAAAATAAAAATTAGTAACTTGAAATGTTTAATTTTAAGTAATTATTAAACAGAGTTAGTATTTACTTAATGTCGCTTTTGGATTATTCCTTTTTTTTCTTTTACCAAGTCATCTATATTAGGATTAACTTTTGCAGATGCTAACAAAATTAGGTTATTATAGGTGTATATCAGCTAGTTATAAGTAATATTTATTTTATTATGTTCATAGCAGAAAACATTTATTCACACAAACATATTTTGATCCAAATTTTGAGACTTTTGTCTGAGACAACCCCACTTCAATAAAATTGTAGAAATTATTCATTATTATGTATTCAAATTTCTTTTAATTTTTCGGTATGTCTTCGCGCGCCCCTGTTACAACTTCACCGGGCCACAGGTTGGCCACCACTGAGCTAGAACTAGGTCTTTTTGTGGAGTCCCTAGAACTAGAAAGTATTTTTGTCGAACCCTATGCCACACACACTTTTTTGTAAAGGCAATTAAAAAAAGCATTGCATCGATTATTAAAAATTTTCGATTCGAAATTAAACCGATTATTAATAATATTAATCTGTGATCCAGGTTTCACCCACCCATGCAATATGTATAGTTACTAGAATGTATGCTTGATTTTTTCTCACAAACCGTTGGAAGTCTAAGCCCATTGAAATTAACTGCAATATCGCATTACATATTCTAATCTTAATTTATTTCTATACTTTGTTTTTGTAACCACTTATGCCAAGAAATATTTTTCACTTATACACATTGTTATGAACGGCATTAAAATGTTTAGAGGAATACTGAGTATTTAGTATGAATTTGCAACAAAAAATTTAGGAGCTTTTCTTGCTTGAATTTAGAGTTTGGACATCAAATCTGTTGATAGGTCGATAAGTCGTTACCTCTCCCTTATTGTAGGTGTTTTCCCAACATATGTCAAAAGGGGCACTTTCCAATGGAAAACTATTTAGTTTTGCAAGACGTTGTACTAACGAGTATACAATTATCTCGTGGAACCCGGGATAGTAAACAATAAAATTTTTACAATCTATTAGGTAATATATATAAATAAAACACATTTTAATATATCTTTTATTATAATATAATAAAAGTTTAAAAAGTATTGCAAAATAAAGTTATTATGTTGAAACAAAATTTTCAGTTTCTTAATGACAAGAATAAGTTTTAAATTCTTGTGAGGATACAAACTTCATAGAGAACGCGAATCCATTTTGCATACACATTTATAATTTTTTTCGATTTATTTATTGTGACTCGTGGAACCCCTGGGCACGTATCATGGAACTCCAGGGTTCCGTGGAACACAGTTTGAAGACAATTGTTGTGGAGTGTATACTTTATTAGTGGGTGAAAAATCCGGAATGGTCATTTGATGTCTAACGTTGCTCTACAAAGCAAAAAGAGGGCTATTGATCAGAAACCTAGGTTGCATGACGAGGAGGACACATGAGCAGGCACCCCACTTTCCTAACTACCACATCAGCAGGAGGAATGGCCTCATCTACACGGCGCGTCTTTAGTGGCAACAGGACTTGAGCTCACGACACTCAAGCCATGAGTTCGTGACCACAACCACTAAGTTACTGCGGCCACCAGGAATAGCAAAAACTCTAGTGAAAAGGATAAGAGAGTTAGAATTAGATTTGAATTGTCGGTATGTGACAAAAGGATAGCAATATTAAATGGAAAAATAAAGGTGTAAGATCTCTCTCTCTAGAATAATTGCTCTAAACCTATCACCTTGCCTATCATCTTTTAATTTTTTAGTTTGTGATGTCACTTCCAGTAACATGTACTATAAAAATTGGGAGTAAATAATATTTCTATGCTTATTTTCTGCATCTACAAAGATGGGAAATTCTACATAAGCATTTAAGCTTTAATCTAAGACAAAGCGCACACAGGAATTTTTCAAGGAGAGGGGGGGGAAAGTCCACCATTCTTGTAACATGCTCCTTTTTGATTGTCTATTTTCGGGAACATAAAACAGCAAAAAGCTAATTATTGAATAAATAATTAGCATTAATTAATAGAATGAATCATTAATAACAAATACTTAATTAAATTTTTACGTACTATATACTTGGAATTATAATAAATCGGAAAAAAATCAAGGGCTTTGGGGGGTCGGACCCCTAGGACACCCTCCTTTTGTGCACCATTGCTCTAAGACAATCTTGCGATACCCGTTGGAAAGCTATAAGTACATTTTACTAAATTAATTATATTTTACAAAATCAGTTTTTTTAATTTTGAAATTTATTTTCGATAAACTTTTAAAAATTTACAACATATTAACCTGTTATCTATTTTTGTTTTTAAAAAATCTTGTTTAATAATAAAAATAGCACTTAAATGAAAATTTTTAATATTTTATTAATTTTTTTCATTTAATTTTACTGTAATGAATTAATTTTTATTAAATTCTTCAATGCATTTATGAATATTATTTGTTATAGATCGCACTACAATTCATCAAGTGTGCGACTTTTATTTCTCTTTGAATCTCCAATCATTGAGAGACGAAAAGCGTGACATCAAAGAAGCAGTTGAAAAGTGTTATTTATAGTCATATAGTCGTTGTAAAGATGTAGTTTCTTTTATTAACTTCACCTTAAGTAGAAATAAATTTATTACAGCATCACAAACAACTTTTTTGTTTTTATAAAAAGATATATTTGTGAGAATAATCGATTATTTCAAGGAAATGGCTATTAACTCATACTTTTACTACTGAAGCCTGTTAGAAAAATTATTTTTATGGGAGCAAAAAAAAATTTATTTATTGTTATCCCAAACAATCAGCTTCGGTCACTTCATATATGATAAAAGTGTTGCATAACAATACACCTGACATATTCTATGTAGTACATGTAAATGAAAATTCAAGTTTTAAGTCACACACTGTCATTGATTTTAGTAGCAATAATAATTATTTGATGTTAACATCATTAGATAATAATAAGAGATTAGCTTCTTAATAATATAATTGTAGGTTAAAACGACTTTTGTCTCAAAGAAAATTATAAGCTCCTTTCCAAATTCATTTCAAACATATTGTTTAATTTTTGCGCATGTGTGTGTGTTAGGTAACCAATAACAGCTCAGAAAATAAGCTACATTATGTGGTATCCTGTTTAAGAAAATGTAGATGGTAAAAATAAATTGTACTTAAATTTCAATTTCTGAATTGCCTTATAAGAAACTCTCATCAAGAACATAATAAGTTTCAGTACAAATCTTTAAAAAGAAAACGTAATTTTTCTGTGAAAATGGTCATTAGAGCACTTTTTCATAAAATTGGTATAATCTTTTTTAACCACATTTCCATTTCTTATTTTATAAATTTATGTTATTATTTCTGGTATTTATGAAAATACGACAAAACTGTGTACTAAGAATTAGATTTTAGACGACATAAACTGGTTAGGGAAGTAACTGAGGACAAAAAAAGTATCTGGTGTCTCCCTCTTGGTTTTCCACAATGGAGGTGGGGGAAGTGAAGTGAAGTGAAGTGAATGTGAAGTTTAGTGGCGCAAGGGCCAAATTTGGCCAAGCTGCACCAAACACTTGTTAAAATAAAAGCTGTATAATTTTAAAAATATATATGTTTAAAAGTATATATGTACACATATATGCATGCATACATACATAAAAATATATTAAAAATACAAAGAAACATACAAATTAAATTAAATGTAAAAATCCAATCTTTAAAAGGAAGGCAAAAAGTTTTCGGTGGGGGGATTCCCCACCAAGTCAGATAAGGTTAAAACAGATGTATGAAAGAAGGTGACGCGATGATGGTTAAAAACGGGACAATCTATTAAAATATGATAGACTGAATATGGGACTTTGCACGAGGGACATTCTGGGGCATTTTCACCCAACAGAAGGTGCCTGTGCGTGAAACGAGTGTGACCAATGCGAAGTCAAGTCAAGTGGACATCGTGTCTTCGCACTGGTAGTGCTGCCCAATGAGAAGTGGAAGGATGAATGCTATGCAGTTTGTTGAGGACCTGTTTTGATCCCAAGTCTCTTGCCATACACGATGGATATAGTTCTGTGCAGAAGTTTTTAAATCCTGGCAACAGACAGGCCGCTGCATGTGATCAGACATTGATCGTGCAGCAGTATATCAGCCTGTTCATTACCAAGTATACCCACGTGTCCAGGTACCCAGGAAAAAATTATATCAAAACCCTTCCTTTCCAATTTTTGCAGAAGAAGAAGTATTTCGATCACAGTGGGGTGTCGGCGTTCTGTTAAAAAAATGCAAGGATTCTAGAGCACTCATGCTATCCGTGTACACACAAAAACGACAGTGGTTGGAAATTAATATATGTTGAAGTGCGATAAGAATGGCAGTTAATTCTGCACTAAAGACAGACATGGAATTATGTAAGCTAAAACTTAAAATGGTATTCTTAAAAACAACACCACACCCAACATGTCCTGCAGTCTTCGACCCGTCCGTGAAGACGGGTATGTACTTAGAATACTTACTGCGATGAAAAGAAAAGAGTTGCTGATAAATAACATCGGCAGTGCCTGCTTTGTCATAGCCCGAAAAGGGGTTGTGATAGTTAAAAATTTGGATGTCCCAGGGTGGAAATGCAAGGATATTATTTTCCTGGATATTTATGTTATTTAAGTGGGCGTCATTTAGAACAGCCTTTGCTCTTTTCGAAAAAGGTTTGATGTTAAATGAACGGGCCTCATAGAGTCGGTTGAGACCAATGGCAAGAGCAAAGGGTTTTAATGGATGAGAAGGAACAGACATAGCACAAATAAAATAATTGGCACATAATTGCCTCCGCCTTAGTTCTAAAGGTGGTTGGTGGCATACCACATACAAGCTGGTAACAGGTGAAGTTCTGAAGGCACCAGAGCAGATTCTTAGAGCAGAATGATGTATTGTGTCCAATTGTTTTAAGACAGACGCACGAGCAGAACCGTACACTACACAACCATAGTCCAAACGTGAAAGTATTAGTGCTTGGTACACTCGGAGTAACGAGACTCTATCCGCTCCCCATAAGGTATTTGATAGTACCTTTAAGATGTTGAGGGATCGTTCACACCTCTTCCGCAAGTAAAGGACATGCAGAAGGAAAGTCAATTTGCAGTCAAAGATTACTCCGAGGAAGCGCACCGCACTGACGACAGGTATTTGAATATGTCCTATATGAATAGAAGGATCTGGGTGTAGATTACGTTTCCTGCAAAAATGGACACAGCTGCTCTTGGATGGAGATATCGTGTGTCCATTCTGATCGCACCACTGAACTAATCGATTGACAGTTGTTTGCAGCTGTCGCTCAATTAGTCGCATATCTGAACCTTGACAAGAGACCTGCAGATCGTCAACATAAAGCATTCCTCATACTGAAGGTCGAAGTTGATGAAGTATGTTACTCATATGAATATTAAAAAGGGTAACGCTCAAAATGCTACCCTGAGGAACACCTTGATCTTGAATGAATTTATGAGAAGATGAGTGACCAATGCATACATTAAAATAACGAACAGCTAAAAAGTTAAAAATAAAAATAGGAAGATTTCCCCTTAGGCCAAAATCATACATATTACGGAGAATCCCATAACGCCAAGTTCGGTCGTATGCCTTTTCTATATCAAAGAAAAGGGAAACCAAGTGGTTTCTCCTAACAAAGGCATCCCTGATTTGCAACTCTAGGAATACGAGGTTATCAAGAGTGGATCGGCCCTTGCGGAATCCACTCTGCAGAGGAGAAATACACTTTTCTTTCTCTAAAACATATACCAATCGAGTATTAACCATACGTTCAAAGGTCTTACAGAAGCAGCTCGTCAGAGCAATGGGACGGTAACTCAGAGGATCTGTTGCCACCTTGCCCAGCTTAAGGATTGGAATCACAATGGCCTCCCTCCAGCTGGAGGGAAAGCAATGCTCCTTCCAAACTCTGTTGAATAAAAAAAGAATGTTGGCCAGAGAGTTTGGATGTAGATGACGGAGCATCGCGTATGTGATTCCATCCGATCCAGGGCTTGTATTGTGCGCTTGAGTGAGTGCCTTTTGTAACTCAGTAATCGTAAAATCACAGTTATATGGAAAAAAGGAACGAGTGGAAAAATTAATCGGGGTACGCTCTGATTGCCTCTTAATCTCGAGAAAACGAGAATTATAAGAGGCTGCACTCGATACACTCTGAAAAGTTTCACCCAGAATATTAGCTATTTCGTCTGGGGAAGAAAAGACAGAGTCTGATGTTTGTAAAATAGGAAAGGAAAATTCCCAATATATCCCGTTTGCTGCCTTGACCTTTTTCCATAATTGTTTACTGGACGTTGACGAGTTGAGTGAGGACACATATCGAATCCATGATTGCCTCCGACTCCGACGCCTTACTCTGCGAGCATTTGCTTTTGCCTTTTTGAACCCGAAGAGATTCTCCGTAGTGGGATATCTGCGAAAGATTCCCCATAACTTCCGCTGGTTCTTATATGCTGTCTGACAATCAGCATTCCACCAAGGTTTGTAATGTTGGAATGAATGACCTGAACTCTTTGGTATTGAGAAATCAGCAGCAGCAATCAAAACATTGGTGACTTCTTGTACAGCAGTATCAACACTGTCTGTCTTGACCATTGCATCAGTTATAGTCAACTGCGTGAAAAGGGCCCAGTCTGCACGACTATAAGAATACGTAGGTGGGAAGGTTTTTCCACCCGGATCAGAATCGTGAGAAAGGATAACAGGGAAGTGGTCACTATTATAGAGGCCCTTCTCAACTGACAAATTTAAATGAGGTAAGAGTGATGGTGAGCAGATGGCCAAATCTAATGTGTGAAAGGATCGTGTTGGTTTGTGAAAGTACGTTGGTTCCTCGTGATTAAGCAGACAGAGACAGTGATCAGAAAGCACCTGTTCAATCTGTCTGCCACGAGGGTTCGTCTTCGTACTACCCCACAGAGTGCTATGTCCATTGAAGTCACCAAGTATGATAAAGGGTGTTGGCAACTGATCAACCAGGTTGTTCAAGTCATGTTGGTGGATAACAGTATTTGGTGGCAAGTAAAGACAGCAGATTGTGATTAGGCTCGTGGAGTGGATTCTCACAGCTACAGCCTGTAACGAGGTACGGAGCGGCAGAGCACTAGATGGAACATCGAGGGATGTAAAAATACATACGCCTCCGGACACAGAGGGTTCCTCCGTGTCTTTCCGCACACAACCATACCGACGTATCTTTGTAGTGTGACAAGACTTCAGGAAAGTCTCTTGAAGTGCTACGCATACTGGATGGTACTGACGTACGATGTGTTTTACGTCATCTGTATGCGATCTATAGCCACGACAGTTCCAAGAAACCAGGGAAGTTATTTTTTGGGCGAACTTGGCGAAAGGGGCCCTTTTAAGGGATTTTCTGCCACTTGTTTAAAATCAGCCTCTAAAAGGCTCTCATCTTCTTTGGATGCCAGACCTGTGACGTAATCCGTGTCAGAAGGATTAGCGTCTGTGTCCATGGCATCCGAGGTTTTAAAAGTTTTCCGTCTGCAAGATTTTTTGGAGACGGGAGATATTTCATTGGGGGAATCTTGTTCCCTCGCAATCTTTATGGATGAGTTTTTTTCAGGATTTTTCTTTAAATTGGATGTAGGTTTTATGCACATTAAGTCTATTTTTATGTTATCTTTTCGGGGACAATGTAATTGAGATGGTTGCTCTTTAATTTTCCCTTTTGTCTTAGACATGGGAGTTGGTGGCTGGGGATTTGATATAGTAGATTTCTTTGAAGAAATGGAAGGTAACAGTTGCGTTTGGGCAGAGGATGATGTGGCAATAGCAGTAGGAATATTTGTTCTTTGTTTGGATGATAGTGGTGCAAGTAATTTTAAAGGTGGACAGTTTATTTTAGTTATATTTTCATCTGTTTGGGTAGAATTATTTAAAGTAGAGGATTTGGTAGCTTGAGCGTAGGTTTGAGGTAACTGTGGGACTATTAATTTACGTGCTTCTGGGTAAGAAATATTTTGAGTTGTTTTTATTTCCTGTATTTGTTTCTCTATTTTCCATTTAGGGCATAATTTGGAGTCTGATGGATGAGGTTGTAAGTAATTAATACATTTAGGCTCTAGACTGCAATCTGTGGAAGCATGTCCAACAGATGCACATCTAGAGCAAGTAAGTTGACCGCGGCAGGAAGTTTGTGAGTGTCCGAACCTCTGGCACTTAAAACAGCGCAGAGGATTCGGTATATATGGACGTACTTTGCAATTTAAGTATCCAGCTTTAATGTTTGATGGTAATTTAGGGCTATTGAAAGTTAGAATTAAATTTTTAGTGGGAAAAAGGGATGAGTCTTTTTTTACTGAAATTCTTCTGACCTGGGTAACACCCTGGTCAGAAAGTCCTTCCAAGATTTCTGCTTCAGAGGAAGACAAAAGATCTGGTTCGGAGATGACACCTCGACATAAATTCAATGATTTGTGAGGAGTTACGGTTAACGGAAAATCTAAAAAGGTTTTAGCCAACAAAAAAGATTTACTTTGTAATGCAGATGTAGTCTCGATTAGCAAGTCACCAGATCGTAGTTTTTTAATAGATTTCGGTTCTCCACCTATTCCTATTATAGCTTTGTGGATAACAAAAGAAGATTTTCATGCCATTTCGCAGTTTGGTACTGATAAAATTAAAAAGCTTGAACATTTAGCAATGTTGTCAATAAGGTTGGGTAATCCCGGGCATGAATTCAAAGAATCCATGGGCCGAGCATCGTGAGTTGGATAGGGTGGGATGGGGGTTTTAATAGATGCGTTTTGAGTTTTTTCCTTATTTGGATTTATTTTGAATTTTTTTTTTTTTGAGAAAGGAGGAGAATCCCTTATGATTTTCAGAGGACTAGTTTGGCAGGGCTAGCCCTAGATTCAGCAACCAGTAGTGGCCTCGGGAGAGCCCCCCGCTCTGCAATGCAGGACCCCATCCAGGCATCACCTGGAACTACAAGACAGGCGGGATTATACACCAGCTGATAGAGCAGCCAGGACATGCTGGTTAGGCTGCCCTGGGCTCCTGTACTATCTGGCGGCCTGAGACGCAAAACTCAGCTTTTCTCCTGTACCCTCTACATGGCCGCTTCCTCCAAGACCCCACCTCACCAGTCCAAAGGTCTTCAAAAGTTCAAAACCCCGCTCCCAGTGCCAGGTTTCCCAGGGAGCAGTCCGTTGTGTCATCATACCAATAGTGAAAACCCATCAGACACAACTTCATTCCACTCAGTCCTGGTCTGCCACAGGACTTCGTGGCAGAAAAAGAAAAGATAATAAGTAAAGAAAAGCATTGTCAATTGAACACAAATAAAATAACAAAATCAATAATCAAACATAAAAGTAGCAACAAAATCAAAATATTGAAAGAAATGTAAGAAAATCAAATGAAAAGAACGTAATATAAAATATAAACCATTATACGGTAGTAAAAAATATTAAATTTTTTACCAGAAAAAAATAAAGTTGGAACAAATTTCATTGTCCAATGTGGGTCTGTGGTCTGGACGTGAAAAGAAGTAAAGGGAAATTGGAATGGCAAGAAAAAGGGCCGAAAATAGAGAAGGATCACTAGGGTTCCCCGGGTTCGTGAAGCCCGTGTTTACCAAAGACAGTAAACCCCTAGGGAGAAGGAAAAGATCACTAGGGCACCTCGGGAGCGTGAAACCTGTACTCACCTAAAGAAGGTGAGCCCCCTGAGGGGGAGGTGGGGGGAAGAAGCCCAATTTGTGCTTTTACGACTGCTTGACCTTCTTCACTGTTCAAAGACTGTTATTGCTCATCGTACATTATGCAAGAAAAAACTTGTGCATTTTAGCTGTTGATGTGTTTCCTTTAAATTTGAAAGTAATTTCTACTCCTCCCAAAGAATTTTTTTTTCTTTTTTTTTGTCACCCCCAAAGAATCAGCTCGTTGGCTACTTCATATTTTTAAAATACAATAATTTGTATTGATTTATAAAAGAGTTACTATGTTAATTAAATATCTTCAATTAACGCACAATTCAAAAATTATTAGTAACATAAAAATACATATACTAATAAAGACTGAAATCTGCTTATAACAAAGTGTTGTTTTATACATCAGTATATAATTTCATTAATTCAAGTGATTAGTATGCATTTATTGAATGTATGTAATGTATATGTATATATATACTACGTTATTTTATTCAAAAGACCAATTTTAAAAATGAAACTATATAAATAATTAATTTAAATCCTTTTTCTTAGACATGATCCATAAAAAGATAATTACATACTTATCAAAAAAATTAAACCTTAATCACAGAACAGCTAACCATGAATTGCAGTACCAATAGTGTCAAAGTGATGTATGACAATTAGACTTATTCTGTGCTGCATATGCAAAGTAAAATTCAAGTTTTGTGATTCATACAGTTATTGATTTTAGTAACAACAATAATAATGATTTATTATTAATACCATTACATTGCAGTCAGAGATTAGCTCCTATATGATATAATTATAGGTTAAAACAATTTTTGTCTCATAGAAAATTACAAGCTGTTTTACAACCTTCTTCAGTTGGAAAAAACGTATTAAAAATTAGAGATTTACAGACATTATTAGTTTCTATTTTATGCCTTTACAAATTTTAAATGTGTTTTTCTCAGATTTTCATTTTGGAAGATATGAAAGGGTTTTCTATTCAATAAATTTTTTTTTTCTGTTCAAGATAATTTTGAAATTTTTTGAAGATACTTTATATATATATATATATATATATATATATATATATCTGTTCTATAAAAGTTTTATATAAATTTATATCTGAGAATTCTCGCTAGTTTTTTAAAACATTTAAGTTAATATTTTAAAAATGTTCATAGGTTCCAGGTTTCCAAATTTAACAACATTCATTCTTTTTCTCGGATTATCTATAAGAACAATTATTAAAATTCAACAAGGAAACAGGTTTTCAATTCCATACCAACTTAAGGAAGTGTAATAAAAAGGAAGCTTAATTCGGAAATTAATTCTTTATAAATATAATATAATCGGCCCTCCATTTAGCGAACCTCCATGTTGCGAACTTTTTCCTGGAACCAAGAACATTTTATGATTTTCTTCGTCAAATAACCTCCCAATAGCTAGGTGCATTTTCCATTTATCGAACTTTTTATCTTGGGATTTGGTTTTGTTTTTGAAATATTTCTGGGCCTTCACGTGATGTAATGAGCAAGTAAAATCATTTGAAACGATTAGACTTGAATTGTGTAAAAAAAAATACACCTGATGAGGTATTTTGTGCACTGCAAAGATGCGAGGAATGAGAGAAAACGTTTTTTTTTTAAACGAAAACACTCAAACAAAATCAATAGACTTAACCAGCAGTTAAATTGAAGGACACGCATTCTTAAAATTACTGGTCATAAAATATGCATGTTTAAAATTACTTGTAGGCTTAAAATTGGAAATTGTTATTAAAGTTCGTTAATCATAATACAAAAGTACTTTTTAAAGTTGGAAATACTGAGTATATATATATTTCTTAACAAAGTTGTTTTCCCCCCTGCTTTTCTAGCCACGAATTCTTTTATAGGTAAGGTATGTAAAATAAATAGATATTAACTTACAAAAAAGAAGGCATGGAAACAATTAATTTTATAATAATGTATAGTTATGTGAATTTTAAATTTATTTTAAGTGGTTTTTAAACTATATTGAAAGATAAATCACCATTTCACGAAATTTTCCAAATAACGAACTTTTTTTCAGGTTTAGCGACGACTGTAATTTGGTGAAATTTTTGTCATATTTTCATGTGTATCAGAAATAATAACATTAATTTGTAAAAGAAATAGATGTGTTTGAAAACAGAACTATACAAACTATTTGTGAAAAATTGTTCTAGGTTATTTTCTTAGAAAAGTAACATTTTCTTGTGAAAGACTCAATTTGAAAATGATTATTTCCCTAATGAGTATACTTACACAGCAATTTCAAATAAAATTTGTATCTAAGATATGAGCAGAAAGAAATTTATTACATACCTATCAAACAAAAAAAATTGAATTAAATATGCTAAGACAAATAAAAAAGATCTCTACAAAAATAAAACTGGAGGTCTGTCAAATCCTTCCTGCAAAAATTAAAACTCCTGTCTAAATTCAATCTTTATTCTTAACCCTATGGGCAATGTTTATGATACCCAAGAAAATGTAAACGTATTTGTTCATTCACTGGTGGATATCCCAAAATATTTGCACGGATTTAAAAAAAAAAAGATTGTGTGCGCACCCATTTCCATGGCAATTCTAAAAGACAGCACTTATACAAAAAAATTTCCCCCTTTACTACCCATTCAACCAACGCTGCACCCTGTTGTCCCGAATAGTTTGTTTATTTTACTGCAACCGCGCATGTGTTCTGAAACCTACAATATCTGTCAATCATTTCTTAACCACACCCCGTTGCTATAGTAACGAAGGGTTATCTTTTTACAAATATCATCCCTTTGACGTCATCTGAGTTGCAAACAATGCTATTTGTTGGATAAAGCTAGTTTTTGAAAATATGGCCGTTGGCCTTAAAAAGAAAAAAGCAAGTGTTAAAAAGTCTTTAAGTAGCAGAGGCAGTTTTAGGATTATTGAGGAACCTTTAAATCACTCATTCATGTGTTGGGAGTCAAGGAGGGGTATTCAAAATCTTGGGGGGTCCATGATGTCAGGCTGATACATAAAGGGGATCCATCGCAGTTGTAAGTTTAAGAGAACTGCTGCTCTACATTTCTACTTCAATCTTTGAAAGTGAATTTTAACTACCGACTTGTACTTTTTCTCTACATAGAATACAATTTTTTTTAAAATAAATATTTTAATTTATTTATCCCTCTTATTTCTAGCATGTATATTATATAAATAGATAGATGAAACATACACAATTAGTAATTTTTTTTATCAAAAAATATTATCTAATGCAGTTTTATTCATTACACATTAAATTTTACAGCAATAAAATAAAATGCACTAAATATTCAAACACGATTAAAAACTACATAAAACATCACATAATCCATGAAGATAAAAATAAAAATTATATTTTTAATGGATTTCATTTCTCTAAAAGATGATTGTGCAACAAAATATTACAGAATATGAAAATTGTCATATGTAAAATAAAATTGTTTTTAAAAATTTTTTCTTGAAAAAAAGTTTTTGCCTCTATAATTTTACAAATACTCAAACATTAAACAAAATTTTGATGGCCTATTTTTTACAGTACAAAATGTTTTACTTTTTCTTTCATAAATATTATTTCAATTTTTCCTTTTATAAAAATATCAAACAAAAAAAAAATTACACAATGTCCATAAATAAAATGTATTAACATGCATTAAGCTTTGGAACAAGGTTTTTCAAAATACACAGCACGAAATTATTCAATGTATAAGGATATAAATTTTAGATTCCTCAAACATAAATATTCTTAATTTTTAAGTGAAAAACCATACCGTTCATTTTCTTGACGAATATAAGTCTTTGGTCCAATTTCAACTCTAGTTATATTTGTTGTTTGATCCAGAACATGCATATATTTATAAGGTGGAATTCGAAAGATGCTTTCCTCAGAGTGCCCTTTGAAAGATGCATTTGAATCCTTTGGAGGTGCCATGCCTAATAAAGAATTCTAGATCAATAAAAAGCGCACTTTATAAAAAAACAAAAGATTATACTACAAAATTCAAACCTTGTATACACACTTTATTTAAAAATAGCCAATGTAATAGCAATAAATGAGTATGATGAACTTTTGAAGTAGAGCCTAACAAAAATAAAAATTATACCTAATTTCTAGCATGCTCATATAAAGTGACTGTTAAAAAGAACTTTTATGATTTATCTCACTTCTTTATTATAATACAGAACAATAGATGATATGCTTAGGAGATATGTCATGATAATTTATCTTTCATTCAAGCCTTAAAAGGGTAAATTAAACATTTCTATTCAAACTACAGAATATATCTTCATTGTGTTAAGAATTTATATCACTTACTGTGATAAAAAATTTATCTTAAAACTTATTTGATGAATGAATTCTTTAAATCTGCATGCATGTAAGACATATGTTTTCCATTAAAAAACATGCATGAAAAACTGGATAAAAATTCAGCAGAAATTATTAATTTGACAAATATTGATATCTTTCTACTTTCAAAAAGGAAAGTAAATATTAACAACATTGAAACTATTCTTAATTTTCTTTTCTTTCAAAATTCATTTATTGGAGATTTACTTATAAAGTGAAATACTATTTGTAACAAAGCCAAAAGCATGAAATTAAAAGTAAGTAAAATAAAAATATGTATAATTAAGATCAAATTGCTCTTTTTTTTTTTTGACATTCTAATGAATCAATAGTTACATTTTACATAAAGAAATAAAATCTATTAGCCTTAGTAGAATCTAAATACTACAAAAATTTATCATTTCCTTTAGTTTTGTAATATTTGTATCACAAGAAAAAAAAATTGGTTTCTTTGCAAGCATTATAGGATGAGGGATATTTTCAGCAAATATGTAGAATTACAAGGTTAACTCAACTGTATTGATAACCTTTAAATTTAATTGTTTTAGATAAATAAAAGGAAAATATGACCAATGTGACAATTCAATTTCCTTGATATATAATGAATGCTAGGCAATCTTTTATCTCAAAAGTGCAGATGTAGACTTCCCGTACAGTCTCCAGTGGAACATTCTTCAAAAATCGTACCAATACTGTTTTGTATGGAATGCAATGGCGTAGCTAGTCTGAAGTAGGCCTGGTATCAAAATTTCTTGGGGGCCCTTTTTTGAAGCCCCTTTAATAGCTTAATATATTTTGCTTACACATGTTGGGGCCTCTGAAGCTTGGGAGCCCCTGCAATCATTTCTCAATGTTCTATTACAGTACTTTTTCAGCAAAATTTGAAACTATTCAAAATAAATAACTTATTTGTATATATTTTGTGTGTTATCACCAAAATAGTCTCAGTTAACATTTACACCAAATCATAAAAAATAATTTTTTCTTAATTCTCAAAAGAAAAAAAATATACCCTTTATACCCTTAAATAAAGAGAAAAAAGGTATTTGACAAGTAGATGATGGGATAAAAATGAACTTCAAAAAAATTAGATCTTTATAATAAAGACAGTAATTATCAGTTCCAAGAATTATCCACCTTTGATAAAACCACAATAGAAGGAAGAAAATTGTTTATCAATCAAGATAATAAGTACGATCAATTTATGATTATTCTAGATCTGACATTAATGCACAACGTTTTATGTAAAAGAATACAAAATACTATTTTCAGAAAAAAAATTACAGTGCCTGTGAATAACTTACTCCGAATCAATTTTTTTTCTTTACATCATGAATGTAAAAAAACAAAAAAAAGTTGGTACCTTTCCATTTTAACAGCCCGAATTTCTTGAAGCAGACTTTATTGGTGAGAACATGCAGCATATACATGAAAGAATGTTAAATGTTAGTTTAAGAATTTTTCACATTAGGAGGCATAAACATTTTAATATCATGTAACATTTTTTCATATGGGTTTTTCACTTGAAATGTGGAGATAAAATGTTATCGGTAGGAATATTCCATTTGGAGTCGGTTGTACCATTTTTGACAATTTCATTGTCTGCACTAGCAAAACGGGAAAAAATCAAAAAGTTTATGTTAATTTTTTTTCATAAAACACAACATTGTGGTGTATGAAATATCGACAAAACAGAAGTTTTATTTTTTTTACTTCAGAAATTTTCTAGAATGAGAAATTCATAATTGACACTTATAAGAATGTAACCATATAATTCCTTTTAGAGATATATAATTTTAATTCATACAAATTGATATTTTCTACATCATATATGACTTACTGAACAGATTTATGAATAATAAAGTATAATCATAATTTACAGACCACTAAAATATAGTTCCACAAGTTATATATCATAATTCAAATACACTATTAAAGTTTCATAAGATTCATAAATGATTATATTCTTTAGTATATTTCTTTTAGTTTATAAGCTAAAACAATAAGAAAAGCTTTTTATTGTTTCAGTTCTGACATAATTCACAAATTCAAAAGAAAGACCAGCATTAGATACTTAGTACAGGAACACTTTTGAGAATGGGATACAAATACTTAATTCTATCATATTAAATTTTTACATAGTTACATGAAATATTTACAGAATATCAATGAGTGGATTGCAAAATTTAAAGAAAAAGGTGTCAATGGGTTTGCAATATAAGACATGCTGTTATCAGATACACTGCACCAATTTAATAGCTGCTGATCTCCATGAAAGAACAAAGAGCAAAAATGGGATAATACAGGCTAGTTGTATGATTAAAGTTCTACTCTGAAATATTCAAAATTTATGGTACAGCACATTTTGAGTTCAATATCATTTAAAAATACTGCATGTAAGACATCAACACAACTTAACTATAATGGAATAAATTTAAAATCGAAAAAAATAAACTGAGATTGTTCCCATTCAACTCATTTTCACACACACAACTGAACACTTCACTATTACTTACCTACCTATTTAATGAAGAGAAATATAAATATTTCTGTTGTAAATGCTTCAAATTATGTACCTATATTTTTAGTCAATATGTTTTTTAAAAATATATATTTGTCATTTGCACAAAGAAAATAAGAAGAAGAAAAAAAACTATTCAAATGATAGTCGGATTAGAAAGAAAGAAAAAAGTTAAATGCGCAAAAAATGCAACCATATGCAATTTTCTTTTTACCAAAAGATGTAAGGAGTTGTGGCCAATTGATGTCGTCCAACTCCAGGATAAAAGTAGGTGTGAATCGGGCTTTTTTATCTAAAGAAATTACAATCTATCAGTACTAACAACTTACCAAGCGATTGCATCAAGAAACCGGCAACAGTGTAATCAATTGTCACACCGCACGCAACTTGATGATTAGCTTTGTTTTGTTATATTTGGGATTCGATAAACATGTACATTGATAAATTTATTCTAAATTTTGTAATTTTTTTTTTGTGTGTGTGTGCAGATTTAATCTTAATTATTGGCAAATGACAAGAACAAATTTTAAGCTCTTATTTTATTTAATGAAAAGAAAAATGTCTTTATTTGTTTGAAAGATTACACGAACCAGGTCCATAAATTAAGAATAATGCACATTCAGGCAAAGAATAAGTCAGAAGCAAAACAAATGTGACTAATTTGTAAAGCCTTTTTATTAAACAAAAGGTAAAGAGCAGATAAGATGCTATATGTTTGATATCATTAATAAAAATTGCGATTTTTGCTCTCTGGTGCAAATTACAAAAAACCCTATTTACAAAAACCAATATTACATGCTTGGTATGATGATTAATACATAGCATGTTTGCCAGACAATGCAATACAATTCGTACAACACCTAGGCAGGCCGAGTATCAAATTATGGATCAGATCTTGGGGAATATATATTACACCATTCATCAAACAATACTCTCTGAAGCTCTGGTAGGCATGTAAGTGGTGGTCGCAGCTCGTCGGCCAAATATATCCCACACGTACTCTACTGGATTCACGTCCGGTGAGAATGCTGGCCATTCCATACGGGTGATATCCTCCGATTGAAGGCATTCATTAACGATTTCTACACGGGGTGGGTGGGCGTTGCCTAAACACAAATTTTGCACCCATGGCACCCCGAAACAGCCGTACATGTTGTTCCAGAATGACGTACCGATAGATTTGGCCTGTCATCGTTACACTCTGAACATGCAGGTCAGTTCTAAAACTCAAAATAGTCACCCCTCCCCCAAATGAGCAATACTGCATGACCGGGACGAGTCTATCAATGATGTTCTCTTGGTGGTAACGGGTACCTGGTGCTATCCATATGAAAGTCCGGCGATAACCAGACTGCCAGCTAAACCTGGACTCGTCGAAAAACATATAAGCCCACTGCTGTGGTGTCCACAAAATGCATGTACTCTACTCTAGGCTAACCGTAGGCGAAAGTGAGTTGCAGTAAGTGGAACACATCTGACAGATCTGTGAGCATATAGACCAATCTGCCTTAAGCATCTGTTCACGGTCTGTCTTGAGCCCAGTACCACTAAAGACCCGCCGTGTAGGGCAGAGATGCACGTTAAATCTGTCGAGAGCTGAAACGTCCTCCCGTTGGTGTGGTGTGGTAGTTAGGAGAGGGGGGTGCCAGCTCAGGTGTCGTCCACGTCACTTGACCATGGTTCAAAATTACGTGGTCCGTCGCCAAAAGCCCTCGTGTAGCTGAACAGTGCGACGTTAATATTCAATCAATCAATCAATCAACGGTCTGTCTTGAAATTGTCACACCAGCATCTGAAGAGAGCTGACGAGACAGGCCTGATGCTGTTCTCGTCTGTTTCTTTTGGTAGTAACTGCCAAATATACCGGTCCTCATTCGGCATTGTAACTCGGATGCGATCTGTGCTGTAACGTCTACTCCCATTACCATGCCCTTGGAATCGTTGCAAAAGCCTGGAGATGACACTCTGGGCGATTCCAAATTCCTCAGATACTTCCAGCTGGGTACGCTCACATTCCGGACGGCCGATAATTCTACCACGTAAAAAATCATCTAAATGTGTGTCATAACTATACGGTTATAGCACTGAAAGGCTTATAAAGTACTTGCACAAACAATTTTACTTCTTTGCCTGTATTACTTATATGTACCCCTCTTACACTCTCGTCATTGTGACGTACTATCGGTGTCGTCTGGTGGCTTCTTGCAATTTGTATATGATTCTTGATGATGTGAGTAGTCATTTTAAAGGTGATATATTTTAGAGTTCGATTTCCGCGTGATTCTAAATTATCCTTAATTTATGGACATGAGTGTACTTAAATGTAAAATTATATGCATTAATCATTCATTTACTTAAAAAAACGTAGTGAAAGAAATTCAAAACAGACCGCATATATATATATTCTTATTTTCTCGAATATGAAATTTGTGTTTAGAATTTTTTTCAGTATTTCTTTACCCATATATATATTCTTATATGTTGATACATATATATTATAGCAATATGCAAGCATTTAAATATATAAACTCGCAAATTTATCCAATGTCTAAAGTTTTGACTCACTTTTGTTAAAATAATAATTTTTTTTTTACCATATAATGATTTAATCCTTTTACTAACTCTCAAGATATATAATGCAGTCAGATATTAAACTAAGTGATCTAGGAGTAATGGTCTCTCATCAAAATTCGGATTCTGGCGAAAAGATGGAAGATTTGGTTATTCCCTCCCTGAAGTGTATTTGCGAGACTTACCTTTCTTGGGAAACAAGGAAGAATTGTGATGATCCGACTGACTAACGAGAAAAGCGAAATGGGACATGAAAGGGAGCATTCAAGCGATCTATCAACAAAGAAACTGATCTAGAAGAAAACTGAATGCTAAATTTAAACAGCCCGAATCAGGAAAAGTAGATTGGGGGAGAGATAGCTTATCTGCCTGCCCGGTATATTGTGTCTCTATGAAAGGAACTGGTGGTTCGCCTTTTATGCAGGAGGCATAACACATGCAAACTGTTTGGGAGAATGGCTTTGTAGTCATTACTCTTTTATTTGCTTCATGATTTACCGCCTCCTGTTCTTCCATAAACAGACGAGACACAGGCTTTTTGTGTGCCCCCTTGACGGAGCCAATTTGAATAGAAAGTTCTGCTGCCAAGGAGTGGCGCAGAAGTATCCCTCGGCGGAAAAGTACTGCTGAGACGAATTAAGGCCCCAGATATTGGAGAAGCCTTAGTCGCTAGAGAGATCAGGAGGAACCGGGCCATTGTCCGGTTCGCACCAGTGGTGTGCAAATGAAGTGCGGGAGCTGCATGTAAAATTTGTGAGAGGCGTGTAGTTGGCCAACCCCTGAAGTTTAAAAGGGTCGATTAGGAAGAAAGGAAAAAGAAAACTGATTAGGCTGTTATCGTTTCCTGATCTTGGTAGACAAAAAAAATGCGAGGCGAGCGCCCGTAGTACAAATATACGATGTAATCCAATTCTGGATTGCGATGCCCAAAAACTGAATGGGGAGAAGAGGAGAAAGCACAAAACGACTTGGTAGCCCTGACAATACTTTGACATGGGACTTTATTGTCTTCTTCCCTGCAAGAAATGGAATGATTGAGACCTTGATTGTAATGTTATAACTTAAATTTAGATATTTACTTATACGAGAAATAAAACGATTTTTAATGATTAGCTGTGTGACTGTAATCACTACCCTGTCACGCCGTCACAATAGACAAACACCCCATCGGACAAATATTACTGTCATACGCGATAGCGACACTGCAAATCTTGGCAAAAAATAAATTTCTTACTACCGCATACAGACCCTAATTCATAACGATGTAGAAGCGACTATAATCATCATTATAGCCCCAATTTATATTCCTGTTCAAGCCGCATGAGTGAGTATTTGTTGACGTACCATTATTAAGCAACATTGACGGGGTTGTTAGCAACGGACCTCGTAATTTGGAACCATGGTCAGGTGACGAGGATGACACGCGAGTTTGTACTCCCCCTTTCGGGACGGTTCAACGATATTTAACTTCGAGAAAATTCACGATTAGTCTTGGTTCTCTAATACATGTAATCAGTGGCATTTACAGAATACTTCTTTGAAAGAGGGGGATTAAATATTTTTTTAAAAGTTGACATGAAAACCCCGAGACATAATATCTGTGCTAAAAATTAATAATTTGTTGGTCTATGGAAAGGGTCTGAACTAGGGTTTCTGATTTTCCGGTTTTTTCCATTCCCAGGAATACATCAAAATTTTAAAACAAAAATTTTTTAAATAATTTCAATAACTATATAAAATGAGGAAAGTACAGTTTTCCCCTTCAACTTTCGACTCGTAAACTTTTAGATTTTTAAGTGTTTGTATTGTATTCAAAATTTTAAATGTATGTTTATTAACTAATAATAAAACGGAAAAGGTTTAAAAGAGTAAATAGTGTATCCCATATATTTTCATCCATGCTCCCTTCAAAATTAGTATAGTTTGGTGAGGCAGACTGAAATTTTAAAATCTGCCTTTGTACTCTAATGAAGTTATCCAGTTGTTTTGATAAATAAATTACAAATGTAGTTAGTAACGAAATCTGCAGAAAGTATTTCGAAGGAATAAATGATTATTCTGAAGAAAGAAATTACTGCAAATTCGAATATAAAAGAATTTACTTAGTTTATAATAAATAAATTTGTCACATTATCTTTATTTTGCAGATACTGTTACGCCTTGATTTTTTATTTTCAACTTCATCATATACACAGAGGAAAAATCTTTCACTAATTTAAAAGTTGTAATTTTTTTTTTAATGAAATTTATCACTTTTAACACTAAAAGCAAAAATTGTTATCGACATAGAGAAAATGCTACAATTAAAGAGTTTGTAAATTATAAATATCGAAAAAAAATTCACATTTAAAAAATAATTATTAAAATTAATGTTTCCTTACTGACTCAACACATGCGTTTGAAAATTAATCAATCGAAGCTGAGTGAGTGAGTGAATGTGAGGTTTTATGGCACAAGAGACAAATCTCGTTATACTGCGCCAAACATTTGTTCAAATATTAAAACATTTGATAAAATGTGATATTGAAATGTAAATATTGACAACAGTTTTTAAAAAGTTAAAATTTCAACTCACGTACAAAGCTCGTTTTCAAGTAATAAAAGCAAACAAGTCAGACAAGATCTAAGAATAAAAGCATTAAAAAAAAGACTAATGAAAAATTCTAGTTTAAAACAAAGTTTAAGCAGTCCATGTTAATAAAAATTAGCTCCTTTTTCTGAAACGCATTAGAGGCCCCTTGTTTAAAACCCGGCATAATACCGGCAATTCCGAAATGCGGATGAAAGCCGGGATTATACCGGTATTTTTTCGACCCGTTTAGGCCCCGTTTACGGAACCCGGCATAATACCGGCAATTCCGAAATGCGGATGAAAGCCGGGATTATACCGGTATTTTTTCGACCCGTTTACATGAGAATCGGGTGCGTTTTCATAAGAATCTGGTGATTGGTTGATAGATTCACGTGATTGTAAAATGTAACCATGGAAACAACTAGAATTTTTAGCGCGATAATCATGAAGAGGACATGTGATTATGTTTTCGTTTTTTACCGCCAAACATTTCTATGCTCTTGCACATTTAAACTATATCCACTAAAATTTCGTATTTGACTATACGTGGTTGCTCAATTATAGTAAAAGAAGTCGAGACTGTCGGAAAAAATCTCTTTAATATCCCGGTAAAAATTCGAGTGTTTAGTAAAAATGGATAAGAACGACATTTGTTTTCAATACCAACCATTTAGAAACCGTCGCCACCAATTTATTTTAAATTAAATTATATAGAGAACATACATAAAAAGATAAAATATATTAGGTTAGCTTAAATTTTTTTTATTTGTTTTACACATCTTTAGAGTAGTTAAAAGAGATATTTCTGTATTTAATTATTTAAAGTAAGAACACAAAAATCTGATATGTTATCATACCTGTCATATTAAAACAAGTATATATATATATATATAATTTATACCACTTTCAAACATTAGAAATGAAAATTACCATTTGTAAAATTATATATAAAAAAATCATGTAACATTTTGAAAGTCTGTATTCGCAGTACTATTTTAGTAAAAGATATAATTTATCGAGAATTACATTCTGAGTGTGGTAAAAATTAAGGCATTAAAATGTGTGTATTATCGAATATAAAATTGTGTGCATACATTGAATATTAAATTCCTGTTCTCTCTTGTACATGATCAAAATAAAAGTCATTGTTAAATCCATAATTCTTTTAGTTAAAAAAAAATTATTATTAAATATTTGTGTGGTATCTATTTATTATGTGAGGATTTCTTAACATATTTGTTTTCCAGAATTTGACTGATACAAATTTTTCTCACACAGATGTACCTTTTTTTTTTACTATGGATAACAAATATGCATTTATTGGTACTTGCACAATTAAAATGTAAAATTCAATAATTTTGATAAATTTCATATAAAGACTTTTACACTTGTTATTGAAATATCAACATTGTGTGTTAAAAAAATCTGCAACCCCAGCTGAAATGTATTAAGCATAAGAATACTCTGGATTTTTTTACATAAGTATTAAAGTCTAAATGCTAATATATATTGATATTATCCTGCTAATAAATTTAAGACCTAAATAAATTTGTCGCATTGAGTTAGTTACAAATATTGACCCAAGAAGTGTACTTAAATCAGTTCTATGATATTTATGGGAAATTAGGATCATGAAACCAAATACGACTTTACATATAGACATTTTCTGTAGGATGTTTACTTTCTGAAAGCAATGGAAATATTCAGAATTTTAATACAACCTTTTTCAACTCTCTATTTACCTTAAATGAATAACTTGACATTGTTGTTTACAATAATTTATATTCATGAAGAATTCAGTAAAAAAAGGTAATTTCAAAGAAATGTTTTCAAAAATAAGTGTTTCATCATCCAAAATCACTGATATTTTTGTGTAACATATGCTTACGGGACAAATTTGGGGTGTTTGTATTGTATATATATAATATCGACAAATTTCTTAAAATAAAAAACCGCCAAATGCTGCGATATACAGCCAATAGTAGAAACTGTCCCTGATCACGTTTGCACACAGTAACAATAATAGTGATGTAATTGTTTTTTTTTAAAATTTGTTATGTCTTTTTGCTTGGCGAAATTAGTCGGCTGTTTAATGCATGTTCCAAAATTTGTGGAATGGTACTAGTACTGATTTAGCATTTCTTAGAGAAACTTTGAAGTAATTTAATATTTTGCTCATATGTAATTTGGGTAACTGAGAAGTTTCATCAAATTTAGGAATGCCCTGGTAAAAGAATCTTGCTTACAATTAGTACACATTGTGATTAATTTATTAATGATAAACTTTGGTAACTTATCGAATTAATAATGATTGTTATTAATTTTCAAACATTAAATTTCAGATTGAGAATTCAGAATTTTTTTTTTTTTCTGATGTCGTTTCATCTTCCATTTTTTAAAGTATTAATGTAATATATAAAATGATACTTCAGTTGCATATCAGTGATAACGAAATAACATGTCATGTATTTGTTTCTTTTATTCAACTTCTTTCTATAAGTTGCATGATTTCAGTATTCTAATTTGTTCTATGTAAATTCTGAAAGTTGACTGTATAGAAGTGGATTTTATAATTCTGCCAGTTTGTAAGATCTGAAATTTCAAAATTCTTGTGATATTTCATTTAATCTAGACCCATACCGTATACAATTTCTCAAAAATACTATGTGTAGCTTACCTATATACAAATGTTATAGGTTTTTGCTTTCTAGTTTCTGGTATATTTCACACAGTTGGCTGACTAAAAGACTAGTTTTTGCCATTAATTTCTTTGAAAACAAGGGAAGACTATTTCAAATCTTACTTTTGTAAATTTATTGTATCCAAAAATGAAAAAAAAAATTAATTTGATTAAAATAGTTTTGATAGTATTGAAATTAGAGTAAATAAAATTTGCAGAAACTTTGAAGAAAAAAATGTTTTTATAATTTTTTGTTTACTATTAATTGCCTAATCACTATGTGTTTAAAAATTTAAGTTTTTATGTCATAAACCTAAAGTGAACATTTTAGAAATTCTACATAATTTGACCTTTTTTATCTATGAAATCTTTGATTTAGGAGATAATGTTCTTTAATTTTTTTGTTTCATTTTATTTGTTTGGGTTAATGACATTTAATACTCTTTTCTAAATATTTTTAAAAATTAATACTTTTGTTGTAAATAAATTGCAAAAAGCCATTCATAAGATTTTCAGAGAATTTTATTAGATGTTATCATCAATAAGATAAAAATTGAGATATAATAATAGTAAAAGATATTATGCATGTTGAATATTGGCAGATAGATCCTCGATTTGTCCTTATAGTTTAATGTTACTCTTCCAGAGTCTGATTTATATAGCAGATCATGGAATGCTTTATTTACTTATAGTGCATTCATGTAATGTTAAAATTAAGTGTCGATAAATGATGTATATTAAAATGAGTATGATTATTAAATAAAACTGTATATGAGAAATTTTCACGAAAACAATTTAATTTGTTCTACTTTATAATTTTATTAAAAGCCTATTTCTTTAAACATGTTTCTTAATTTATTCAAAAACATCCAATTAATTTATTTCAGAATGTTGAGACAGACATTTTTAAAAAAAAAATTCAAACCTTCTGAAGGGTAATAATTACGAAGGAAGTCTGTATAAAGCATATCAAATGTTAGTTTTTTTATAAGATTATTTCAGATACCCAAAACATTTCAATGATGTTAAAAGCAATTTTATTTCCATCTCAGAATTCCTAGTTGTTAAACAAAAACTTTCATATTAACCAACTTTAATTAAAAAGCTAAATTACTATTTTTGTTTGTAAAAAGTGTGTATTTTCTTCGATGTGCAATGTTTTCATAAGAACTTGTTCATAGTATGTTTTATAATTGTGGGATTATTTAATCCTTCGAGGAGAAAAAAGTAGTACTTAGCCTACTTTTATAAAATAATTTTGTATGTATATGTGTATAAAGAAATCTCTTTTGGTAGAGTAAATCATGGTTTGCTTTAATAACAAAAATTAAATGGTTAAGTGAAAGTGGATCATAACTGAAGATTTTCTTTTTAAGTTCTTATCCACATGAATTTAAGGGGATGTTAATATAAAACTGATCACACACATTCTATTGGTTATATCAACTTTCACAGTAAAAAAATTCAATACACCTTTATGGAGTTATTTAGTTACAAGATATTACTAATTTTTTACTTCTTATATGGAAATACTCAATTAGATAAATCAAGAAAAATAACAAAAAAATGCAATTTTTGTGTACATTCAAAAGAATTATATTGTAATATTTTTAAATCAATCTCAAAAACTGTATTAAAATATATGTATCATCTTATTAAAATATTGAAACATACATTCAGAACATACTAAATATAAATTTATGTACATCCTTCCCTGTACCTGAATGGAATATAATTTTTATTGAAAATGGGCACTTGTGTAAACTTCCGAATCCCGGACAGTTGTATCCAATTCGTTTTGGTCTCCCCAGATGTTTATGAGGGTTATTATTTATTCTGTTGTCTAACGCGAGCAATCCAAAACAGCAGCCATCTTGAATAAACGAATCTCTGGCGCAATGCATCATGGGAGAATTAGAAAACACTCTCCTTTTTACCCCAAAGTTCCTAGTCGAAAGAGGGTATGAAAAATGTCCCAAGAAAGATGCATTTCGACCCGGGATTTTGCCGGGTCGCCGTGTAAACGGGTACAAAGCGGATTCGTCCCGGTATTTTGCCGGCATTTTTCGTCCATGTAAACGGGGCCCAACGGGTAAACCTGACACCCCTTATCTGCAGCACTAACCCTACAGCAGTGTCTCTTCGGGGACACTGAAGAGAGGTACCACAAGCCGATTGGCAGGAGCGGGCTCACTCCCGTCACCCGTCTACAGTGAAGCGTGGGCCAAAGGGAACGCATAGGATCTCTAGAACACCATTTTCCTCCTTACGGGACGCCGCACACGACAAACATGCGGGTTGGATAAACAACGGTGTTAGTCGATAACAAAATAAAAACACATAATCAAAGTATTTAAAAAAATATACGAAAAAGAAACTAAATTAACGCAATACAAAATGTAAAGCAAAATATGTTAGTAATAAAATGCAAGTTTTCTCATAAGAAAAAACTAATATTTAGAACTAGATACATTTTAAAATATTTATCTGTAGTCTGGACGTGGAAAAAAAAAGAAAAGGAGAAATAGGATAACAAGGAAGAGGACCACTAGGATACCTCGGGATCGTGAAGCCCATGTTTACCAAAGACAGTAAACCCCTTGGGAAAAGGAGTGAGTGAGTTAATATTAACGTCGCACTGTTCAGCTACACGAGGGCTTTTGGCGACGGACCACGTAATTTTGAACCATGGTCAAGTGACGTGGATGACACCTGAGCTGGCACCCCTCTCTCCTAACTACCACACCACACCAACGGGAGGACGTTTCAGCTCGACAGATTTAACGTGCATCGCTGCCCTACACGGCGGGTCTTTAGTGGTACTGGGATCGAACGCATGACATGCCTGCCATGGTTGGATGCCTTAACCACTGGGCTACCGCAGCCCCTTGGGAAAAGGAAAAAAGATCACTAGGTACCTCGGGATTGTGGCAATCGTACTCACCTAAAGAAGGCGAGTCCACTGAGGGGTGAATCGAAGCTGAATCAGTTATTTTTATAATGTTGTTACTAAGAAATATGTAACACTTGAAAATGTATTTGCTGTTGAAGGATAACATACGTTAAAAATATTAATTATTGTATTTAAGAGATTTTATTTGTATAACAGATTTTTCCTGTTTATTGAATTACTGTTATTGTTACTTACATACAAATAGTTATTAATGTAAGAATCTCACACGAAAGTTTGGTTAAGAAAAACGATAAGAAAAAAGTTTCTAGATTTCTTAAAAATATTTTCCCTCAAACATTTTGGAGTGATTCATTCCCTTCTTCAAATTGCTGATTTAATTAAACAACTCATAATAAAAACAAGTATCCTATTTTTTTAAAAACAAAATAAATAGTTTTAACTATTAGTACTCTTACGTTATCCACATAAATCAAAATCTCGAAACTTTGATCCGATTGGTCACGCCGGTAGGCTACGAAATGCAATTCCTTTAAAAATTAAATACATTTAGTTGACGAAGCGTTGTTCAACAGACAAACAGGAACTAATTTGGTCAAAAAGTTGCAAAGATTTACTTTTTCCCACGACAAGTTGAAAAAATTCTCGCTAACGCTTCGTGGACGTTACTTTTTCTCTCTTATTACACTCTTACCCCACTGCTGGAGTAACAAAAATTCTTCCGTTCGGGGTGAACTATCGCAAATTGTCACAGTACGGTCAGCTAAAATTTATATCCGAGGTCGAAATCCACAGTCGAGTAAAAAATAAAATATTTTTCTCAGATTATTTAAACCCCGTGCCATTACCGTGAATATAAAACGTACGGAAATCTGATGATTTCTAAGGAAACCTCAGTCTGAATCCCTAAACTCCACCTTTCTGTACATCACTGCATGCGATAAAATTTCTAAAACAGAGGAAATTTTTCAAGCGATTAAAGGAAATTTAAGATGAGTAGTACAGTCTATTTCATTAGAATTCAAATAACAAACCTGCTTACGCTATTGATTTATACACGGGGTCAACAAGGAATACAAGAATTTTACTTACCATGCCTTGAAAATATAGATATCATACAATGTCATTGGCACAAAAGCATATATTGAATATCCATATAATTAATCTGAGAGAGTACTAATCATTCTTTTTCTAAAAGACTTGTGTAGTGCAAGTTAATTATTTATTAAAATTGTTCCGAATGATTAGAAGTAACAATATGTTAGGCAATACAAGTCGAATAAAACACGTGTAAGTTTGATGCATCAAGACACACAACAAAAGAAAAAAGAATCCAGATTTCATTTAATCAAAACTTTTCCACAGAGAACCATCTATGAAAAAGAATTAGAATTGGGAAAATTGCATTTAACTAATTTCTAACAAATCCCTTTTTCAAAAAGGACAGGTACAAATTAATTACATACACTAATCGAAGCTTTGAAAAACCCCGATAATGTGATTACTGTTAAGATTTAAAATTATTGAAGTTCTTACCTGAACTTTTGATACTATGCTTATTCGATTTAGATATTTACTGTTATAATTTTCTTTATAGAAAGGGAAACTTCAAGTTATTGGTAGAAATCGCAATTTATCTGCAGAGTTTTTTTTATTGAAATTAAGTCTACTAAATATAGACCAAAGTTCCTTTATTTTCACTAAAAATTTTTATACCTTTCCACAATTATTGCTTCTCATAAGTCTCTGAATACTGGGGGCTGCGGTAGCCCAGTGGTCAAGGTATCAGATCATGGCAGGCATGTCATGAGTTCGAGCCCAGTACCACCCAAGACCCGCCGTGTAGGCTGCGATGCACGTTAAATCTGTCGAGAGCTGAAACGTCCTCCCGTTGGTGTGGTATTTAGGAGAGGGGGTGCCAGCTCACACACAGGTGTCGTCCACGTCACTTGACCATGATTCAAAATGACGTGGTCCGTCTCCAAAAGCCCTCGTGTAGCTGAACAGTGCGACGTTAATATTCACTCACTCACTGAATAAATACCATGGTGTTATTTTGTAACCGCGTGGTCATAATCGTTATCGATTAGTGAGTTCGAGTCCTGGTGCCACTAAAGACCTCCGTGTAAAGGGGCTGATGCACTGTCATGGTTCAAAGTCTTTGAGTGATAGACAATAGATTCTCTATATTTGTCCTTTAAAATGAGTTACGTTTTCCACGTCATGTTATATGAAATTAAGGAAGTATTTTAAAAATTTCATGTAATTATCATGGATCTTAAATCAGTAAATAATTATAAAATGAGGAACCCATGCTTATTACCTCATCATAGGAAAATAAATTAGCAATATTTGAAATAATATCATATTATTGCCGCTACTTGAATATAATGCATTTGTTCATGCCGAGATGCATCTGCTATTTTTAATATGATGACCTATCATACCTGCTATGCTCAAGTCCAATAAAGGCTCTTACTCCATAATGTTTTGAGAAGTTAACTGCATTAAGAAACATATTGTGGTTTCAACTCTTTTTAATCTCAGAGGAACTTTTTTATTTATGTAAACTGTTATACATACTGTTTCAAGTTCGTCATATAATGTTAAATATACCAAACTAAACAAACATTCACTTCACTTGATGATTTTAAAATTTAGTCCACTTTTTGATCAATATTTCAAAAATTATTTACTACTAGCTGCATGGCCCGGCTTTGCGCACGGGCTTTCTCTTCCCCTCATGACGCCAGCAATTATGTGTGTGTTTGTACGCACGCAATGTGAGTGATTTCAAAAATTATTTCATTAAATTTCCCTTTTTCGAAATTTGTTCCACATATTTTCGATTTAAGACAGGTTTTTTTCCCCCTCCCTCTAGCCCGGCATAACACGGTTTTTTTTTTTAGTGTAAAATTACTCTTTCCTATTGCCCTCCCCTCACAGATAAAATATAGCTTCAAATTTCGATCCATGACTTTTAAAAAACAATATTGCATTAGTTAAAAAATTATTAATGTGAAGCAATAAAAAGAAAACGATTCTTTCGTTAGCTTAAAAATGTCTCTGAAATGTATTATTATCCAAAATAATAGACAATGTACTTTTTTAATTAAAAAATAATTAATTTAGTAATGAATTAATAGAAATACTTTTAAAACACACACACACACACACACACACACACACATATATATATATATATATATATATATATATACATACATATTTATATATATATAAGTTATAAAAAAACGGTATGGGGGAAGCGTAGATATATATTTACATGTACTGAAAAAAAACATTCAAAAAGAAAAAAAAAACTAAATGATAAAAACATTTTAATACTTTATTTTAATTTCATAGTTTTCCTTCCACTGTCATAGTTACAAATTTTGTGTAATGAACGCTTAAAATAGTGTAAATAATTTATATCAGGAAGTGTAATACATTAATATTACTTTTTGTTGTATTTATTTTATGTTAAAATCTTGCCACCACCTCTCCCTTTTATTATGAAATAAAAACAGTGACAACACTGATGAAGGGAATAAATGAAAAGCGAAAGCGCACTGAGGCATGGCGTAGACAAAACAGAAGGGATAAAAAAAGATAGATGAATGCTGTCACGGGCTTTTTTGCAAATGGCAGAATTTTTTCCTTCTTTCTTGACAATTGTCGTTATATTTTGAAAACTTCTCACAATATCTTTATAAATTTTAGCCTATGTGTTATTCTGATGTATAATCTATATTACTGTAAAGTTTCATTAAAATCCATTCAGTTGTTTTTGCGTGAAAGACCCACAAAGATACTCGCAAACTTTCGCATTTATAATATATATATGTATTAGATATTTGTACAAAATTGACTTCAGAATTGAACGATTAGTTAAATATCTAAATTTCGTTCTCATTTTGCAGGTGCAATCAACGACCCTAAACCACGTCAGAGGAAATTAATTGAAAAGGAAAACGATCATACTATCTTAAAAGCTGTATAAAAAAGGACCTTGTAAAAAAAAGTTAGTGCATTTTTATATTTTATGGCTCAATATCTTTTATTTGTTATCAAAAGCGTATGAAGAAGGCAACGTGTGGTGGAAATGATCGTGTAGTGTTTTAATGTTTTTTTTTTTTTAAAGAGAATCAATATTATATAGTAAAGGTCAAACATTTCTTAAATTACTTGGAGCTGTTTTCATATTTTTTTCGAATAACAGAAATTTTCCATAGAGAGAATATAAATAAAATTTTTATGTTTAGTACCTGTGTATTCAAATATTTTGATGAAGTCCATAAATCAAGAAGTAGCAAAAAAATTTAAGACAGTATAGCGCAGCTGTCGCCAAAGTGGTGGTCCGCAGACCACGAGAAAATTTCGCTGGTCCCCCAAAAAATGTGGAAAATATCATTACTCATCTCGTTAAGTTATGTTTTATGACGCATTGAAACATAATTCGATTCATAACAATAAGTGAAAAGTTATAGAAATACTACTTCATAGAATAACGCCATTGTGTATCCAAATATCCGTAACGTTATTTCAAGTAACCAGGAACATTCATCACACAAGGAATGTATAATGCTAAAAGATTGATGTACTTAAACCATTTCTTAATTGTTTTTTTTTTCAGTTTTAGTTTATTGTGTTTATTTATTATGGTTTATTAATAAAGCTTTTATAACTTGGTTACAATTAAAAGTTTCATTTTATTAACTGGGTATATTTTATGTGTTCTTAGATCACAATTTTTTTAATAAACATATTTAACACTTGAAAAAATCCTACTAGTGGTCAGCGGGATTTAAATTATGAATTTACTGGTCCGTGAGGTCAAAAAGTTTGGCGATCGCTCGTATAGCACATATTTTTTAATAGTATAGTGCATTTATGTTATATAAGTATGCGTATCAAAACCTCGAAAAGTTTTCGTTAAAGGCACTCAAGTTATGTGTATTTGCTTCCTTTACTGAGTCTGAATCATCTTACGGTGTTAATTACCAAAGAACAACAAATAAATAAAATAAAATAAAAATTTATGAATGGAAATATTAATTACAATATTTTTTGGACATATTAGGACATTCCCTTTATATTTACGATTATAAAGCGAAATTTCAATGAGGAATATTTAGAGACAGAAAGTGATTCGCATGATTATTTGTAGGTTAGCTGATGTGGCTTAAAATTGTACAGCACAATGAAATGTACTAATTTGCATTTCATTGTGCTGTAAAAATAAAATTTATTTTCATCACAATGCATAAATATTTATTAATCAAAAACTTTCATATTTAACTCTCTAATACGAGGTAAACAATGTTTTAAACAAGTAAACTTTTTTACAAGTATTTTGGAACCATCTATTTATAGATAAATCATATGTTATTCACAATAAAAAGAAAAAATATTGTTTCGAATTTAGTCTTATTCTAATTGTTTCTACTCATTTGTGTTCATTTTTACAGTTTAATTTGTCGTATCTAATGTGATTTTAACCCTGTTTACCTGTAATATCATTTCCACTGCATTGCACGGCCCCCATGCTTTAACATTGGTTTAAATGGTAAACTCGCCAAATATTGCAGCTAGCGCCAAGTTGGCGACGGATTTGGCGACTTAATTTTTGGCGCCAAATTTGGCGATATGTCGCCAAATGTGGGCGATAAGCTTGGCGACCATGGCAACCCTGCTCCTAATAACCCTGTCTGGCAACCCTATCGCGGTATTGTAACACTATGTATTGAGCTTTTCTCGTACGCTCCGGATTTTTCTAGACCTTTCTATTTCTAGATTATTCTGGCAAGTGCAAGAGGTTTCTGACCGAAAGGTATAAAAGGGCCCGGGCCGGCTAGTCAGTTAGTCAGATCTCAGCTTTCATGCAAGTGATACCTCTCTGCTTGAGAGAGAGACGATTGCATAGTGCGTGTGTTATTGCTTTTATTGAGTTATTATTTTTGTGCTGAGTGTTTACTATTGTTTTTGTTAGTGTATTGCATCTGTGTTATCAGTATTTTCATCGATTGTACGTGACTTTCTCGACCTGTTCTACAATTTGTGGAGGACTGTTTTGGCAAAGAATAAAATTGTTTTGGATCCCGCTCTTCGGCTTCAATCATTTCGAACCCCCGAAAACGCAACAATTGGTGTCAGAAGTGGGGTTGAATGCCAACAACAAGAGCGATGGAGGCCCAGTTCCAGACTCTTCTAGAAAAATTGACCGCCAGCATGAATGCCAATATGGGCGAAATGAAATCGGACTTGACCGCCAGCATGAATGCCAACATGGGCGAAATGAAATCGGAGTTGACCGCCAGCATGAATGCCAATATGGGCGGAATGAAATCGGACTTGACCGCCAGTATCGCAGAAGTGAATACCAAGCTTACTAACGTAAACGAGCAGATCAGCGCCAATATGGACGAGTTGAATAACAAACTGACCGCGAACAAGGAAGAGTTGAAAAGTGATTTGAAGGGCATTGGCGACAAATTGACGACTGTGGACAAGAAATTTGAAGAAATGGAAGGAAGAATCGAGTCGGTTGAAAATAAATTCGAAGATATGGAGAGCAAACTAGAGGCGAAAATTTTCGAAAGGTAGAAGAAGTTTCCATCTCGTTCAGGAGTGACCTAGAGAAATTGAAGCAGAAAGTCATGACTGGTCAAGGGGATGAATTTAAGTTTCAAGCTCCTTTTTCCAAGCCTTCCATCAAGCTTTCTACATATGACGGAAAGTCCTCTTGGCAGGTGTATAAGACCCAATTCTCCATAGTGGCGGATGCAAACCAGTGGGACTCCCAGACCAAGGCCTGCCAGTTAGCTGCTTCTCTTCGAGCCGACGCTGCTGACATTTTGCAAACTTTGCCGGAAACACAGCGGCTGGATTTCGACGCTCTCGTTAATGCTCTGGAGTTACGCTTCGGAGAGAAATGTGTGAAGGATTACAGCAGACTCCAGCTGAAGTCACGGCAGCAGAAAGTGTCCGAAACGCTCCAAGAACTGGCGACGGACGTCGAGAGGCTTTCTCACTTGGCGTTTTCTGATTGTCCGACTGAAGTAAGAGAAGTCCTGGCGCTGCAACACTTCATCGACGGGGTGCGTGATCCGGAAATCCAGAAAGCTCTCCGAATGGCGGATCTCAAGGACTTAAAGGGGGCCCTAGTGTTTGCTATGAAATTCGAGGCAGCCCAGCAAGCAACACGAAAGGACAGACACCCCATACGAGCCGTCAACGAATCGGACACGTCGAACTCAGGTGTGGAGCGGTTAGAGCGACAGATGAGAAGCTTCTTGAATAGAGTTGAGTCTTTGATGTCCCAGAAAGCAGACGGGAAGAAGACCCTTAAATGCTGGACCTGCGGTCGAGAAGGGCATCTGCAGAGAAGCTGCCGGGCACGCCAAGGCGCTGAAACTAATAAGCGCCTTCCAGAAGGAGATGTCGGAAAACTAATTAATGACCATCTCGTGGGGCGGAGGTTGCCAGATTTTGGAAAGCCCCACATTCCAGTGTGTCAAATTTCGACAAAGAGTACCGGTGAGAATGGAATTTTTATAATGGGACATGTTAACGAGCTTCCCTGCAACATGATCATCGATACAGGAGCCAATGTGTCTATCATTCGGAACGATCTGGCTCAAAAATTAAAAGAGAAACTTATCTGGACCCCACCCCGCGTGGTGCTACAGACCGTGACGGGGAAAAGATTGATATTCACGGAAAATTAAAAGTCAAGATCCAGTTTGGAGACACTACCTACCAACATGCTGTGTATGTCGCAGATATTGCAGACCCTTTCATTCTTGGACTGGACTTTCTAAAGGAGCATGGTTTCACTCTAGACTTCAACAAGAACGAATTACGTTCCATACACGAAGAAGTCACTATATTCAAAATTGAACACAGGTCAGAATCTATTCGACAGGTAACCGCTAACGAGAACATTACCATTCCCCCAAGGACTGAAATCATAGTACCTGGATACATCGGTAACGATGTGAGTTTCAACTCTGGCCTAATTGGATCTGCGGAAAATAAAGCGAATGGATTGCTAATAGCTTCGACGCTAGTGGACCTTTCCAGAAAAACTATCCCGGTAAGAATTTGCAACGTAACTGAAAAACCTAGAGTGTTCCAGAAAGGTGAAGTGTTGGCAACCTGCAGTCCAGTAACGTGTGTCTGCAAAAGTTCGAGCTTGCTCCTATCCAACTCGCCTCAACAGTTGACTCCCGACCTTCTAGAAAATGCTGAATTGTCCCCCGAACAGAAAAGCTCCGCAGAAAGACTGTTCCAAGAATTTGAAGACGTGTTTTCTAGAAACAGTAGCGATATTGGCCATACTACAGTGACACAACACAGAATTGATACAGCAGACCATCCGCCGATTAAACAGCACCCAAGACGCTTGCCGTTTGCTAAACAGGAAGAGGTCGGAACACTACTACGAGAGATGCAGGAAAATGACATCATAGAACCGTCTTCGAGTCCGTGGGCATCTCCAATCGTCTTGGTTCGTAAGAAAGATGGCTCCACAAGATTTTGCGTGGACTATCGAAAACTTAACGACGTCACCAAGAAGGACAGCTACCCTCTTCCAAGGATAGATGACACCCTGGATACCCTTTCCGGTCATAAATGGTTCTCGACTTTAGATTTAAAGAGCGGATACTGGCAAGTGGAGATCCATCCCGAAGATAGAGAAAAACAGCATTCACTTCCGGCCAAGGACTATGGCAGTTCAAAGTCATGCCGTTCGGGCTCTGCAATGCGCCAGCTACTTTCGAGCGCCTGATGGAGACCGTGCTAAAGGGTCTGACTTTTGAAGCTTGCCTTATTTACCTGGATGACGTCATAATAGGAGGGCGTACGTTTGAAGAACATCTTCAAAATATCCGGAAGGTGTTATCAAAATTAAGCGACGCTAACTTGAAGCTAAACCCTTCGAAATGCAAGTTCTTCCAGAAAGAAGTCAATTATCTGGGACACATCATCTCTGCAGAAGGTGTTCGTACGGACCCCGAAAAAGTGTCCGCCGTAAAGAATTGGAAACGCCCTGAAAACCTCCGTGAGCTGCGAAGCTTCCTGGGACTATGTACTTATTACCGAAAGTTTGTGAAAGGGTTCTCTAACATCGCAAGACCCTTGCACAAGCTAACAGAAAGTAAACAAAAGTTTCAGTGGACAAAAGAATGTGAAGATTCCTTCCTCCAGCTTAAAGAAGCTTTGACGTCTTCACCGATCTTAATATATCCACAACCGGACAAGCCATTTATCTTGGACACTGATGCCAGTAATGAGAGTGTCGGAGCAGTATTATCTCAGGAAATAGATGGCCAGGAACGAGTCGTAGCTTATTGAGTAAGTGTTTATCGAAACCGGAAAGAAATTATTGTGTCACTCGAAAAGAGCTACTGGCTATTGTGAAAGCCATCGAGCATTTCCATCACTATCTCTATGGCCAAAAATTTCTTCTACGTACCGATCATGCCTCTTTAACCTGGCTAATGAATTTTAGAAATACTGAAGGCCAGGTAGCCAGATGGATACAACGGCTCAACGAGTATTACTTTGACATCAGACATCGTAAAGGCTCCTCGCATGGAAATGCTGATGCCCTTTCAAGAAGACCATGCCCAGAAAATTGTCGTCATTGTTCCAGAGTAGAGACCAAATATGACTATGCTATACGCCAGATAACAACTTCAACAGCGACGCCACCCGATCCCTGGAGTGACGAGAAAGTTCGAGAAGACCAGATGGCGGATCCTGATATTAAACCCTTATAGAGTTTATGGAGTCTTCCAGCAATAAACCAAGTTGGCAGGACATCTCGGCTTATAGTCCTACAACTAAGCAGTATTGGGCCCTCTGGAATTCTCTACATCTCAGGAAGGGTGTTCTATACCGAAAATTCGAATCAGAGGATGGAAAGACATTCAGGTGGCAATTAGTACTTCCTCGATATCGTATCCCAGAGGTACTCAAAGAATTGCATGGCAGCCCAACAGGAGGTCATTTCGGTGTCATGAAAACTTTGCACCGAGTTCGAGAGCGATTCTTCTGGGGTAAAGTGAGAGCTGACGTGGAACAGTGGTGCAAGTCCTGTGATGCCTGTTCAGCTCGGAAGGGGCCAAAGATACGTAGCCGAGGGAAGCTGCATCGCTACAATGTTGGAGCACCCTTCGAACGTATCGCTTTCGATATCCAGGGACCTCTGCCAAGGACTGCGTCTGGTAATAAGTACCTACTTGTTGTCATGGACTACTTCACGAAATGGCCCGAAGTGTACCCCATTCCGGATCAGGAAGCCCCCACCGTAGCGGAGGCTGTAGTGCAGCACTGGATATCGAGATATGGGGTACCTCTTCAACTTCATTCCGATCAGGGAAGAAATTTCGTCTCTGCGGTATTGAAGGGGGTCTGTGAACTACTCGGAATTGACAAGACCAAGACCACACCTTTGCACCCACAGTCAGATGGCATGGTGGAGAGGTTTAATCGTACCATCCTGAATAACCTCTCACTGATGGTCTCCAAGAACCAACAAGACTGGGACCAGAAAGTTCCTCTCTTTCTGCTAGCGTACCGCAGCGCCGTTCACGAGACTACCGGATATGTACCATCCCAGATGCTTTTTGGCCGAGATCTTCGTCTCCCTTGTGACCTGCTGTTTGGTCGCCCTCCGGATACACCTTCATCGCCTGAGGAGTACGTGCAGAATCTCCAGGCACGTTTTGAAGATGTACACCATTTGGCTCGAGAACGGATCAACCTGAGGACGGAGAAGATGAAGACTCGGTATGACACAAAAGCCACAGGACATCAATTCAAGGAAGGTGACAAGGTGTGGTTCTACAACCCGACTCGACGCAAAGGACTTTCTCCTAAGCTACAATCGCATTGGGACGGTCCTTATACAATTTTAAAGATAATAAACGACGTCGTAATCCGGATCCGTAAGTCAACGAATTCGAAGCCTAGAGTCGTTCATTACGACAGGCTTGCTCCATATTATGGCCATAATTCTTAGTGTCAATTATCGTGTAATTTATTTTGACCATGGTCTTGTATAAATAAGTTAGTGTGTAAATAATCTTGTAAATAATTTTGTATATTGTTTTGTAAGTGTTTATTTTCTACTATGCATTACGTGTTTATTTTGTACTATGCATTAGGTGTTTATTTTGTACTATGTATTACATGTTTATTATTGCATATTCATTTAATTGTTTTTAATCAATTGCTTTATTATTATGTTAACGTCTGATGAAGGGTTGTACTGCCCGGGACGTGCAGTTCTTGAGAGGGGGCAATGTTACGAATTTAGTCTTATTCTAATTGTTTCTACTCATTTGTGTTCATTTTTACAGTTTAATTTGTCGTATCTAATGTGATTTTAACCCTGTTTACCTGTAATATCATTTCCACTGCATTGCACGGCCCCCATGCTTTAACATTGGTTTAAATGGTAAACTCGCCAAATATTGCAGCTAGCGCCAAGTTGGCGACGGATTTGGCGACTTAATTTTTAGCGCCAAATTTGGCGATATGTCGCCAAATGTGGGCGATAAGCTTGGCGACCATGGCAACCCTGCTCCTAATAACCCTGTCTGGCAACCCTATCGCGGTATTGTAACACTATGTATTGAGCTTTTCTCGTACGCTCCGGATTTTTCTAGACCTTTCTATTTCTAGATTATTCTGGCAAGTGCAAGAGGTTTCTGACCGAAAGGTATAAAAGGGCCCGGGCCGGCTAGTCAGTTAGTCAGATCTCAGCTTTCATGCAAGTGATACCTCTCTGCTTGAGAGAGACGATTGCATAGTGCGTGTGTTATTGCTTTTATTGAGTTATTATTTTTGTGCTGAGTGTTTACTATTGTTTTTGTTAGTGTATTGCATCTGTGTTATCAGTATTTTCATCGATTGTACGTGACTTTCTCGACCTGTTCTACAATTTGTGGAGGACTGTTTTGGCAAAGAATAAAATTGTTTTGGATCCCGCTCTTCGGCTTCAATCATTTCGAACCCCCGAAAACGCAGCAATATATTTAAAACTGAGGATAATTAAATTGCTTTTCTGAAATTTACTGCACCTTTTCTGATGATACATTCCCTTAATATTGTATAATTTAAAAAAATTATATCAACATGTTATAGGCACTTTATATGAAGAAAAAAAAATAATATTTTTAATATAGTTCATACTCGCATTAATTTTAATTTGTAATCCAAGTGTCGCATACCCATGCTTATTTATTGCGTGTTATTTTCAGAAAAATTAACTTTTTTGCATTTTTTTCGATGCTTAACATAGCAAGTGCATTTAAGCTTTCTGTACACATGCATGATTGAATGTAACTTTTTATTAATTTTAATATGCTGAAACGGCTCTCAGCACTTGCTATATTAACTGAAACTTAGAGAAAAATATAAAAATAGTTAATACATGTAGAAATAACTCATTATAATTATTTAGTTAATTATTAGCCCTGATTATGCACTTTATATGCAGTTCAATAACTCATAATAATGGATAATCATATTACATTGAATATTTCTTAAAAATTATATATTAACATGATTCATTTCTTTAACTTAATAGTTAAATAGTATTTTCTTTTATTATTTTAAGTCATTTCTAAAAAAATTTCAAAACACTTTTAAAGGATAATTAGTAAATAAATCACAGTCAGAGATGGAGAATGTTATTTTATTAGAATAATTTCAAACATCTTCAAATGCTTCATAATATTGTAAAGTATTTATATGCAACATATATTGTAAAAATAAAATTCTTTTTCATCAAATAACTGATCGACAATTAAATAAAATATTCATTTGAACTTTAAGTGCAGGTAGGCAAACTTGATGTAAATATAATATATTTTATAGAAAATTGTTACTTTTCATCTCTAAATATATACTGAAGTATAGGAAAAAAATGAGAAAAGTCATGCATAGCACATTTTCGATATATATAAATTCACACCTGTGTGGAGAACGGGTACACCAACTAGTAGTATACAAGTACAAAGAAAAAAATTTAAAAACTTGATTGACAAATCAAACCCCAAAATTACTGGATCATTTTAAATATATGACACTGGTCAGTCATACTGTTATAAAATAAGCAATCATGAAGTTGTAAAAATTTAATTTTCGTCAGATGAATCAAATACTTCCATATCAACTAAAATATTTTATGTGCCAAATTACTTCAAAAAGCTTTCCATTGTGAAACAGATGCATCTATAAAATCACTAAAAAATATCCATAATTACGAGGGATGATAAAAAAAAAAGGTTAAGTCAAATTTAATTAATAACTAAAATAACTAAGCTATATCTAAGTGTATCAAGAACTATAAATAAATATCCCAGCTAACACTAACCAGATAATACTAACGAAGCAGGCGAATACCTTATTAGATAAATAAATTAGAATAAAGCAAAAATTATATAAAAGATTTGTTAAAAATATATTTCCTAACACAAATACATATACTAGAATAATGCAAAAAATACAATGATATCATACATTTTTAATTAGTTATAGGAAAGTCCCCGTTATGAATAAACACGTGTGGATATTGCAGCCGGAATCACGTGATTACTTACTTGGTGCTTGCCTGTCGTATAGATAGTCCATTTGACACAGATGAAACAAATATACGTCGATGGCGTAAACAAAATGATATGGTTTTTGCTTACAAATGATCAACAGTGTTTAAAAATTCTTATACATTCTTCTATAATACATTCCATAAAAAATGTTGCATAATAAATGCATTGGATGGTACGGAAGACGACATCATGTGGGTAAATGGCGATGCTGGCACAAATTTAGGAGTCAGATGTGACATTGGAAGAGGCGGATCATTTTCAAAACATGATACTAACGGTTAGAGTAATTATATATTCATGTACGTATTTGAAAGTTTTTAATGCTGATAAAATAAACAACTTATTATTTCTCATTAAATTTTTTTTAAAAAAATTCTTACGTATCGGTTATTAATGAACTTTTTACACAATTTTTAATTTTTTTTTCTCAAAAATGTGTAGAGAATTGGAGGTGCGGCTTAGATTCGAGTAAATACGGTAATTTAATTTTGTATTTTCAAAAGAAAATGATCGACCAGTCTCTAGAAATAGAAATATTTAACGAAGATTCTAAAGAATACGATAAATGTAGAATACAATACACCTTCTTCAAATAGAGGTAATTTTGAATATATGTTTTTTTAGAGGTATAGAACTTTAAATTGCAATAAAACAACGATGTATTATTCGATTGACATGAATATTTTTTTATTCGAAAGATAATCTTGTGGCATTACATTTTAAATATGATTTATGACATATGACTGCCACGGCTGGCTCGGGTGTAGTCCAATCTGGACGTCCAATTTTCGATGACTTTTTCCAATATTTGTGGCCGTATATCGGCAATAACACGGCGAATGTTGTCTTCCAAATGGTCAAGCGTTTGTGGCTTATCCGCATAGACCAATGACTTTACATAGCCCCACAGAAAATAGTCTAGCGGTGTTAAATCACAAGATCTTGGAGGCCAATTCACAGGTCCAAAACGTGAAATTAGGCGGTCACCAAACGTGTCTTTCAATAAATCGATTGTGGCACGAGCTGTGTGACATGTTGCGCCGCCGTCTTGTTGGAACCACAGCTCCTGGACATCAGACTGTAACGTTGTGGACTTCATCGTTTTTGAAGAAGTATGGACCAATGATTCCACCAGCCCATAAAGCGCACCAAACAGTCAGTTTTTCTGGATGTAACGGTGTTTCGACATACACTTGTGGATTAGCTTCACTCCAAATGCGGCGGTTTTGTTTGTTGACGTAGCCATTCAACCAGAAGTGCGCTTCATCGCTAAACAAAATTCGCTTATGAAGATCGGGAACAACGGCAATCTCGTTTTGGGCCCATTCGACGAATCTACGCCTTGCTTGATGATCGTTTTGATGAATTGCCAAACCAAACTGAGAATAAATCACTTGACAGCTGTTAAATCGGTCGCCATCTTGGAAAGTAATGCCAACTTAAACTTCTATACCTGAAAAAAAAACACTCTTTATATAGAAACAGCTTTATATATATTATTACAAAATCCAAACGAAAAATAATTTTCAAATTGGGCCCATTTAAGCCTCAAAGACCATTTCCAAAGGATCCAGTATCAAAGCGATACTTTTCAAGTTTTCATTATTCACATTTGAACAAGGCTGGTATAAAGGTTTTAAAACCAGGGGCGTATTAATGATACGGGGCCCCAACCTGTGTAACTACAGTACCACTAACAGGGCTTTCTTTTCTAAAAAAGGGCTCCGAAGGAGTTTTGATACGGGGCCCACTCACAACTTGCTACGCCAGTGATTAAGTCCATAGTTATGTTATTCAGTTATTTTAAGCAAACCATATAGCCATTTCTGTTGGTTGTTACAGATCGTCAAAGCAAATCTTGTTCATCCACATGGATTAATGGTGCTCCTGTTACAAACAGTTTTACATAAAATATTACTAACCATGAAAAACCACGGCAGCATATTAGTTCTCGGCTCTATTTTTTAATAACTGGGTTGCAATGGATATGCGAAATGCAAGAGATATTTAATTAGAAAGTTACTTTTTGGTGAAATATTGGCCATGATTCCAAATGATAAAAATTCATGTTAATTGTGTACATTTACTTGTAGTTTTTCGACACATCATGATGAAAGAAAATTATGCATCTAAAGAAATTAGAATCTGCGAAGTCCTTTTTGTGGGATTTACGTCAATAGCTGATTGCAGTGCCCAAGGGCTTAAAACTAGAATTTTAAAAGCAATACAACAAGTAATATAAAAAAATTAAGTCAATTCCTACATCAACAAAGAAAAACTTTATTTTGCTACTTTTTATTAAATAGTTACAATTAATATAAATATGTATATAGATATGACAGAATCACAACATTAAATGGTAGTTAATTTTTATTAATTATCATTAAAGTATCGTATTGCCATCCAAAACAATCGTGTACATAAAATTTCAGTTCAACTGAATGCTTTAAAACGTGAGAAAAAATATCTTCTGAAATTTTGACCCAAGTGGCTAAAAATGAAACCAACGTGGCTGTGTATTTGTAATTATTTAAATAATTATATTCAGTTAAAATTAATTTTAATTAAATTATCCTATTTTTACTCAAAACAATGGTGAATAGGAAATTTCAGCTCAAATGAGCGCTTTAAAATGTGAGAAAAAAACCTTTTCAAGTTTTGACACAAGTCGCCGAAAATGATGCCAACGTGGCTGTATTTGTAATTCTTTGAATAATTAGTTTTAATCAATTAATTTTTATTAATTATAATTAAATTACTGCATTACTATCCAAAATAATCATGTTTAGCTGGGTTGAGTTCCTAGACACTTAGCCCGCTAGGGCTTTTATCTCTTGTCTGGTGAATTTAAAAACATAATAACTTAATTATTTTGCCCATTTTATTTTAGAGGTTTTAAGAAATTAATAATTTAGAGAAAGATAAAAGAATTCTTAATTTATATGTTTAAAATATTGAAAAAATAGTTAAAATTACATTTACTGAGTTAGAGATTTTTTACTTTAGCTTGTATTTCCCTCTGCCAATGGGGGCCTCGGGATGGCTGGTCGCCTGTCCAATGGGGAGGCAGCTTTTCATGTTTGTGTTGTGTGTAGAAAAATGAGTTCGTCTGCTCTCTCCCGCGTTGCGAGGGGGTGCTTCCTGATTGGTCGTTGTGTTAATGAAATGACTTCGGTCCCGGGAGTGGTTCCATCGCCGTGTGCGGGATCGGAGGCTGCCAGAGTCCGTACTGGTCAAAGGCGCTCTCCGATTGGTGGATGGGTTTCGTGAAGTTTGACTGATTTTTGTTCATGAATTATGTGCAATGAATGAAATTGGAGTGAAAAATTTTTGAAAAGTGCTGTTTTTTAAATAAAAGATTGTTAATCAATTAGAATGTTTCTGGGTCTGTGCATGAGCCTCGTTGGAGTGTACTTCTCGATCTTTTGGATCGAGATATTGCCTGAGTTATTTGTTTTTGTAAAGACATTTTTTGCTAGTTTTTTCATGAATTCTCTAATGGTTTTAAATTTAATAGCTTTTCTGAGAGCAGAGTTTCTCATGTACCATTTGGCACATAGAATGCGTCTCAGTGTTTTGTTCTGGATTATTTCGAGTTTTTGTATGTTTGTTTTAGTTGCGAAACTCCACACTGGAGAGACGTAAGTTAGGATTGGTCTTAGAAGTAGAGTATAAATAAGCAATTTATTTGATCTACTTAATTTAGATCTTTTGTTAATTAGGTGGGATAACGTGTGAGCTTTCTTGATGAAGTCCCCACGTATGCGTGTAACGTGTTGTTTAAAAGTGAGTTTGTTATCTAACGTAACACCAAGGTATTTGGTGTTCTGAGACCAAGGAATTTTTTCGTTGTGTAGGAAAATATCTGGATATGTTAAGCGTGTTTTTCTAGTGAAGAAGACTGCTTCCGTTTTTGCCACATTAAGGGCATTTTTTTCATTTGGAGAACCAGTCTTCTACATCTAGGAGGTGTCTGTTGATCGCTCTGGCAGCGAGTTTGGGTTCAGTGTGGGATGCCAAAATTGCTGTGTCGACTGCGAACATGCATAAAATTGTGTTGTCGTGAGTCGGAATGTCGTTCACGTAAATATTAAATAAGAGGGGGAAATTAAAGTTGCCTGCGCCACGCCCGCTTCCGTGGCTGGAGTAGGCATCATTAATTCTCTAACAGAAAAATTTCTGTCAGCTAGATAGGAAGATATAAGTTTGATCAATGGGGGTGGGAAATTATATTTAATTAATTTAAAGAGGAGGCCTCGCCAAACACGGTCGAAGGCTTTTTGAATATCTAGGAAAACCGCACCAGTCGATTTTTGAACCCTGACTTTATCGTTTCCACCACTCTTAAGAGTTGGTGGGTGGTTGATAGGTCAGGTCGGAATCCGTGTTGTTCCGGTATGAGGAGATTGTTTGTGTCCACATGGTGGTGCAATCTATTCAATATAATTTTCTCGGCTACTTTGCCGAGAATGGAGAGGAGCGCGATCGGGCGAAAACTTTCCGAGTTTCAGTAAGGGGATGACTGTTGCGGTTTTCCATGCAATCGGGAAATATCCAATATTAATTATATTATGAATTATATTTGTTAGTTCAAAGATAGGGATTAGCGGTAGGTGCTTTAGCATGCGGTCAATACCTGCTGCTTTGTTAGTCTTAACTTTATAATCATGTGTATAAAATTTCAGCTCAATTGAGCGCTTTAAAATGTATTTTATTAACAATTGAAAATTCCACCAAGATAAATATATAGAGAGTGTAAGCTAATAGTAGGAATTGAAAAATATGGTATGGATTTGTGCAAATGTAGGGGACAAGGTTATGATGGAGCAAGTGTTAAGTTGGGAGTATATAGAGGCAGTGCCAATTTATCCAGATAAGCTGTAGTTAATCAGATTTTCTGGTAATAAATTTAGATCCGCCAATGCCAAGGGAGCTTGTAAATCTTCTGCACCCAGGGTCTGAAGTGAGCTGAAATCGGCACTGTATGGAGGGTAACAAACCCTCATAAAAGAGTATGCGCTAAATGGCGATTATGTTCTTGGTGCAGCACACTCATTAAATTTAATTTTTGATGCTGTGAAACACATTCCCAACGAATCACAAATTTTTAATTATTTTAAAAAAATATATACTTTTTTTGGTTATAGCGCAAAGGCTAAGCAAGCAATGTTGAGTAATAATTCTTTCAAGAAATATAATGATATACTTAAAAAAGTATGCCCTATTAGATGGTCTTCAGGAAAGGACGAATTATTCGTAAAAATTATTCAATAGTAATTAAAGCTTAATTTAAAAATGCAAAAACAAAATTACTATATTATTTATGATTTTATAGTGTGTTTCTGACTTTTCTTTCTTTGTTCTTGAACATCCTTTGTCTTTATTTCTAAAGCCGTCACGGAGTTATTCTGGTGAATAATCTTCTGAGTAAGCTGGCAGCAACAAATTAGAATTCATTCAGCTGTTTGCTAAATGAGTCCGGGATCTAGCAAAGAAATGGGGATGTGTAACACCTGCTTCCAAAAATGAGAACAAAAAATTCTTTTTTGACGAGTTATCAGAAAATGAGGATTTCAAGATTTCAACAGTTTTTCCAAGTCTTGGTGTATTATTGCTGTATAAATGTGTTAATATTTCAAACCCGAAAAATATTTTAGAGTCTCCTGGATCTCAATACTTTCGAAATCTTACCAGTTAAACTCTTTATCTTTTTCAAACAAAGGAATAAATGAAAGTTACAAAACTAGCGACTGAATATGGTAAGGACTTAGCATACAATATCGAAAAACAATTGTTTCAAAAAGTTGTTTAAAATCTGAAATTGAGGAAATCCATTTTATCAAGGAGCTCACAGAATTATTGTTAATTTCAATAGCTGCCGTCTGCAATTTTCCGGATGTTATAACAGCATGCTTGCTATTTTTTACCTTTCCGGTCTCAACAACTGAAAGAAGTTTTTCAAGCTAAATTATCTATGAGCTTCAGTTAAGATAAAATCGGCTATCAAACTCAGCTGTACTGTCAATAGAAACAGAACTTGGAAAAACTTAAATCCTCTTCTGCTATGGATGCTCTGTAAGAGCGTTTGTCAGCAAAAAAAAAAAAAATAAATAATAATAATAATCGAGAAACCTGTTAAACTAGGCTAATTCTTAAGTAATAGCTTTTTAATATATAGTCTATATAAACTTATATTGACTCTCAAATTAATTTTTTTCTTTTGCAAAAAAAGGTACCCCCACCCCTCCTTTCATGGACTTTTAATACTAGGTCCACTCTCTCTCTCACTGACAAATATCTTTTTTACTTTCCTAAAATAAAATTATTTGTACTAAAAATGTTCATTTTCATATAATTGTAAATGAGATTTGAAACACCTAATTACTACATTCTGATATTCAAAAAGGTTATTTTTCAAGAGTTTTAATGTTCACTTAGTATGGCAACATTTCTCCCCCTCCCTTAATACATAGTAGATTTGGTCGATAGCCCTTACTAAATGACTACTGTGTTTTATGAATCTTTTCAAAACTATAACAGCAAATCAAAAGAAATAGCAGTTTACATATTCTGTGTAAATTTTTAGTTTAAATTCTTTATAAAAATTTCAAAATTATCCTTAAGTACATTTGACATGGTGTAGAACCCTGCAAACCTTTTGAATTTTTTACTTGCCTTATAAAATTCAGCATCACATACCATTAACCTTACAAGTTTTTTTTTTTATAATTTACTCAGTCAAAAATAAAATATAATGCAAAATTAAATATTATTAATTTATACAAATTTATCCGAAAATGAAATCTGTATAATATAAGGTTTAAGTGAATGAAATAAATAATTATAAGCATTAAAGGCTATTGCTTGTAATTTGGTGAGAGGTTAAAGTACATCAGGATAGAATTAAATTATTAAAAGTTAATTCTTGACATGACAACTTTCATAAAAATTTTAAAGTTTTGATAATTTTTTAATGCAAATGTAGTTCCAACATTGAAAAATTGTTTTAAATGTAAAATAAGAAATATACATATTTTCAAATAAGAAACATACATTTAATTTTGTCCCATTATTTTTTTTAAAAGATGTAAAATTGTATTGACTCCCCATGTTTTTTAGAATTTGCACCCTATCTTTTTCTTGTGTCTAGGATGAATAATTAAATGTTTATTTTTATCAATACTGAAATGTGCTAATTTTTAAAATACATGACAAATATAACCTAGCCTTAGACAACAAATTGATTTGGCATACTTGAATAAGCATTATTAAGCTTAACAGTAAGAAATATACCAAATTAGTTATAATGAAAATATATTCTTATCCCCTTAATAAGGAATTATCCCAAAAAGTTTTCACATGTAATTAAAGAAGCAAGCAGAAAAGTTTTTCTTTTATCATGTAAATAATTACCAAAATGGACCCCATCAGAATTAACTACACTTCCAAAACAATCAAAGTATTCCAAATGACATATTTAGGACCATATGTTATTGAAAAATGATCTAAATACAGTCAAATCTCCATATTGCAAATTTTTCTATATAGCGAACTTTTTCCTGGAACCAAGAACATTTCACGATTTTCTTTGTGAAATAACCTCCCAATAGTGAAGTGAGCATTCTATATAATGAACTTTTTCTCTCTATTTTTAAATTTTATTTCTGGACATTTCAAGTTATTCTCTCTTTAAACACATTTTATGGTAGTCATAAATTGAACTGGTTTTATTAGGTGCCTAACTCACCGAGAGCAATAGAATTCTGGGCATTTAATCCAAGTGCAACCTTTAACCCCCATTGTTCAGTTCACTGGAAACATTTTCAATATCCCCTTTTACCCTCAATGGAGTATTGTGTCCTTGAACTAGTCTGTTCATTTGAATGTAATCAGTTGTACTGGTATCTTCGCTTCTTGTAGCTCAAAAATGTCAAAAAGTAAGTGCTTGAGCGTCAAAGAAAAAAAATTCAATTCCTCAGGAAGCGGATAAGTGTCCTGAAACTTTCCTTGCAGTTTTTCTTTTTTTGATAGGCCAGATATATTAAATAGATACTAATTTACAAAAAGGTGTGAATAATTACTTTTTTTAATATGCAGTGTTTATGAATTTAAAATTTGTTTTATGTGGTTTACAAGGAAAATTGAAAGATGAACCTCTATATAACGAACTTTTTTGGGGGATTTAGCAACTTCGTTACATAGAGTTCCAACAGTATTTTTGGAAAGAACATCCATAAAATATATACAGATTAAAACAATTAATAATTTTATATACATATATAAAACAAGCCTCTTACACAGAAAATCTGTATGCTGAAATTTATTAACATCTCTCTGTGGAAATACTTATTTACCATATCCATTAATTAAGAGTTCAACATTCACTTCAAACATGTGAACATTTTTAAAATTAAGAGGAAATATATGCATCTAATTAGATCTTAAGTATTACAGCAGCAAAAAGAATGTTATATCTCAACCAAATAGGCATTATTTTAATTTTACATCATAAAAACCTACACATTCTCTTCGATAAAATTTAGGATTTCTTAAAATATCAGCATTGTTATTCTAAATTTTATTTTCATTCAAATAAATGTATTGAGCACTTGGGATTCTTTAGTATTATATGAATTCTATAATTTAATCTATTCTTGCTGACCAACATAATGGTTGGATTTTGTTCGATAAGCAACAATCATCATGGTTAACAGGAGATAGTATTTAAGTACAGTTAATTTAAATATAAAACAAAATATATAATCATCAAAGGAATTGAGAAAGAGTAAAGTTTGCATCATATAAATTAGAAATTTACAAATATATTTTAGAATTCAACTATATTAAAAGTATCCTTCCTTTCTCAGTGGCATGACAGCCAAAGGCCAGCCTTTTTCCTGCCAGTGTTCTCCAATTTCTAGTTCTTAAAACTAGGAGATGTTTTTCTAGGCCATCAAGCCATCTGTGATTTGGCTTGCCCTTTCTTCATGAGCCAATTGGTTGAGCATTGAAGACTTTTTAGTGGAGCGGTCTTTGTTCATTCTGATAACGTGACCTGCCCATTTAATTCGTTGTATTTTGATGAAGTTAACAATGTCTCATTCCTTATATGATCGACAGAGCTCTAAATCTGATCTTCTTCACCATGTTCCCTTTTCCCGAATTTCTCCAAAAATAGATCTTAAAATCTTCCTTTCGTAGATACTTATGTTCTCATCTGTTCGAGACATGGACCAAGTTTCACATGCATAAGTTAATACTGATCTTAAAAGACTTTTATAAAATAGAGCCTTTGTTTTACTTTTGTGTGTGTGTGTGATTACATATATTTTCTTATTCCATTAAGACATTTATTAGCCATTGTAATTCTCTTTTGGATTTCAGTAGTACAATCGTTTCTATTGTTAATTTCTGAACTTAAATAAGTGTGTGAAGCTGTCAACAACTTCAAAACTATACTCTTCAATTTAAAAATGGGAATTGTTAAAAACATGATTTAGTGCAAGGCATGCACTTCATCTTATTCTCTTTGATTTTCAGTCCCATCCTGAGGGCTTCTTTCTCTAAAGATAAGAAGTCTTAGTGCGGTGGGTGTTCGAGCGATGTTATCAATGTCATCAGCAAAGGCCAAAAACTGCATCGATTTATTAAAAATATTTCCTCTGGTATTGACACACACACATTGGAAACTCTCACCACTTTTTCCAATGCTATATTAAATAGAAGACACACCAATGCATCTCCCTGTCAAATGCCATTTTTTATTTCCAATGGGTCAAAAAGATCATTCTGCATCTTGACTACGATCTTTGTCTCACTCAGGCTTATCAGCCTTAATAACTTGTCAGGGATTTTAACCTCTTTCATGGCTGCAATATGAGTCTTTCTGTTGATACCATCATAAGTGGTTTTAAAATCAATAAAAAGGTGATGCATGTCAATTCCAAATTCCCTTGTTTTCTTCAAAACCTGACATATGTTGAATATCTGCTCTGTAGTGGATCTTCCTTACCGAAATACATTTCGGTAGTCTCCAACTGTATTTTCCACTAGGAGAAAGTCTGTTAAATAGAATATATTTGAGAATAGATTATAACTTGGATAGAGCACTGATTCCTCCATAATTTGAACACTCAAGTATATCTCCTTTTTTTATGTATCACACAAGTTATACTCATTTTCCATTCCTTAGGGATTACTTCCTGCTCCCAAATTGTTGAATTAAGTTGTGAACTTTTTTAAGTTTCTTTTCCTCCATTTTTCAGTAGCTCCGATGGAATAGCGTCAGGGCCGGGTGCCTTGTTGTCTTTTAGTTTATTTATGGCTTCAATGATGGTAGTTCAACTACACCTTGGCTCTGAGTTTCCATGCTTCGTAGTCAGCATTATCACAGTTAAGTAAGTTGTCGAAATGTTCATTTCATCTCCTACACACTTCAGTTTTATCACTCAAAATAATTCCTTCCCTATTACGACAAGAGAGGGTTCTTGGCTTAAATGCTTTGTGTCCAAGGTTTATTTCTCGAAAGAAAGCTCTGCTTTCATTGGATCCCCTCAAATTAAAAGTATCAAAGACTTTAAAATGATTAGATTGAAACACATTCACTCTTTTGTTCCTAAATTTTAAAACGTTTCCATCCATGATTTCAAGTTTTAAATGTACCTTTCAAACAATTGTGTTTACATTCAGTCATTAAGTGTTATGTTTAATTATTCTAGTTTGTATTTTGATCATTTATAAACATAACACATTTTTATATTTTTCACTGATTGTATACGATTAAATAGTATTTTTTAAAATTATTTTTGGTATAAATGCTTTTAGAAAAAATGCAATTTTAAACTTAATCAGCTCATGATAAAACAGTAATGGAAATAAACAATATTAGTAATTGTATGAAAATACACACAGTGAAGGTAACTTCTATGGTACTTATCTCATTTCGCAGGTACAAATCTTGCCAAGCAAGCTTTAATGTCAACAAAATATGCATAGTTTTCATCTATTTATAAAAAAGATGTTACTGATAAAGAAAGACCACAACCTGTTTTAAAAATGTCATGGTAAAAGGCAAACAGCAGGAACATTTCGTTGGGGTTTTTCTTGGCAACTTTAATGCTTGTGCTGGTAAAACGGAAAAGTACCATCTGATTTAATTACCAATAGTGAAGACTTAAAAGTAGCAAAAAAGAAACATAGTCAATTTCTCATAGAAAAAAAAGTTTATGAAGCAGATCAAATCAATTTAAAAAGCTTTTACGGAAGTTAAAATAAAATTGAAAAACAAAATAATGATTCTGAGAATTCAGAAAAAATAAAAACTTGATTTAACCAACACATAGTGCAACAAGGATTCTAGACGCATTACCTTTACTCTGTCTTGCATGAACACAAACATCCTTTGTAAAATACAAATATTTCCATTAGGAGAAATATAATTTTTCTCCTTATGTGCTAAAAATTTAAAATTACAATATTTAATGTATACAAAATTTCACAATCATTAAAAATTTTTTTAAAAATATGTGCTGTTTGTATATATAAGTTGATAATTCATTAATCACAACTATGAATTGTTAACATTTATGTTTAAGACTTACATTTTCAAAATGATATAACCCCCCATTCACATATCAATGTAAAAAATTAATTTCTGCGTTTACAATTTGAAAAACCATGGCAAAAAATGAAATCATTCCCTTTATCGAGGACATTGTAGTTGCACATGTTCATATATAATTAACACTAGACCCAAAAGCGCAATTTTGTTTCCGATTTTCTCAAAAAGTTACGAACGGAATTGAACAAAATTTCTTGATTTTTCCTATTTTTGTACCAATAATCTGTGAAAATATGGTACGTTAAATAACTATCATTTTTTTTTGTTTTAAATACTTATACCTAAAACTGTGGAATGGGTCATTTTGACACCATTATAATCACAAGTACTAAATTTGCAATTCAACATTTCCTGGAATAGGAAAAGCTTTTTCAGTCCTCATTTCCCTTTCCCAGAGAGATGTAAGCACAATACTTCAAGGTTAGTAGATTGTTACCGATAGCAGAAGAGCAGCTAAGAATTTTGTTGCAGTAGTATAGTATATATATATAGCCAGTGTTACAGATCCCCCCCTCCCGTTATCATTCCGTATGGGAAAAATGCCTCTGGTTAGCGTATTAAAGGAATTTTTCTCTCCAACTTTTTTGTTTTGGCCTATTGAATGGAATGTGGTACAAGACTATCATAGCCAAAGCGGTTGTCTAATGGGAACACATCTGGTTCTTTATGACTGCACAAATAGTTGTTTGCATTGTCTTGGGAGATTGAGTGTACCAGTCTGTTTGATTTTTGCCACCTTATTCACAAGCAGAGATAAAATTGATCTCAGGTGAAAATGGCTGGAAGAAACATGCGTGAATTAACAGTCAGTGATGCCTTCGAATATATTCGACAATTATCAGAAATTGAATCCGAAAACAATAATGATGAAAATTGTTTTCAGCGATGATTAATATGTGCCTCTAGAGATGAAGATACCAAATTTAATATTCCTGTACAATGTACTGGCAAAAAAAACCCTTATGGGAAGAAAAAACAATATGTAAATAAACGTAAACAGTTATCAGATTCAAATTCAGATGAAATGAACTCTGGAACTTTTGTTATAAATGATGGAATGTGTTGGGAAAGTATCACCTCTGGAAGTTGTATGCATGGAAGAATTGCTGAACATAATGTTTTCAAAGAAAAGAGTGATCCAATCAGTTATGCAAAGCAAAATATTGAAAATGACTATGCAATTAGTTCAAGGAGACTGCTTAAAAATGAGCCTATGCTTAGTCATATCAAAAATTGTACAGAGGAAGAAGCTCACCAGCAACTGGGAAAAAAATGTCAACTTTAGACAAATTAGATGCTTTTACATCAATTTTGCATGCTTGAGGTATATACGGTGCAAGCAATCTAGTTCTTGATAGTCTGTTGTTTGGGGTCCACCTTTTTTCTGCAATTCTACAGCGATAGATAGATTCAGAAAACTTGTGGTTTTTTTTTTTTTATTGAATTGCAGAAATTTCATAATCTTAACGCCTTCAAACAGATAAATTCTGTTTCATTTCTGAAGAAATTTATAATTGAAAATTTGATTATTTGCTATAAACCAGGACCATATATAGCTATTCATGAACAGCTGATTCCGTCTAAAGCAGATGTCATTTCATGCAATATATGCCAACTAAACCAGATAAATTTATCAAGTTCTGGCTTACCGCTGATATTGATAGTATATGCGTTCTCAATGGTTTTCTATATTTGGGTAAAGATGAGGAATGTACTGAAAAGCTATCTCTCTGAATACGTCATTTTGCATTTGATAGAACCTTTCGAAATTAAAGGAAGAAATATTACAGATAATTTTTTCAGTACACTAAATTTGTCCAAATGTTAAAAACAAAGAACATTAGTTTAACTGGAACAATAAAGCAAAATCAGAAAGAAATACCTGAATTTGTGAAAAAAGTAAAGATGCCATTATACAATACATTGTTATTGGAGCATGATATAACTTTGACAGTTTATCAGGGAAAAACCAGCAAAAATGTCTTATTGAGCTCCCTCCATTCCACAGTTGATATCGACAATAATCACCCAAAAAAGCTTCCAGAAACATTTTATAACTATATATAAACAAAATTTGGTGTTGACGTTGCCAACCAAATGGGGTAAAATCCTAGGAGGACCCACTGCTGTTTTTGGCGCCAAAATGGAAGGTTTTCAAAAAAGCGTCAATGACGAAAAACTCTTGGGAAGCGCATGTGTCAGCGGGGGGCGCAATGAAATGGGCGTTTCGCAAAGATGAAATCGAATAAATACATTAAATTAATCATTATAATAAAGAAAAAAACGGAGAAAGCAATGAAATTCATTTTAAAAAAGCATTCTAAAACCAGTGTGTACAACATGATTTACATTTTTAAAAAGGACGAAAGGGGCGTTTCGCAAAGATAAAATCGAAGAAATACATGAAATCAATCATTTTAAAAAGCACTTACCTTACGCTTGCGATGGATGCAAGGAATTTATGAAAATTCTCATCCACCAACTTGTGACCGTTAGATCGCCGCCACATGTATTCCACAAGGTAAGAATCAAATTGACCCTTGATGTGCGCTTTATGAAGGCCCTTTTTAATTGCAGACCAGGTGCCTTCAATGGAGTTGGTATGCGCACCGGTCTCGGGATCCACAAAAGTCAGACTGTGGTCGACTCTTAAATGAACATACCCCTCGTCTGAGAGGCAGTCATAAGACTTCCAACAGTCCAAAATAATAGTGGTTCCCGGAAGGATCCATTCATGAATTACCTTAAGTAATTCCTCTTTAAGTTCTAGACTCAACCACACGGAAAAAACATTTCTTGCTTTCTCTCTGCACTCCCCAAACACCCATTTACTCTTCTACCTTTTGCATATTTCATCTTTCCAAACAAACTTTCATGAATTTCAACAATTTCACCTACACCACCCAGTTTCGCACTCTCTTTCACACATGCAAGCATACAAACCTCACGACAAAACATATACCAGTCCACGACGGTATTCTTATTAACTTTCAAGTCATTCACCACGAACGCATTCATGCTCTTGCCAAACCAATATCTTGTCAAACGCAAGATAATAGTTATAGCAAGTTTGCTTTCGCTAAACCAAGTGCCCTTTCTCACACTCCGAATGACATCGTGGCGATTATCTTTCGACTGGTTGCGGCAACGCCATTCGTAGCCATCAACTGTTCCCTTTCGCTCTTGCAAACGCATATTTTTTTACACTTCGGACATTCATAACGAGAAGCAATTAAATTAGCTTTCATACACCATTCTAACGACTCTTTCTTCCCCTTTGTGCCCAGGAGCACAAAGAAACCTGTCGTAGCCTCACTTTCAAGTAATTTCCTTTCACACGCCATTCTTAACAACCACCGGTGGAGAGCAAACCTTCTCCAGCGAAGTCAAAATGACGTTTTTTCGGAAAAGGCGAAAAACGTTGCACTTTTTTTAGGGTTGCCGTTTTTTTCGGTGATTTGAAAATCCAAATTTTTGATGAAATGGAAGGGTTACCATATTGTAACCTTTATCGCTCAAAATTTGGCGACCAAAAGTGGGTCCTCCCAGGACTCAACCCCAAATGGCTCAGAAATATTCTGTGAAGGCAGGATCAAGGAGGTGGCCAGTTCATGTATTCTACAATATTCTTGATCTTGTAGGGATTAATTCATGGATTTTAAACAAAGATACTGGAAAAAAAAACTTATGAGGAGAGAATATCTTCAACAACTCATTGAAGTGTTGTGTAACATGTATATTCACACAAGAAAGTACAAGTCAGATACATAGACAAAAGTGGATACTACTGAAGAATCTATGAAAAAGGGTTTATTGCCAAGCTTTCAAGTGTAGGAACAAAACTGTAGGTACTTGTTCTGACTGTAAAATGCTGATAAGTAGAAAGGGTACAAAACATATAATATTTCTACTAAAGTTGTCTGTACATTTTATTAACTGTATAAAATATTCCATATTGTAATCTTATTATTTTTTATCACTTATTATAACAATTAAATGTTAAAAATGCACAAATGTCATTGCCAAATAATTAGTGTACTTTTAGCATAACACTGCTTTTTATAAATTGGGATCAATTTGACCCAGCCCGCGGTTATAGGTATACCAAAACTGCCACGGTTCTAGTGTTAAAATGAATTTAAAGAATGTTGAAATATTGAGGATGGTCCTAAAAGTGAAGTAAAAGTAATAAAAAATAGAATTTTTGATAATGCATGATTTTATGAAGCATGAACAGTACAAAAGAAGCCTGATAAATCAAAAATATCCAAATTAATGCTAAATAATCCAATTAAAAATGTTAGATTACATTTTAAATCCTAATGTTCTTTTAAGGATCCTCATACCCTTTCCTGAAAATCTACTTTAATCACAGCACTAATATTTTGTACATGATACAAAAGCTCACTTTCAATACCAGTTAATATCTTTTTTCTCCAATAAACATTCAGAATTTTATGTATATTCTACAAATAAAGGAAAATTTAATCTCAAAAATCAATTTTTAAAATTTAATCATATTTAGTCTTTAGATTATGTTAAATACTCAGCTGCAAAATGTTAGTTACATATGCAAGGTATATTTAAAATTAGGTATGACTTAATGATAACACAATAATTGGATTTTCGTAAAAATATTTATCCTTAGAAATTTGAATTTTTTTTTTTACATAAGTTACTAAAATATCTCACTGGTTAAAATACCATTTCTATTATTTTTAATTTAAGCTAGTGAGGACTATAACTTGGGATTATACATTTTTTTTTTATCCTTGTTGAGGATGATTCAGTTACCTTTATATAACTGAACTAATTCCACAGCAATAAAATTTAATTTTCTGAAGATAACTACAGCACACATCACAAGATTATGTCTGAAGCTGTTTTAAACTAGAAATATAAAATAAAAACACTACATACTTCTAATAATCACTTGATATACATTACAGAAATTTTCTTTCAAGCAAGTCTAAATGACTGATGAAATATTACTTAATTACAGGTATATAAGAAAATTTTTTACAAAGGCGCTAAATTGATTTAACTGAAATTTAAAACAAGAATGATTACAAAATTAAGTAGGACATTTTTATTATATTGTGAGGACAAGAATAGCATAACTAGAACATCTGAATACAACATTTCATTTCATTGCTCGTAATTAACGTCCAAAATTTAAAAATGAAACAGATTTCTTTTTTCCCCATTTTAACTTGCATCGAGAAATCGACGATATTACATAGTCAATTCCATGATAGCATTCACAATGTCATTGTTATTATTGCGGAGGGCTTTAATAGCTTTACTACGTGAAACATTAGCTTGGGACATAACGAGCTCAATATCTTTGCCTTCTACGCCAGTGTCATCAATTTCGCCTTCTTCCTCCGATTCTTCTTCAATAGGCTGCGATGCTATAGTCTGGGAAGGACCATCACCACCAAGACCAGCAGATTCAGGGGCTTTGAATTTTTCTGCAGCAGCCATCTGAGCTTGCTGGCTTAAATCCTCGATTTTTGCTTCACCAAAAACGATGTAGGTATCTCCGGCTGGGCTTTTGAATACATCAGGCTTAGTGATTACAAACAAAATGTTTTTGGACTTACGTATGGTAACTCTTGTAACACCTTGAACTGGTTTCAATCCAAGTTTTGACATCAATTTTCTGGCTTTTTTCTCGCCTCTGCTTTGTTTTGCCTTGCTGACTAATTCTTCACTTAAACCAGCCATCTGAGCCATTTGGCTGGTGGCGGCACTTTGAGCGGCATCAGCATCGTCAACTTCAGGAGAAGAATCTTCACTTTCAGACTCAGTATCCGATGGTTTACGATCTGCTTCAGTTTTTTCGACTTCGTCGATAGACACTACTTCAGACATACTCATTTGTGGCATGGTAATTAAACGCACTCAAAGAATCTTTTTCTAACTCCTAAAGTCAGCTCTGAAAAACGTGCAATTCTCGAAATGGAGACAAACAGGAAAAACTCAAGTGTTGCCATTCGATTATAGGGTATCTCAGGAAATGTCTGCGGTCATACGGGTTACTGGATTAAGAATATTTGTTGATGATACGAATATATATCTCAATATATATTCTTCAATAAATATTTAAATTTTAAAATACTGAAGAATATTTATCAATATTTTTCCTAGAAAAATTTCAAGAAAATGTATTGAACATTGAAATTATAACAGGTGTATGCAAAAGTAATCAGGAAGGAGAAAAATTGGTTTCATAGATAACTAGATTTTCTATAAATCAAAATAATTTAATCTTACTAATTAGAATAATAAAACTAATCTTATAAATTAAATATCATCAGCAGTTTCTTAAAAGTTTATTAAATCAACAAATTTCTAGTAACTGTGACTGCTTATAGAAATCGGACATCGGTGGAACTGTAGTATTTGTAGACTAAAAGAACGAGAATTATTGCATGATCTTTTGAATTTGGTATTGCAAAACTAAAATTTTCAGTTGATTGAATGAAATTTTATCATTGTTTAATTGATATCTATTCATCGCTATAAATAACAAAATTGCTACGATGATTCATCATAAATTAAATTTTTATTTGATTATCCTTCTTATTTTAATTGCAGTTGTTAATTCTCTGTATGAAGATCAAGTTGGTAAATTTGATTGGAGACAACAATACATAGGAAAGGTAAAATTTGCGTACATTGATCCAGCCATTGGTGGCTCTCAAAAACTTATAGTTGCTACTGAAGAAAATGTTATAGCATGTTTAAGCACTCGCACTGGTAGTATTATATGGCGACAAGTTCTGGAAAATGGAGATGCTGGTATAATTGATGCTATGTCAGAAGATGGTGATTTACTTACAATTAGTGGTGGTGGACAGTTCATTCGTAGTTGGGATCCCAATACTGGGGTTTTGCTGTGGGAAACTTCATTTCCTAACTTGCCAAGTAGTGATGCTTCTCTTTACTTTCACATTAGTCCATCAGCAAAAGAGATAATTAGAGTAGAAACAGTGCCTAAAAAACATACAAAAATTTCTGTATATAGTTTCACACGAGCATCATTGAAGACATCGAATATAATTCCTTCACCTTGGTATGATAACACTTTAAACTGTAGTTTTATTTCAGATTACTTTACATGCATTGAAAGCAATAAAAAAGTTTTGCAACTTCTCTCAGTGAAAGACAGTGGTTCTTTTATTCCTGTATCATTAAAAAGTCTTGGTGTTGAAGTGCAAGAAAATATAAAAGAAGTCAAAGCTGTAGCTTTGCCATATCAGGGGTCATCAGATAAACCATTTTTAGCTCTGCAACTTGAAGATGGTGGATTGCTTTTACAAATTCATCCTCCAGGAATAAAATTAATAAAAATCTTGCCTAATATAAATAAAATTACTTCAACCCTTGTTGATGATAAATTAGTTATATTTACATTGACACGTACTGCCAATACTTTCAAAATAAAAGCTTCTGATGTTAACTCAAAAACCGATTTGGACTATTTAGATGGAACATTTTCTTTGTCTGAAGAACATGGAGATTTGGAATTATTTTTCATCCTCCCATATATTAAAAAAGATCATGGTGTAAGTTATAAAATGTTACTGCTGTTTCAGGACCATTCAGTTCTGGTAATTCATCAGCAAGGTAGATTGGTTTGGACTCGAGAAGAAGCTTTATCCAATATTGTATCATCTGAGATCATGGATTTGCCATTATCTGATACTGATGCTAATATTGAAAGAGAATTTGGACAGACTGATGCCAATCCTATCACAATGTTTTTGACAAGATTAAAATCTCAAGTCTATTTGTTACAATCATATCTTTTACATGTTCTTGTTGGTTTCAAAGGAGATAGTAACAATATCGGTCTTGACAAGAAAAGCTTGACTCGAGATACATTTGGTTTACATAAGATAATTGTTGTAATCACTAAACCAGGGAAAGCATTTGGAATTGATAATCTGTCTGGTTTAATTATCTGGAGTCATTTTGAAAGGGATTTATCTCCATTTTTTCTAAGAGAAATGCCTCATTATCCTTTATTTGTCCAAAGAACAACAGCACATTTTCCATATCCTCCTGTATGTACTGCTGTTGGAAAACATGCGAACACTGACCAAGGTCACATTTATTCCTTTGATCCTATTACTGGCACTACTATAGAATCTAAAAAATTATCATACAATGTTATACAAGTAATGCCAGTTGGTACTCTTAGCTATTATTTGCGGGAAATTCTATTGTTAGATTCAGATTTGAATGTTCACGTATATCCAGAGACACATGATATATCAAGACATAAACAGTCACATTTTATGTTTACTGCTGAACCATCATCTGGTGATTTAACTGGCTATTCTCTTACTGCTAACCAAAATAATCATCTAAAAGCTGTTGAAGTATGGAATGTTAAGTTACCTCAACCAATTATTAATGTAGCTACAAAACGACCTACAGAACATGTACATTCTCAAGGTAGAGTCATGGGCGACAGAAGTGTTCTTTATAAATACCTGAATCCTAACTTAGCTGCTGTATTTACAGAAGGAAATGACGCTATTCAAAAGACTTTTTGCAATGTTTATTTGATTGATATAGTTACTGGTTTGATAGTTTATTCAGCATCACATAAAAGATGTAAGAGTCCAATGCATGTTGTTCATTCAGAAAATTGGGTTATTTACAGTTATTACAATGATAAGTCTAGAAGAATTGAAGTATCATCTATTGAATTGTTTGAAGGGAAGTACCAAAGCAATACCACAGCTTTTTCATCATTTGCACCTCCTCCATTACCTCTTATAGAGCATCAAACATTTATATTCCCGTCTACAGTTGTGACCATGGCTGATACTGTTACTGAAAGGGGAATGACCAATAAACATCTACTAATAGCATTGCCTTCTGGTGGAATTTTAGAATTACCCAAAACTTTCTTGGATCCAAGACGTCCTATTACTCCTCTTCCAGAACATAGGGAAGAGGGTTTAATTCCTTACATTCCAGAACTGCCTATTATGTCTGAAGGTATTATAAATTATAATCAAAGTGTTCTACGTGTTAGGGACATAGTTACAGCACCTTCTGGTCTAGAATCAACATGTTTGGTGTTTGTTCATGGACTTGATTTATTTTATACTCGAGTTACTCCTTCAAAAACATTTGACATCTTGAAAGATGATTTTGATCATTATTTAATTACTGTAGTGCTTTTAGGGCTAGTAGCATTATCTTATACCACTAAAAGGTTAGCTGCTCGAAAGACACTTAGAGCAGCATGGAAATAAATTTAGAAAATTATAGCAAAAATTGTAATATATATTAAAAAATAATTATCATAGTACACTAATAGTATTCATTTTTACATTATTTATTTTGTAAATGTATGAAATATTGGATAAATTGAAATTGCATTTTAGGATAGGATTTTTGTAAAATTTCACATTTCTATTTTTGGTTGTATTACGTGTCATTTTTTTCCTCTCCTATGTGTGTCTTGTTATTAGGAGAGTTAATACACAGTATTGTTAATGTGAGAATTATATACATGTATGTATAATATTACACACAAACATATGTATACATATTTATATGTATTCAAGAAGTTTAGTTCGAACAAAAGAGAATGTTTGTTTCACTTTGTAATATATTCCTTATCAGACTGTAATAAAAGAGATATTATTGTTATAAGAATATTTATGATTACATTTTCTTAAGATATTAGTACAGAATTTTATTGAGCTGTGATAGTGCATTTTTTTTGTTTTAATTGGTCAATATTGTTTATATTCAAATTTTAAAAATTCTATTGGCAATCAATGAAAAAAAATTGTTATATTTAAAACTTGTACAATGATTTATACTAAATTTCTTTTAAGAATTTATCCCATATTCGTACACTTCATAAAAACTGTAATTGAGTAAAAATTTAAAAAGATCTAAAACCATATTTTTAAAAATATTTATCTAGTTTTAATTATTATTGGGAAAAATAATCAAAAGATTGTTTTCAGAAATTATTTTATTATTGTGAATAAACTAATTATAATTATATAGCATCCTATATAAGTGTATGTTCATTAAAAAAATTCTTTTAAATTGTAAATTCTTTACACACATATATCAATGATTTATGTAAATAATTTGTTTTTATGAGAGTAGGTTAAATTTTTTAAATGCATTAAATCAATTAATACAAATATTCATTTATAGTTTAATCTGAGGATTGTGTATGAGTTACATTAATTTATTATAACACACTTCAAAATGCAGATTATAGAATGTTTTAATATTTCTTCCTTTTTTTAATAACTAGAAAATTGGTTTGCATGAATTCTTTGTTTTTGGTAAATTTTTAATGCGGTCTAGTTTTCGCATTTAGGTATATACAATTTTCATTTGTTCTGAAATTGCAAAAAAGAGAATGATTTGAATCTCAATATTATGTACATTCTTTTTATACTGTGTTTGTAAATAATTATTTTAGGTACTTGTACCCATTGATTAATGAAGATTTTGCACCAAAGTTTTTACATAAATTTAAATTGTCTTTCATAACTTAAATTCCATTATTTTAGCAGTTTTAAATAAATGAAATATCTTACCAACATTATTCAGGTGCAGCTAATATTGTGCATGTTAACACTTTTTTTTATGAAATGATTCTGCATGATTTTGGAATATTTTCTCTTTAGGGGGTAGGTTCAAAATTTTAATAATTTTTCTCAAGAAATATATTACAACTTATAACATTATTCTTTTTGAACTTACTTTAGAACATTCTGTCATTATTCACAACAAAAATGTTTGACCATCAAATATACTAGTACCTTCATTTTCAATCAACTTATTTCAGTAATAGATATTTTATTTTGCTCCTGACTTTGAATATAATTTATATGAATTTTACTCTGATAAATAAAATCTACTGCACAAATGCAAATGTTTACTCGATTGGATGTACAAGTATTTATTTAAAAAAAACTTTTATAAGAATATAGTTTTTAGCAACTTGAATTTGATCATTGTTGTAAACCAGGGGTGTCAAACTCGCAGACCACAACGAATATTTTTTAGAACCTGGCCAATGTATCAGCACGCAATATGTAAAAATTTCTTATGTAATAGAAAAGATTGTTGCAGAGAATTGATGTCAAATGTATTAGGATGTAAACATTAATCTTGTCTTGTTCTTTTATATATGTTTTATTTGAAATAAACCGCTTCAATGAATATTGATTTTTTTTTGTGGACCACCAAATGTTAAAAACTTATTTGTTTGGCCCAAGTTAGCCTTTGAGTTTGATACCCTTGTTATAAACTGATCAAATGTAAAACACTTTGGTGTTGTTTGTTATATATACTTTAAAGTTTTTTTTTTTACTTTTAAATACTAAGTGCCTAAATAGAATTGTTACAGTGTTGGGAGAGAATTTGTGACTTGGAAAATTTATTTCTTGCTGAATAATTTTTCACTATGTATTTGCTCAATTTTTTTTCACAGAAATAATAAAATGTTAAATAAAGATATGAATTTATGTTATTGTTATTTCATTAGAAATGGATCATCATAGCATTGTTATTCAAGTAAATGCATTAAGTTAGGTTGTTCATGAGAGAAGAATATTAATTACTGGTTATAACAGCATTTCTTGTTAAGAAATATGCACAATATTATGTCATTAAACATATTGTTATTCTTACAGAAGATGGAAATTGTTTTATGTAATTTTAGTACAAAATTTCTAATCTGCATAACAGCACCAAACTTAAGGTAATCTGAGATGTTACATTATCTTTGGTTTGATGATATTTTTGTTATATGATGTATATATATATAATTCTATGAATGAAAGTGATACAAACTTAAGTATTTAATGTCATTAGATGTTATATGGGTTTGAGAGTTAGAAATTAAACTTATATTATTAACTTATTACTAAATTATTTAAATAAAATTAAGTTCCTGTATTGAAAGTCACAGGAAGCAAACTTTAATATAAAAAGTCGTTTCTACTTATCCAGTAAATGTACAGACTAATGTGAAAAGTTATTCTTGAAAAAATACTTCCATCTTTATGACACACAAAAAAAGAATTCATTATGTATTAGGTTCTATTGTTAAGCATAATTTTCAATAAACACAGTTGTTAATAAGGTTTGTCTCAAATGCTGATGTTAGTTCATAAATTGATACTAACATGCATTCTAGAAGTATTTTATGGAGCAATATGTCACTAAGATTTCAGTTAACTGTATACTTTTTATAGAATTACAATGCTGTGAATGTTTTTCTTAGTCTGCAAGCATAAATTTTCATTAAGTAAAAAAAATTAATGTTTTATTTATATTTGAAAAAAAAAATGTGATCTTGTACAAAACTAAATATTTTTTGACGTTTGTTCATTGTTCTTTTTTCAATTTAAAATTAATCTTGATATCAATGCAACATTTAAAAATTAAATATAAAACTGAAATTGTACTTTTGTTTTCAAAAGTACACAATTCAAAACAAAAATATAAAATAGATTTTTTGAGGAGTTATATACATAGCGGTAAACGAACTTATTTGAACTCTAACAGAATAAAAACATATTGAAGCAGATATTTCATTCATTCAGCACATTTAATACTAATATTACACACTTTATACTATAAGCAAAAAATAATAAATGAAATATTCATGCACAAACAGTGACCTAGAATAATATTAATCTAACTTAAATTAAATACTGAGAGTGAATGAAATAAGGCTTCTGCCTATTAACTCAATTAGGCTGATATTAATGATATAAAATTAAAACACTGAAGTATCAGCTTGGTTTTTATCTGCATTACCTAATTTAAATGAAAATTTCAAGGTCTTTCCACCAATAGCTAGCTGATTGTATAGCTCTAAGGTAATAATTTTCAATAACGATCAAGGTGTATTATTCTAGATAGAGGGATGAAATATGATTCTAAGATATGCTTTTCAATTTGACTTTATTAGCTTTAAAATTTAACAAAAAATAATTATTGAAATTTTAATGTGGTTGAATATTATTTTTTACCAAATGATAACCAATAATATTTACTACTTTGTAAATACTTAATATTTTTTATTTCTAAGAGTAAAAAGAAGCCCAGTGTTTGAATGTTTAATGTATCGCGTTTCCACACCACAGGTTCGAGGTTCAAACCCCGGGCTGGGCAAGGTTGACTCAGCCTTTCATCCCTTCAGTGGGTCGATAAATGAGTACCAAGCTTGTTTGGGAACTGGGGGTTTCGTGTCAGACTGACCACCTGACCGGAACATCTGCTCAAGCACCTCAGGGCCCAAGGTTGTGTATACTGAGTTGGGCACAGTAGGCCTTGGCCCTTATGGGTGGTTGTGCCACTGAGTTAAGTTAAGAGTAAAGAAATAAATAAATTACAAGAAAAAGTGTAACAATTTTTAAGATATATGAAAAACATAAGTAATAAATGTGATCTGCTGTTGAAGTTTCATGCATTTTAAAAAGGCTACATGGGAAGAAGAAGAAAAAAAAAAAAGACATTGAGTTATCAATTATTTTTAGTTATACCTGCACTATTTTTAAAAAGATGAATTGATTTTTAAAAACTTAAAAGTCCAATTCAAATCCATACTAAATTTTATCACTAAGAAGCGCTTTAAAACTACCAACTATTTCTTTTGTATATGATACATTTTTATTTCCAAGTAAAGAAGTTATGAAGACAAGCAAAATGTACTTAATGCTTCATAATAAACATGTAATATATATATTAAATGTAATAAAATCTAATTATTGTGTTGCCTTATTTTTAGTTTCCCATAAGATAAACTTTGAAAATTTTTAATTTATAAATGTCTTGTGTTTTTAAATTTGTATTAAATGTTTTTGAATTGCAAACATTTTAGAATGTGCTTATAAAAAAGTCAATACAATGCATAGCTCTATGTAATTTATGAAACATTTTTCAATTTGATATCAATACTTATTTGCAAGAGATAAATTATCAATATTTTAATAAGTTTCTTGCCATTTTCTCTTTTATTATAAATGTGCACTCACTTTATCTATGATATTCAATAAAATATATTGGGTCAAAATACAAAATTGTCATTTTCTTATTTTTGTCTTATTACAAAAAATTACTAGAACATAAGCATTTCTTTGTGAATGAAAAAAAAATTATTTTGGTACAATTGACAATTTTAATGAATTTGGTAGTACTATTTAAAAATTTTATAACACTAGTATCCTTCTCCCATGTTCATTATTAATCTGTTTATAAATGAATTTGAAAGTTGTAAGAATAAGAAATTTTAAATATACAAAAATATATTGTAAGTTTCTTAGATATTAATTTTCAAAAATTATTGCACCTTTTGTTGACTTACAACCCCCCAAAAAAAAAAAAAAGTAAATGAGAGTATTACATTAGTAGGGTAAAAAAATTCCTACAACTAATGCAATGTGCACAGTAGAAAACATATCTTACCTCAGGGCCGGCTCTAGCAGTTTTGCCACCACGGACAAAAATGGAAAATGCCGCCCCTCTCTCCAAAGCAAAAAATTATAATATATATATTGTTCTAAGAATACAAAATAATTCGAAATTAAGAACATGATCACCCGTTATGATTTACTGGTCTAGCTAGTCCTAAGTGGGCCCTGTATCCAATTCTTTGGCGCCTTTTTTGTGAGGGCGGGCTTTACATTTTATAATGTTTTGCTTACACATTTTGGGGTCCCTGTATCATCGATACGGTGATAGGCTATTTATTTTAGGCTACATGATTTTAAATGAGTTACATTTAAGAGAAGAACTAGCCCATTTCGGCACGCCAATTTCTTTGAAAAAAATCTATTGATGATGGGGATCACAAGCATTTATTTTAATTTATAGTAACTACACTCAAGATTAAAATAAAACATTTCCTGTGCCTCTCTATCTACAAAAAACTCTTATTAACCTTGTCCTCTTTAGAAAAGCTAGCACTGGACATCGTATGGGGGAAAAGGAATGTCTCTTGTGACCCCACTCCTAGATGGGGAGAAAGTTACTAGTGGAAGATGAGTAAATATATGAAATTTCATAATTTAACCTATACTCGCTCCTCGAGCCATTAAGTTTTAATATAAAAGAAAACTGACATTAAACTTATGCAAAGTATAAAATTAGGAAAATAAGGTAGTTTAAATGAAATACCAAATTCACATCTAATAATATTTCAGAAAATATATAAATTTTTTTGTAAGATAAAAAAATATTTTCCAAATTTCATCCAAATGCCACACCAGACAGGGGTCTGGTTTGTCTGGCCCTAGAGCCGCCCCTGCTTACCTTATGTGTGTACATAAAATTATATATACATATGAATAATGAATTTTATGCATAACTTTTATTATGTGAATTTAAATAAATATATTATGTTAAATATAAATCCAACTTGTTAGAACAGAATATGGTTCTGCACATATAAGAAGACAAGAAAAACAATGACACAAAAAATTGAATGTATTCTTAAATTACTTTATATATTCAATATGCAAAATTATTGGGTATCAGGCCTAAAGCTTCTAATTAAAATTTTCAAATGTCTTACTTTCAAAAAAGCTGGAATTTTTTTTTTCTAGAACTAGATATTTTTAAAAAGCCCAATAATTGTTTGAATTCTTGTTAAAAGATACAAAAATACATAAAAGTTCTAATGTTAACCATAGCCTTTTTTTCTTCATACACTTATTGTACGGATATTTTATGTTTTATTCAGCAGGAAATTTAGTTTATCCTTTTACGCACAATAGAGGGAAAATTCTATCTTTTTGTTAGTTAAAAAGTTTGAACTTCAACTTTGTTTTCCCAAAATATTGAAATGGAAACTTTCTATTTAAAGTATCACTTTTTACTAGACTGCAAATGCTTTATTTAAGAGAAATAGATATGTAACAAAAAAAGTTAATAAAAATGTTATATTTGAAAAACAAATGTCAAATGTGTGTATTCTTTTAATAACTTGTAGAATGAAAATAATATTCAAAGCAAATGCAAATATAAAATTAATTTGAACTTTATTTTTTATGGATTTTTAAAAGAAAAATAGGATGTAAATTAATTTTGATAACTTACTGATAGCATAAAAGTTTTGATAGTTAACACATTATGATAACTTTTAAGTCTTGATAATGTTTAAGTGGAGAGGTGAAATAAATAATAGATAGAAATCTTTAAAATAAATTTATCCTTTTTTTTAAAACAAAAATAGATTGAATATTACAAAAAGATAAGAACTGTTTCAATAGAGATAAAAGAGAACAATATGTATAGACATATATACAGTATGTATAGCAGTAATAAAATATGCACATAAAATAAATTTATAAGAATAGCTTTAAAAGCTAATATTAAAAATAAATAATCAGCTAACATTCGATAAACTAAAACAATAAACATTATTATCTCGACAACCTATGACTAAGAAATTATTTAGAACTGTAGGAGAAGAAAATATTTCTCCAGGACATTTCCATGAATGTTTGACTTCACCATGAGTTTGATCTAATATATATAAAACACCTGATACAGATGCTACTGCAATATATTTACTTTGCTTCCACTGGAATGCAAATGGTGTTGAATATATTGGAGAATCACCACAAAATTTCCATACATTCTCTCCATTACTTTTTATGCAATGCACAGAAGAATCGTGACAACCAAATACAATGTGGTCATTATTTAAGATGACACAAGCAGATGAAAAGATAGATCCTTTTGTTTCATATTCAAATATCTAAAGAAAATATAACATCATGAAAAAGCACAATACCAGCAAAAAGTATTTAAATTAAAATTGAATAAGTATTGCTACATATTTTAATAGTTTAAATAAAAAGTACAATAGGTCATTCCTCAGAATCATTGAGGAAAATATAAAAAAACATAAACAAATAATTAAAAATAATATTCGTATAATTAACATTTGAATGAATAACAAATAAAATGACACATAAAAATATTTACTTTATGCAATTGTTTTTCAAAGTGCAGAAGTATTTAAAGATAGATTTAAAAAAAAAAAGATTCCTCAACAAAATATGAAGAAAATTCATAATTTTCATAGGAATACTCAAAGGAAACTCCATACAAAAGAATAAACTTAATTAAAAAACTAAAACAGATTTCAAAATTTAAATTTGTTTTTTAAACCATTAAAATACAGAATGCATATTTTTTAAATACCTAAGAACAGGGATGGACAAACTTTTTTGGTAGCGGGCCAAAAATCAAAAGAAAAAAAAAATTTGGTGGGCCAAGATAAATTTTCTTAAAATTTAAAAAAAAAATATATAAGTATTACAATTTAATACACTAAAGAGATGAATGGAATTGTGATTTTATTTTTAAAAGTTAATCATATTGAAGTTTGGATTGAGACATACTGATTCTAAGGAATGTGGCTAAATGCTCATCTATAAGTCTACTTCTGAAATAATTCTTTCTAAGGTTCATAGTTGAAAACACTGGTTCACATGTATAAGATGAAGCAAGCATAGCACTGATTTTCTGGGCATGAGATATTAGATTTGGAAAACTTACTTTCGATAATGAATTTGTAAAACTAACTTTGGCATATTTAAAAACAACTGCTTAAGTTGAATGTCAGATTGCAACTCAATTAATTCAAGTTGCAAATCTGACCTCACTGCTTTATAATTTACGTTGTTCGATGCCACCAAACACCCTCCAAGTGCACACAGAGTACATGCTCGTTAAATCAGTGGGTCCGTAGTCTTGTGGGCTTAATCACGAGCGCAGGGACTGGAGAATATTTCCCTCCCCTTCAGTTTACTTGCAGAAATTGTGGAGGTGGAGATAGAGGTTGTGTCGCCATCTATCGTCCCTTCGGGGAATTTCGCCGAGCTAAAATCGTACTGTCACCTGTATGGTGCTCAAGGCCAACGACAGGCGTACCTCTTGCCCATGCCACGATGAATCTCGTGGGCCTCGATCTGACTACGTCAGACAGGTGGCATTAGAAAACAACAACAATTTACGTTGAAAGGCATGGTAAAATATCCAATTCTGTTTGAATGGCACTAAAATCTTGAAATCTGCACTCAAACTCAAAATACAGTTTTTTCAAGCCATCTTCATAATTCTTAAGATTTTCTTCATTTACTGAGGATATCGAATTTAACCTCGGGAAATGAGACAAGTTGTTCTTAGCTACCTGCTCAGCAAACAGATTAAGCATTAGTTTAAAAGCTTTGAGATGGGTCCAGATATCGTTGATAAATTGGTTTTTCCATTGCATTTTGACATTCAAGTTGCTCATATGACAAAGAAGATCTGTGAAAAATGCAAAGTTCAAAAGTCATTCTGTATCTTCTAACATTTTGCACTCCACAGAACACTGTTTCTCAGGGAAGAACGATACAATGTTGTCTTTCAACCAAACTTGCTCAAAAACATATCCTACACTAAGCCATCTTACTTTTGTGTGCTACAGTACATCAGAGTATTTAAATTGCATGGACTGAAGAAAATCTCAAAATTGCCTGTGAGTAAGCTAACAAGATCGAATAGTATTTAGAAGCTTCCCAATTTCATCAAGCAAAGGTTTCATATTCAATTCAGATTTACACAGGGCATTCTGATGTATAACACAATGTAGAAAAACAACATTGTTCCCAGGATAGTTTTGATTAAAGAGTCCAAGAAAACCAGATTTTTTTCCTGTCATACTTGGTGCACCATCGGTCATAATATTACATATATTTGTTATAGGCACTTTCAAAGTAAAAAGACCTTCTTGAAATTCATGAAAAATATCACATCCTGTTATAGTTCTCTTTAAAGAATGCATGCATACCATTTGCTTGGTATAATTTCAAAGGTCTCACCAAAACCTCTTATAAATAATTTTAACTAAGCAGTATCAATTATTTCAGTGCTTCCCTCCAGAGCTATGGAGCAAAATTTAACCTGGCCAATCTTTAACTCTAATTGTGATGCCAAATTTTTATCAGTGGCTTCAATTCTAGAAGTCACCATTTGTCAAGAAAAGCTTACAGTCTGAAAATTATGTTTCTTGTCTGGACATAAAATATTACAAACTCGGAGCATGCATTGTTTAACAAATCCCCATCACTGAGAGCTTAATTAGTTTTAGCAATATAGTATGCTACAATGTAACTTGCATATGTAGCTACTTCTTGAATAATGTTTACCTTCTTGAAAAAATTTTGTTGGCCTGATAATTTTTTACAAAGACTTTCTGCATTTTTTTTTATATTCAGACATTGCTTTGGGATAGGAATTCTTATGCTTAGATGTGAAATGACAGGAAATGTTAAATTTTTTTAAGACTACCACAGCTTCATTGCAGTTGAGACACATTGCTTTATCTTTTACAAATGTAAAAAAATATTTCTAAGTTCCTTCATCATTAAAAGCACAGCACTCTGAATCAACTTTGTGTTTTTTAGTAGCCCTTTTGGGGTTGAAATATTTTAGGAATAGCCCAAAACAGCACTAGCTATGCTATACTTTTAATAATTTCATCACAACTCCCAATGATGCTATATGTCTACAATTAATAATATTAGAACTCGTGCCAAAAAAAAAGCCGCTGGCTGGAGCTTAACATGCACAGTCTGCCACATGTGAAGTCTAATTCATCTATATTGGATTACCATATGTTTGCTCAGTGAGAAAGAGATAATGCTTGCTGGTATCAATCTAGAGCTATAACTAACAAAAAACTTCTCCTTTTAAAACTTTATTGATTGAAAGTTGTCTGTGCTTGCTATTTCCTTTGATTTATATTTTGTAGAACAAAAATCAAAAAAGTAAAAAGATCATCAGTCCTTTGAAAAAAAAGGAAGAAAAAAAATATTTATATAAAGTAGATGGATACATAATATATAAAAATATATTTCTTTTAAATTGCCTTGGACCAGCAAATTAGAATTCTATCCAGGGTCTGAAACCCTAACCCTTTACCCACCTAATGGGATATAATAATTTTATCTCCCTAAAAAATGGAAAGGTTCGCATTTTAAATAATGATGATGCAATATTTGGATCAACCAGAAAAGCCTTTACTGGAAATCATATGATTCTAACAGCTCCTGTGGTCAACAAAAACTATAAATAGATGAGATCTCAGGAAAGAACAATGAATGTTTTTGTGAATGTCTTAGATAAAGTGTGTGGTCATCTACCTGTATTTGTGTTGTGTTTTATCACTGTCCATTGTGTGCCTGTAAAATAAAATGTGGATCTAAAAATTTCAAACCTTCTCATCCTTTCAATGACTGTAACAACCAAAATGCCTTAAACCAAGTCCCTAATTCTACATATATACAACAAATTTTTAAGTAATTAATTTCAAGTAGTAAAGTTTTGCTTATAAGATTAACACATTTACAAACATTTATATATGAAGGTTCTTTCATTTTATTTATATTCAGCTTGGGGGGTTAAATAAATAAAATAAGCAAACTATTTTCAATATAGATAAAAAAAACAAGGGTAGAATTTTTATATGAAAAATTTCTAGGAATATTGCAAAGTATGACAAAATTTATGTCAAAGAAAAACAAAATATAAATTTTAAAATATATTTACCAGTGAACCTGATATATTAAAATGCAAAAAACAATTATTTGTAGCACCAATAAAAATTCCGGAAGATGTAAATAATGGAGATGAGAATATTGGTTTCTTATAATGAAAGGTCCAAATGAAGTCACCAGAATCCTGTAAGAGAGAGAAACAACAAAAAATATATTTAGGGACACCAATAAAAAAATAAAGTTATTAAAGATTTTAATCTTGAAATGTTAAAATTAAAGAGCTCTTTTAATTGTGATTAAAAATTATTAAAAGACAAATTTATTTAACTCTTTATGTTTTATTCTGCTTGTACAATTTTAGAAAACATCATATACATATGAAATAATTGTTTGGTTTTAAAAGTAAAGAATGTGCTTGATTTAAAAAAAAATTCACTTATCAACAAAGCCTGACAAAGTTATCACATGCCTAAAGCAATGCTTTAAATTAAAAGGTTAAAAAGGGGGTGGGGGAAAGCTCCCAAAAGAAAAAGAAAGAAAAGAAAAAATGTTGTTAATATTGTTATTCTGAGCCAAACTTTAAAATAATAATAATAAGCCACTTTGTGTTTTCACAAAGAAAAAGAAATCCAGTTATTATATACTCGTATAAGAGTGTGTACTGAAATCTATCTCAGAAAACTATGACTTGATTAATTAGACATACATAAGTGAACACATATTTTATTACAGATAAGATTCGAAATGAAAAAAAAGGAATAGTATTATTAAAACAATGAATCTAAGATTTATATATGAAGCTACAGAGAAACATTATTTGTACTTAATGTACCAGTCTTGGAAAAATTAATAATGTTATTTGCTAAAGGAACCAATTGAAAGGAAATGATTAATATTCACACAGAGTACTAGTTATTAAAACCACAAATGTAGATATTTCTTTTTTTCAAAAAAAACCTTTTTACAAATAAAACAATGATGCTTTTAAATACTTAGTTAAACTTTAAAATAAATGTTTCAGTTTAATTTTTTTTTGAAAAATTAGACTGAAGATATCAAAGAATAATTAGATATCAAATTATAAATAATCAAGATATAAACAATTTTGAAACTAAAATAAGTATTAAAGAGCCATTCTTAGATTTTGATGACATCCCAGAGAACATTTCAAACTAAAATAATTTAGAGTAATTTAATACATAACAAAGCAATATGGAAGACAATATTTTAGATTATAAATCTCAAAAATTCATGCTTTTGTTACCGTAATTTTATCAAAAATGTTCAATAAGAAAGATTCACATACGCTCAAAGCTTAAAATTAACTACCTATTATTTGAGGGAACAGAATGAGGATTGCTACATTACTATCCCTCAGGTAAATAATATTGACATAAAGTTATACTTAGATTTAGTGGTCTGTCACTCCTCTAATGGCTCAATATAGACAGAAATTAAAATATAGCAAAACTCCAAAAAATTTTTTTAATTTGACACTTATCTATTAAAAAAATCTCTTATAAATGTTATTCAAATATTTGAATAAGTAAAAGAAAAAATTAAAAAATATAAAATCGTTAGTTATTTACTCATTTGCAGGCAACAATATAAAGTATGTAAAACTTAACTCATTCGATTAAATTTGTAACTTATTGCACTTTTAAACATATAAATCTCAAAATGGCTTTTATTTACTTAATTTTTTATATTAAATATTTTTGAATGTTCTAACAATAAATAGTAAGCAGCTGATAAAAGAAATAATAAAAACATTATGCTGGTATTTTTTATTTGTCAATATTAATAAATTATAAGTAGCAAGTAAAATGAAAATATTAATAAGTTTCTAGTTATAAATATACTTATCTTCACATTAATAAAAAAAACAAATTAATTTTATATTATATATTATAAAACACTATAACCTTATTCATAAAATTTGCAATTTCAAATCCATAATGCATTTGAGGCAAATAAAGTAAGTCAGCCCTTGATCAATTGGTATTTGCTCACAGCTTGTATTTCATTAGGGTTTTAATTTGATAAAGTGCCTCTGTATGCTTTATTTTATTTATCTTATTTATAATTTTTGAAAGGTGAAGTGATATTTCAGTTAAAAATTCGAAGTGAAGTTTTAATGGATAAGGTTTTAGTCTTGTGTTATCTTTCAAAAACTGTAAAATATGTTTGAGAAATGTTTTAATTCTTATATTAGTTTCTAATATTTCATGTCTAATATTACAAGATGAAACGATCCACTTTGTTTAGAATTGAAGTGTCACAACTATATTCACAACTCTCCCTTTTGAGAGAGAGTTTCATTTTTTCACAAATACATAATTCAACATTTGAAAAATCTATTTTAGACCAAGAAAGACAATTTTTTAACTATCAACAGGAAAAACTTCCCCATGAAAAAGCTGCTAAGATGCAGAATTCTACAAAAAACATAGGTGGATCAGTAAAAATACAGATTTGGTTTGTTTGAAATCCCTCTCACTATTATAAGATTATATATAACACTTTATGCATGTCAGATATAACTTTTAAACAAATATGAAAATAAGTGTTTTTAAAGATGTATAAAAATTTATGATATGTTCTATAAAAGTTCAAATGAAATATATTAACCATTTTCAATATAGCAACAGTACCATCTAGTGTTGCAACTGAAACAGCATCTAGCTTTTCGAATAACGTTGGGGAAGAGAAAATACTGCCATGTGCAACTATCTTTCTCCATAAAAGTTTCCCATTCTGTAAAGAATGAGATACAATTAAAATTTAATCACAAAAATAATAAATAAATAAGAGTTTTTCATAGCATAATTTTAATACAGAGAATAATAGAAACAATATTTTTATTTTCTTTCACTATGCAATTACATTTCAAAATAAAATATGGAGCAGAACAAAATATTTCATTACATTCACTGGTTACTTGATTAACAAAAATTTACATGTAATTTAAATAAATTCCCTAACTAAAAGAGATAATATGCAAAGGAGGTACTCAACAGAGCTGAATTTATTTCCCCTTAAGGAATAGTTATAATGAAAAGTTAGATAACGAAAGGGACAATTTTGAGTCAAAAATATTCCAAAATCTTATTGTCACAATAAATATATATTTTTGAGTTTCCTATACTCACTGTATAAGTCAGGATGAAAGAAAAGTTAGCAAGTATCAAAGATAGGAAGATGATATCAGACTGACTTTTTACAGCGGCAGTGATTTCTAAATTTCATTATTTATGCATTCATAGGTTAATGATTGGAAATCTAAAATGTCTCCCAGATAATTTTCAAAAACTGCGCTCTTCCCCCTAACATTGAACAAAAAAAAAAAAAAAAAAAAAAATCTCAAATGTTCTAAAAGTATTAATTGATTCATTTGGAAACAAAACAAAATCTCATAAAATATTCATAAAACTTCCTTCAGTACAGAAAAAAAGAAATGCACACAAATATTCTAAACTATAATTCAAAACTAAACTAACTTGACACTAAACTATAACTCTAAATTAAAAGGTCAACTTGTCAATAGCTCTTATGTGTAACTATTCAAAGACTAATTCTAACTTTTAATGTGATTGAAAAATTTAATGTTGATTATATATAAAGCAGTAAAAATGCAATCAAATTAACATAAAACATTTAATATTTGTAACACTTCTATTTTCAAAAATGTTTTTATTTGAAATATTAAAATAGGAGTTTTTTAAAAAAGCAAAAATTCAGTAAATAAAAAAAAAATTAGATATTTATTTTAATAATGTAAGCAATAACTTTTCAATACTAATACATTTCTACAGTAATACTTGACATATCTTACAAAATGCATTTCCAGTCATAGCTTTTGGAATAAAAATTATTTTACTTAATTTTTAATATAAATGAAAATACTTTAAAAAGTGAAGTAATGTTTAGTGTTGAAGTCAAAGCATTGTGATTGCATTGAGTTATAATTATTGTCAGATAATAGATAATTAAGAATTACTAATCCTTTCAAAAATTAGATCAATATAGTTACTTTTGTTAGTGTAACTACCACGGAAGTGTTTCTTGGTAATTTTTTCCATTAAGTTTCAGAATGGTTTATAAAGGGTGTTTTTTTAGAGGTATAGAACTTTAAATTGCAATAAAACAACGATGTATTATTCGATTGACATGAATTTTTTTTTATTCGAAAGATAATCTTGTGGCATTACATTTTAAATATGATCAAGCAAGGCGTAGATTCGTCGAATGGGCCCAAAACGAGATTGCCGTTGTTCCCGATTTTCATAAGCGAATTTTGTTTAGCGATGAAGCGCACTTCTGGTTGAATGGCTACGTCAACAAACAAAACTGCCGCATTTGGAGTGAAGCTAATCCACAAGTGTATGTCGAAACACCGTTACATCCAGAAAAACTGACTGTTTGGTGCGCTTTATGGGCTGGTGGAATCCTTCAAAAACGATGAAGGCCACAACGTTACAGTCAATGGTGATCGGTATAGAGCCATGATTACTAACTTTTTCATTTCTGAATTGAACAATCATGATGTCCAGGAGCTGTGGTTCCAACAAGACGGCGGCGCAACATGTCACACAGCTCGTGCCATAATCGATTTATTGAAAGACACGTTTGGTGACCGCCTAATTTCACGTTTTGGACCTGTGAATTGGCCTCCGAGATCTTGTGATTTAACACCGCTAGACTATTTTCTGTGGGGCTATGTAAAGTCATTGGTCTATGCGGATAAGCCACAAACGCTTGACCATTTGGAAGACAACATTCGCCGTGTTATTGCCGATATACGGCCACAAATGTTGGAAAAGTCATCGAAAATTGGACGTCCAGATTGGACTACATCCGAGCCAGCCATGGCAGTCATATGCCAGAAATCATATTTAAAATGTAATGCCACAAGATTATCTTTCGAATAAAAAAAATTCATGGCAAGCGAATAATACATCGTTGTTTTATTGCAATTTAAAGTTCTATACCTCTAAAAAAACACCCTTTATAAGTTCTAGGAATATAAGCACACTTACACATTAGGAAGTTTTTTTCTGTAGTACTTAACTATACTGCTTATTATCAAATGAATTAATGTAAGCAAATATTCTTATTTGGCATTGTAAACTGGAAATAATATTTCAAAGGAAAAAAATCATTCACCATCTACTTTTTTTTTCAAATAAATAATTTATTCACAATATCATCTGAAGCTTAGGTTTGCATGTTAATAATCAAATAAATATTTTATATTTATAAAAAATAACTCAGTAATTAAATGCATATTTTATTACAACATAGTCAATTTTTCCAATAGTTCAACAAATGAAAGGGACCAACCATCATACCATTAAAATTTAATTTTTTTTCAACCGTGCATTTAAATTATAGAAAGAATAAATATTATTTAGAGTCCTGATCAAAGTACTGATTTCATTCAGTTGTAATTATCATCAGATATTATATAATTATGAATTAAAAATATTTTCAAAAGTTAGATTGATAAAAAATTAATATTAAAAAGTTTCCTTTTTTATAAAAATCAGATAAATGTTAAATATAAAGACACAGATTATTTCAGTTCTTCATTCTTAATGACCTTTATATTTCCTTTTTATTAATTAAATATTTAATTGGTGTCATTTTTATGCCTTCCCCATTAACTTCTTAAAAATTGTTTATATTTGAATATTGTAATTTCTTTCACTCGACTGTCATCAAATCCAACGAATATATATATATATGTAAAACGCAAAAAAGTAAAGTTTAATTGAGATTTTTTAAATAAAAATAGGAAAAATAAAAATATTTATTTGTTTAAACTGAATAAAATGAAGTAAACTTACTTCACCATTTATTGCATATAAATGCTTGTCATGAGAACCCACAAATACAACATTTTGTGATGATACAACAGGAGAACTTTTTACTTCAGCACCAGTTTTAAAATGCCACTGGATACTACCATCTTTAATATTTATACCATATAAATTGTAATCATAACAACCTAAAATGTAAACAAAAATGAACTAAATACCTTTCATGAAAATTTTTTAACAGAAATTTATATTTCTCATATATACTAGATAAGAAATAACTTAATTTTTAAAATAGCTTGCATCTACATTTTTTACAAAGTTTTTGTTCCTCAAACTCTTTACCTAATAATTATAAATATAAAATTCAATTACAGGAAGGGATACATTTATTTTTAGATTTATAATATCAGTTTGCCATCAAGCAATCTGGAACAGATATGTTTGCTCATTCATACAACTTGTGATCTTGCACTAAGAGAGAGAGAGAGAGAAATCCGAAGACAACAAGCTGTCAAGGCTATGATTTTGATTCTACAGAAGAACTACGATTTGGATTCTCTAGAAGAATAAGGTGAATTTCAGACAAAGCCATAGTTGACCGAGCAGATGACAGAGAATTTAACAGATACCAGTTTTAAATAATTGCCTGCTTCTCTTCACACTCAAGCAACTCACACTGTCAGGTGACAAAACATTAGGCAGAAGCACCCCTATGTTCTCCTAGTTAAATGAATAAAAAGAATAGTATTTGATGCTAGGGTTTTCAAACCTATCAACTAGTTGAAAGGCAACTGAGTTCAATCAACTAAGCTGCCTTGTCTGAAATCTGCCCAATGCTGTTGTAAAAGAGATGCTGATACTGACTACTAAATGGACCTCCACCTGATTTAACGATTTCTGACCACATGAGTTAATGTATATATATCAACAATGTTAACACATTTACAGCTCAAGATGATGTCACAGACTGCTATTAGAATATGTATAATTCTCAGACACAGTAAAAAAGAGGGGGCAGGCAAGTGAAAGACTTGACAAAATTGGGGCTTGACTTGACTCAAAAGGGACATTTTGGTACAAGGAATATTGAATTAATTTTATGGAGTTATATTTTCTTGTAATAAGTATTGATGCTCCTTTTGCTCAGCACTCCCTTATGTTACACTTTGTCAGTTAATTACAACTCTGGTCTATTGGATATTACATTTTGAATAAAAAAATTATTACTTCATAAGAAAAAGCTGCTCTTGATAGTGAAGAATATCTAAATAATATGCAGATTTGCTTTCAGAGAAAAGTATTTAAAAAAAAAAACAGAATATTGACTTTGTTACATTAAAAAACACTGCTATAAGGTTGCATTTGTTAAAGGGTATTTTTTTCCCTTATAGGGTTAATTTGCATAATAAGATCCGAATAACATTTTTGCAGCTTAATTATGAATCATCTCATAATAAGTTCTAGTAAGTATTATAAAGTATTCTATGTAGAATAAAAATTATAGAAGCTAAATATCACAAAATAACAATTCCTAAACCTCGTAATTTCTCAATATAAATGTAAAAAAACAGAAAAATATCATGGAATACATCTAATCAATTTTGAGAACAAACATTGAAAATATAATACAAATATGAGTATTATTACTGGTTATAGGGATGATGAAGTCAAACATAGAAACTCTGGCTTATACCAATAGCTCTAATATTACAAATACCAGGCATTGTGTTTAAATATCATGCCTTATTCTGATTGCTAATATTATAAATAGGGAGCAGTGTTTTTAAATAACATCAATTTTACCATTAGCAAAATGTTTCTACAACTTTGCGACAATGATAAAAACCTGGAACTAGCCAATGAAAAAAAAGGAAATGCATTCAACCTTTTTCAAAAGAAAAAAACTTTTAAAATGAAAAAAAAAATTCCAACTAAATGGTCATGCTATGCAGATGAAGGCAAGAAATGCCAGTGCAGGTGTAACATCATTAGCTGCTGGTATACTGTTGGTCTTAATGTGATGAATCAATTCTAGATATTTAAAAAAAAATTTTAAAGAAATCCTATGATATATTTACTGTTAAAACTTACTTTTGTGTCATGATATAAATGACAGATGGATTTCAGCTCAGATATAATTACAGATTGATAAATACTGTCAATATTCATATCAACAACTTTAAAAAACAGTTGCCAACCCATGATTTCTATAATCAATTAGTGTACCAAATATAAAACTACTAATAAATATACAGCTATATTCATTTCATTCTAAATATAAAATTTTCCCAAGGAATGAAACTTTGTCTTCAAGGCTTATATTTATTAAATTTTGCTACTTAACATTCCTTTGCCAATGACTCAGCAGAAAGTACATGCATGTTTGTAATCATAAAAACAGATGTGCATGTTTGTAATCATAAAAACAGATGTGCATGTTTGTAATCATAAAGACAGATGTGCATGTTTGTAATCATAAACACAGATGTTCTGAAGTGAAAATGAAACTTTTCTGGATTACCCTAGTACATGAGTGGCAAACCCGCAATCCACATGTGGCCCACCAGTACGTAAGTTGCGGCCCACCAATTATTTAAAAAAAATTTTAAATATCACACGTTTAAAGTTTTTTTTCTCATTTTAAAATTTATTTGAGGTGAGCCTTATGAATAAATCTACAATATATTTGCCTGGTACCTATTCTTGTTTTAAAAGAAATCCTTTTTGTTAATATAAATGGCATTTAGATTAAAAATAATTTTTTTAATATTTCATTAAACATTTTTATTTAATTTTACTGTAATAATTTTTTTATTTAATTCTGAAATACACTGTGCATATTCTGAACTACAGATGGTATCCTGATTCTTCACAAGAGTGTAACTTTTATTTCTCTTCCTCCTTCTGTGTTTAAAGTGTCCAATTAGCAAGAGGCAGTCAGAGGTGTTTTTTAAAGTTAAAAAAAATATATATTCAAGACAGTTAAGAGAGGGCAGTGCATACTTAAATCACTTGAGAATGAAAACACAATCAAATTTCAACAATGAGTGAAAAAAGATCAATTCAAAAGGAACACCGTAATTTTCAAGAGAACGACAACTGTAATATTTTTTGAGTTCAAAATAAGATTGAAATATGCCCGATATCTAAAAACTCTATTTCAGTTGCTAAGGGATATAATCTTAAAAGGCACTGTGACACAAACTATGAAGCAAACTAAAATACTTTGCGAAACTTTGTGAAGACAAATTGTCCGAATGAAGATTAGTTCTTCAAAAACAATAAAGCACACTCATTCAGTTTGTTGAAGAATATACAGACCATAAAAGCCCTTAAAAGGGCTGCAAAGGACTTAACGAGCTCTCTCTGGCTAAACAAGAAATAAACTGGGAGCTTAGACTAACATGTATGAACTGCTCGGCGTTTTGACAGATCTTTTTTCTTTTCTGACTCGCTGCGGCGAGCACCGCTCTATTTATAGACCTGGCAGAAACTTCCAGAAAAAAATCTGCATGCGTCACAGAGCGTGAAATTAGTGGACCTCTCCACAAATTTCTAGAAGAATCCAGAGGGTTCCGAACTCATCAACATGGTCACCAAAAGTTATGCCAACTTGGCTCTATCGCCAAGTTTTCTTTGAATCGCCATTATAGCGTAAGGGCACTGCTTGTGAATATTACAATTTTAACATAAAATAAACATAACATAGGATAATATAAATGCATTATACATCCAAATACAAATTATTTACACAAAATTTGTAACAATGTTGTAGGTAGCAGAGTTGATGAAATAGTCGAAAATTTGAGAAATCAGCATACAATTCAATAATATCAACATTTCAAGCCTACTTTATTGCAATATTGATGAAAGTTCAGGTATTCGAAATTTCGCTCAGCTAGGTTGTCTTTTTTATGGATGCAATGCCTATTTAAAAATAAGTGAAGAACTTTTGGAATTTGTTCATATTCAAAATACAATATCTGGAGCTGATATTTTAAATGTACTAATAGATGTTGAAGAAATATAAGTTTCCATTGGAAAAGTTGGTTTGTCTTGCATGATGGTGCACCTACCATGGCCGGTATTATTAAAGGAGTTGTTGCAAGATTAAAAGAAACGCGCAAACTGCATGGCAATAATAATTTTGAGCATTTTCATTGAATTATTCACCAGCAGGTACTGTGCTCCAAAGTTTTAAGCAAAGGACATATTTTTAAAATAGTCACCAAAATTGTAATTTATATTCGAGAACATAGACTTAACCATCATCAATTTGCTTCATTTCAGGAAAACATAGAAAATGAATACAACAATCTACTATATTGTATAGAAATTCAATGGCTTTCAAATGAAAAAAACTGTTAAAAGGATTCTTCAAATTGTTGAATGAAATTATAATTTTCATGGAAACAAAAATATTATGAATGTGCTGAATTAAAAGATGGACAATGAATAAAGGACCTGGCTTTCTCAGTTGTGGTATTATAAACTATCTTAATAAACTTAATTTTAAGTTTCAAGGCAAAAATTATGTTGTCACAAGTCTATTTTATAATATTAAAAATTATTACTTTGGCAAAAACAAATAGAAAAAGAAAACTTGTCTCACTTTGAAAACTGTCAATATCTGTTGATTAAATCCCATAAATTAAAATTTACTGAATACAAAATTAAATAGTTTGAAACGGATTTTTGAAAAGATTTTTATACATATTTATCAGTAGATATGTTTCCTAAAATGTATCATTTGTTATGTGAATAATGGCTATGTTTGGAAGCACTTATTTATGTGAGCAATTATTTTCTTTAATGTAAAATAGCAAAAATTTAGAAAGATTAAGATTAACCCCAATCAATAGTTATCGTGAATTATAAATTTACACCAGCTCAGCATTTTAAATCAAATCTTGATAACTTGCTTTGTGAATAAAACGATGCCAAATATCATCTAAAATTCTTGAAATATTATTTTTATCTTTTTTTTGTAAAAAATATAAAATGTGTATAGCTTAAGAAAAAAAATAACATGAAATATAAAACGACTATGTATGTATAATATACAATACATTGAGCTTTACATTAAATCTAATAAATGAATAATACATTATAAAAATCGTATTTCATTGATTTTTTTAAGATTGGAAATGTGCGGTCCCCAACTTATAAAATAGACCATGTAGCCTGTAATATCGTATGAGTTTGACACCCCTGCCCTAGTACAAAGATCAATATTGTTTCTAAAATTTGAAAAGAAATGTTATATCTATACAAATAACAATTTGTCACAAATATTTTGATTCAAAATTTTTTATATAGCTTAAAATTTATACTAAAAAACATAACTCCCAAGCTTAGACATAAAATGCATGCTAATTCTTTAAAAAAATAATTACAAAATATGTATAATATTAAATTGCTCAAGAATTAAATTTGAAACATAAATTACATTCTAGCATAAAAATTTTTATTCTTTGATACCATAATACAAAAAAAAATTGTTTAACATTCATTCTAGACATAAATGACAGAAATAGGAAAAATAAAATATCTTACCAACATAGACATATTTGCCACAGAATGATATACATGAAGATGATTCAATTCTGTCAGGTAAATTAATGGTCCATTTAACATCTGTCTCTAACAGACTAAAGCAACAAAACAACCCAGCATGTGATCCAATAAAAGCTAATAATTTGTTTGATCTAAAATATTTCAAAAATTATAGTTAAATTTAAAATGCTAAATTTTAAAAAACTGTATCATATAAAAAAGGAAGCCATATAAATCCTTTTAAAAAGTGAAGAAAGTAATCTTAGCTCAGAAACCCATTTTATAATAAAATATTTTTTAAAAAATTATAATACTTATAATATATATATATATATATATATATATATATATATATATATATTTTGTAACTGATTTATCAAGAATACAAACTCGTGCAAGAATTTTTAAATCCATGTAATCCAAAACCATATTAAATACCCACTAACACATTATTATAATTGTGTTCTAATTTTAAAACATTTTTATCTACTTTGTAAATAAGAACTGTATAAAATCTTTTTAAAAACAGTTTTGTGATAAAAATTACACATCCACTCATAGACAGATTCAAAGTCAATTCAAAGCAATTTTTGCAAGACATAAGCATGCATAAATCACTCTTTCAGTTTATCATTTTACATGGTTGTATTAAAAAAAACTCTTTAAATGCTTTATACATGAAAAACACTATCAATAATTTTTTCTACATATAAAAGTATTATGTCTTCCTTTATATAAGAATACTTCTTGAATTTTGATTCTCGAGCCAATACATTCCAACAAATAAAGTAAATATATTTTTTTAAATAAAAGTATAAAGACAATTTTTAATATCAATTAACACAAAATATTTTGCACACACAACTATCATTTTTATAATTAAATGAATGCATCAGTTAAAAAACTACTTAATATTATTTTTATGAAATTTTCTCTGTGGAAAGAAAAAAATTTAATGAAAGAATTATATATTTTAAAATATCAATTAATTGAAAATACAGCAATGAAAGAATGACTAAATTCAAATAATTTGGACTGACTTACCTAAAAAAATAAGCAACACATGGAGATGCATCAATGCATTTCTTTAAGTCGAATTTACATTTCAGTTCTAAAGATAAATTAGTATTGAACTTATCACATATTTTGGAATTACAAGTTCTTTCTTTTGAGTGATTGCATCTCAAGAAATAGCCTCTTTTGGATGCTATTTCAAAGCATTCAGAAACAGCAATACAAACTTTTTTTGGAGAAGGTCCAGGAGAAAATTCCTTTATAGAAACAGATATATTTTCCTCTTTCCTTTTTAATTTTTGTGCTTCTCTCAAATTACTTTTTATAATTTCACATACATCTTTAAAAGAGCAATTTAATACAATATCTAGTAATTCAGGAATTTCCATTTGAAATTCCCATTCAATATCCGAGATCAACTGTAATGCTAAGATTGAGTCTCCACCACTCAAAATGAAATTATCAGTTTCTGCTATTGAGTATTGCTTTGTATAATCCTAAAAATGTAAAAGAGAAACTTTATAACAAAAGGTAAATTTACTAAATAATTACAAAAAGTTTATAACTAAGTCACATACACATATGAATATTCAATTTTATACTCTAAATATAACATTAAAAATAATTTCACATACAAAATCTGTTACGAAAATTTTTATTTCATTTTTTTAGTTACAAACTATTAATGATTTCTTATATTATTTACCCCCTACATACTTTCCTGAATATCACAGTAAAATTAAATAATTCATATTTTATAAGATATTTTTTAAAAAATATGCAAGTGTCAGCAATAAACAACTTAATGCAAAATAAAGTTGGATTCAAAAGGACCACCAACTTTTACAGTTTACTTGGTTTTAGAAATAAATAATAAAAATGATACAGAAAGAATAACAACTACAGAGATTAATACAAAATTACAAAAAAAAAAAAAAATTTCAATAAATTTTTAATACCCCAAAGTATTAGAAATATATACAACATGTCAATAACTAGAACTTTTTTTTCTTTTTACATGGCACTTATTTATTTTTCCTATGAATAGAAAAACTCTAAGAAAGCCGATCAAATTACATAAACATGCTCAAATATTATAAATCAGCGGTTCTTAAACTTTCGACCATCACGACCCTCCCTTTATGTATCAGAGTGATATCGCTGACCCCCCAAGATTTTGGACATCTTCTCCAACTCAATATTTTTTATCTAAATATATGTTCTAGTAGTCTTTTCATTTGGGGCAATTTAGTGATTTAATTTAGTATGGTACATCTTTCAATTTTCTCACAAGGCCTTTCTGAGTCTGTAAAAGAAGGAAATCTCAACATTATACGAGTCTCTGTGGATCCCCTAGAGGGGCACTGCAGACCCCCAGGGATCCACAGACCATAGTTTAAGAACTGCTGTTATAAACAATATGTAAATCTACAAGTAATGATATAAATAAATATTATTTTTTAAATTTTCTCTATTTTTTAATGAGTCTGCTTTCATTCTCTTCACATTCTCTTTTATTGAAGAATATTTTACATATTGTGTTGAATTATTTGCCAAAAAAAAAAAAAATGATTTAAAGTGGATTTGTGTACTATAATATATAAATACAATTTTGCATTTCATACACCAAAAGAAATCCAGATTTATAAATAAAATGTTGATAGACTAATACTAAGGTACACTTACCTTCCACAGTTTATATACAATTTCCAAGCTTTCAGAAACAGACATTGGTACACAATTTTTTCCAAGTTGATCCTTTGTGTTTTTAAGTGAAAGTAATTTTTTAACATCTTTTTTTCCTACATGGAAAACAAAACAAGTATGTTTAAAAAGTTACATACCTTTAAATAAAATAAATGTACTTATATTCATAAGTTGTGAGTATATTACAAAATAACACTGGGGGGCATCAGATTTTTAGCTTCAATTATAATGATTTACAAATATATTTCAATATATTTCATATTGAATATAAGTTCTTGATAATTTCAGTTTTCGACTAAATATTTTTGACACCATGAAAAGTTTCAGAAATACGTTTTTGAATAAATAGGTTTTACATCCTGTTAGAAATAATTCCTCCTATGAATGAAATATAAAAATATAGGCAACCTTTATAAAACACAAAGGTGAGACTCCAAAAATATATCACAATATAGAAATTCTATAACATAAAATAAAATGTACAGTTATACTCTGAACATAGTGCAGCTAACTCTAGGAATCAAAGATCAGAAATTTGCATTTTATTAAGAATTAAACATAAAAAAAATATATCAATATTAATAAAAGAACAAAAACGAGCATCTCAAAGTATTTACTAGTAAAACTTTGTTAAAGATTCCTGGATTATGTGATTCAATCTTACGTTAAAAATAAATACATAAAAATAAATATTTCTTAATTTTTAAGTCTTCAAATTTAAAAACAATTTCCAGGAATCTTAATTTTTTCTAAAAAAATTAGCACATTACTATAAAGGATTATTTGATGTTTTAATACATTTCAATAACTTATACAACTGTTACCATTTAATGATGTATAAATAATGACACACACTTCTCTATGGTTATAAGTTATAAAATAAATAAATATCAGAAAAAAAAATTTGTAAATCATACTTTACAGAAATTATGATTACTATACATAAAAAAATTTCCCAAACTGCATTACATAAGTATGCAGTGTTTTAATTAAAGGTCCCCTGTATTTCCTATTAATCTTTTATTCCTCAGAATATAAGCTGAAAATATTCTTCATATCTTACAATGCAAAATCTAGAATTTTATTTGGCTTCTTCCACACAGGGAGAAAAATTCATAGTCAGATAGGTAAGTCGCCAATCCTTACAAAACCTTTGAATTTTGTATGGCATAATCCATTGCTATGGATGAATAAAAACCAGATGATTACACTGAATTCAAACTGCCTCTCCATGTGTGTGAGTGAATCAATACTTTAACCAAACAAAAGATTTTACGACATTCAATACCAGTTATTTTTCTGTTTTCAAGAGGCAATTTAGAAACATAACTATTTTTGGAAATAAAAATCACACACACACACAATGTCTGATTTTTACAATATTTAAAAGAGAACTCATATAATTTTACAGTATTTAAGTATTAGTATTTATTTTACCAGTATTAAAGTTAAATATGCACAGGAATCTGTAATTGCTCTAACCGTCAGTATTATGATCAATTTCCTCCAACTAACAAATTTTTCCACCTTCGATTCTAAGCTGCAGCTGATTTTCAGTAACATTAACATTAGAAAAGTAGTGAGGCTTAGATTTGAATAAATACAGTATATATACCATCAGACCCCAATTTGACAAACCCTTATGTAATGAATTTTTTTCTTTTCCCTAATTAATATGAAGGGAAAAAAACCCTATTTAATGAATAATGAGCCCCAAATTAAATTACTTCAACAGCCAGGAAAATTTTTTTTATTAGTTTGGATTACAAAAAATTGGATTTCTTTTCAAAAGACATTCTTTCTGCATAGAACAGAGAAAGACTTTTCTTGTCAGTAGCAAATTTCAACAGCAAAGGGTGCAACCCATTATAAGACTTCACAAGTGTGGATGAGTCATGAGTGTAACTATCACATGGCTTTTGAATAGGATAGGAAACTCCTTTATCTCATTCCACTCTACAACATAAGGGATAATTTAAGATATTTTACCATTTACTTTCTTTCTTGAGAGAAGTGAAGTTTATTATATGTATGGTTTTGCAAAAAAAAAAATGTTTTTGAAAATTTGTGAAGCATGGCAGGTTGTCATAAATGAATATGTAACGATTTTTATGCAGAAACTGATACTGAAACTCCTATCAAAATTGTTACATTTTCTAATGCTTTACATTGTTTGAAAACTGCAAAAACATACTTCATGCAGCAGGATGTAAAGAACACAGCATTTTTTTTCTAGTTAAAGTTGAAAAAAAAATCTTTTGAGCCAGGAATGAAAAAGATCATCAAACATTTATCAGTCAGTATTTTAAATTTTCTAATTAAATGGTGCATAATAATTTACTAATAGTATTTTTAGCCGCTGAATAAAAAGTGAGTAATTTCTAACTATAGATATTTTTTGTGTAGTTGCTTATTATAGAATTTCTAAAAGTTAAGTGCATAAAATTTGTATATTTATAGACTCTGATATTACGAATAACCACGAATTAACAAATAAAATGTTCGTTCCTGATGAATTCATTAAATCGAGGTCTGAACATCCATCTCCAGACATATTTTAATTTAATAAAATAAATTAGAAAAATAAACTAATATTACCGTATTTTCCTGTATATAATCCACGGATTATGTGTTAAAAAAGTTTCAAATTTCGCTGTGCGGATTATACGCCGCCGCGGATTATCTGAGAAAAAACATTCTCCATCAGAAAAGTTAACAAAGTTTTGAAAGAAATGCTGTTTATGTTTTATAAAATAAATAATAGATGGCGCTTTCACGACTCGGCTGACGTATTACGGCCATAATTAGTGTTTGTCCAATTACTTTCAAGAACGAATTCGGTTCCTCGGAAGGAAATAGCAGTTACAAGTGGCTGGCGTCATTTACAACTTTGTCTTGACTAGAGGTGTTGCATCCTTTGAAAGTTTTTATCATGATGAAGCGTAAGCGTGTTAGCTATATTGCAGACTTCAAATTAAACGCTGTAGAGAAGGCTAACGAAGTCGGAAATCGAGAAGCTGCAAGATTTTTCAGCGTTGACGAATCCAATACTCGTTTGTGAAGAAGGAACAAGACTAACTTCGAAAATTGCGATAGACGTAAAAGGGCCGATCGTCGTGGAAAACCTCACTGGCCAGAAATAAATAAATGGATTTTAAAAGAAAGGGACGATGGGAAAGCTGTCTCGACAGTTAGTATCAGAATGAAAGCCCGAGTTATTGCACGCGAAATGAATATTGTTAACTTCTCTGGTGGGCCCACGTGGTGTTACCGGTTTATGAAGAGAAACAATTTAGTCATTCAACGGTCGGACAGAAATTACCTGATGACTGGGAAAAACAATCTGACGACTTTTTGACATTTTGCAAGCAAATTATTGTTGAAAATAATTTTACAGAGGATTTGATTTTTTTTAATATGGACGAAGTTCCATTATCATTTGATATTCCACCTACCAGGACCGTCGACGTTCAAGGAGCAAGATTATTCGCCGCCAAAACTGCCGCGGATTATACGATGTTTTTTTTTTTTCTCGAAAAAAAGGGCTCTGCGGATAATATGCCGCTGCGGATTATATACAGGAAAATACGGTAATAGTTATAAATAATGAAAATTAACTTTTCCCATAGCATCAAAATTTATTTAAGGCTTACGCATTTTAAAAAGGAAACCTAGCAAATAGTTAAATTTTATTTGTAAAAACAAATAATAAGTTCATAGCTGACAGGGATTGGATGCTATAGTATGGTATATATGAGATAAATAATAAACTATTAAGTTAATTCTATTAGATAGGAAGTATTTACGAAATGCCATATCTTTCAGAATCGGCACTTTGATACAAACAGAATTTATTTGTTACGATATAAGTGAAAAATCTTACTTCAGATTTCCCAATAATCAATACCCATTATAAATTCAAAATGAACCAATAATCTCACAAAATTAATGAAAACTGTATTGTTTTCCATTCATTTTATCACAGAAGGCAAAATGAGTGATTAATGAAAAATTATTATCAACCCTTTTTTAATTAATTCAGTGTGGAAATAAAGTCCGTATTTATCACACAGAAAACAAAATGAAAGGGAAAAAATTCTCAATAGAAACATGCTACTAATGAGAAGGAATATAGAAATATTGAAACACTTGGAATCAACATTAAATCCCTAAAGTTGATGAATGACATGAATTTAAGTAAAAATAGCTAAATTTTTTACTGGTAGAAAGGATTTATTCTTGTGAATATACCTAAAATATGATATATTACAAAAATACTCTTCATTAAGAAAAAAATGTTATTTCTAAAATAAAAAAGTCAGTAAAAAAAGATACTTAATAATTTTTTATAAAAATTTAGAAATAGAAAATCTACTTTTTAAAAGAATTTGATGATATAAATATGAATGTACTTTTATTATTAATTCGAAGGGGAGAAAGTTAAAGTGCATTTGATTTTTTTTTACTCTACTGTTATTAATTTCAACCTAGATATTAGATTTATGATAATCCACTTATACATTATCAGTGTAAATAAAAAGTAAAATAACGAAACAGCAAGAAAATACATACCATGTTTAGTTAAAGGAATATGAATTGTAGTTATTATTTCAATAACTGGAAGATTAGAAATTGAACTTTGAAGTTTTTTCAATACATTATATCTAAGTTTTTCATTAAAGGTTGTTTTTGAATCTTGAATAATAAACAGAAGTAGTTTGGAAGACACATTATCAAAATGTAGAACATAATTTGATATTCCACCAACATCTTCAAGCAAAGTGTTGATTCTAAGCAATGATAATTTTTGTCCTTTGAATTTTATAATATTGTCTTTTCGACCTTCAAAATATAGCATGTCATTAGGCATTTGAATAGCAATATCTCCTGTTGATCGCATAATTTTATGTCCGTCATGTGGCCATTGTTCATCATTGATGATACACCACCTTTTTTCTCCACCTAAATATTGAAAAATACAAAAATACAAGCATTAAATTTAAACAAAAAAATCCTACTTTTAAAATTTCAATTCAATCTAGTTTTAAAAATTTATGTAAATATATACATAACACATACGATTATATTTTTACACCCTCTCAATTTAATTTAATGTCATAATATTACCCAAATGAACTATGCTTTGTTGGATTAAATGATGCAATAAAATTCGGAAGTGATCATAATTGTATAGATAAAAGTCAATTACAATAAAGCAAAGTGCCCAGAAAAAAAAAGGAAACAAATGGCCTACTCTATGAAATAAAATGTTATGGTAGGGAATGAATTTATTAATTATTTATAAGTAAGGCACTTAAAGCTACACAAAGGCTATTGGCGATGGAAGGCGCAATTTTGAATTACGGTCAAAGTATAATATTTGAACTGGTATTTTATTCTGCAAACTTTCACATTCTGCCAAGAGAGGACTCTTCTCTTTGAGTCAACAGATTTAATATGCATCAGGTCTCTTAATGCATATAGAAACACGTTGGTTAATTATTACTGCAAAAAGGCAAAAAACATTATCTGAAGAAATTCTTTCCATTTGTATTCCCTTCAGATTGCTTTTTATGTTTTCTTAGATACTCTAATTATGCACAATATCAAAGATTCAGGAAGTTAAATGATGATATTTATTAATCTCCTGATCTCAATGTTAATCCTTAGGAGTAAGTACAAGACACATATTATTAACATTTGAATATAAATTCTGAAAGCAGTAGCTTGAAACAATTTGTAATTAAAGCCGAGTGGTTGAGAAATAGTAGAATGTCAACAAAGCAACATCCACGCTCACTTTTTAATTATCACTAGCTGCATGGCCCGGCGTTGCATGGGCTATCTCTACTTTTATAAATTTTCACACAATCAGAACTTCTAAAACTCATTTTCAAAATGACTTCCATCCCCCCTCCACCACTTAGCCCGGTGTTGCTCGGGCTTTTTCTCTTTTCCTCATGACACCAGCATTTCGTGTGTGTGTATGTGCACAATGTGAGTGATTTCTAAAATTGTGTCAAAAAATTTCCCTTTTTCGAAATAGCTGCATGGCCCAGCGTTGCACAGGCTATCTCTACTGTTATAAATTTTCCCTTTCTTTCACAAAATCAGAGCTTCTAATACTCATTTTCAAAATGACTCCCCCCTTCCACCGCTTAGCCCAGTGTTTCTCGGGCTTTCTTATTTCCTCGTGACACCAACATTTCTGTGTGTGTGTTTGTACGTACACAATGCGAGTGATTTCTAAAATTATGTCAAAAAGTTTCCCTTTTTCAAAATTTGTTCCATTCCACTTATTTTCTTAAATAGACTATGTACTTTTTAATTAACAAAGAATTAATTTCGCAATGAAATAATAGAAATAATCCTTTTTAAAAAACATTCATATATTTATTAAAATCAAAATTCTATAAGTAATAAATGAAAGAAAAATTAACAGATAGCTATTGAAATGATTGCTTTTTTCTGAACATTTGATTAAACATATAAAGATATGTTAGAAAAAAAAACAGTATGGGGGAAGGCCTATATATATACATGTACTGAAAAAAAAACGATCTGATAACAACATTTTGGTATTTCATTTTAATTTTAATCTTCAAAAAATGTAACAAAAATAATGCTTAAATATTTCTCGCAAAAAGGGAAGAAAACGAAAAACACAATTTTTTTTAAAAGTGGCGAGATGCGAAATGAAAAGTCTCTTCCTCTTCAGATTTGAACCTGGGAAGTACTGTTCTATAAAGCAGCGCTTTAAACAGCTGAGCTACGCTTACTCCGTGGAAGAGTATTGAATCGAGCTTTAAAATAAAGGTAGATTTACATAATTATCACAAAAGAGAAAAAAATTGAAAAACACATTTTTTTTAACCGTAATATTTAAGATATTTTATCAATCTTTGTACAGATTACGTATAATATTTAGTTAATGAAAACCATTTACAGTGTAATTAGTTTGAATTGTTAAGAATGTGTTATTCAAAGAGAGAGAAATTCTGCCTGAATGTTTTTTATTTAAAAAAATAGCAAACCATTCCATAAATTAAAAAAAAAAGTAATTTCTAAATTTATTTTGAAATAGTTTTAAGCATTTCTTTACACAAGTATTTTTTAAAAAAATATTTCGTTTGTTTTATCTGCAATATTTTTATAAGCAACTTGTAGAGAAAACTTCAAATTTCAGAACGTGATTAATACCTTTAAAATAAAAAAAAAAATTCGGACTTCATTTGATAAGGACTGATAAAAATATATATATATAGATAATTTTATTATATTAATTTTTAAATATTTTTAAAAACCTCTGGAAAAAAAAAGAAGTTCCAAAATTTCCCCTGAAAATAAATGTGTGACAAATCTATACGGAACTTTATCACTAACCTTCTGAGTCGTCTTTTTTAGGGAAATTTAATTCCCTACCTATTTCCAATCAGCTCCAAAAAGAGGACAGGATTCCTTGTTATGCAGATTAGATAAAGTATTTAAGTCAAACGGAATAGTAAAGTTAGAGCAGTAGGAGAGAGAGATTGAAGCAGAAAGTTATAGTGAAGTTAAATTGAAGATTTCTTGTTGAATAATTTAATCTCAGAGAAAAGCTGAGCTGAACTGCAGTGTGGTAAATATTAATTAAAGTCTCATTAAAGTTTATTATTACGAGTGAGATTAAAATTAAATGTTCAATAAGAACATTGAATATAATTCTGGGATCTCTTATCGTGGTAATCTCTGCGTGATCGATATTCTAATTGTTAATTAATTGGATCATTAAATATTTAAGTTAATTTAAAGGATATTACCTTTGTGACGAATCTATACGGAACTTTATCACTAACCTTCTGAGTCGACCTTTTTAGGGAAATTTAATTCCCTACCTATTTCCAATCAACTCCAAAAAGCGGACAGGATTCCTTGTTATGCAGATTAGATTCAGTATTTAAGTCAAACGAAATAGTAAAGTTAGAGCAGTAGGAGATAGAGATTGAAGCAGAAAGTTATAGTGGATTTAAATTGAAGATTTCTTGTTAGAGATATTTAATCTCAAGAATTGAGATTCCGAACGGTAAATATAGATTTGTGTTTAAAGTCTCATTAAAGTTTTAAGAGTGAGATTAAAGTTAAATGTTCAATAAGAACATTATTAAATATAATTCTGGGATCTCTTATCGTGGTAATTTCTGCGTGATCGTTATTTAATAAATTAATTAAATCATTAATTAATTAAGTTAATTTAAAGGATATTACCTTTAAAACCTCATAATATTAGTAGAAGTATTTGTTAATAAGTCTTTGATTCTATTTGGGAAAGATAACCAAATAAAGAAAGTTATTTATAAAAATGGCTACTGGTTCTTCTGTGACTCAAAATTATTCTTGTTCTCAAAGTGAGGTCCTAAGGGACCTTCACACCTTTAAAACCTCATAATACTATTTAGATATATTTGTTAATAAGTCTTTGATTCTATTTGGGAAAGATTACCAAATAAAGAAAGTTATTTATAAAAATGGCTACTGGCTTTTATCTGACTCCTATTTATTCTCGTTCTCAAAGTGAGGTCCAAGGGGATTTTCACAATGGCGCCCAACGTGGGGCACGAACCCACGACCCCGAGATTAAGAGTCTCGTGCTCTACCGACTGAGCTAGCCAGGCTCAGTCATTAGGGATTTTCATTAGGGTTTGAACTTCTAAATCCCTCACTCGAACCTCTGATCTGTCTATGCATAAAACGTTCTTAGTATTTATCAACGATTTGTAGGAGATTGGCAGTATTTCGTGGATGTCTAACTTCAACATAATCCAAAATTTGAGGTTCTAATCGACTAACGACGTGATCAATTAATTTTTCCTCCGACAATTCTAGCTTAAGGACCTTATGAATTTTCAATAATTCATAAATAAAGTCCGAAGGCTGCTGATCACGCCTTTGCGATGAGGAATAAAATCGCGTTTCTAGTTCCGACCTGTTTCTGACCACGGGGAATTGTTCCGACAATGCCTGTTTTAAATGCGCGTAGTCTGTTGTCTTATCTTCAATGACCCTATAACCAAGAACTTCGAACCAGTCGAGTGCTCGTCCTTTGAGATGACCCTTCAAGTAAGCACACGCTAGTTGTGCAGGTATCTCATAATACGCGAGATTATGATCAATATTCTCCAAAAAATCATCTATGTTCTCAATCCCTGAAAAATATTGTTCCGGAATGATTCTAAAACTGGATCCGACTCTATTCTCGGGATTTATTCGTTGGGCGCCATTGTGAAAATCCCCTTGGACCTCACTTTGAGAACGAGAATAAATAGGAGTCAGATAAGAGCCAGTAGCCATTTTTATAAATAACTTTCTTTATTTGGTAATCTTTCCCAAATAGAATCAAAGATTTATTAACAAATATATCTAAATAGTATTATGAGGTTTTAAAGGTGTGAAGGTCCCTTAGGACCTCACTTTGAGAACAAGAATAATTTTGAGTCACAGAAGAACCAGTAGCCATTTTTATAAATAACTTTCTTTATTTGGTTATCTTTCCCAAATAGAATCAAAGACTTATTAACAAATACTTCTACTAATATTATGAGGTTTTAAAGGTAATATCCTTTAAATTAACTTAATTAATTAATGATTTAATTAATTTATTAAATAACGATCACGCAGAAATTACCACGATAAGAGATCCCAGAATTATATTTAATAATGTTCTTATTGAACATTTAACTTTAATCTCACTCTTAAAACTTTAATGAGACTTTAAACACAAATCTATATTTACCGTTCGGAATCTCAATTCTTGAGATTAAATATCTCTAACAAGAAATCTTCAATTTAAATCCACTATAACTTTCTGCTTCAATCTCTATCTCCTACTGCTCTAACTTTACTATTTCGTTTGACTTAAATACTGAATCTAATCTGCATAACAAGGAATCCTGTCCGCTTTTTGGAGTTGATTGGAAATAGGTAGGGAATTAAATTTCCCTAAAAAAGGTCGACTCAGAAGGTTAGTGATAAAGTTCCGTATAGATTCGTCACAAAGGTAATATCCTTTAAATTAACTTAAATATTTAATGATCCAATTAATTAACAATTAGAATATCGATCACGCAGAGATTACCACGATAAGAGATCCCAGAATTATATTCAATGTTCTTATTGAACATTTAATTTTAATCTCACTCGTAATAATAAACTTTAATGAGACTTTAATTAATATTTACCACACTGCAGTTCAGCTCAGCTTTTCTCTGAGATTAAATTATTCAACAAGAAATCTTCAATTTAATTTCACTATAACTTTCTGCTTCAATCTCTCTCCTACTGCTCTAACTTTACTATTCCGTTTGACTTAAATACTTTATCTAATCTGCATAACAAGGAATCCTGTCCTCTTTTTGGAGCTGATTGGAAATAGGTAGAGAATTAAATTTCCCTAAAAAAGACGACTCAGAAGGTTAGTGATAAAGTTCCGTATAGATTTGTCACAAATGATCTTTCCGATTCTCTGCAGATGGCGCCACATGCATAATAAATGCGTTTTAAGGTTTTTAATTAATATCTTTTTAACTAATTGGAATATCGGAATATAAATGGTCAAAACGGATTCCTCGGATCATTCCCGAAATTTTGATACCTTCTGCTAGTTTCTGCACCTAGTGGTTCTTGAGATCATTGGACGTCATTCCTAACTATATAGATACATTTGTTTACCTTTGGATTTTAATAATGTAGAGTATCTTTTCCTTCAGTAATGGTTAGATCTGGTAATTCAGGTAGATGTTAAATATATTTTTGGAAAAGAACTGCCATTAAATTGTGTTTATGTACAGTACCTTTTAATTAAGTACATTTGCTTCTTTATCCAAGACAATTTCGAAAAATTGCGATCATGGTAAAAATAACAAGGAGTTTGATAAAATAAAACTCTAATTCTGAGATGTTTGTGTGATTGAAGTTAATCATCATTCGTTAAAATTTGTTGTCATTTGATAAAGAAAAATTTTATGGAATCATTAATTTTGGATTCATCATTGAGTTATTTTTTTTTTTTTGTCTTTTAACAATTTTATTTTTATCTTTTAATGTTTTTCCTCGCTGTGTAGCTGCCAGATTTTTTTTAGCCAGCAAGTTTACTTAGAAATATTCTGACTGGGTGCATATTTGTAGGAGCTGCATATTTGGGAGGTTGATTTATGGATGAAATACTATTATTTACTTTTAAGTCTGACTTTATTATAAGCATATCAGTTGGGTATATTTCTTCAAAAGTAGAATAAGAATTTTGGTTAAAAGTTGTAAATAGCTTGCTGAGAAATTCTGAGTTATTAGTCAATTCATAGGTATTTCAGACAAATTTGTACAAAAACCTGTGATATTTGTTTAACTATGATAGGCATATTTTTTATAGTTAAATATGATTTAGGGATTCAATTTGTAATTATTTTTTTCTACCCAACAAGGCATTCCTAAAAATATACTACATGGCCTTCCTAGCATCGCATCATATTTTCACATAGAAGCTGTGAATTAGAATTTCAACCATTGTGACCAGTATTGAACAAGTAAGCACAAGTTTCTTCACTTCAATAAACAATAGCAATTTTTTAGTTAAATTTGATTTTTTATTAATATCACACTTTGATTTTGTATAAGGCCATACTACACCAATGGGATGTTGAACCTTGACAAATTTTTAAACTGCATTAGCCCCTTTACATGGTAAATCTAGGGTATTTTAAAATACTGCAGGACATAAAAATGAACTGGACACTTCAACTAAACTATTTTTATTAATTTTGAAAATATAGGAGATCTTAAATGTCAATATAAAATGTGTTCCATATACATTGGTCCTATAGACAAATAATTATTCACTGGACAGCACAAACATTTTAATATTTAATGGTTTGAAGAATGTTATTTTTCTGAATTATATAATTTTCTTTTACATACATCCCCACACAATTGATTCTTTGAATTAGAGGAGTGACATGAGAAATTTTACAATTGTTAATTGTATAATTTTAAAAAACTGTTTTGTATTACAATAACATTTCATTTGTTAATTGTCTTAACCTTACAAAGGACATTAATTTTTTTAATTATGAAAATTCTATCATTTGAACAATTGATTTTGAGACATCCTTTTTGATTGATGGATTAAAACATATGCAAGGCCCCCATTATTAGAATTAAATCAAATTGATCCATGAGAAGGAGATAAAATCCTTTTTGGCACATTTTCATCAATCAAGAAATTCAACAAAAAGAGGCAGACTACTAGTCTTATGACTCGTCTGGTTTAGCATTTATCCAAAAGACTATACTGGAATGTAGTATTAGGACTTTGAGATAAGGATTCAGTACTTCACTCTAAGTACACCTAATTGCAGTGCGAACCCTAAAGCAATCTAATACTCATTTAAGGAAAGTCATAGGCCAAAGAGAATGCAACAAGTACAAATATCTCCTTATAAAACTTGCACCATATTCTCTTGATACAGTCATCACACAGCAAAAATGCAGACGAGATTCAAATTTTATCAAAATTGTTTTTAATATATAATCTTTTATATATTTAAATCCTATTCAAACTAAAATTTTGTAAAACTAAAAAAATTCCAAATTCATTTTTCATGAGGAAAAAACTATGCATTTTTTCAATCTTCCTTTTCAGATTTTTTTTCTTCTAATATATCAGGGATGTGAGCCTCCTTAATTACAGGGATTAGCGGCAAAAGAATCAGTGACAAGAAGAATCAAAAAGTATAGAAGGATCACTAGATCATCCTAAGGCCATATGAACCATGTTCCTCCAAAACAATAAACCTCATGAGAAAGAAAAAAAGTCACTTGGGTACCTTAGTACCATAATATGGGTTCATAAATTTCTATCTAAACATAATCTCCAGACGTGAAATTTAAAAATATATTGACATGGTACACAGATTTAACTGTCATTGATAAAAAAAAACTATACAAGAAAAAGAAGCAAAGTAACACAATTAAGTTAATCAAAAACATTTCTATAATATAAGGCATTTTGATAATGCTTTTGAAAAAGTATAATAAGGCAAATTATAATCTAAAAAGGAGCTTTTATTTTTGGGATTTAATTGATAAACAAAAATGTATTAAACTTATAAATTTCTACTTAAATTTTAATTATATTAGTAGTTGCCAGAAGATGCATGTCTTAGCAGTTGATTTTTCCAATGGCATCATCATAATACAAAAGAGACTAATTAAAAAAAATAAACCTTTGGCAAAATAATGTACACTAAAACTTATTTTTTTTAAAACAGACAAATGCATAACTACTTTGATAGTCATGAACATGAAATGAAAAGAAAAGCAAATTAATTGACTTTGAAAGTAACAAAGCAATAAATTATTTCCAGAAAATAAAAATTTGTACAATATTTATACAAGCATGTTCAATTAATAAATGATACTGTGGGCTACAGAAATATCTATAATTACTGTATTACTTAGTTGAACCACATTTGTCAAAGAATATGATTCATTGAAAGTTGCCAGAAACTTACACGTTTGACAAATCTAAAGAAAATTGATACCAAAAATTCAGCATATTTCAAAATAAAACCATATGTAATAAAGTATTACAAGTTGTCAGAGGTCTTGAACACACAAGGTAATTATATATTAAAAATTATTGCAATCAATGAAAATTGCTTGAAATCTATGGAACTATTTGTCAGTGAATATTAAATGAAAAAAAATGTATTATATATGAATTACACCACAATGATAGACAGATTAGGAGGGAAAAATAGCAGCAATGGATAAGGAAATACTTTAAGTATTAGTCCAGTGAATTGAGCCTTCAGTGAAGATTGGAAAAGTAAACAATGTTTGAATATATTTTTTTATGCCTTAACTCTTAGTTCTACCAACTATTATGCACAAAAATAAAGAAACATATATCTCTCTTAACATTTTAGCTAATAATGCAGCGCTCCACACTGTATTAATCTGAATTTAAGCTGCAATCAATTCTAAGCTGCATCTAAATTTCTCAACAAGATTTTGTGAGAAATGAAAAAAAGTGTAAAATGGTTTACCGATAATCCTAATTTACAAAATTAAAATATGTTTAGAATGAGAACTAATAAAAAGTGAATAATTAGTCATTTTATCAGTATTATAAACTTTTAAATACATACATGAACCTGTAATTGCTCTAAATAACCCATCAAACAAATTTTTTCCCCTTCAATTCTACTGTAATGTATGTACCAAAAATAATGTGCTACTCTATAAGCAACATTTTAAAAATTGATTATTGTTTTGGAAAGAATAACTTTTTATTGCATCAATGAGACAGGTTTCACAAAATTATTATCTTGCTTCTATGTAGAAAATTAAATATATAAAAATCTGAATTGTTTTGATCATTTAATGAATTTAAATCTGAAATTGGAAAGATTTCAAAACATAGCATATTGATAAGAAAATAGGAAAAATACGATTTAAAAAGTTTTAATAAGAAATTATTTAAAAAAATGTCTTAAAAAAGCTGCATGAAATAAAGCAGATATAAATAAAAAACAAAGTATAAGTAGTAATTACTCTTATCTTAATAAGAATAACTTAAAGGGGCTAAAAAATACTAACCAATGTAGAGTTCTCCTTCTTTGTTCATTTCAATGTTCGTATCCAAAAGAGGTTTACCCAAAAGAATATTAGACGTTAATGAACTACATTGAAAAATAAATACATATAAATGAAATGAAATATAAAATTTATGACTGTCATGAAAAGGCTATGTAATTATAAAATATCTGAGCATGTACACTTAACTGATAGTGTCTTAAAGATATAATTTAACAGAACTTAAGGCAATATCTTTCAAAATCAAAATCCTTACAATAATTTAATGGATTTTATTTCTACAGCATTTACCATATAAAACTGTTTTAAGAGCACAATTGAAAATAATTAAGAGGAAAAAAGGTCAATCAAGTAATGTTATTATGCAATAATTAAAGCAAAATTAGTCTCTATTATTAGCACTTGAGACATTCCAAAAATAGCTTAAAGCAATGGTTGGAAACTTATTTTCAGCATATTCCTTCAACCAGTAAGTAGGAAATATAACTTTGTATCTTATTATACTATATATATACATATTGAATGCACAATTTTATGTTAGAAACTCATGGTGACTAGAGTTATTAAAATTAGCAGACACATTGTTTCATAAAAAAGCTAAGCTTTTTATTTTGTTGTTGAGAAAAAAGTCGAGTTTTTTCCCTGAAATAAAAATTGATTATGAAGCTAAAGGAAGCCCAGTGGCTGAGTGGTTAGTGCATCTAGCTTCTACACCACAGGTCCGAGGTTCAAACCCTGGGCTGGGCAAGGTTGACTCAGACTTTCATCCCTTCAATGAGTCGATAAAATGAGTAGCAAGTTTGCTTGGGAACTTAACACTGGGGGGTTTTACATCAGACTGCCACCTGACCAGAACATTTGCTCATGCACCTCAGGGCCCAAAGTTGCGTGTACTGAGTTGGGCAAAGTCCATCATGGGATGTCGTGCCACTGAGTTAAGTTTATGAAGCTAAAGAGGTTTCTTTGCTATGCTTCCTGTTACCTACCACTGCACAATTCAATGGAACCATTATAATGGGCAAAGAGAAGATAATAATTTTTAACTTAACATATTTAATGAAAACTATACTAAAATAGCTAACTCATAATAAAAACATGATGCTTATCTGCTTCGTTACAAAATAAAAGAAAACATACACCAACAACAATCATCACAAATACCTGGTATTTAAATATCTCTAATATTCTCCTGTCATTTGAGTTCCAGCTCATCAATCTTCTAAAGTTGGCAAAGTTGCCACACTCCCTCACCCCCTCCTCAGTGTTTCAATATGAAGAAACACTATAGGACTTATAATGGTCTACAAAAGGAACAGTCCTTTCTGATTTAGATTTCATTAGATGCCATTCCTATAAAGATGGTTCTAGATCTGTTGGTATATATTCTGGTTTCAACCAGTTGATGCAAATGATCACTGATTTACCTAGGACTGAGATCTCGTAGTCTAACACTGGGAAAGGTCATTCATAAAGCAGTTGTAAAGGCCCACAAACTATCAAATTAAAGAATGTCTAACCAAGAATGTAACTACTAAACGCTATCTAACATTTTTTATATGTAATAATATTTTTCATGTTCAATAAACAAAAGGAAAGGATAATCTCATCTTGTTCAATTCAATAACGCGCTCACTATTGGAGTATTGTATAAAAGTACGAATTTCAATAAAGTATTTACAACCAGGACAGCATAATGTGAGAAATTATATATTTGCAAATTTTAGTAAATCAAGTGAGGATATCAGTGTACTTGGAGAATAAGAATACATTGATAAGAATAAAATTTGAAAAAGAATGAATTAAATGTAAGAATAAATTTTGCTTTTTATTATATTTAGCTTCTAAAATTCTACAACTGATGTTTCAATTTTAATTGATAACTCTTCCTGAATTTCCCCAAAAAATTAGATATTATTCTAATTTGTTAATTCTTTTTTTTTAGAAGAATTAAACCAAGGATGGCTACTAAATGTATAACTTTAAGTCTACTCTTATTTTTTTTTAAATTAGCAGCTAGATTGAAAATTTTATAGCATGGTTTCTGTATCATAATGAACAAAACATTCCAGTAACTTTCTAACACAATAGTCACATATATTAATGTAACTTTTGATATCTATTCTTCACTTTTTTTTTAAAACTGCTTATAGAATTGTAAGAACTGTAAAGAATGAACTAGCAAATAAATTTTTTGTTAAACAAATTAATAAAACTTCTCTTATATGTATATACAGGAGTGATAAAAAAATGTATACACACTTCGATGAAGTGAAATGTATATATTATTATAAATATTACAGTGAATAAAAATGACAAAGTTACAATAAGTGTTCAAACTGTAATCCAACCACCTCCAAACATTTTTGAGCATGATATCGTCTATTGTTGATGACATCTCTGAGTAGTTACAAGAATTGTGTGACAAGCCATTTCAATTTCATAGTGCAGTTTCTCTAGTGTGTGTGGTTTCTTGCTGTACATCAAGTTATTGAGGTTACCCCATAAGTAAAGGGGACCATATCACTTGAGAAACAAATGTGCATCAATCTCAACCTGAGTGAGGTACATTCACAAAACTGAGTTCTTCTGCCTGGATCGTCCTCGTTCAGTATGTAACAATCGTTGTACATAAACTTCCCATTTTACTCTTTTCAAAATATAACCTATGCTAGCCTACTCAGGCCTGTTTCATATGCACATTGTGATGTCAATTTTTGTGGTGACCATGTGAATGAATTTAATACTGCAACAGAAAACACTTTGCATGTTGATGTGCGTGGCAGGCCTGATCATCCCTTATGTATGTTCTTTATTGTTCCATCAGTTTCAAACTTATTGGAAAGACAAGCAGTGCTTAAGCATGCTGGTCATTCCTTTCCATATTGTTTCCTACAACGTTGTTGCACTTCACTGATATTTTCGAACTTCCAATACCATTTCAAAATGCTTTTCGCTGCTCAAAAGTCACACATATTTGCGCCATGGTCTGACTTTCCCTACTAAAACACTAGCGTCAACTGTCACTGAGCTATTGTTGAGCATGTTGAAACACTAATGCTATATATAACTATTAATACCAACTCTTACAACTGAACCATATAGCCAATGCAGACTCAAACTTATGGTATTAACATATTACCCAATCTCAAAGTGTGTATACATTTTTTTTATCACCCCTGTATATACTGTATATTTTCCAAATATAAGCTGATCTGTGTATAAGCTGAGAGAGCCTTTTTTCTTCAAAAATGTACCCAAAATTTGAAACTTGTATAAAAGCAAAATCGGAGGAAAAAATTCCAGTAATTTTCAAATATGTTACCATGCGGGTCAAATGGGTAAAATATATTTCAATAAAATTGCTGTAAAGTAAAACACCAGACACACAATGAAGATAATTTAATTTTTAGTTGCCCTGTCAGAAGCCAATATCTTTTTTCCATGTATCTTGTACACTGTCTAGACTATATAATTATACTTCCTAAGCCACTTTTTTCCAATTAAAAAAATGAATGGGAAGATAAATTTGTATACAGCACATGATTCTTGATCTATGTTTCATGCCCAGATAGAAAACCTCGCTGAATGATAATCATACACATTCAGATATCCCAATGAATGAATGTGAATTTTACAAACTATTCAAAAACTAGGATTCAGGCATTGATTAAAAAGGATTTATGAGACTTTTTCCTCTAAGAACACAAGTTCAATTTAAAACAACAAAAAAAATTACAAGATTAAAATTGCTTGAACATGGGTAACAAAAAATGTTAAAAGATATGTTTTCTTAAATTGCATTTTCCCCAAGATTAGCAGATTTGCATATAAGCCAACTCCCTTATTTTACCTTTTATGAAGTACCAAAGATTCTTGGTGTATGTGGAAACATATGATAAATATGATAGCATAAGTATAACAGAAGATATACATTAAAACCCCATGGGAAAGAATAAAACACATTTCAATGTATATCAATCTTTTTCAAACATAAAATTTGTATAACATATAATAAAATCAGAAATACTGAATTTCTAATACATCTGATCTAAAATCCCACTGTATTCACAAGTTGCAATCAGCAAATTTTTTCGTAAATTGGAATTTGATTTAAATTAAAGCTTAAGTTATTTAAGAAAATGTAATCATATATTTTCTCTTGCTCTCTAATACAAAAAACAATAATACAACTATAATTATTATTTATTAAAAGAGTTAATAAACATTAATTAAAAAAATGAATAACTTTTCTTAAAAGAATATTCAAAAAATGACACTAGAACTTACTTATCTTCAAGATTAATTTCAAAACATGAAGCCCAACATGAAACTTCAGTCAATCCATAAAGATTAAAAAGTTTTGTATTATTTTCCTTAGATTTCCATCTTTTTAATATTTCTAAGGAAGGACAGGGTTCACCACCAAATGCTAGAACACGTAAATTAGAATCTTTAGATAGGAGAACATCTTTTATAAAATCATTTCCCAAACTTTGAATTAATGATGGAGTAGCCTGAAATTTAAAAGAATGAAAAATAAGTAAATTTGTTTAAAGTATTTAAAACGTCCATTTTAATCAAATTATATAAAATCTAAAATTTTTAAATGTATTTGCAAATGCCTAAAGTAGTGTTTAATATGTATCTACTTTATATATTTTTAAACATTCTTCATAATTTTGACATTAAATTTCAAGTTATTTTAGGTGTAAGCATAAATTACTCACCTGAAGAATAGTAGCTTTGCTATTAACAATAACTTCAATAAATTGTTTTGGGATACGTTTTATTTGATCAGGAACAATAACCAAAGTACAACCAGAAGAAACAGCAAGAAATATATCAATTATACTAGGATCAAATGTTATAGGAGAACATAAAATTATTACATCTTCTGAATTCACATCAAATCTTTGCCTAAAAAATTACATATGCAAATTATAATTTAAAATGTCTTATAACAATGAAAGAGAAAATAAAAACTAATTTGTAGTTTTTTCATATAAAATATATGAGGATACAAGATTCTTCTTATAATCAATTTAAATTATAAACAAGACCATTTGATGGTATAAACATAAATATAAACTAAACTAAACCCAGTGGTGCAAGAGCCTATAGAGGACTAAGGGCTACTGTGCTCATCTCAGTTTTCATGATCTTGAGCACTGAGGTGCATAAGCAGATGTTCCGGTCAGGTGGTCAGTCTGATGCAAGAAATATAAAGACTACAAAATATTTTCAGAAGAAAACACACACATATAATAAAATTTAACATAAGAATATTTAACTTTGGATTTTAGAAATATTAATCCATACAATCACATACTTCCTAACAGATATATACATTCATCACACTTTCAAAAACTACAATCCTCTATGAATTGACTTATTGTTGATGTAATGAATGTCTTCTGGAACATGGAAAATCCTTTATAAACAATATTATAAGGATACCTCTAAATTACACATTAAAAATATTCTGATTTATACTTTACACTTAGTGAATACCTTCTGTCAACAATTATTAAAAAAAATGGAAAATTATGTTTCACTGATAGTAATCAAATTTCAGACTATCAATGCCACTTCAATAAAAAAGATTTTTTTTTTAACTTTAATGATATTGTCTAGTTTAATTCCTCCAATCAGTTGCAAAAATTGACATTGCACTTCATTTAACAAAACCTGCTTATTTATACTAAATACTCCTCTCCTTTCATGTATTATTACCATAGGGAAATATCAATATAGCTTTAAAATTAAAATAATGCTTGTTTTTTACGTAAATTAATCATGCTAAAAATAAATTTTAAAAAAATGTTATAATCCGAGACATTTTAAAATTGTTTTCAAAATAAAAGAATTTATATGATATTTTATTTATTGATAAAAACGAAGTATAAATTCCAGTAAAACATTTAAAAGCAGGTTTGATGGATAACTTAATGTTTTCATCAGTGTGGATGACAGTAGGAAGAACAGTCTTCAGTTTTGATAAAAATGCTTGTACCCATTGAACACTTGTAGCTTTTTTTTTAATATTTTGTTTCAATATGTTTCATTTAACATTTTAAGTGCAAAAAAAAATGTTAGTACACAATTTGTAACATGACAATTAGAAATTTGATGGTACAAAAAAAATCTGTGTAAATGAAAACAATTGCTTTTAGCAACAATGACTAAATAAGTAACTGTTCAGCCTCTTGTCCTTTTAACTAATGAGACAGTATTTATTAAGATATCTTATTTTACATACACAAATGCCATATCTGAATAAGTTTTTTCTACATAATGAGAAAGAGATCAGTGAAGTGATATTGAAATAAAAGGCATACTTACTTCAAATCTATAATATTTGGTACAATACACTGATGTGGTACTTGAACTATCTTTGGTTCTCCAGTTGTACCAGAAGTTTGAATAACATATGCAAGTTTTGAGATATATTTATGAGAATTTGAATACAATTGCTTTGAATTAAGACATAAGCTCTTAGAACAACCTGATGACTGCAGAAGAATCAAAGAGGAAAAATTATCAAATGTAACTTTATGTTTTTCCACCCAGCAATTACATAGAATTTTGCTCAAATCCTGAAATATAAATGAAAAGATATTTTCAAATACTGAAAAACAATTAATCTGAAAAGAAAACATTTAGCTTTAAATACAACATACACCAGTAAATGTTATCTAAAATTTTCATTTTGCTTTCAAAAGATATTTTTTTTATTTTTTTTTTAAATTTCTTTTAACATGTTAAAACTCCTAACATTTTAATAAAATTATAAAAATGCTACAAAAACTATAATTGTTTATCACTAACCATTAAATATAAAGTTTTAAAAGAAAAATACAATGTGAACTTTTCTGCTACTAAAAATTTATTGCACTAAATTGCATGAACAGGAAGTTTGAATATGCATACAAAATGGGAAATTCTCATTTTTAGATTAGAATAAATGGAATTTAGAATAGTATACAATTAAAAGCTAAATAGAAATGACGAGAAAGAATAAGTAAAGGGAGTGCTAAACAGATGGAAAAGAAAGAAACACTACAGAGTTTCCTCCTGGTAATAATAAGGAGAAACAGTTAAGATCAACAAAGAACAGCCTTTGAACAATGAGCAAGGTGTTGGTGTTTTCTAAATGAACAGGTTTAAAACAATAAGCCCTTCATTTGGTTCCTATCTATAGTCTTGAGGCAGAGTCTACATTGATGATGTCTGAGTTACCATTCCATTCAAATTCTTAAATATTGTTGTTCAGTTCATATATGAACTGAACAATACCCAATAAAAGAAAATGTTGGTAATATGAAAAAGGTTTCACACACTACATTAAAAGGAAAGGTGTTGAATTTGAGAAGAGCTATTTAACGGTAATTGTTTAACTCATTTCAGAAACATTCTAAAAAAGAGGTAGAAACAAAGCTTGTTGCACAGATGTTTATTAAAAGAGAAAAAGGGGTAACAAAATAAAAAGGAGGAAAATGGAAGAAATTAAACTGCGTATTTTGTTTTGTTTGTTATATATAATACTTGTTCATTATAAATACAATTTAAACATTGAAATAGCTTTTGGAGATTTGTTTTTAGGGGGAGGGAGAAGTGATAAGCATTTTAAATTAAGAGGTTAGTTATGGAGTGAATTAAAATCATACATCAAGAAATCACTAACTTCATTTTCAGACAATATTTCTAAATCACATTTTAATGATAATCTAGGTTATAAATAATATTCTTTTCTCAAAATCTATGCCTCAAACATATGCAATAAACAAGATAAAATGAGTCTGAAAAAACTTTCTTTTTTTTAAGAATTTAAATCATTTTGTATTTCAAATGTATTTCAAGAATTTGTTATTCTTCTAATGAAGGAAATCTTTTAAATTTATTAAAGAAAATCTAAAATGTTGACACAGAATACTTAATTATTTATATAAAGTTAATATTCAGATTTGAACTTTTCTCAGGTAACATACAGATTTAAACATAATCAGATAAAAAAAATATTAATTATGAGAAAAATCTCTTATTGTGTTTATCAAACAAAAATTAGATATTGTAAATGCAATCATTAAAATTATACTCTTGTACTAGCAAATCAACATAATACAGTGTTTAAAAGCAAACCAAATTACATATTTTTAAAATTTTGAAAAAGAAAAAACATTTCATAAAACTGATAATTTTTGGAAATAAAATATATATTACTTTCAAAAATGATTCCTCAATCAATAAAGTAATGACAGAAACATAATTTTGTACATTTTTCAAAGAAATGCAAGGCTTATGCACATCCAGAAACATAAAGGCAGACGAGACTTTTAAGATCCTAAAATAAAAAATTAAGATATAAACAAGGTACAAGATAATTATAGAAAGAAAAGAATATTTCAAACTATATTACATGACAGACATTGACAATGCAACACTAAGGAGTGACCAAAAAATGAAGGAATTCAGTCAACAGAGAAGGACATCAAAGAAAAATAAGTGAGGCTTATTTTGAAGTGATACTCACACATAATACAGAGAGAGAATAATGTCAGCTCAGTAGATTGTAGAACCACTGTGAATAGCGATACACAAAGTAACATATCTAGTTACAAAGTCTATGAGAATATAGACGGCTCTCTATTCCCTGTTAATCATTTGCCACAGTTCATCTGAATGTGGTGGTGGCACAGTGCACATAACATCTTATTCCATCTAAAAAGTTGTCAAAGAGATCAAGGAAGAATCTGATAATCCTACAGAATCATTGGCCGATGTATACAGTGTGCAGTTGGACATTATTTAACTAGTTTAGGGCACTGGATACTCAGATGAAAGGGGAATGTCTCCCCCATCCCATATTGTTGGACCATCATACAACCCTAAATATGAACCAGAAGTGACCTGCTGTTGTTTGCAATAATGCCTTAAGCTCTGATGCTGTACGGTCAAACAGCAGGATGTTCCCCATATGCAGCTGGATTGGACCTATCATCATGACAGCGTCCTACATAACTCTTATTGGACAAACAGAAGCATGATTCGTCTGGGAACACCCCCACATATCATTCAGTAGTTCAAGTCGCTCAGGCCTAGAACCATTCCCAATAGAATCAATATGGGTCAATAGTAAACTACTTAACAGATACAACTGAGTACAAGCCACTAGCAACAGATCAACAAATGATTCTAGTGAATGTGAGAACATCAAGAGTTCCTGCACATGCTGCAAAATAATAGCATAAGTGGTTTGCAGGACCACCATCATTTTCTGTTGGATCAATGCATCCACACTTGCTGACATTGTTTAGGTCCCACAAGCCCTTTTCAAACTTGCCATACTTCCTTGATCAATCATCTTTGCGACAGCCTATGCAGTATGAGTGAATCAAGGTGGATGTCAGATGAGATTTGATGTATGGATCAATCTGTCCTTCTCAATCTAATCCCCCTTCCTTCCCTGTAAAATCGCCTGTAATTGCCTCCATTGCAGGCTTGGTATTTTCTTCTATTACATGTGTCCTCTGAGGCAAGAAAAAAATTACCACAATTCTTTTTCTAGGTGGAAATAATGGCATGGTTACTGTCCATTTTGCAAATTGCTTCCTTTATAATTTACTCAAGTATACTCCAAAACTACATTTCACATCACTTGCATTACATGGTGAAATGTGCCTACCTTGAAATTTGCATAAACATCCTCATTGCAAAACATCAGTTATCAACAAACAATATGACTGAAACAGAAGATACTGAAGTTTATATAGTAATTTGATTGAATGGCAAAATTGACACAAAGAACAACTCTGGTCCTGGATGAGTCAACAGATGTTTCAGACACTACTTGGATGTTACTTTATTCTAAGGACACATAAAAATTGAAATGTGCAAAGAACTTCTTGGCATTCATTACATTCACCCCCAGAGAAAGTATTTTTAAAGGAGTTGAAAATGTTGTTTAGAAAAACAATCCTTTATGGGAAAAACTTTAAAATGTATCACTACTGATGTAGTTAAAACATGCGAGAGAAAAAAATAAAAGGTATTGTTGCTTGTGAGTCAAAGGTAGTAGAGAATGATACTGATTAAAAATCATTGATCATGCAACCTTCATCAACAGTTGAGTGGAAAATACTTGTATACATCAGAAGTTTTAAATGTAGTCACATCAGCTATTCATTATATCAAAACATATATGCTCAATCGTCCTCAATTCTACAAATTAAGGAAGGTATAGAAAATGATTTGTCAAATTATACATACCATATTACATATGTTGATTTACATGTAGAAAAATTCAAATGTAATTTTTTTAGTACTGAGCAAAATCAAAATTTTCACAGATGAAAGGAATCTATCTATCAGCTGAATTATAAAACAATTAGTGATTATGGAAATTGTTTTTATATAGATTTAACAAATTATATGAATGACCTTAACTTAAAATTACAAAAACAGCTTTTGCTTACTTTATACATAGATATTAAGTTCTTCAGAAAAAAAAAATTTGTTTCAAACCCAGTCAAACAAAAAAATGTTTTATGTATATTAATACAGGCTAAACACTCAATCAGCAAGATGGGACTCAACTTTTGGTAGACTTTGTAATCAAAGTTTTGGGTACATTAAATAAGTTTTGAGTTTTCAGATTTTGATGCAATTATAAACACCAAGATTTTACAAATTTCTTTTATTGCTGCCATAGAAATCTTGATCCAGAATTCAAATGGAAATGATTTATTTGCAACATTGTGGGATATTCTAGAAAAATATTTAGACTCATCATTGCTGAAATTTCATATATATAAATGTCTTTTAATCTTACAGTTAAATCACTTACATAAATTTTCTCGCATGCTAGTGCAACAAATAAGCAAAACCAATGAAATTCAATTATAACAACTTTTTATCGTGTTTGTAATAAATTTATTGTATCGGATAATATTGCAAATGTTAGTGTTGGTAACAACTTAAAAAAAAATTCAACAACCCGTGTTTCCACTAACAGATAAGTAGCCAATATTTTCATTTATTCAATAAACAAATCGAAATCAATACTAACCCAAGTATAATTGCTGACAAATGAATTCCTGGATTTACTATGCATCCAACAACAGAATTCGTAGCTGATGCAGCATTTAATATTTCTGCAATTTCGCATACATAAAAATGATTCTGTTTATAATTCAACGTTTGTACACTTTTAAAATCATTGAATATTACATTGAATGACGTTGTTTCATTATTTACATACAAATCGTATAACTTTGTCGCATCCATCATCACTATAAGCAAAAATTCTTATTTCAGTCATGATTGAATTTTACTAATAAATATAGCATACACTGGAAATTTGAGAACAGAGAATTTTTAGATGAAATTAAAATTTCCATCATACTACGGCTGAAAGTGAATCTTAAATACAATGAGAGTAAGCGATCTTCGGAGAAGTAGAATTATGTAATAAACAGTAATTACAGCATAGTATGGGATTAATTAAGCTTTTTATATGATCAAATATTAAAATGAAACATTACACCTTACTATGCTTTAAAAATATCAGTAAGAAATAGAAACTAAATAATCCGCCAGACATATATCTAGCTGTTACTTCAGTTCAGTTCTTTATTGGTGGGATTTAATTGTTTTTATTACAAACCTGCGTAAAGAGCGTGTTCAGAACCTGAGCTGTAGCAATAAATTCCTCACCAGCGTTATTGAGTCCTGATACCACGAAAAATCCACCACGTGGAGGTGTTAAAGCACTTTAAATCTGCCATGGCTCACTCCTCACGTTGGCGTGGTGTGAAAGTTTTGGACAGTTGGGTAACTTAAATGCCACCCATGTCACTCGACGGCAGTTAAAAATGACGAGGTCTGTTGCCAGTAGCCTTTGCGTTGCTTTAGCATTCGATATTAAGAAACGCTCACTACCGAAGCTGAGCTTTGCCCAACCTGATTTAAGGTGTAGCGGCTCCTCTACACGAGGGATCCTCAGCGGAATCAGACTCGAACTTATGACATGTCAGATACAAGTCCGTGACTTTGACCCTTTGGCTACCGTGAACACTATGCAAACTTCGAACTGTTACCCAATTTTGTGGGAGAAAAACCCAGAGATGTTCTGGGAGTATCTTACTCCTCTTGCCTACCACCAACCTCTTTAGAAAATTTTTGGAAGAATGAATATTTAGAGTGTCTTATGATGCACCGGCACTATATATTTACAATTATCCATGCCTTCCACGGGATTCGGCCCCACCGGGCCCTCGGCACAGTCGTTAACCTCGCTAACCCTTATCCCATCCGGGCGGCTAAAATTAAGCTGCATTCACACCAAGGCAGTCAGCGTCGAGCGTTGAGCGTCTAGCCAATCAGTGACTTCATTTTGGGCGAAATGAAGTCTCTGATTGGCTAGACGCCCAACGCTCAACACTGATAGCTTTGGTGTGAATTCAGCTTTATATTAGCAACTAAACACTGAAAAGAAATACAAACTATATAATGCACTTTATATATATATAAAAAAAATGCTTAATTATTTTTAGATTAATTATTTACGTGTAATAATCTTATTTTCACTTTTCACGCGCGTGATTTAATGCCTGAAGTAGGTAACAAATGTTTATTTTGATTAAGATAGTATTTTCAAGGCAGTGATATTTTCAATGAAGAAGGTATTTAGATCTCTGTTTCAAATTTTCAGCTAGAAATTATGTGAATTTTTTTTTTATGTATATTTATAATTACTTTCTGCATTGAGTTCATTTAAAAATGTGGGATAAAGCTTATGATTTTGTAAAAGTGAGCTTTGAAAAGATTTCGGATATTTTATCGACAAATATAGTTTTCGGTGGATTACTAAATAAAATTGAGGAAAAGACAGGAATTCCTGGATCGTTCATTATAACAGGTATAATATATAAAAATTTTATTTCTATATGAAAAAAAATTAGGTTTTAGATTATACAACATTAATTACAATGTAAAAACTTTTTTTCGGTTAACCAATACTATTCTCATATACCTTATATCAGTGGTCTCCAAACTGTGTTTCACGGAATCCTGGGGTTCCACAAATTACAATAAACAACTCGAAAAGAAAATTATATATGTACATGAAAAATGAATTTACGTTCTCTCTGAAGTTTGTATAGTTACAAGTATCTAAAAGTCCTCCTGTTCAATAAAACTGAAAATTTTATTTGTACATAACTTCGCTTTGTAGTACTTTTTAGACTTTTATTATAGTATTATAAAACATATATATTAAAACATTTTATCTTTATATATACTAATTAAATTGAGAATATTCGATAGTTTACCATCCCATGTTCCACGAAATAATTTTAAACTCGTTAGTACAATATCTTGCAAAACTAAGCAGCTTTCTAACAGAAAATTACATTTTTGCATTTGGAGTGGAAAAATACCTATTATAAAGAGAAAATAACTTATAGACATATATCAACAGATTCGATGTTAAAATCTAAGCAAGAACAGTTCTTAATTTTTGGGTTGCAAATTCATGAAAAATGCCCCCAGTACTTCTCACTCAGCTATAAACATTTTAATCCCATTAAGAACAATGCATTTAAGTGAAAAATATTTTTCAATACGAGTGGCTACAAAAACAAATTATACGCAGAGCATATAATGCAATTGCAGATAATCTCAATAGACCTAAATTTCGAAAGTTTGTGTGGAATAATGCAAGTTCATAATCTAGTTGCTAAGTATAATCAATGGGTAGGTGACACTTGGATCATAAATTAATAATATTAATAAGAAAATTATATATTAAAAAATAGATTAAAATTGTTTAACAACCAATGCAATACTATTTTTTATATATAATTGCCTTATAGATCTAGGAGTCTCAGGACTTGAAAAAGTTTAAAAAGACCACTGCCTTATATTATTATTTTTATCAATAATTTTCATTGGAAAATGTGACACTAACAAAGATACGAGGTATAAGAACTTTGGGGATTTAAGATATTGATGAATATACTACGCCTTGTTTACTCTATTTTTATAGAATCTATTTATCGAAGGATATATATTAAATCTAAGAATTCCTTAAATCACTTTCAGAAATCTTAATTACTTACGCCCTACGTGTGATACTAAAGATTAGCGATTTCATATGACTCGAAGGAAAATAACTTTCGCGGCTTAGATTCAACTATGTGTAGCTTTTGACAATGATTGGCAGCATTCCTTTTTGAGCTGTTAACTTTAGTTTTGAGCAACATACAAGATAAATTCAAAATTATTCGGGTAATCGAATAAATACCAAAACTGATGTATGGAATAAATGATGCTGCTCACAAAAATGATACCAGATTATTCGTATGGCTTGAAGACAAGTATTACCTTTAGGAATATAATTCCAAGACTCAAGTATGAAGTAAACGATTTGAGTACTATTATTCTTGCTCTGATACTGTTTATACAAAAAACACACACAATTGTAAAATGCTGAATATTAAATGTTATTCCCTCCCAAAATTTTAATGTTTAAAATAAAACTGCAACGAAATACTGCACAAAATATTAATTTTTACACTAGGAGTATAGATTCAACAATTTTGACCACACTGAATTTTTGGGGTGAACTAGTTCCTCAAATTGAACAGGACTTATAATTATCTTTATCTTTAATAATTAATCCTTTTATTTTTGTGTGACATTGGTAACTCATATCTTTCTTCTTCAATCTTTCTTTTTTTTCTTCATACTGTTAAATACCCGTAATTTTTCATTCTTTGTGAATATTCAAAACAAATTAGAAAAAACACGTTACTCAAATTTTCATTTTTTAAAAAAAATATTCTACACTCCCTATTTAATTCTATGTTTTGATTTCGAATGCTTCAGAAACAACGCATATTTTGTTATTAAGATACGCCAACAACTACTTTTTGGTTGTCACAGTAATTTTTTTCTTGTATGTGCAGTGCTTTATTTTTTATAGATATAGTACAAATGAGTTAAAATTTTAGTACATATTTTTTATAACATTAACATGAAGCACACATGATAACGGACGATTTTGTGTAAGTTAACGTTCATTCTTTAGCTATACGAGGGCTAATCGCAAAGGACCTAACACTTCTGAACCGCGGTCAAATGACACATCAGTTTCTTTTGGGCTCCGACTTGACAAATTGTACTTATTTCCTTCTCCTAACGTTTGAAAACTGTTTTAGTTTAGCATGTAACATCTTCCCTCCCAATATTTTACGTTGTGGGATGTTGTAAGATTAAAGTATGAGGCGATGATTTCAGATTGCCTTTATTATCTCAATCAGGTTCCTGCTCTCGGAGTGAGTGAATGTTAACGTCGCACTGTGTGTATGTGTGTTCAGCTACACGAGGGCTTTTGGCGACGGACATCGTAATTTTGAACCATGCTCAAGAGGCGAGGACGACACCTAAGCTGGCACCCCCTCTCCTAACTATTACACCACACCAACGGGAGGACGTTTGAGCTCTCGACACATTTAACGTGCATCGCACCCCTACACGGTGGGTCTTTAGTGGCACTGGGTTGGAACTCATGACATGCTTGCCATGATCCGATACTTGACTATTGGGCTACCGCAGCTCTCCTACTCTAGGATAGGGGACGCGTGCGTTTCAAGGGAGAGTGTGAAGTAGGAATGAATCAACGGTTGCTATTGCTTTAAGAGCTAACGCATGCGCAGATTGCATCTTTAGTGCCTCGCGAGTAAGCACTACTCGCAGCTGCCGGAGATCTCGAGCATGCACAGATCGCAATGAGTGCTGGCAAGAGTTTAGGAGTCGAGAAACTCTACAATGCAAAGGTGTTTGGCGAAATAGTTGTCCCCAGTTCGATCACAGTATTACTAAAGACTCGCTGTGTGGGAGAGCGATGCACGTTAAATCTGTCGAGAACTCAAACGTCCTCCTGTTGGTGTGGTGTGGTAGTTAGGAGAGGGCTGTCAACTCAGGTGTCGTCCTCGTCACTTGACCATGATTCAAAATTACGAGGTCCATCGCCAAATGCCCTCGTGTAGCTGAACAGTGCGATGTTAATGTTCACTCACTCACTCGATCGCTTGGCGAATTAGTGTCTTAGCAAAGCCGAATGGGATCCGGTGTGGAGTTTTAACTTGTCCCCCATAATCTAAATTTATTACAAAAGTATTTTTTTACTCTTTTGTGTATAGTAAAGAGGGCATAATATAAATTATTCTGCAAACAAGTAAAATATCTTCTTAATAACAAGCTACATTTTAATAAATAATATAAGAATTATTTTTCCATTACAGTAGTACCTAGTGCATAACTTCATTATTGTAATACAGTTTAATGACAACAACTTAACAGTTTACTAGTATCTTTCTTCAGGCTCTAACTCAACAAACTGTATTTTAACATGGTACTTAGATTCTCTTCTTTCCACCTTTTTTTGCTCTGCAAATTTTGAAATTGCTTTATCTAAATCAATACCTTTAACTACACCATGCATGCCCAACCCGCAGCCCATTTGGAGAATTTTTGCGGCCCAATTGAAGTTTCTGTCTATATTATTTTAGACATTTGGACTACAGACGGTTGAATAGAAAATATCGTGTTTTGACCCACTCCCACCTCTCACCGTGCAGTTTTTACCGAAATAATTTTTTTCCTTCATTTGACTTCCAAGCAATTGTAATAACAGGTGTTGATGGATGAAGGAAAGCAGATGAGCTTGGGTGTGTTATTCCTCTTTCAACGAGAACTTCGTTGAAAGTGAGTAGTGTATTTAGTTCTATTTGTCAGAGAAATAATTTATGTCTATATTTTTAAGTTCAGATTAGTAGTCTTTTTCTTGTTTTATTTGGCAATGAAAGAATCTGATGATGGATTTAATGAGTTGCCTCAGGACTGTCAGAACAGCTAGTAGAAATTTAAGATAATTACGGCAGCAGAATAAAACTGTTCAATATTTTAACCTTCTGAAATTATGTAACTTTTTCATTTTATGATATATATTAAATCATGGTACAATAATTAATATCATACAATAAGAAACTAAACATTTGGCTATCGGGCAGGAAAAAACTTTTTTTGACAAACAGTGTAATAATTACAAAGCTGTTCTTTACTTAATTGCTTTTTTGCATTTGAAATAAAAAATTTGAAAATCTAAATCAATTTTATGCAAACATACTGTAACACAAGTATAAAATGTGAAGATGTTACGCACATAGTTGTTATACTACGTAACCTCAGACTGCAGCATAAATCTACTGTAGATAAGAACCTTGTAGGTTAAGAGATATTCTTCCACCAACAAGTGCAATCGGTCGACTTTCAACTTTGTTGTGATTGTGATCTAGTAAAAGGTAAACTTGGTGTTTTTTGATCATATCAATAATTGAATATTGATCAAATCATATTTTGAATGCTGTATGATAGTAAAATATTTTGAATATTTTTTTTATTTTGATATGTGCAGCCCACCTCAGTTTAGTAAATTTTTATCTGGCCCACCAACCAATTTGGGTTGGGCACCCCTGAACTACACTATTTTCGTTTGATAAAGTGGTTTAGTGGGTAGTGGATCTGAGATAATTTTTTTAATTAATTTAGTTTAAAAAAAACTTCATTCCCGTAATGCAACAGAAATAAATAAAATTAAAGGGGGGATCTAAAGTGTGTGTGTGTGAAATAAGAACAGAGTCGAAAAGTTCATATTCAACCACAAACTAAGCATCTTAAGAAATCCAATCAAGAGACTCTTCTTTAGGCACTTCGCTAGCTTTTAGAAATCTTCTTAGAAGAGGATATCTGTACCATATCTGTTAAAGACTTATCGTGTAACCAGTGGTAACTCAACAAAAATTCTCGTCTTTATTTATTCTATTTTCATTACAAGTGATAGAGAGGGCTTCACTAGACGGGGTACCTGTATGATTTCTCTCTACGCGCAGAAATATAAGCCGTGGTGTGAGTAAATAGACATATATATATCTTGAGAATAGGTGTGCTTTGATAGGCAAAAATTTCCCAATGAAACAAATGCCGTATGCATGTGCATTAAAGTGAAACTGTATGTTATTGAGTAACGGTTAGCAGAATTCATTGTATAGGTGATAAATTGTTACCTTAAAGATTAATAATTTTGTGACTGGTTGATTTCCTGCTCATCATAATCGTAAATTTCAACCGATTGTACAAAACTTGAGAAGTTCGGTTTCCGAATATTCAATCAGATTGCTAAGCTCAAAGTCTGAAAACCGATCTGATGTACCCATTTCTTTGCAGCAAATATCAATTTCTTGTTCAAAACCATCGATGCCCTTGAACTGACTTTTCTAATTCATAGTCCAAAGTCAGCGACTCTTCATCTTTCTCTATGAGAAAAAATTTATTTTTTCCCTGACGGTTATTTTTAATACAGAAATGTTCATCCTTTCACTTGTGTCTTTTGAAAATTGTAGTACTTCTTCCGGAAGCTTATTTCGTTATTCTTTTAAAAACAGCCTCTTAAAACTAATTTCAAAAATCTATAAATACTTTTGAACGTGAATTTGATTTTTTGATACGTTATTCTATGCATACAAAAAGCACAAAGCTGAGAAATCACACGTAGCCAGTGGCGTGCACAAGGGGAGGTTGAGGATTCAAATCCCGCCCCCATATAGACCGACAATTTTTTAAAATTTTTATTCTGAAGAATATCTCTCAGGTGTCAAGTGACGATGATGACACCTGAGCTGGTACCCCTTCTCCAAACTATCACACCATGTCGACGGGAGGATATTGAGCTTCGAAAGATTTAACAAGCATCAGCCCTTTTAGACTGTGGGTCTTCAGTGGCATTAAGATTCGATGACACGCCAACCACGAGGTCATGACCATAACTATTAGGCTACCACGACTTAATAAGCAAAGTGAAGTACCGTATAATAGCACAAAAACATCTTCCTCGTTGCACAGATGAATATTTTTCGTAACGTAAGTTTAATTAATTTTAAATATTAAATTGCAGTACGGGTAAAAAAATATTGAATACAACGAGTTATATTCTGCGAGGAAATGTTTCACACAGTGGGATGGAGAAGTACTGTCTCCGTTCGCACACAGAAAAGTCTAAAAATAAACAAAAACAATGTGTCTCCCTGTTCAGGAGACACGAATAACGTGGTAGATTGAGAAACATACTCTACATTACGTCGGTTCTAGAGCGGATAATACATATTCACTCCATTGTATAAGATGCTTCTGCGTCGATTACATTATTATGATGTTCGGATTAAAAAAATCTTCCTGTTGAATATAATGGAGGGGTGAATGATGTTTATGGCAGGAGTGAGACGATGAGTCGCCAGTATTGGTCGTTTGTTTATCTGAGCATTAACAAAGTTTAAAAGAAAGAAGAAAGAAAACCCCTTCCACCCTCTCAATAATACTAAATCATTTCAGCATCAGATTTTTCATCAACAATTTACTGCATTCAGTGATTGTAAAGGCCTATGCGAATTATTTTTCATGTTATTTTATGTAACAAAAAAGGCACATTTACCACTGGCGCAGCTAGTTCTGAGTGGGCCCCGTATCAAAATTCCTTGGAGGCCCTTTTATTGGTGTCTTTCAATATTTTTCTTACACACTTTGGGGTCCCGTATCATAAATACGGCTGATACGGTGGTAGCCCTGCTGACATCCCTGCCAACTGGCTCTCGATGTTTGACCGGACCTACCTTCCCACGCCACTAAGTCAGTATACAAAATCAATGATAATAAAGTGATTACACAATATTTGAGAATGTTGTGATCCGATTTTAAAAAGGGATGATTATACATCCCTATATCAAGAAATCGCGCGTTTCACACATTTTTATTACATAAGTATTCTTTTAAAAATGATATAACGTTTAGTGATATAAAATTCATGAAAAGCTTGAGTAGAAATCAGTCTTATAGATATTTTTTCAGGAAAGATTCTTTTCTAGTCTCACTATAAGAGCTAGAGAAAATAACCAAAATGTGTGTGTTTGAATAATGAAGTTTTTTAAAATTATCGTCAATTTCAGGACTTACAATATGCTTAGTATTGCTTTTTCTACTGGGCACTGGTCCGTCTGTTCTGTGTTACTCGGCTGTTGTACTATATCCTGCTTATCAATCGTAAGTAAAAATTTCATAATTTAATAAAAGAATTCGATTAAAAATATTTCTTCTTTTTTCACATTTAAAAGATTGGGGAATTTAAAATTATTGAATTATAAAGGGTGTTTTTTTGAGAGGTATAGACTTTAAATTGCAATAAAACAACGATGTATTATTCTATTGACATGAATGTTTTTTTATTCAAAAGATAATCTTGTGGCATTACATTTTAAATATGATTTCTGGCATAGGACTGCCACGGCTGGCTCGGATGTAGTCCAATCTGGACGTCCAATTTTCGATGACTTTATGCAACATTCGTGGCCGTATATCGGCAATAACACGGCGAATGTTGTCTTCCAAATGATCAAGCGTTTGTGGCTTATCCGCATAGACCAATGACTTTACATAGCCCCACAGAAAATAGTCTAGCGGTGTTAAATCACAAGATCTTGGAGGCCAATTCACAGGTCCAAAACGTGAAATTAGGCGGTCACCAAACGTGTCTTTCAATAAATCGATTGTGTCACGAGCTGTGTGACATGTTGCGCCGTCTTGTTGGAACCACAGCTCCTGGACATCATGATTGTTCAATTCAGGTATGAAAAAGTTAGTAATCATGGCTCTATACCGATCACCATTGACTGTAACGTTGTGGCCTTCATCGTTTTTGAAGAAGGATTCCACCAGCCCATAAAGCGCACCAAACAGTCAGTTTTTCTGGATGTAACGGTGTTTCGACATACACTTGTGGATTAGCTTCACTCCAAATGCGGCAGTTTTGTTTGTTGACGTAGCCATTCAATCAGAAGTGCACTTCATCGCTAAACAAAATTTGCTTATGAAAATCGACCAATATTTTTGAAATAAAATTGCACAATTTGAAAGCGTTGTTCAGGCTTGAGTCTATTCATTATGAATTGCCAAACCAAATTGAGAATAAATCACTTGACAGCTGTTAAATTGGTCGCCATCTTGGAAAGTAATGCCAACTTAAACTTCTATACCTGGAAAAAAAACACTCTGTACATTATTGTATATACTGGGTTAATGCGTTACAAGATTTTAATGAATTAATCGAATATTAATGTTTTTAATCCTAAGTATATTTTAATAACATAATTAAGTACTTAATTCTGCTTCAAAATTTTTAGGAGATAAATACGAGGTGTGTAAATTAAATGAGACTGATTTTTTTTCACTTGTTTATTCCAATAAACTTACAATTCAACATTGACTCCTTCAAAGTAACTGCCTTCTGAAGCCACACAGCACTGGAGACGTTTCTTCCACTCTTCATAGCCCTGGTGGAATTCGGATATTGGAATCGCCTTCAGCTGGTCGGTTACAGCCGTTTGAATGTTTTCCAGTCTCCCAAAATGATGTCCCTTGAGGTGATTCTTCTGTTTCGGAAAGGGGAAAAAGTCTCAAGGACTCAAGTCGGGCGAATAAGGGGACTGAGGAGCAACAGGAATGTTCTTACTGGACAAGAAACGGTTCACTGAGAAAGGTTTTTCGGAACCATTTTGGCGCAGATCTTTCTCGTCTTCAATTCATTGGTCAAAATCTGATGAACGGTGGTGTGATTCAAATTCAACTCTTCCCCAATCATTCTGACTGTCAAGCGACGATCTGAGCGCACAAGATCTCGAACTCTAACGACATTTTCAGCGGTTTTTGAAACTGAGGGCCTTCTGCTGAGAGGTTCATCTTCAATTGACTCTCTTCCTTCTGAAAATGCATTAAACCACCGAAAAACCCGGGCCCTTGACAAAACACTGTCTTGGTAGGCTTGCTGATGTTTTGCAAATGTTTCCGTTGCGTTGTGTCCAAGTCTGAAGCAAAACTTGATAGCACATCGTTGCTCGGTGTCACTCACTTCAGAACACACAAGAAAAACCTTTTTCACTAAACAAATCACTACAGACAATTAACTTGACTCAGTGACTTCAAACTCGTACTGATGACGCATCACATGTTTACCTACCTCCCCTCCATGTCCCACTTCCCCAGTATTGCCAGATCAAACACTACGGTATCAGTCTCATTACTTAATTTATATACCTCGTATATTTGACATAGGAATAATTGATTTTGTAACTATAATGCATAATTTTTCATTTCAGATCGAGAAAAGGATATTATCCTAAAGAAAAATCCCCAATCTCTCAATATTTAAAGATTTTTTTTTCTTTTCAAATAGTAAAAAGTGTGCCCACACACAATGGTTTCAGCCCAAACTATGTTTTCTCTGTAACCGTATATTTCAAGTATGTTTGGTAGTACCTGATGATTTGTTTTCTCTGAATCAGCACAAGACTAGAATCCCTCTCCGCGATAAATCGGGTCTTATCCGTGAAAAGTGTTATAATCCCCTCCAATATGCGCCATGTAATGCGTTCACATGCCCAACGTGGTCCTTGTGTCCAACGTGTACGTGGGTCCTTGTGTGTCTTCATTGAACTGGGATAAATACTAGGGTCGTATTGCATAGAGCTTTGATTGTGAAGATTTCTGAGCATTCGTAACAGCTAATTTTATCGTCCTTGTTGGATCTGAATGATCTGAAAGGAATTATTCCTCCTCCTTTTTGTTTCAAAAGAGTAAACTGATCTTGTACAGGAGCTGTAACTCACAGATGACCTAAAACAAAACTTCTTTATACTGAATTTTTGGATTCAAATTAATTTCTGTGTTTTTGGACTACATTACGAGATAGATTAAGACGTCAGGCAGCATTATCTTGTGATAACCCTATTTCCCTTAATCAAATTACCTGCCATCTTATTTAATCGAGTAAATGATATCTCCTAGATATGATCAACAATTTTCAATCACCACTGACGTAGGTAGTCCCGAGTGGGATCCACTGTATCAAAGTTTATTGGGGTCTCTTTTTTAGAAACTAAATACAAACGATGAGATTAATAATATAATTCATCTAATGAAAGTGTCAAAATGTTACACGTTGGGGGCCCCATACCATTGATGCGGCTGATATGACGGTAGCTACGTCCCTGCTTAGCATCAACAACTGGGAAATCAACAAGCATAAAAAATCCATATAAATTACAAGAGAGAGAGAGAGAGAGAGAATATATATTCACATTTTCTTCTAACTTCTACATAAGTCTCCAATCTAGGAGTACTCAAACTTTTTTCCGGCCTGGCCACATACGTATGACGGATATTTCATGTGGGCCGCAATATGAGGATAGTAGGGAAAAAACACTATAGGACCAAAGCAACATTGGACAAAGTAAAATTTATCAAACAATTAAAACTCGGTGTTTTTTTTTTGCTTTTATTTTAATACTATACTAACTCTTTTATATCAAACAGAAAAAAATGTTTACTTTTTTGCATTTTTTACTGATTTATCGGTAATTTCGATTTCCTTTCATCCACCATCAAGCCTCTTGTTTATATTCTACTACTAAAAACAGCAAATTGATAGATTTGATTGCTTGATTGAAGGAATTTTCCTCTAAATTTTTAGTACATTGTTCTTAAATAACTGAACTTCTTAGTGTAATGGGCCATGACTGGAGCACTCAGAAATGGCTGGCAAGCCACATGCGGCCTTTCGGGCAGCAGGTTGAGTATCATTTCTCCAATCCCATAAAAAATGATGGTGGAAATGTTTCAAAAGGATTTTTTTTACCGAAGTTACTTTTGAATAATATTCATATTTTTTTACCTTTATTTTCATTTCTTTTAAGGAAAAGCATAAACTAGTTGTATTTTAGCTTTTGCAGGCTGCTGTATATTCGAGAAACAATCACTTAACCAGACCCAGATTCTTTTTCCTTTTTTTGAATATCTATAGAAGTCTCTTATGATTTGCATGTTTGGGATTCAAATAAAAGAAATTTCTTCATATTCCAACACGTGACATTTTTCAGTTCTAAATGGCGATGTCGACTTATTACTTTAAGGATGTTTTCTTAAAAATACACAAAATTACTTTATTAATGAACAATTAGTTTATTCATGAACTATAGCTACCGCTTTTTACAAAATGCTCTTAGAATTATGTTTAAATATCAGAATTGCTGCCCTAACCTGGCAAAGCAAAAAAGTTAGATAAAATCATTTAGCAACAGCGACATATTTTTGCAGTTTAGTAAACATTATTTTAATATTAACAAAGTAAAATTTGTAATAATTAGAAACATTCGAATAATATAGAAGTACAATTCTGGGTAATAGCGCCTGTGGCGCTGTCGCCCGCAATGATCTAATTTCAGTTTTAGTAGAAGTACAATTACGGATAATGAACATTTTGATCCATTGTACAATAAATTGTTTTTGAAATAGAGCAGTCGAGTACTGATTATTTCTAAGAATATAAATTTTCTCTCTTTCGTACTTTGAAATTTTGATTGAATCCTTTTTATTTTCATAGCCTTTTTTTCCAGGGGGGGGGGATTTTCATTTTATACAGTTAGAATATTTTTTTTATATATCTTCTTAAATTCGCATTGTTTTTCTTTGTTAAATTAAATACATTAAGTACATTAAAGAGAGTTGGAAACCTCTCTCTTTCTCTATACTGACAATGTTAAATTGGCTGTTTTCGATGTACCTTTTCTCAAAATCTGTTTTATGTACATGCTTGAAATTTTTCATACTATTAAAGTGTACCTCTCTCATTATACTAAAATGAGCTTTTAGCTAATTTTGAATTTTTTAATAAATTATGAAATATTTTATCAAACATTGCGAAATTTGACCCATTTTTTACTTAAAAAAATTTGTAAAAATTAAATTTTTGAGTTTTTTACAAAAAGCTCATTTTAGTATATATTAGACATCATTATAAATAATTCATAAAAAAATTTACATACCTGTGAATAGTAGTTTCTCAGAAAAGGTACATCGCACATTAAAATTTACATTTTGAGATAAATTGATTTTAATGTATACAGTGAGACTTCTAATCGACTAGGAAATAAAAAAATAAAAGGCTCAATTTTTTTAAAATAAAAGATACATGTTTTGGTTTATATTAGTCGTTACACTTTAAATCAAAAACAAAGTAATTTGTTTACAATTTTCGCCATTAAAATAGGCGTGGCCCAAATTCAATGATTATTTAAAAATACGTTTTAAGGGCTTCTAAATACCATAGAGGTTAAAGTAAGGTATTTTTAGAAAGGTTAAAATCTATACAGTTTGAAAATGTAAAAATCTCAAATTGTCAAAAAAATAAGATTTTAGCTTTCCAACACCCCTTAACAAAAAAGATCTTTATATTTAAAATGTATAAGAAATCAGCAAATATGTGTATTCACTATGCTTTCTTATTTAGATTTAAAAGCTTAGAAGAAGACAATAAAGAGAAATCTTATGAGTGGATTAAGTATTGGATAGTGTTCGCTGCATTTCATGCAGTGGAACACTTGGGAGACAGATTTATGTGGTGGTTACCTGGGTATATGCTTTTAAAGGTAAAGAAATTTTCATTAATTACATGTTTTACGAAATTAATGAACTTAAAAATAGGAAAAGAAAATAAATTTTTAAGCAGATAGATGGGAAAAAATTATTATATTCTTTATTATAGATTACAATTAAGCCAACCAACCACTTCTTTTCAAAATAATTGTATTGAAACCAATCACACATGAATATCTATGTACGATTGTGCTCAAAAGTTTTTTAATTTACTACTAAAAGCGCATATAAGCGTAATCATTAGAAAAAAAATATCTTAATTGTTAAGTAAACATTTTTAGAGTGGATCCTTTAATCTATATATATCTCAAGCTGATACAAAGATCAAACATATTCGTTTTATATATGTTTTAATATTAATTTAATTGGAATGTATATAAAAATTTAACATTCAAAAATTAATTCATATAATTTTTTCTTGGAGTGTTAATATGCGAGAATTAAGAATTGTATCAGTATGTATGATTATAATCTATTTAAAGTTTGAAGAGGGGAATGCCACTCAAAGGCCTCGTCCTTGTCATTTGATCGAGATTCAAAATTACGCGAGATCCGTCATCAGTACCCTTGCGTAGGTTCAAAGTGAGACATCAACAAAACATCAAATAAAATCAGTATAAATAGAGCAAACATTTACTATTGTAAGAAAACTAAGCGAAGATAGTGATAGCAATAAAAACTGAAGTCAGTTTCCAAAACTTTCTGCATTCTTGATCTATTTGAACCACACTCATGTGATTTTTTCGGAATGTGAAGAACTGTCATCGCTTTTGGAATGTCATAGCTTGTCCTTGGTCTTGAACCAAGGTGGCCTTGGACGGAGGCTTTTATCAATTTAAACATTTTTCTACTGACAAGTGAGATTCATAGCCTCATGGGATTTTTACCCGATTAATCAAATACAATGGGAAACGTGACACGTCAGACCAAGTAACAGGAGCACCATCAGCGTCATAGAGCATAGATTATTTATGTTAAATATTTTATTTTCAAATTGCAGTTTATTTATAAATATTTGACTTTTAGTTATTTTTTATCTAACAGCAAATGAAGCAAATTAAATTTATGTCACAAGTTTATAACTGGATAAATCTCGACTGCAAAATATTTCTCTGATTGCTAATAGCAATCAATAAATAATACAGGGAGATTCATAAAGAAGTATACAGTTTCAATGTAATATACACCAAGAGCAGTATAAGATATATTAAAGGGTGTTTTTTAGAGGTATAGAACTTTAAATTGCAATAAAACAACGATGTATTATTCGATTGACATGAATTTTTTTTATTCGAAAGATAATCTTGTGGCATTACATTTTAAATATGATTTCTGGCATTGGACTGCCACGGCTGGCTCGGATGTAGTCCAATCTGGACGTCCAATTTTCGATGACTTTATGCAACATTCGTGGCCGTATATCGGCAATAACACGGCGAATGTTGTCTTCCAAATGATCAAGCGTTTGTGGCTTATCCGCATAGACCAATGACTTTTCATGGCCCCACAGAAAATAGTCTAGCGGTGTTAAATCACAAGATCTTGGAGGCCAATTCACAGGTCCAAAACGTGAAATTAGGCGGTCACCAAACGTGTCTTTCAATAAATCGATTGTGGCACGAGCTGTGTGACATGTTGCGCCGTCTTGTTGGAACCACAGCTCTTGGACATCATGATTGTTCAATTCATGAATGAAAAAGTTAGTAATCATGGCTCTATACCGATCACCATTGACTGTAACGTTGTGGCCTTCATCGTTTTTGAAGAAGGATTTCACCAGCCCATAAAGCGCACCAAACAGTCAGTTTGTTTGTGTGTGTTTCGACAAGTGTATGTTTCGACATACACTTGTGGATTAGCTTCACTCCAAATGGGGCAGTTTTGTTTGTTGACGTAGCCATTCAACCAGAAGTGCGCTTCATCGCTAAACAAAATTCGCTTATGAAAATCGGGAACAACGACAATCTCATTTTGGGCCCATTCGACGAATCTACGCCTTGCTTGATCATATTTAAAATGTAATGCCACAAGATTATCTTTCGAATAAAAAAATTCATGTCAATCGAATAATACATCGCTGTTTTATTGCAATTTAAAGTTCTATACCTCTAAAAAAACACCCTTTATTTTACCTTTAACAGTATTGTATGTGGTTATTTTAAGTTTTGTTAGAGACAGTCACAGATATTCTATGTGTGAACCCTTAGTCACACGGGACACATCACTCCGATAATCCATTTCTTCAGCGAATCATGTCCATCGATAGCAGCTTGATACTCTGTTTCAGCTCCATTACATGATCAGGAAGGAGAGGGACGAATACCAAGTCCCTTATGTACCCCTCACAGGAAGAAATCACAAGGTGTTGAGACTGGACTTTAGGTGAGTTGTATGTTGTAGTCCCCGGCTCATCCAATCAATCCATTGGTGAGGAAGTTCATCGAGGTAATCTCGCACGTAGGTTGACCAGTATGGTGGTGTACCATCCTATTAGAGAATGAAGTTGTCCAGGGCCGGTTTTCCGCTTAGGCACACTAGGCACGTGCCTAGGGCACAAAAAACTGGAGGGTGAAAAAAGTAAAAAAAAAAACATTTTAGTTACTGCGAACTTCCCACCATCTAGTGAGTCATGAAAGAAGTATTTCTGCCATTAAGAGTGTAAAGACTGAAATGAGATCTATGAAAAAGGAAAAGCTTTGCAGTTCGATGGTGTAAGGCCTTCAAAATGATACTGCCATGGAAATAAATTCCAATGATGCTATAAATGATTTGGCAATCATCGAAGCTCGAAGAAAACCTTTATTGTTCAATGACAGTGACTCAAAAAAGAATAAGTAAGAGATGAAAAAGATGATAATAAACAAGTTAAAAACAGTTCCTACAATAATTTACACTCTATACCGTAATTGCAAAGGATTTCATTAATTTACGGTACTAATTTATACAAAAGGATGAGTTGTTTGTGATATCGTAAAATAAGAAATCAACAATAGAGGCCAAACCATGCCACTATCCTTTTCTTACAGTTACCAGTCCTGGACACGTTGGATCCATGGGGGTGAATAATGGAAAGACTCTCCAAACAGCAAAAACAAAGAAAGGGAAAATAATAAGAGAGTTAAGGGAAAATCTCTCCCGAATCAAAACTAGCAAGGTAAGAACTGAAGGAGGGGGAGGTGCTCTGAAAATAATGGGGGTAGGGGCGTAACAATTTGAAGTGCCTAGGGCGCCGGGGAGGTTAAAAACGGCCCTGAAGTTGTCACTGTCGTCCTGAAAATGAGGCATCAACCAAAGAGTTAATATATCCAAAAAGTGTCTTTCGTGACAGTTTGCTCGTGAAAACAGAAGGGGCAAAACATTCTTTCTGGATACTACACATTTATCTTAGGGGAATCTCGCAGGTATTCCACTGTGGCTATTGTTTTCGTCACTTCCGCCAGGGGCGAGACACAAACTTCACGAGTATATCTACCTTACGGTTTAATAAGGTAGTGCATGTCTTTGATTGTGACTGTTTTACAGCATCAGTAAAGCGTATACTTCTTTTCGAATCACCCTGTGCATTTTATATGATGTCTAATATCTTAATAAATATGACTGCATGCTTTTAAGTAAAATACGAGTTTAATTGCTTTTTTCTTTAATTTTCAGTTCATTTTTCTTCTCTGGTGCTTTGCTCCAGTGCCCAATAATGGATCCGTCATCATTTACGAGAATTACATTCGAACAATGTTTCTGCGTAATGTTGAGACACTGGATCGTGTGACAGATATGGTAACGACCCTCATCCACAAAATAGTTACAAAAAGGTTTAGTGAATAAATAATCGATATTTGACCTTTGAAATAGTATATAACCTTTTTTTTTACCTTTTATACATGATAAAAAAAAACACAGTTTATTTCGTAAAGTAATTAGATAAATAATATGCCTCATTATATACTTCTCCATAAGGCTCGGGCCGAGTTGGCCCATGCCTTAAAATGTCCCTGAACATGGAGCTTCTAATGATCCACCATACAGAGCGGCTGATGCGCAATAAATCTGTCAAGGTTCAAAGTTCTGGCGTTGGCCAAGACGTGGAAGTTTTGAGAGTAGGATACCACAGTTTTATAACATCCTATCATCCTCGTCACTTGAATGTGGTTCAAAATCATGAGGTTTGTCGCCAATAGCTCTCGTAGTTTCAGATTGCGTCTTTAATAAACAATCAATCATGGTTTTGCAAATATTTTTTTCCTTTTCATTTAGCAACTATTACTTGGAAAGCATGATTTAATTTACTCTTAAGTTAGTTTAATTTTTAGAACCCGTTTTATCATTCAATAGTAAAGAGTGTGTGCAGCAAATACGATTATATTCTTTTAAAATAATTATTTATTATTAGATTGTTGAAGGGAATTAAAATATATAAATGATTAAAATACTCGAATGATTTTTATAAGTAAGCAACAATCTACCAGATCTCTACCATAGCTCTGTTTTAATTTTGCCTTCACTGTCACTCAACATTAAGTCATTTAAAAAAAGTCTCTGTTTTAATTATTATCATCATATCTACTAAACATGCTTCATTATTTATTGATTCCCCGAATAAGATATTCATCATGCTTTTGAAATACATACTTTTAAGAATGTTGGGGGGGCGATTTTGGAGAAAATCTTGTATTTAGTATTATAGTTAATTCCTACATCAATCTAAAGCTTTTAACTATCTAATATTTTCAATTAAGACTTTTTTAGTGCTACAAATCTGATATTTCACTTTATATTAAAAGGCATGATATTGTGAAATGTGAAAGATGTTGGTGTGACATTTCCAGTCACAACAAACCAACAATCGTAGTGTGTTTTGTTTTTAATACAGTAGAGTCTCGAAAACTCAGCACTCGATAACCTGGAAGTCCGGATAATTCGGCCGTACCCTTGCAGGTCGAAGATCCAGAACAATACCGAGCAAGACATTATATCCAAAACAGAAATTATTGCTGCTGTCGCAATTAAGGAAAACATGTTAGAAAATGAAGATGTTAACTTTGAGGAAACGGTAAAAACTTCTAAAACATTACATAGGAAAGGACTAAAGGCTGTCAAAAACGCCTTTCAGTATTTTGAGCCACAAGGTGTGTCGGTAATGGACTTAGTGTTTCTGCGGCGTCTTCGTGATGAAGCAACATAACGCGGTGAGCCGTACCGAAGACAAAAGGACATTATGCATTTTTTTAAAAAAAGTAACCAGTTTTTGCAAAATTGGTTACTTAATTTTCTTTATTGACAGCTTCATGCTTTCACAGAGTGTTTTTCTGAGATGTGTCTGATCAGGTAAATTACTGCATACTATGCATACTCATAATTTTTTATTTTCCTGTAGTAAGTGTACTCTATACCTTCTCAAAGTACGTACTTTTTCTTTGCTTAAGGGTATTGTATTTGGGCAGTTTATTATATGTTGTATTATCAAGTAAACAATACATACAAGTGCGGTACAATATTTTCTGAGGAAGCACGTACTTAATCTTTTTTTATTCCCATTCTCGTTAGTATGTGTTGATACTTCACAGAGCACAAAATAAAACGCCTGATTTTTTTAAGCAAGTTCAATTTATAGGATAACGTTGTTTTTTCTACCTGAAATGATTTGGATCGCATTCTGTTATCTTAGTGAATTATACTTTCCGCTCAAAAGATTTTTGGAACATTTATTGTACTTCGACATTTATTGTACGGCGAACAATTGTATTCGAAAATAATAAAGATAATAGCCTCTGTCGTTCTATGTTCCTCACCATCATTAAAAAAAAAGGAATATAAAAAAAGACTACTTTTTTTGCCTATTTTGCCGAAAATATTTGCAATTTATCACCAAAAATGATTTCATCATTAAGAGTAGGGTTAAAAACCACATTTCATTCAACACGGTCTATACTAGAATTGAATGACTTGCTCTAGTATGAGTTTCAATGGATAATTCGCCTAGTTAGTAATGCTTCTAGCATCTAATTTTGTCAACAAATTTGGTGATATTTTTTATAGGTTGATGATTATTTGTGGTAACTTTGACTATAGAAAAAGTTTCAACCAACTTTGATTCTCTTATGTATTCAATGAAGTTTCCAAAATTCAAGTGGAAATTCGACTTCTGATAGCTGAAGGGTATGTAAATATGAGAAGAATGACCGAAGAGTTCAGATTTATAGTTAGCTAAAGTGGTTGAAGAACAATATTCGAAACAATTATGAGCCTCAGATATCTTGAACATCTCGATATCTTACATCATTGATTGTAAGTTAGGTGTATTGTAAATATTAATATTTGTTGTTAAAAAGTTATTTTTTTTGTAAGTTAATTATTCTTTTTGCCAAGAAAATGGCAGCTGTTTATATTCCCCTTGAACAAAACCGAACGCTCTCAGAAATTTTTTTTGCTCAAATGTTTATAAAATACCTCTTCAGAGAGAGCGCTATATTCTGATATTTTTAAAAACCTGCATTTGTACAATTTTATTGGATGTCTTGATAAAAAAAATGATATTTTTTCATGATGTATTGAGAGAAATTTACTCTTAATATCTGAAATACCGTAAAATCCGGCGTATAGCGCGCGCCGGCGTATAACACGCACCCATACTTTCAGGCTGCATTTTTTAATTTCTAGGTATATTCGCCGTATAACGCGCACGCCCATTTTTACGAAAGAACGCGAAATATGCGTGTGCAATGCTGGTATATTTTTAAGCCATTTATTCGAGGCATTACCCCAGAATTTTGAAAAATAGTATATTTTTAGAATCGGAATTCTTTAATTTCATTAGGTATGTCGTTTCTTTCAAATAAACAATAATCTGATCTATGTAAAAGTTTAATTTTTCTTATACTCATATGTTTTTTTATTTTTGAAACTATCATTTTTTTTATATCCGCCGTATAACGCGCACCCCTAAATTTCGACCTAATTTTTTGTGCTAAAAGTGCGCGTTATACGCCAGATTTTACGGTGTATGAATTCTTTTTAAATAATTAAAAATAACTTCAAAAAATTTTTCACAGATACATACGATGTTTTTAAAGTTCTCTGAAACCAATATACGAAACTACACTGGTGTGCAAAAATTAAGGACGAAGTCGAAAAATTAGCATATCAGCTGAACGAAGAGGCAGAGCGGACAGAAAGACCAATCAGGAGATTAAGTAAGGTGATGTACGGTAGCACATGCGCAGATATGCAGGTAGACGTAATGGGGGAGTGTCTGAGTAGTATAAAGCATGTTGTCGGTGTAAGATCAGTATTTCTGGCAAAGAGATTGCACGCCGTATAGCAGTTAAAATCACACCGAGTTGCTGCCTCAACGAGAAATGGCGAATAATCAATCTGTTAGACGACATCTGGATGCTTTTACCCGAGGTCGAATCATTGGGAAGTTGGAGGAAGGCCGCAGTGTGACAAGTGTGGCTGCAGAGTTCGGAATTGCTCACAGCATCGTTTCACGACTTTGGAGACAATTTCAAACTACAGGAACAGCTATCTGGGGGTTCAGTAGTGATCGTCCACGAGGAAGCACACCCGCAGATGACCGGTACATTGTCTTACAGTCCAGAAGAAACAGGCGGCAGACAGCGGGAGAAATCGCTAGACACACGACACAGGCGACTGGACGACCGATATCGCGTTTTACCGAGGACAGAAGACTGCACGGTGGTGGTCTGTTTGCACAACGCCCTGTACGGTGTGTACCTTTAACGCCTGCCCATCGGAGAAGGCGTTCTCTGTGGTGCCGGGAACACCGGAATTGGAGAGACAATGAATGGGGACGAGTACTCTTTACAGATGAGAGTAGATTCAGTTTGAGTAGCGATTCTCATCGCATACTCATCTGGAGAGAGCGGGGAAGCCGCAATCATCCATTGAACATCATTGAAAGGGACAGGTATGGAGGTTGCGGTGTTCTCGTTTGGGGAGGCATCATGCTTGGTAGTCGTACAGACCTTCACATCTTCGACGCAGGTTCAATCAACGGGACCCGTTATTGTAACGAGATTCTTCTTCCATATGTGCGTCTTTTTAGAGGCACTATGGGTCTGCAGCTCCTTTTCACGGACGTAAATGCACCATGTCATCGCACAGTAGCTGCCGAACAGCTCTTAGAGAGTGAGGATATTGAACGTATAGATTGGCCGGCACGATCTCCGGGTCTCAATCCCATCGAGCATGCATGGGATTTTCTAGGCAGACGCTTGGCAGCTCGTACTTTACCACCAGTAACGATTCGGAAGCTTCGATTGGCGCTGCAAGACGAATGGGCAGCAATGCCTCAACAACTCATTGACACCCTCATTCTCAGCATGGGCAGACGCTGTGAAACCTGCCTAGCACTCAGGGGAGATCATATCCCGTACTAAAGACCGGATGTTTCTTGCTGGACACCCATTACAGGGATGTTTCGGTCTTCAGTCGCATTGCGCTCCATGCTACTTTTTCAATCAAGCTTCTTTTTATCCCTCTGATTTCTCTTTTAGTAAGTGTAGCTTACATATTACACATGTCTTTACGTATTGGGGATCTTACGGTATTAAATGTGTTGATTTGGAAAGCTTTTGTACAAAATTATATTGAAAAAACCGTCTCGTCCTTAATTTTTGCACACCAGTGTAATATGACTCATAGCATATAAAAATTAATCATAAGCAATGCAAAAATAAAAAACTCAAGTATTAATTATAAAATCTATTAGAAAATTTTAGTACAATTGTACAAAAAAGCCAGATATGCTCAGCCATGTCATAATAGTTTGATAATAAAGATCAATATCTAAGCATTCGGCAGGTCTACTTATATAGATTTAAAAAAACTTTATATTTTACAAAAAAATATATTATACAAAAAAATTAAATGCATGTTCCCCAAAAGAAAAGATAATATAAAAAAATAATAATAAGATTATTTGAAAAACCTTAATTGAACATACGTTTTAGAAAATATAATGTACGTATATCATATTGCTCTACATATCTTTAAAGCTGTAAGTACACGAAAGGAAAAAAACAAAAAGCCAACCACTTATTCTTTTCTATACTGTTACACTTAAGATGAAAATGTATGAAATACTATCTTTTTGTGTGAGTATATGTATGAAAAGACATTCTAAGCAATAAAGAGGATTCAAATTTTTCTGAGCGTAAATTTTTTATGATGTAATCTTTTACGGAGTAAAAGTTTATCTTTTAATATATTAAATATTAATGCTTGTGGTATGTAGCAAATTGTAAAAAATAGCTTTTTAAATAATAAATATTCTTAACATATAAACTAACTATATATAACCAACAACTTCTTTCATATTTTCTATATTTTATGTTTTCTATGTTCGAAGTTTTCCTTTTTTCTAAATCAGTAACAATAAAATTAGATATCTTGATTTACTTGATTTTAAAACTGTTATTTGCATCATATCTCACCCCATTCCGCTTATTTATTTATTTTTTTTAAAAAAGGATTTATAATAAAAAAATTTAGGTCAATGATGAAAGGTAAGAGTTAAGTTGCAGAGTCTTCTGTAAGCATAAACGTGTAAGAAATATTTTAAATTTTAAAAGACGTGTACTTCCTATGAAAAGAAAGAGTAAATTGTACTTCTCTTCTTTTAGTGTTCTACTATTATTACTCAAAAGAAGCGATCCACTTTTGTCGTTTTTTAAAACTTTAAAATGACTGGATTTTTTTTTTTTGAGAAGGGTATGAAGTCGTGTATGGTAAACATTTTTCACATTTTTAAGATGAATCATTCGAATTGGATTTCTTCAATTCCCTCGATTTTTCTAATGAATTCCATGCAATCACAGAACAACATTTTTCCTGTTTTCGTTTTTGCTGAGTTTTTTTTAAAAATAAAGAATTGATTCTGTATTAATTTTAGAGGGCATGTTGAATGCCTATGAAATATATCACTTTAATTATGCGAAAAACTCTTTTGAGATCAGGAAAAATATTCAATTTTTAAAGAGTGATAATAGAAGTTATAATCGAAGAACTAAGAAATGGGATACTTTGTGCACCAACTAGTTAGTTATGTTGGTAACATAACTAACTAGATATAAGACAAAGTTGTGTTTAAAAATTTTAAGACAAAAAATTTCATATACGTTAATTTTGATTTGTAATGGGTTTATTTTTCTAAATACCACTATAATATAGATTTAGTTCTTAATTTTCTCTTTTTGACTTCCTTCGCAGGCCCCAAAAATTTTATAGATCATTGATATTGGTTCTACAGTTTCCAGAGAAAAGTATGTCCAAACCATTCTCCTTTATTGTACATTACCCTATGGCTGTTAATTTTAAATAAATACATTAATTTGAGCCTTTTGTTATCACTATTTATTTTACGAATTACTTATACGTGATATATGACCACAAAATATTTTCAATGTACAAAAAGGGTAAATATTGTTTTATTCGTAAATTATATAATATTGAGTTTTCGAAAATAAAACTCTTAATGGACTAAATTATAGTCACATGATAACTGAGCCACGTGTTTTCGGCCAATCAGTTCATAAATTAATGCGACGTCATAATTATATCATAAATATAATCACGCGTTTCCAGCCAATTAGTTCATGGCTTCACTGTTGCCAACTTTTGCTTTTTACAGGAACTTTCTTTTAGAAAGTACATATTTGTCAACGATATAATAATGCACATAGTTATAAGCAAAATGTACTTAATTTAAAAATATTCGTATAATGTAAGTATTTTATTTTTTAATTTTAAAAACTGTTTGAAGAATTTTAGTACGTGAACTCTTTACCCAATCGTCAAATTTTAAATATTATCTAAACTTTACAAGTTGAACAACTTAGTATGTCAATTTTTAAACAATGGGAAACACATGATTGCCGTTATCATCTGACCATCACGAATTTAGTCCATTAATATACAATAGAGAAACAATACACTAAACTAAACAATTTTTTTTTATTATTATCTGAAAAATATTAAAATACATTATGAAATTGAATGTCAGCAAATTATATATCCCACAACATTCTGGTGAACAGGGAAATAATGTTCCTTTCAAATGTAGGATAATGCTTTCGTTGTAGGATAATGTACATAAACTTATTTATTATTAAAAAATCAAACTTACGGTTAAGGCTGTCTTCAGTTAATGTTAAAGAAAAGGACCCGAATTTGGAACATTTTTTCAGATATAAAAGAGATGAAAAATTAATACGACATTCTGGCTTCACTATCCTGTAGAGAGTAGCATTTTTTATCATATATCTCATTTTTAACCGAGTTGATCCATTTTTTCTAGTATGAAATGTGTTTCGCGTTTTTTTTTCCTATACCGTAATGTTAAATGAACTATTCCTGCACGTATTCAAGAAAGAAATAGAGTATTCATTGAATATTTTGAAATTTTTAAAAACACTAGTGTTAACAGAGGTATAAGTTATAATGTTCCAAATTTCCATGGAACTTGAGGAATTTTTCTGTATGAAAATATGCTTCGCGTTTAGTTCATGCTCTCGTACTTTTGCCGAAAACAGCCTTAAAAGGAATTGTGAGTCAACACATGTGCCTTTCGCCCGCACTTTTTTCTCTTGTCATACACCTCTCTCGTTTGACTCGAAAGACAATAGCGTGTCGAATCCTTAAGAGCAACCAGCTGCCCACATCTCGATATCATGATTTCAATCTTCATTATTAAGAATAAAAATGTGCAAATTACTTATTTCATGACTTCATTCAAATTACAGATAAACATTACCGGTGGTTGCCCCCTAAATCGATTCCTTCGATGACATAAGTATTCATGAATAGGAAATACAAATATTAAAATTGTAGCCGCTGTTTTGCATTATAACATGCAAATTTTCATTTGTTTAATATCTGTTTGAGCAAGTGAAAGTTTTTTAGCGTCGCAATATAAAGCTTTACGAAGGTTATTGGTGACGGACCACGTAATTTTGAACCATAGATAGTCGACGAGGACGATACCTGAGCTGGCATCCCTTCTCCTAACTTTCTCACTACAGCAGCTAGAGGATGTTTGAGTCTCCAAGTACAGATCTAACGTGCAACGACCCCCCTCTACACAGTGGGTCTTCAGCGGTACTAGGCTCGAATTCATGTCACTCCAGCCACAAATCCTTGAACTTGACCATTAGGCTACCGTGGCCACTAATACCTTTTTGTAAGAATATATATACAACGATGTCAAAAGCTTCAATCAATGTAAATAAAAATGAATGTTTGTATGTCCCTTATGCCTTCCTAAACGGTCCATTCAATTGCGATGAAACTTTGAGGAATGGTTAGACACATGTGCGCGATTGCTTCTGAGTTAATAAAATTGACCCCTAAGGGACGTTGCGGGGACTTAAGGAGCGATACAGATAATTGTTCCAATTTCTAAGCTATTCGACGCACAGTCTTAAAATATGGTAAGAAGATTCGTTTTATGGAGTAGATACCCACTGCAAAATGATTTTAGAGAAAACCGACCCCCAAGTGGAGCTGCGGGGATTAAGAAGTGTTATAGATAATTATTTCCATTTTCAAACTATTAGACGTGCAATCTTGAGATTTAACAAGCAGATTACCTTCATGGAGTAGAGATCCGCTATAAAATGGGTTTTGCGAAAATCGACCTTCAAAAGGCGTTGCGGGGAATTAAGGGGCGTTAAAGATAAATATTCCCATTCTTGAAATATTAGGCCTACAGATTTCAAATTTGATAGGCCAGTTCCTTTTATAGAATAGAGTTCCTCTAAGAAGGGGTTTTGCAAAAATCGACCTCCAAGGGGTGTTGCGAGGGCTTAATTGGCATTGAGGATAAATATTTCCGTTTTTGAAGTATTAGACCCACGGACTTGAAATTTGGTAAGCATGTTCCTTTCATGTACAGAACCATTACAAGAAAGGTTTTGCAAAGGTTTAAAGAGCGTTTTAGATAAATATATTCCCGTTTTCGGACTATTAGTCCTACAGACTTTAAATTTGGCAGGCATGTTCCTTTCATGGAGTAAATATACGCTAATAAATGGCTTTGCAATAATCGATAATCAAAGGTGGTTGCGAGGAGTTAAGTGCCGTTATATAGAAGAGTATTCCCGGATTTGAACTATAAGACCTACGGACTTGAAATTTGGCAGACATGTTTCTTTCATAGAATAATGATCCACTACCAAAAAGGTTTTTCGAAAATAGATCCCGAGGGAGATTGCGAGGGGTTAATGGGGCGTTAGATAATTATTCCCTTTTTAAACTATTAGATCTTCTGACTAGAAATTTGGCAGAATGTTCCTTTCATGGAATAGAGATCCTCTAAGAAAGGATTTTACCAAAATCGACTCCCAAAGAGTTTTCAAAGGTTTAAATGAGGATATAGATAAATATTCACGTTTTTTAACTATTAGACCTGCTGATTTGAAATTTGATTGGTACATTCCATTCAAAGAGTAAAGAACCGCTACGAAAGATGCTTTAACAAAAATTGAACCCCAAGGGGGTTGCAAAGGGTAAAAGGGATAGATAAAAGATAATTCCTTTTTTATAACTATTAAAACCCAGACTTGAAATTTAGCTGGCATGTTTCTTTCATGGAGTAGAGATCCTCTAAGCGAGGGTTTTGCAAAAATGGACATCCAAGAGGGGTGAGAAGACGTTTTATATAAAAAAATTCCCTTTTATTAATAACTAAACCTATAAACTTGAAATTTAGAAAACATAACTTTTTCTGAGCAGAACTGTAATAAGAAAGTTTTCAAAAGCCAGCCCGCATCGGTGTTACGAGAGAAGGCATTATATATTTAAAAAAATCCCTTTTTTTTCAACTATTAGACCTACAAATTTTAGATTCGGCAAATATGTTTTTTTGTTGAGCAGAGATGTGCTAAAAAACCTTTTTCTTTTTGTTTAATTTGCAATTCACTTAAATTTAACACATGAAATAATTTCTTTCACCGTCAATCTCTGTAGTTTTGTTTTTCAATTTACCCAATCGAAGAACGGGTATACCAGCTTGTAGAAAAATGAAATCACCTAGCCGGCTGAAAAATTTTACGTTGTGGGTCTCGTGTTGGCCAAGCCAGTTCCAAAGTAATGTTATCAGCTTCCTTTAGTAAAATTTCGTTACATTACAAACTATTCAACTATCAAACTATTTCAATGATTGTTGTATAAGCAGCCAGACCAATCAGATGGGTCAAACATCTCATACGCACCTTAAAGGGTCACTATGCGTATGAGCGCAAGGTCATTATTCGTCCACTTTAGCGCGAGAGAGATATCTATGAGCATCATTCTTTCTCCTATTCTTATTGCCTATTTTCCCCAACTCTTTATGTATATGCATCTTGGTGTTTAGTATATAGCATTCTATCGAATATATTCAGTGCAGTGAGATTTCAGTTATAATAGTCGAGCAAAATATAAATATACGCAGTGCTTTTAAAAATATCATGGCAGAATTATTGAACTGTATTTTTTTTGTAAACATTTTGATTTCGCCAAATAATTAAAAATATATACGGTTCAAACAAGCTCTCATTGCTTTTTTTATACTACACTGTTCTACTGAAGAGATAGTATCATTTATAAAGAACAAAAGCATTGTTGTTAATTTTAAGAAATGTCACTCTTTTACCGTCACTAACAATACAGTTGCATCTGATTTTGATGAAAATCTATCGGGCTCTGACCATGAAGCTGACACTAAAATTATTCATCATATCCGCAAAATTGATGCTCAAACTAATTTCAATAATCGTTGTTTTGATACCGACATTGCAGCAACCATGTTGAACAATATGCCTTATTTTAAAAATGATGATTCCCGCGAGTGAATATTGATTGGCATTGGAAATAATGTAAGATATATTGACATCAATAGGGTTTACGAACATTTAGGACCTTCTTTAAGCTGTTGTTTGTCAGGATTTCATGCAAGCACTGGATGTGATTACAATCCTGCTTTTTTCAAAAAAGGCAAGAACCCTTCAATATATTGAAGAAAAATGAAGAGTACCAGGAAGCATTTATGAAATTCTTTGATCCAGATTTATTCAATGACTTAGAACTAGAGCAAAATGTATTTAATACAATACAGAAATTTATTTGTGAAGTTTACTACGTTCCCGGAATAATTGACGTAGATGCTGCCATACTTCAACTATTCATCAAGACTTGCATGGTTTCTGACGCCAATATAAAAAAATGTTCAAAACTTTGATGTGAGCAACTTACCACCGTGCAAGAGTGAGCTTTTGCAGAAGTTTCGACAAGCTAATTACATCCCTAGTCTCTGGAGTAATGCTCATGTGGATATTGGAAGATAACTAATATCATTTCAACTGATTTGATGGAAACCAATTACCAGCCTTTGTTAGTTAATCACTTCAAGATGAATCAGATACTCTACTTTCACTTTGAATTATTTGTATATATAAACTTGTAACACTATTTCATTTTTAATTATATTATTTATTTTACAGAAGATACTAAAGATGCTGATGATAATAATGAAGATATTCAATATCAGCATTGAACTGATAATGAGATATCTCTCTCTCTCAAACTTCAAGGATAATTGAGATTGAAAAAATTAAAAAAAATAAAAAATTACAACTTACTGAAAATGATTAATATTAACAAGAATTATTTTGAAATTTTCTAATAAAATTTTTATTCTTTTGCTTCTTACCTGATGCTAATAAACTATTATTTTATTAAATTGATTGCGTGCTGTTTAAAACTATAAATTTTCTGAATATCGCCAATAAAACATATTTTTCAAAAGTCAACAACGGTTTGTTCATACTCATCATTACGAGTTCAAATGTACTTATATTTAATTACAATTAGACTTGAAAATATTACTTAATAGTCTAATTGAAGACTTCAGTAATTAACACAAGTTTTATAAGACTTTGTTATAAAACTATCTATCACGCCTCTGATCATACGCATAGCGACCCTTAAGATGTGTCTGGGGGATATTTGGCCCATCCGATTGATCTTGCTGCTTACATCAAGTATTGAAATACACTGCTGGACAATTGCTAAGGACGGATCACAAATTGCTATGTAGCATAACATTAAGCGAGACATGAGGCCTAGTAGGATAAAATATAGTTGCCACACTGTTCAGACATTAGAATAAAGAATATTTATTGTTCTGGAAAGTACAAAAGCTGTGAAACATCTGAAAGAAAAAAAAATGTTCATTTGATCTGCGTACGGAGAAATGGAACAATGCATATAAAAGTCAGCAGGCACCTTAAAGAAAGGTATCAGTACGGGATATGTCCACCTTGGAGTGTGATGCAACATTCCACACGTCGTACCATACTTTGCACAACATTATCCAGCAGCTGTTGAGGCAATTTATCCCATTCCTCTGTGAGTGCACGGATGAGGGTGTTCTTGTTTGTCGGAGGATAGTTTCGACCAGCAACTTGCCTCCCCAAAGCATCCCACACATTTTCAATGGGGTTGAGATCTGGAGAACGCGCTGGCCATACGAGACGTTGAATACCCTCGCTGTCTAGACAATCCTGAACAGCGAGTGTTCGATGACATGTTGCGTTGTCGTCCATAAAAACAAATTTATCACCGACAGCACCACGGAAAAGACGAACTTGAGGAAGTAGAACTTCATCAATGTATCGTTGGCCCGTCATAGTCCCATTCGCAACCACATGTAAGCGCGTGCGGCCATTGATCATGATGCCGGCCCACACCATGATACTGCATGTCGGATATCGGTCCTTTTCCTGGATATTTTCTGGATGATAAGCAGTACCACTCTCGCGCCAGATCAGTTGGCGTCTACAATCCGATGACAGACTGAACCTACTCTCATCTGAGAATAGTACGCATGCCCAGTCCTGTTCAGTCCAATTGTGATGCTCACGACACCATTGCAAACGGGCAGTACAGTGCTGTCTGGTCAATGGGACACACACAACAGGTCTGCGTACGTATAGTCCTCCTCCCCTCAAACGTCTGGCAACAGTTTTTCGGGAGATCTGCTTTCCTGAGGCAGCAAGAAACTGATTTGCCACCTGCTGAGCTGTGGTGCGCCTGTTCCTTTTTGCTGATAGGACGATATATCCGTCTTCTGCAGGCGTCGTACTTCTAACACGACCTCCCCCGTGCCGTCTACTACACATTCCAGTAGTTTTAAATGACTTCCACATCCGTGAAACAACGCTGTGAGCGATGTCGAACTCCCTGGCAACATCTGTAATTTTTCGCCCTTCTTCGATCTTTCCAATAATTCGGCCACGCATAAAATCATCTATGTGATGTCGAGAAGACATACCAAAAATTTTAAGTTCGTCTGTTAAATCCTTCCTGTAAAACTTTGACTTGAAACAACAATTGTCCACACGCGTCAAAACCTTTAAAGCTCTTATGAACGCTATCACGTGATGAACAGACGTGGAAAAAAATTTGCATACTCATACTTCTTCTTACTAATATCCCGCACTTATTCTAATTTTCCACATTTTGCTTCCTTTCATTTTGTGGTTGCTATGGATGATAGTGTTATCCGTCCTTAGCAATTGTCCAGCAGTGTAGTTCACCTAGTATCATATATAAAAATTAAGCTTGAGATTATAAAAAACGTTACATTATTTTTTGGAAGCTTTTAAGCGTCTGTTAAAAGGTGCCACCGATGGGACGTGTCTGGCAGTATTGATTATTAATTTTTAACAATATGTTCTTAAACATACGTAAAAATCACCCCTGAGACTTTGAGAAAAGTTAGTATTGTTTTTATGTACGTTTAGCATCTAGTATCTGTAAATTGGTCATCGGTTCAAGCTAGCAGGTATGCAAGCACTCAAAGTTTATACTAACACTATTTTATCCTTTATATTTTACTTGTTAGAATATATGTAACGTCTGGTTCTCCCTGGGATCTTGGACTAAGATGACTGATTTGCTCTTCGGCATATCGCCACTAATATCACAAAAAGCAAAAGCACTATTTTCATAAGAAATGCATTCACTTTCTCTCACACGACAACTTAAGTTTTTAGTCTTTTGAAACTAAAAAAATAAATTCCCTGGTGTTATCCTGAATTTCAAACGAAATTTTTTAAAAAATACAAGCAATGTTTTAAATAAGGGTTGGAATAAAACGTAATCCCGCTTTCCTGTGATATACGTGATATCTGTTTTAATAAATCAAGTGGCCACGGTAGCCTAGTGGTCAAGGTATCGGTTCATGGTTGGTATGTCTCGAGTTCGAGCCCAATACCATTAAAGTCTCACCGTTAGGGAAGCGTTGTCGGTTAAATCTGTCGAGAGCTCAAACGTCATCCCGTTGGTGTGGTAGTTAGGAGAGGGATGCCAGCTCAGGTGTCGTCCTTGTCACCCTCGACCATGGTTCAAAATTACGAGGTCCGTCGTCAAAAGCTCTCGTGTAGCTGAATAGTGCGATGTTAATATTCACTCACTCACTTTAATAAATCAACTATTTTTTGAACAATTTATCAGACCCATAATTCTATATTCATATTCAATGTAGATAAAAATCATATTGAGAAAATGTACCCACTAAAATAAATTATTAGGAATAATCAGAAATGATTCTCAGTTTTTCGGGAATTCAATTTTGTACATAACGATCTTAAAATTCTTTTAGTTAAATCTCGAAGAAAACAGGAACAAAGCCAGAAGATTGTTATATCATGAGAAATCAGTCATCAAAACCAAACTAACTTCTGTTCACAGTAGTGAGCTTTTTGATAAATAAAGAAAATTCACTCAACATAATTACAAATTTTAAGAAAACAGCATTTGTCTTGTACAACTCTCCAAATGGCCCCTGAAACACAACTATCAAAGGGATGCTTGAGAAATCGCAAGTATTCTTACGCAAAAAGAAGGAAACCTTTTTTCCTTCCCTTTCCAAATTTAAAATGTTCACTAATGAAGTTTCTGACAAGAAGATTAATTTAAAATTTGTATAGAATCTGCAATTTTAAATGCGGGGAAATGATGGTTTGCCTGGATTTACTTTATTTGCCCGATTACTAAAAGTATTTCTAGAATCGTTTTAATATTACTAAATGCAAGTCTGAATAAAAATATTTTAAAAAATCGGAAAAATATGCAAATTACGAAGAAACATTCTTTTTCTCTTTCTTCACTCTTTCGAATACATTTTAGTTTATGCAGTGAAAAGCTATTATCTAGATTCGTCTACCGTTTAACAAAGAGCAATTTTACTGAAATCCCTTTTTCCCTATGGTTTCTGCCAATAATCCCTAATGTGTGTGTGAGCCTTCCTCTCCCCAGTTTTATTTGGCACCTAACAAGTAAATGGTAAAAATGTTTTCTAGGGTATCGAATAGATTAACAAATATTATTAGTAAGTTCAATTCTGTTATTTCTATCTTTGGTCAATTTATTACAATTTTTATATTTAATTAAGTTATTTGAATTACATCTGTTGGTATGAGTTGCTATCAAATTTTTATAGTTTAATAAATTGTTCTACTTATACTGTGAATGTGTACTTTTGTTATATATTTTTATTATAATTTAATATAATTGCCCGTTTTATTTCATGCTAATTAAAGTAGTATTGGAAAACTTGTACTTAATTTGATTATTATTTCGGTTGTTTTGTATGTTATCGTTTGAGTAAATTTTTAATTTATAAGAACCATATACCAATCCACATGTTTCATCCTTTTAAAAATGTAATTTTCAAGTCTAAATGATTTTTGATTCACAGTTATTGGCCCAAAAGAGAAAAATGTAGAAAAGTATAACGCTGTATAGCGACTTTTCTCGTAAACATGTTACTTGATGAAGAAATGTTTCATGCTTCATGACAATATTCATTCTATATTATCAAGACATGTTCTCTCGTGTAGTCAGAGCTAAGATTTTTTTCTCTCCTTTTTACTTTTGCAGTTAGTGTTGAAATAGATTCCCCTACCATGGAGAATAGTTAAGCTAAAAGAAAATATGGCTCAAGTGTAGTATGGGGGGCACTTTGTATTTGGCGATTTTTATATAAATGTCTTGGCGAGATATCGAATTCATTCTAAAATAAATAATAAATGGTTCCGAAAAAAGTACCTTAAGGACCACTTTTAGTTGCCAAAAAAAAAAGGACTGTAGTCCCAATACTACACTTTAACTGAAAGTATTAATTTTGATTTTGTATATATACCTTAAGCTAGTAATTTTCAAAATTGCCCTTTTTCATTGATCTTTATGACAAACAAATCTAAGAATAGAATAATTTATTATACCATTTGGTTGTGATCAAAAACCTTTTGTGCTCATTAAATATGTTGCACCCTTCAAAAATTATGAAGAAATTTTTCTTGTAAATGTGCATCATCTTTTTAAAACTCCTCTCCTACCATGAAGTGGTTTTTGTACACCTTTGGGAATATATGAATGAACAGTTTGAGAATTCTTTTTTAGGCAATATATTATACCTAAAGAAAGTAAATCTTAGCAGTACTTTGTTTCTGAATCTCTACTTATGAAAACCACCAAGGGTTGAAATTTGAGAATTAGCAGATGGTTGAATCCTAGGAGGACCCACTTTTGGTCGCCAAATTTTGAGCGATAAAGGTTACAATATGGTAACCCTTCCATTTCATCCAAAAATTTGGATTTTCAAATCACCTAAAAATGGCAACCCTAAAAGTACAACGTTTTTCGCCTTTTCCGAAAAAAAAAACGTCATTTTGACATTTGACTTCGTTTGAGAAGGTTTGCTCTCCACCGGTTGTTGTTAAGAATGGCGTGTGAAAGGAAATTAATTGAAAGTGAGGCTACGACAGGTTTCTTTGTGCTCCTGGGCACAAAGGGGAAGAAAGAGACATTAGAATGGTGTATGAAAGCTAATTTAATTGCTTCTCGTTATGAATGTCCGAGGTTTAAAAAATATGCGTTTGTAAGAACGAAAGGGAACGGTTGACGGCTACGAATGGCGTTACGCAACCAGTCGAAAGATAATCGCCACGACGTTGTTCGGAGAGTGAGAAAGGGCACTTGGTTTAGCGAAAGCAAACTTGCTATAATAATTATCTTGCGTTTGACCGGATATTGGTTTGGCAAGAGCATGAATGCGTTCGTGGTGAATGACTTGAAAGTTAATAAGAATAGGTCACAAGTTGGTGAATGACAATTTTCATGAATTCCTTGCATCCATCGCAAGGGTGTGTCCACCGACGGAACATGACGAAATGCAAGCGTAAGGTAAGTGCCTTTTAAAATTTTTTAAAATGATTGATTTCATGTATTTCTTCGATTTTATATTTGCGAAACGCCCCTTTCGTCCTTTTTTAAAAATGTAAATCATGTTGTACACACTGGTTTTAGAATGCTTTTTTAAAATGAATTTCATTGCTTTCTCCGTTTTTTTCTTTATATAATGATTTAATTTAATGTATTTATTCGTTTTCATCTTTGCGAAACGCCCATTTCATCCCCCGCTGACGCATGCGCTTCCCAAGAGTTTTTCGTCATTGACGCCTTTTTGAAAACCTTCAATTTGGCGCTTTTTGGCGAAAAATTTTTGGCGCCTAAAACAGCAGTGGGTCCTCCTAGGATTTTACCGAATCCTCCCAGGAATTTGGTCTTGTTTGTATGTCAAAAAAAAGTTATGATATATTTTATGTTTATTAGAAGGTATGAGTATTTACACACACACACACACACAAAGGTATATTATTTGTGCTGAAAAATACTTTAAAAAAATATATGTACATTATGTAAAAACTGTTTGTAAAAAAGATAATTTAATTTTTTACTCTGTTATTTTTCAAATCTCTTGCTTCAAATGTATAATAGTTGTTGATTGAATGCTGTTAAATTTGATTTGTAGAATTATTTCATTTTCCTTCCTTAAGTAGTGATATATGGCATAAATAATTTATTGATAAGACACATAGAAAAATTTAATATTTCATGCTTTTTTTTATTTATAATTGTAGGTAGGTTTTCTCACTTCTTTTTCATTTCAAAAGCATATTTGGCTAGATTTTTTACTAGAGAAACTACTACTTTATTATTTTTTCAGGATCATCTAAAAAAATTAGGTCTATGTCTGACTATGCTCCTATGAAAGAACCTCATATGAATGACATTCCTATTCCTCATGAATCCTTTGAAGTTGGTTATAAGAAAAGACAAGTTGGTAATAATTTGGTGCTGTTGACAGGAATAGCATTCTTTACTCTTTCATTTTTCTTTGTAAGTATTTTAACATTTTTATGCTATTTTTAAGTGTAGTCTTTAAATGGTTACTTGAGTTTTTAAATATTAAAAATCTAACAGTGCAAAAAAAGATGTAATTTGTATAATATGAAAATTTAGTATTATGCTGCTTAAAACTAATAAATTTAAGGTATTTTACAATAAAAATATACTTATAATCATCCCTTAAGATGTAAATTAATATTTTGCCAAATAATTCTAGTCATAAAATACATTTGAATAATTTTGCTTTAAATTTTAACTTATAACCCTCATGTTGTGAGTGAAAATTTGAAGACATATACAAATTTTTATATCATCTTCATTTTGTTAAAGAATATTTATTACCATTAGATTATTATTCTGTTTTAATATAATTCAAAGAAATCAAGCATTATGTTTGCTTTCAACAATATTGCCATTTTTTAAAAAAAATGTATCTTTAGATTATTGTTTTCTCATGGTTTAAAATATGTTGTAGAAGGATTTATCTGATTGCATTAGAATAATATATTAAATTTGATGACCATATAAATTACTAAACCTTAAATAATATCTTTTTCAGTTGATTTGATTATTTGTCTTTTAATTGTATACTGCATTCTCCATTATTCAATCTTTTGAATAAAAACTCAGAAAATAATACTCTATTTAATAATCTGTGCTAAACTAGAATGATTAATTTCCTCTTTAAAAGTAGTATGCAATTTAAACATTATTTCCCTATTCATTCTTGTGTGCTTCTCTCAGAAAAATTTAAGAAATTTTAAGGAAGAGGAATTTTTTTTTTCTGTGACTAATAAATTATCATATCTGACTATGTTTCAAATTAAAGTAATACTTGTTCGCTACACCTGTGTAATAATTTCTGTTTGATCTGTTCTGTTTGATCCATCTCATTTATATATATATATTAAAATTCAAACTTATATGGATTTTTCTTGGATATCTCATAATTATTTGTCATTGAAATGATAAGCTATCTTAAAATTTTCTTAAAGGACTTTAATTATTTTCAGGTGACCAATTCTGGAGTAATGATTACTAATCTTACACCTCCAAAGAGAAATCTTGAATAAATGAAGTATCAATAAGATATTTTGAAATGTTATTTAAAAATTTCAAAAAATCACTTTTGACAGCTATGTAAGCTGCAATTTGTAATACTGTTCAATTAAAGGTATATTGAAAAGATGTTATTTTACTTGAACTGCTTATTATTTTATATATATATATATATGTATATATATTACAACAAAATAGTTTAATGTTTGTTCTTAATAATTCCAAAATACTAGGTTTAAATTTTCAGTGAAAAGTAATAAATTATTTTTTTTTAAAAAGTGAAAAAAAATTATACTTAATAGCTATTCATATTCATATAATTGCTGTTTATAATTATGATTATTTTGCATTTAAAAATAGAAATTTTTTGAAAAAAAATTGTTCATTTATTTAATATTAACTTGGCTCATAAATTATATTTATATAATAACTCTTAAACTAAAAGTAAGTTATGTGTTGAAAGTGAAATTTACTTACCTATAAAATCTACTTATTCATAGATATGATGCAGAAATGTTACTCAAAATTGAATTTATTTTGGTAGATTCAAGAGATTAATGATTTAAAGACATTTTTCAAATTGTGGTATGCAGGTCTTTAGAAATATGACATATTTATTTATTAGGGCTGTATTTTTAAGGGATAATGGTGATAGGCCTTGTGGAAATTTGAACCGCAGTTAAGTGATGATGATACTCGAGCTGGCACCCCACTGTCCTAACTACTACATCATACAAATGAGGACTTTTATAGATATAATAAGCATCAGATTTTTTGCATTGCATGTCTTGAGTGCCACTGGGACTCAAGAAACAATACGGACCATGAGTTTCTTATCATATCCCTAGAAAAACTTTTGAAAAGTTTCATAAGTTGATTTTTAAGAATTAAAAAAAAACTTTTTTTTAATTAATGTTTTTTTAATTTTGGAGATGCCTATATCACTATTAATAATTACTGTATTAGCTGGGAACAAATCCAATATAACTCATTTGCCTCAAATGAAGAAAGATAATAATATCAGTGTTTTAGAAAAATATTGGTACCACATCATATGATAAAAAGTAACTGTATTAGGATTGTAAAAAAAAAAATTCATATTGGGTAGCTACTTTTATTTATTTTTTTAATGAAATTTAGGGAAAAATTGTAATATTTCAAAAATACTTAGATATTTTTCTTAAACAAATATAATCCTTGTATATTTTCAAGTTAATTTGAGACTTTATTGGAAATTATAAGCAAATCACTTATTTAAAAAAAAGAGTAAGACATGTTATCTATGTGTCTTGTGTTAAGTCATATTGAGAAAAGTAGATACTAGGAAAAAAATATTATAGAATTATAAGAATCTCTTGTTTATAGAAATTAAAATACATGTACAAAAGGAATTGTTTTTAGTTAAAAAAAATATTGAAGCATTGACACATATTTTAAAGGTATAAAAGACTAGTCTTGATCAAGAGATGTATTAAAAAAGAGGGGAGTGGACAAATAAATAAAATTTTTATACTAATACTTTCATAAGTTTTTTCACAAAATATTAATCCTACAATCAGTTTCTGCAAAATAAGATTTTATGTAATGAAGTATATATAAACATATAATTTTTAAAAAAATAACATTTATGGCAAGGTTAGTCACTTAATGAGCATTGAAAGAAAACTACATTTTTTACATTATAAACTGGAAAATCACCGTGTTCATATAAATGGGTTACAGTTGTTTTTAAAAGAATTCTTTATAATAAGGTTGCTTGTTATATCTAAAATTTTTAGCATACTTTTAAGTATAAAAACATTTTTAAAAAGTTTTCTATTAATATTGCACACATAAAGTCTGAAACTACCAATTTTATAAAATCTTTTGCTACTAAAATTTATTCTTATGGTTGAAAAACTTTCTTAAAGAAATTCATTAACATAACATTAAAAAGTAGAGCAATAAATTATAGTTTTAAAAAGCAACTTCTATGTTTAATTGAACTAAAATTAAAAAAATAATTCTTAATATAAGAATAAAATGATTGATGAGAAAATTAATGTCATTGTGGTAAAAGCGTGGGGTGCTCTATATCAATTGGTATAATTTCTTACTAGTTATATTCCAAAATGCTGAGTTAGTGTAAAAATGTAGTACAAAGTGCCCCACGATTTCACCACAATGACATTAATCATTTTATTCTTATATTAAGAATTATTTTTTTAGCTCGATTAAACATAAAAGCGTGTTTTTTAGTTTTTTTTTAAACTATAATTTATTTTTCATTTTTTAGTTTGATCTACAATAAGAGCATGCATTTTTAGTTTTTTAAACTAGCATTTATTCATTGATGAATTAATCTTAAATGCATCATTTTTTAGAATCTGGAATACCCATTGGCATCCTATTAGTTTATCAATACGGCCTGGTTTGCAAAATGTAGGATCAGCCAACTAAAGGAAATCTGGAACACAGCTAAGTTTGAAATATTTCATGCGAAAGAGGGCGTAAAGTCAATGATATTTTTCACTAAAAAGAGATCAATATTTTCTCTGAAACTTTCATCAGTATTAGACACAAAAGTACACTTCTTTAATCAAAAAGTTTGTGAGAAATTATTTAATCCGGTGAGACCTCTGAATCAATTCTCAGCTGTTTTGGTAAAATGAAGCAATGAATGTTTCATTCCACATATCCGACAAGAGAATTTAGATAAGACTTTAATTATGAGTTTAGCGGTTAGAACAATTCTTCTCAAGCTTTCCATATTTGTGACCCAATTTTGAGTCATAAGTTTCATCGCATCCCCCTCATACAACAACGTATTGAATGCAATAATAATGTACTTTGACACTAAAGCTACAATGCGACTTTAATATCATAAACTGAACATATTACCAATATATGTATTGTTACGTAGATCTGGGGTTCGAGGATTTTATGCCAATCAGTTGCAAAGAACAAGGCAGTCCTTTAAGAGCGATGAGAATTTATTGCAGAAAATCCAATCCTTTAAATACAGGATTCAGCAGCAATATTCACAAAATAAATCTCAGAAAATCTTCACACCTTCAACAGAACTCTTGACACAATTATCAGTGTTTAAAATACACGAATTTAAAAGATTATTCACAAGCAATCACTCGTTCAACAGCGAAGTAATCACTAAAAGCTTCAACAGTCAAAGCAATACTAACTGATTGCTAGTCAAAACCAGACTGACTCACTTTAGGTGAGCTCTTTCTCTATTTATATCCCTCGCGGATAATTCGAGAAAAACATTCCTTCGTCATGGGTCTTGAAACCAGTGGATCTCTACTAATTTCTAGAAGAATCCAGAGGGTTCCGAACTCGCCAAAAATGATGCCAACTTGGCTGTATCGTCAAGATTTCTCCAAGTTCCCATTGAATCTTCATTATAACGTAAGGGACGGTGTTTGCTTGTGAATATTACAATTTTGACGCAAATTAAATCTAATTTAGAGAAAGATAAAGGCATTACACATCCAAATACAAATTTATACTATTTGATACAAAATATGTAACAGTATTATATTTTGCATATGACAAGCCCATGGAAGTTACTAGTAATTACTAAACTTGTTTTTAATTTAGTATTGATAAATCAATTATAAAATACTTGTCACACTGATATATTTATAAGTATCTTATTTAAGTGTGAATATGTATTTCATTTTTATCATGTCAGAATGTATTTTGTTTTGCTTCCTTTCAGTAAATTAATTATTTTAAATCTTATTTTGGACTATTCGATATGCTCTTGCCCCCAGTCTGAGAAACGCTGAGTTAGAACTTTTTTCTCGCATACGTGAGTCTTTTTTTTTCATTTCAGAAAAACTAGACCAATATTGTTTATATTATAAGAAATTGCTGATGCAAACGTTTTCACTTTTATAGGGTTGTAACATAATCTTTTAGTTGCCAAATCTGAAAACGGTATAATGAATTAGTCACCAAATCTCGAAATCCTCATTCCTGAGGATCCTGATCAGGATAATGAAACAAAATTACTATATTGCCATAGGCCCTTGACAAGTGTGCAAAATTTCAAATCAATCTGACCTTTTAAAATGGGTAAAAATAGAGTTCAAAGATTCCGTTACATACAAGTGAAACATAAAAGCGTGTTAAAAAATAAATTAAATTTTGGGACTATAATCATTAAAATTTTATCGATTCATGATGAAGCTATATAAATTAAGAGATGAATACTGAGCTTTGTGTAACATGTATATGAATAATTATATTATTCAATAAAGTTATCTTAAGATTCAAAACTAGTTCAAGATCTGACGATTGTTTTCTAATATTTTTTTGTACATTGTATTTGGATGCCATTTAAATTCTAGTGAGCAATTCTAGTTTCTTCATAAAACAATAGGACTTTACAAAATGTGTTAAATTCTAATTATCAAAGATATATTATTAACTACAAGAGTTTTTTCACTAATCATCAATTAATATTTGCCTTTTTAATTTAAGCTAAAGCAGTTAAGCATGCTAGTTACAACATCTACATATTTACAATATTAATGTTGCTTTGATGTTTTTTCGTCAAATAAAGTTCTGAGAAATTTGTATAAAAATATCCAGAATAAAACTGGAAGATTTCAGTCAGCTGGTTTACAACAAGCACCACAGATTCATTGTATGAAATCACAACCCTGTGTAAGAATAAATTAATTCCAAGATTTTCCTCTCTCCATGGGTTTCCTGTATATTAATGATTGATTGATTGAATATTAACGTCGCACTGTTCAGCTACACGAGGGCTTTTGTGGTGACGGACCACGTAAATTTGAACCATGGTCAAGTGACGTGGACGACACCTGAGATGGCACCCCCTCTCCTAACTACCACACCACACCAACGGGAGGACGTTTCAGCTCTCGACAGATTTAACATGCATCGCTGCACTACATGGCGGGTCTTTGGTGGTACTGGTCTCGAACTCGTGACATGGCAAGCCACGATCCGATACCTATACCACTCAGCTACCGCGGCCACTTCCTGTACATTAAATTTAATTGCCTAAAACTCTTTCGTTACATTTGGTAGTATGAAGAGATATGTCATTAATCTAAATCAAATTTTATCATCAAGCTTGCTGTACAATTTTTAACTCCGAATCCAGCATTGTTGCTGAAAACATTTCATGCTGTTTGAATAAAATGAAACGGAAACAAAGATATTTGCATGCATAAATTTTTTCCCCCTTAAACAATAGTAAATTTAATATTTCTAACTTTTCTTGGATACCTGTAAAATGTTAAATCATAAATAATTTGTAACAATTTATGATATTCTAGTGTGTATAAAATAAGGATGAAATTGAGAAATTAGCTCATCAGCAGAATGAGCTAGCAGGATAAATTGCAAGATCAATTAGAAGATAGACTATGGTTAGGTATATAGTATACATGCAGCATAACATACTGTATAAGTGTTGGAGGTGGCTATATATGCTTGAAGTCAGCAAAAGCTATTGCACTGTGTACATGTGGTTAAATGTAGAGTTGCTGCCTTAGCATAATATCTGGACAACTTTATATCAGAAGTTGAATCATTAGAAATATTAGTTTGAAATTACCTTAAGGAATAGTTGTGAGGGCACAGTAGCATCCATGACCAATATTTGTCCTACAGACAAAAAGGAGCAATTGCAAAACTCATCAAACCGAGCACTAACATCTGTTTTAAACCTAGACTGTGTTTTCTGTGGTGTTAAATGAAATCTTCACAGATCAGTAATGGGATTCAGTTTCCTTAACAGATGAGAGCAGATTTAGTTTACTAGTAATTATGGAACATGTGCATCTGGAGAGAGAAAATGAAATAACCCCTCAAATATCTTTGAGAGAAAAAAACTTGTTTGGCAGTAGCAGAGTTCTTTGAGGAGGTATTATGCTCAATATCTAAACTCAACTTCACATCTTCCAAGGAGGTTCAATTCCTACTTGGGAAAACTTTTATTTGTTTTTCTATATTACATCTTGGGGATCTTATGGTATTTGTGTAGATTTGGAATACTTCAATAAAACATACCAGAAAAACCATTTCATCCTTATTCTTTGCACACCAGCGTGTATATATTTATTGCAACTAATATATAGACTCTATAATTATACCATTCAAAAGACAAAACAATATAAGAGTCTTGAATATCGATAAAATTTCTCTCAATTGTAAATAAACTTGTACTTTGCATAATCAAAAGAGACTACAAAAACATAAGTTTTTGGTTAAACTTTATTATTTTCACTCACAATTTTATACATAAATAATTTTTTATTATTGATACAATAAAATCTACAGCTGCCATAGGTAACAATTCAGTAACCCTTAAAGAGTAGCACAACAATACAATAAAATTTTAATGTATTTTAATTTAAATACTTTAATAAAAAGAAAATTGTTTAAAAAGTTCTCATTTATAAGTGAAATTAAATATAAACTTTAAATTATAAAAATAAAAAAAATGGTCAACTATTAGTTTCTTACTAATTAGCATACTTAAAGAAATACTGAATATATTTATGAGTTCAATAATATATTGCACAATTTTCAAATTTATACAAATAATTAGCTGAAAAACAATTTTTCCAAATGTGTCACTTGACTTTAAAGTAAAAATATTTTTTAGTTAAAAAAGAATCCAATCCTAAATTTTAAGGCAAAAACTTTTCATTAATTAAAATTGCACATATTAAAATTTAACAACCCTACGGAGCTGACACAAGAACAGATCTAAAGCATACTTTTGCTTGAAGCGTCAAAGAAAAACATAGAAAAGTTACATTATGTAAAAATGTTTTAAAAACAAGATTTTAGTTAAGTAAGAGATTCTTATATAAAATATAACAGACATACAATTTAAGGAGGTCAAAATAAATGCACAATAAAAACCAGCACTTCAAAATGAAAGAGTAAGCAAAATATTCTAGAAAAAAAATTTACTGACTACTACTTTCAATTAAAACTTATCTTGTAATAGTAAGCTCATAAACAATGCAAAGATTAGATGTAAAATGAACACAAAAGAGAAATTAAATTTCGAATTATAATTACAAATTAAATTACAGACAGATTGCTGTCAACATATAAGATTTAAAATATATATATATATATAACCGAAATACATGTCCTTTAATCACTTAAACAAAAAAAAGATTTTCTTAACGTTAAATAATTTCAGAGAAAATAAGAATAGGTTTTTTTATTATTATTTTAAGTTTTCACAAATAATTCAATTATGCTGCAACATAATCAAAAGAGATGAAACAAAAAAATACGGAAGTTTGAAACTGCTCACAGTAACATGAAATTGGGATTTGTTAAACATTTAATTACCAATGAAATGTACCTCCAAAATTTAATTTGATTGTTACTTTAGTAAATTATGGAGTGATTTTAGAATGAATATTTATAAGCAATAACATTATATTGTTTTTTAAAAAACTATTACTAGGAATTTACAAAAATGTGGAAAAATATTTGCAGAAATATAGTTTTATGCTTTTTATAGCATTTTCAAGGCATTACTAAATTTTCTCCCAAAGCTTTCACAAGAAGTTTGTTACTAATTTAGAGCATTTCCCCCAATTCAAACAAACTTTTTTAAAAAAAAGGTAAACTGAAAATACAGAATTACACACATAACTAAAAAGCACTATGATATTTTAAAGATGTTAAATTAAACTGCTCTAGTTCCCCGATTTTATATATACTTATATATTTCACTTGGTGAAAATGAGTGTCTGCACTTTAATATCCATACAAAAAATAGACACAAAATATTAAAGAAATAAAGCTAAAACCAAAATTTTCAAAACCAGAATTAATATCACAAATAAGACAACTTAAAAAAAACTAAAATACAATCAATATTTAAATTAGTCTACAGACAATAAATTGGCACATCTATTTTATGGTTCATTATAACAAAAATGAGAAAAAAAGTACATTGACAACCAAAGTTGGATGTAAATTTCCTAGCTCTTCAGTATATTTGCATAAAAATGATCTCATATTTCACAACAAAGTAACACAAAACTCCTGTTACACTAAAAAGATGAAAAGGCACAGTCACTTCAACCAACGCATAAATGTTCATTCATCATAGCACCAAAAGATGGTTCAGATCCAAGAGAACATCAGCAAAATCTCACTATCACTGTTTGCCACTGTACATAGGATTTTTGAAAGTAGATGTAGCTTGCTTGTAAATAGGATTCTCACCCTGTCAAATAGGCAAATGAATTATGCATACTGTATATTTCATATCTATCATTTGGATATATTATATGCAACAAAATTTGATTTGTAAATATAATACTAATATATAATGATGGAGAAAAATATGCTGTGTAAAACTAAAAATTATACAATTTCATTTGTAGTAGTTTAGAAAGGTACTTCAGATAGCAGAAACATAGTTTAAAACTTATTCAAGAAAACAGAAAAGCAAGTTTGTATTATTATCTATGTATATAACCAAAAGTTTGCAGAATAGAATTTAGATTCCAATCATATTTCCTGACTAAAATTCAATTCATCTCAAAAGTCCTCAATCAACCATAACTTTTAAATAAAATAATTTAGAACACTCTCAACAAAAACCTCTTAGCAACTTAAAAGCAAACATAGCATAAGTTGAAACACATTAATTGTATAACATTCTGCACACAACTAGACTGTTGTGGTCCACTTCTATTATAAAAGACAAGTCATGGTTGCATGTAACTGAAACAGACTTATTGAATATATAAAACCCAAAGTCATCGAATGCTGAAACTTTTTTACCATAAAATATTAGCATGGAAGATTATGTAATAACAGCACTTAACCTAATAACCTGTTGCTAAAAGTCTAAAAATTATTTCAGTAATAAAAAGCTATCCTCTTGTCACACACACATTCTTATAATGCCAAATTAAACTATAATTAACCATTTTGTTTTGAAAATGGTGAATCAAAATTCTTGGGGATTAAATGTTATTAAATCCCCCCCAAGAGATTTGATATAAACCCATGCAACACCATAAGAAACAAAGTCAGTTTATTATCACCAAAAACGAGACACTACCCGAGATTATAAACAAATATCATTGCAAACTGTCTAAATTTTCATTTAGTTTTATTTTTTTGAATAGCACTAACATTAACTCTAAAAATGATAAACTGGAGATAAAAAATTAAAAGCTTCATAACTTACAGTATCCCAACGAGCCATTTGGCGTTCTTTTTCAAATTTAGCAAGTTCTCTTCGATCATGTATTGTAGTGAGTAACTTCCAAATCAATAACAATGCAAGACCAACAGCAATTATACCACCAATAACACCAAGTACAATTGCTAATATATTAACAGGTTCAGGACAATCTAAAATAAAATCAAAGTATTTTCAAATATAAAAAGTTTGTTATGTAATAATAAATAATCAGTTAATACTGCAAATCCTAACAATATTTTTAGAGATTAAATACATTAAACTATAAAAACAAAAAATATCGAATATAATAATTTTAAGAACATTTAATACTTTTCTATAAATACATTTGTATAAAATATAGGGAAGAAATACATTTTTTCAAAACTATTCTTATTCTATAACAAACTTACAATTTGTTTAAAATTATTAACATTCACAATTTTAAATTGAATGAAAAATTTGTCTTTTGAAAGTACTAAAAAAATAACAATTAGTTTTATCCCTCAATCCTACTAATTTTTATCCAAAATACATTAAAGAAACAAAATTTATGTTCTATATTCTCTTTTCAAAATAAAAAATAGCAAACAAAACAGTTTTAAACTGTGAAATACTCTAGTAATATTTGTGGGAAACTAATTCAAAAGTATAAACTACAGTCAATCATCTTTTAAAGTTAACGATTATAGTTTGATGTAACAAGATCGTTTTTCATACTAACATTGTTAATACATTAACATAACTGTTAATATGATTCAATATGCACTGAATAACATAGAGGGATATGATCATGTGGGAATAGTACTTAATTGTTCTTGATGCATCATTTTACTGATTGCAAGTACCTGTGATAGAAGAAGGCTGTCTATCCAACTTTAATATAGCAGGCAATTCATGATCATTCCAATAGTTTAAAATAAGTATCCATCTTCGGACACAACACAACTCATCAAGCGTTCACCAGAATTTGTGCTAAAATTGATGAATGATAGTGATAACACTGGGGGAAGGGGGCACACCATCAAGATAAAAGTAGAAATTAGCAGCAAAAACACTTTCAGGTCACTAATTCCTCTCCTATAAATACTTTTGGATTTAAAATTTTAACTATAGAACTAAGTCTTAGGTGAATACATTATTTGTGCTCTTGTCATTTGTTCAATTATTGGAGCCAACTTTCTGTATGAATATGGGCTACTGGTCCACATCAAACATAAAAAAACTTATCAACCAACTAATTTACTCCAGCATTAAAATAATCCATCAGAGAACTCTTTTCTCACTTTTAACTACTGACAATAATTTGGATCCATAAGTTAAAAGTCTTACAAGAAATATTCAAATCCATAACTATTAGAAATGCAAAATTTACTTTCTATAGAACACAACATAAAGCATCAAATTATTACCAAAGATTCCATGCTTGCAGTGAAAATATGAAGATTATCAATAAAGAAAAACCTTGCAGAATTCAATAAGCAATGCAACAAGGAATTTGCCAACCATCTGATCAAAGAGAAAAAAAAGGAGATTGGAGACCACACAGTGATTACCAAGGCTGGAAATGCTACCACTCAGCCCAACACACACACACAAGTATGCCATCTCCTCTTCAGTATGACTTAACAAACCCAAAGGATGTACTATATTTTCAACACTGCATCTTGAACGAACTTACCATCAAATATCTGTTGATTCTGCAAATACACAGAAAACTGATATTTTTACCCCTTTTGGACTATTAGTGTTTCCATTCATAACTTTTGGGTTACAGAGCATGGCTCAAACGTTTCATGCGTGTAAAGTGTTTCACATAAAATGAAATTTTATTTTCCGTATATGACATTTTAACATCATGAAATAAAGATCCCAAATAATATTTTGCAAAAGTTTTTTAAAGATTACAGCAAAATGGCTTTAGGTTTGGATTGCAAAATGTCTATTTGGAAAACCAGAGATGAACTTTTTAAGTCATAAGACATTTTCAGATGGTGTTAAACCTTTCAAAGATAAAATCAAGTTCATAGGGAAATTTCAACAACCCAAAGTGATTTCTTAGACATGATTAATTTAAAGAAAATTTATTCACAATACCACTCAAGGTCAAGCAGCACTAAATAGCTATTTGAAAAAGGCCAAGAAATGATCGTAAAAAAGCAGTTTGGATCAAAGATGCCATTGCATCATTCAACCTTTATACAGATTAAATGTGTAATACAGCCAATCTTAGTGCATCCTTCACTTGTTCTGTTTGTTTTGATCCACTACACCTATTGCTTGATTTACAGCATCTATCATCAGTACACTGTAACAATAACTGACAACTTTTAGTGTTCTTAGTAAAATTACATCAGGTAACAGAAATACAGCCCATACAATGGAGAACTACAAGCTACTTACTTTTCAATAAAATATTTCTGGTATTTACTCCAATGTCAAAACTTTATTCAGTTCATGTGTGGGCTATAAACCTCTTGCAGCTTTGCGTTTTCCGTCACTTACATCACTTAGAATATATTCACAATTAAGTATGGATATTCAGCTCATTTTTGGCTAGGATAACATGCTTATGGACAAATTGCCCAGAATACAGGAAATATAGTTATCATCCACAATTTACTTTGAAGCAATCATAAAATGACAGCAAGCAGATGAAAAATTGAAACAAATTCTTATTTTGCAAGATTTCTCTAGAACTGCCAAAGTTTCCTGTTCTGTATCTGGTATTCAAAGTACCTGGTATTTCAATATATTGCGATAATTCTATTAATAATAACTGATCCTACATCCCATCAGAGTTCGGGAAGACAATATTTCATACCATACATGACCTAGCACATCCTGGTAGTCAATCTTCAACTACCACATCATGGCCCATAAAAGATGGTTATGAAGTTATTACACAAAATCAGTAACAAAGTAATTAACTTTCTAATACATAGACAAACAAACTCTTAAGAAAGTTTGTTGTATGTATAAATAAGGAATTTTGTAGGTTCTTTTTGTTTCATGAAGATTCCAAAAGAAAATCCAGGCACAATGAATACTCCAAGTCTAGTGGCTCAAAATTTATATTAACGAACTAACTATATACATTTAAATTTAAGTTAACACCATTTTGTTTTTCTCCTCGCGCCCGCTCATTCTCTCCTCTTTTTTTTCGCCTTGTTGGTTCCCTCGTTCACCTCTCTCTTCTCGATGGCCGCGCCACCTATAAAGAATGTTAAACTTCTGGCCGACTCTTACATGCCCCCCCAACAGAAGCACATGCGTCATCAATGACCAGGTGCTACCAGAAAGGTTTGTCACACACACACATAACACCAAATCCTTAAGTAAAGAGAGAGTGCACTATCTTTCTATGAATATCAAGCTACTCAATAACATTCTTTAATTAGTTCTAAGAGTACACAGGTAAAAATATGCTAAATACGTAAATAAGTCAATGATAGACGGTTTCCTAGTACACAGGTAAAAATATGCTAAATACGTAAATAAGTCAATGATAGACGGTTTCCTAGCAAACTATGGAAATTTCAATTTTAAATGAAAACTACATTGACATATATGCATACACAACACTAACAAAAAACAATAATAAGAATAAGTATACGCTATCTCCAAAACAGCTAATACATAAATCAAACAAAAATAAAGGTTTTCTAAATACACAATGAAGATTTCACTTTTAACCGAATATGACGGTTATATGCATATACAACATTAACAACAAAAAAAAAAAAATAAATAAATAAGAATGATTCATTTTTCTCCAAAATATTCATACATCAATCAATCAATAATAGACGTTTTCTAAATACACTATTAAAATTTCACTTTAACCGAATATGACGGTTATATGCATATACAATATTAACACCCAAAAAATATTATAAAGATACATTATGATTATGTCTCAGCTACTCCTCTTTCCTCGGTCCCAATATAAGCGAGGCGAAGCTTTATCCTCCCGAATGGTCACTTTCGGTTTGGCATGTCGTTTAAAACAACGTTTCTGAAATTCTATTTCACTTTCCCTCAATTTACGTGCAACTCCCTGCTTCATCCACGTTGGGTCAACGATCTTAAAGTCTAGGTGTCGGGTTTCAACCCTAACCTTCCCGTCTTGGTAGATATTGTCTTGTGGTCTCAATTTAAGTCGAACTCTTTTCCTGGTGCTTCGATTTTCTCGCGATGATCGTCGTATGTTCACAGTACCATCTCGCTTGATAAAATCCGACAGTTTCCATGCAAGTTTTCCTATTCCACTTTTGTCCTGCGAATATTCGCCTCTAAAACTCCAGTGCTGGGGTATGAGTACCATGTTGCTTGAAGCTTTTAGATTCACTTTTTGTTGTAATTCGGCAACTGACCTTCTGTTTAAATGTTTGCGTTTTCTTTTAGGCAATTTTAGTTTTTCTTCTTCAATTTCATCCTCATCAAAGTCAATTCGTTCTTTGCTAAGGATTACGGGATTACTCTCATCTTTATCCTTTGTCACATCAACTGATATTTCTTCCTTTTCTTTCTCCACAACAACAGATTGTGCTACGGCATACTGATCCGTACTACGCGTCTGACTTGGTTCACCTTTAGACACAAGAACCTTCTCGATTGCTTGGGTTACTTCCAAATCTTCGTCGGAAAATTTTTCTTCCTCCTCATTTGCTTTGTTCAAAGACTGTATGTAAATTTCAGAGGGGTAAGTTTCTCGGGTCATTTCTTGGCTGGAAATTGATTTTGGATCATCTGCAGTAATACCTTCAACTGCCCTTGAAGATACATAGGAGTTTGCGGGGTTGTGAATAAACTGCACATGCGCGCGTTTTCTAACAGTGCTTCATGAACAGACTAACATGTCGTTAACTAGCCTTTTAGAAACTGCACACATAATGGGTACTACCCCGTGTCTGGAGTCGTCGATTTTCAGGTTGAAAATCTTCAATTCGGTTACTTCACGTTCCCCAAACGCCGACATTATTTGGATTGTCCCTCCACTATCGACGCTCTGTCCCTCGACGACATCTGCTCTTGCCACGGATATCTGGGCACCTGTGTCGATGACAGCCTTCAGAATTTCATTCCCACACTTAATGTGGACAGACTGTAACTCGTCCTCCTTGATAGGGGAATATACCGGAATCGCAACCTTAGCCGTTAAAATTGCAGAGGATTGTTCTTGAAAACGTTCATTGGTCTCCACAGCATTAATCTGGCGATTAGGGGAGGTTTCCTTATGATTTTCCGCATGACACACCCTCGAGGTATGCCCAACTCTTCCACACGAATAGCAAGTAGGTTTAAATGTTGGCTGTTTAGGTTCTTGTTTGAAAGGCAATTTATACCTTTTACTCTGAAAATCATTTTTAATTATTGCATGTTCTTTTTTAATATTAGATCGTGAATCTGATGTATTGCTGGTTGACTCGTTGACATTTCAGGTTGACTCGTTTTCTTGACACTCGACCAAACACTTTCGTAGCCGTCCAATTTATCTGCCAAAACAGATGGTTCATAAAATTTGGCCCATTCATCCACGAAATGCTCTTATCTCCCCCGGCACGCGTTTTTTGAGCTGATCAGTTATTATTAAATCTTTCAATGATTTGAAATCCCTTACTTCCATTCCATCGAGCCATTCTTCGAAGTAACTCGTAATTTCGAACACAAAATCATACCAAGATCTAGCAGGTATGCGCTGATGTTTCATGAATTTTTGCCTGAAGGTCTCTGGGCTCATCTTGAACCTTTTTAATAACACTCCTTTTATGTAGTCATAGTTGTCAAATTTATCTTCTGACTCTCTGGCTATTAGCCGAGTGATATCGGGCGGCATGCGTGCCAAAAGAGCCGATACCCACCTTTTTCTCCACTCCAATACGTTTCGCTTGTCTCTCAAACAGGGTAAGGAAAAGAACGATATCTCCATCCCTTATGTCGAAATTCGGAATGATTTTAATTAAATCACTAACACTTGTTTTAAGCGGGCTTAAATTTTCAGGATCGAATCGCGATCTTTCGATTTCCAAGCGCATTTTCTCTAACTCGAATTTGCGTTGTTGCTGGATTTTCTCCTTACTTTCCCTTTCAAGGCGTTCCTCTAAAATAACAGATAACTGATCTCTAACGAACTCTTCTTCGTAATCTTTGCTACCGATTATGATATTCCTTAGCTCTATATTCGTCATTTTATCTGATACTTTCTGACCCAACTCCTCAGCCAACAAAACTAAATCTTGCTTTTTAGCCTTCCCCAAAAATGACATTTCGACCCTTACTATAGTTATTCTAAATCAATCAATAACACTCTAAATTTCACAACACAACAGTATGCTTAATTAATCCAGGTGGGTCTTATTTTTTTTTAAAAAAAATAAATGTTTTGTATTTCTTCCGCATAAAATTTGCGAATTAATACCTTGGATGATACATTTAGCACATATGATAGACCAAAATTCAATTCAACTAAGTGTTATTACAATAATAAGAAAGGTTTTCTGCTGCATAAAATAATATCTAAATTTTCGAAAATGTAATTCTAAAAATCATCATAAAAAAAAATATCTGTGTTTATATCCTTTTCACAAAATAAAACCAAATAAAATAAAAGAAAATCAACCTTTTAGCCAAAATAAAAAATCATTAGTAATCATATTTGACATATCAGATATTTAAAAAAAATATATATATATACTCATAAATACAAGTTCTACTTGGCAGACATAATATTCCTTAACATATTCAAAAGAGAAAAAGAAATACGTTATTACACTTTATTCTAATAATAAAAAAAATGCACACTTCAGCTTATGGCCTTGAGCAATCACTCACTTTTTTTTTTCCTTACTCAGCAATGGTTAAAATCCTATTTTCATAATGAGTCATATGCGTACAGAAAAGGAAATGAAAATATATGATCAATTCTCTTTTTTTTAAAAAAAATATTATGCACAATCCAGTGAAATAATGAATAAATCTTTCATCAATTAATGTACATTTCACATTAAAAAAACAATATATATATATTCTTTACTTAGATATTCTGCTTAAATTACATTTGATTTCTATATGTAATTCAACAATATTTTAATACCATAAATCATTCATCAAGTTGAGGTATGAATTAAAACATACTTTCTTTCTTTTCTAGTCATTAATATACTCAAAACTCAACAAAATTTTATACTTTTCTCACAATTATACAAATTGATGTTCAACTAAAAATACAGTTGTATTCTAATGCTTTACAAAGTTTCAGATTTGCCACAAACAATACATGAACTGATGTTCAATAAAAAAAAGTAATATGTACCAATATTTCGTAACGTTTCTGGTGAAACACACTAATTATTTGAACTGGTGTTCAATAAAATTATATATCTAATTATTTTTTTAAATGTTTCTGATGAAACACAATAATTATCTGAACTGATGTTCAATAAAGATATATATCCAATATGCAATAATGTTTCTGATGAAACCCAAATATACTTTTACCTCTTGGAATAGATGATACCATTAATTAGAAAAATGTTTTCTATGACAGAAAGCTACATATTTCTCGCGGTGGTCATTTAATGATTATAATGACTCACACCAGACAATGTTTTCTCTGATGGAAAACTGAAATATTTCTCAACTTAAAACAAAAGAAAAATGTTTTCTATGACAGAAAACTCATTCTTTTTTCACAGTGACCATTTAATGATTCTAATGAGTCATGCCGAACATCTTCTCTGACGGAAAACTAAAATATTTCTCGCGGTGATCATTTAATGATTATAATGACTCACCCGACTAATCTTTCTTACCCTGGGGTTTCTAATGAATCAACATACATAAGTTAGACTGTAACTTATTTTACTTTTACTACAATAACATATCATCTATTCCAAACAACTACAGCTATTGATAATGCACTCTTTACATTACAATACATACAATAATAACTTTAATTTGTGAGTGTGGACCACCCTTTCTTACCTGGAGCTTCGATGAAATCTTTAAAATACATCCGATTGCGCCAATAAGGAATTTTGTAGGTTCTTTTTGTTTCATGAAGATTCCAAAAGAAAATCCAGGCACAATGAATACTCCAAGTCTAGTGGCTCAAAATTTATTGATGATTGATAGCCACACACATACACACAAATACATATTAACGAACTAACTATATACATTTAAATTTAAGTTAACACCATTTTGTTTTTCTCCTCGTGCCAGCTCATTCTCTCCTCTTTTTTTTTTCGCCTTGTTGGTTCCCTCGTTCACCTCTCTCTTCTCGATGGCCGCGCCACCTATAAAGAATGTTAAACTTCCGGCCGACTCTTACAGTATATTATATATATATAGATAGATAAGACATTCCTCCCAGGTCTTCTAAAAGATGAAATATCAAATCTCAGAAACACCCTTAAATTAAACATCAATGACCTACATCAATGACCCTGTACAAAAGAAAAAATCCTTTTCTTCCCTTTGTTCAAGTTCAACTCAATCATGTTGCCGTGTACCATCCTTAAGATATGGTTAACATTTCACTAGCTCAATTAAAGGGTGGGAGATCTACAGAGAATGCTGATTGTTGATATAGCACAACTGACAGTCTTGTCATTTTTTACAATCATTTATTCACCACTCCTGTTTGTATAATTCAATACTCAACTTGTTTTGAACTATACAATTTGCTTTTTGTTAAAAATCTGAACTTGCAAGTGGAATAAAGGAATTAGAATCCATTTGAATTTAATAAAGTTTGTATTTTATCATGTCTGCTACAATTTAACTATAGCAGTTTCAACAGAACAATCCAAACAGATGCTCAAAGCCCTCAAAATATGCAAGAAAACTCCGTCTCAAAATATACAAGAGTTGCATAACTATGGTGTAAATGCTGGCACAATTTGTCTCAGGCCATCTTTCAAAGACATGCCAAGAAAGTTACACACATCTGTTTTACATGTCAAACAAGGATCAATGAAATATTAGTGGGTGATCATAAATGCATAGTCACATATACTAAAGAGCCAATCCTTAAGGAAATTTTTTTAACTTTTCTGGAATACTTGATGTAAAAAAAAAATCAGTAAATATAACGGTATGCATAGTTTTATGATCAAGATTTCATAAAACAAATACACTTGCCTTTTGTGCGTTGGGCATGGACAATGGGCTGATCTTCTTCATCCAATTTATATTTAAAAGTAAATTGACAATCTTTATCATCACGGAATACACACAGCTTCTCATTTTCTTCTTCTTTGACTAGAAATCATTGAACAAGAAAATTAATAAATATTTCTATACAATATTTTTTTTAAAAATCACTCGTTAAAAATATGTATTGCAGTTAAAAAAATAAAACTCACCTTCAACTTTATCAACTCCAATAGTAATAAAAGAGCATGCTGTGCAGTTTTCTGGTGGAACATCATTGTCATCAGGGAAGATCTGGCACTCAACACAATCTCTGAATGCATCACATTTCAATGGGCATGTCTGAGAAAAAATAAAGGGGGAAAGAAAATATAATTTAAATTTATTTTTATTTAACATACACACACACATATATATGAATAAAAATATTCTAACATACATTAATTATTGTTCCAAATAAAACAAGAAAAATTAAAATTATCCATATTATTCGATTTCTTATTCTACGTATAAATTCTTCTTTTGTAACGAGTTATTAACTACAACATAAAAATAATTAAAGATTAGTCTTACTATAAAAAAAAGATTATACTTAATATAAAATAATCTTAAGACAAATTCTATCATAAGGATTGATATTAAAAGATACTGTTTCAAATATTTAAAAAAATGAAGACATAACACTTTAAAATACTTATATTTTACTGTGTCCATAAAATATACAAATATTTAGTAATATGAGCCTTTTTTATATTATTAAACTGCAGAAAATTAAGCATGACACATTATACACAGCAAAAAAATTGTCCGATTAATGAAGAAATGAGAATATTTAAATAACTTATTCTTTATGTAACAATTAAAGTGCAAAATAACAATGTGGCTGAAAAAAAATGTATATTTCCTTACTGGACATCGCTCACAAAATGTTCCACTGTATCGACCTTCTTCCAAATCAAAGCATTTACAGATACCACAAACACATTCCCCATGGCCACTGCATATTTTCTATAAATATATTTAAAAAGTATTACTTACAAATTATAATTATAAGCACAAATGGAATAAAGAATGTGAATGGAATAAGAATTCAATGTTAAAAATTTCTACAATTTTAGCCAACTAAATTTATGAGAATTGGTGTCTCAAAGTGGAGACTGAATAGTAAAATTGACAAGATAGATAATAAGAGGCAAGAGAGCAATTAAGTACTGAATATTTTTTTTTATAACTGCAACAGTATTTTTATGACAGGGCAGAAAACACAAATTTCAATACACAATACTAAATTCAAACACAAATTAGAAATTTAAAATTTTGACAATGACAATATTACAGTACATTTTAATTCTAAAAACTACACTATTTTATGCAAAAGATTTATTTGAATTTCAACCTTACCCCATTTGGAGCAACACAGGTCTCATTTGTATCTCTGCAGCCACAATCTAGTCCTTTCCAACCTGGTTTACATTTGCATTTCCCACAGTCGCACACTCCATGATCAGGACCTTTGAAACAAAGAGAGAAAAGGTAACAAAATAATTAAGAAATCGTTTTGCTTCATAAAGTTGCATTTTTTAGTAACTTAAATATTTTTTTATCAAATGTTCTGTGTTAGAAGATATTTTGTCATAGTTTCTAACTTTTTACACAAGATTAACTTAGAATTTCAAAAGATTATATACCTAAAAATTGAAAAAATTAACTAAATTTTTAATTTTAAAAATGGTATTAATTTATTAGCAAACAAAATTCTAATGATTGCATTAATAAATTTGAATTAAAAGGATTAATGCATTAATCTTTAATAAATGCACAACTAACTAAATTATGAAATATTGGTGAAACAAAAAATATCTTTAACATTAATTTTACTGCTCATGTGATTTCTTAAGCATATTATATGGTACAACAATAGAAAGAAAACAAAAATGAAAATTAATGTTTTAGAACAATTCCACACACACAATAAAATTTTAATATGTTTAAAATTTATGACAAAAAATGCATACAGACTACACTTGAATATATTAAATAATTACCACTGCAGATCTTTCCTTCAGATCTATCACATGAATAATTATCACATTCGCAAAATTTACCAGTCACTTTTTCTTCTGGATTCTAAAACAAAATGTCATTTATTTTTCATATTTAAAAATTTAGGACCAAAGTACTTGGTCTCATTAAACAATTTGAAAAAGTCCTAAAAAGTATTTTTAAAACATAACACTACATTTTTTTTCTTTCAATTTCCCGACTCACAAGTTAATGCGTCAGTTAAATCCAAAATGAAATAAGATTTAATAAAATATGTATACATACATAAATAAATACAACTCATTTATGTTCATTGATCCAAAAATAAGAAATAGCTTATTTAATACATAATTATAAAATTAAAAAAATTCAATTACATTTTTTAAAGTTGCATATAACTAGTTAAAATGCTACATGGTCATTTTCAAATTAATAAATATAGAAAAGCATGAGAAATATAAAATTACTGTAAAAGAGATGGAGAGAAGTTAGGATAATTAACTTTTAAAATAAACAAAACAGATTGGGAAATTTTTAATTATAAACAGTGACAAAAAGATCCAAAATGTAACTACATATTACATTTAAATAACTTTACCTGACGTTTAAAACATTCACATTCACCACATCTGCAAGCACCTCTCCCCGAGCAAGGTTTTGTATCATTGCCACTGGAAAAAAAATTCAGTTTTTGAACATGCAATTTAAAAACGAAGATGAGATCCATCCAAAAGAGAAAAAAAATCACTATTTATATAACAATATTGTCATTTTAAAACAAAGTTAAAACAACACTTGAGACTTTTGTGAGATGTAAATGAGAAAATTCCAAGTCTAAGACAATTCTAAAATTCTGATCTAGTATCAGTTATTTTCTTTTATTCTAACTAATAATTTCCAAATAAAAACTTTTTAAAAGTGAAAAATCCTTTTTAAAGTGAAAAAAAAAACTAACTAGTAACATCCAATATCATCAGTAGCCTGGTCACTATCTTTAGCGTCACATTCACATTCTCGGCCATATCTGTTGTTGTAGCAACTGCAGACTCCACATTCATAAGTACCATTACCAAAAGTACATTTATCACTATCCCTTTCCTATAGAATAAATTTGAAATAAATATTTTTAAGAACGGATAAATTATCAAAACATACAATACAGTACCTATAATATTATTTAAATGCATCACAAAGTCAAAAGATCTAGTAATTTATCTGAAAAAAAAAGTATTTATTAAATCAACTAAAATTTGGGTTTTTTTCCTGCCTCTACATGTACGTAGAGTATATCACTGAGTATAAGTGTCAAATTAACAAATTCTGCTTCTAAATAGCTCTTGTAAATAATTATGAACAGCAGAAAATGTTTTTAAAAAATGTTATAAGTTATTTTTATAAAAACCATTAAAAAATGTGTGAAATCTTGAAATTAGTACAAGTTGCATAATATTAAAATTAAATAAAGTAACCCCAAAAAATTATGAAACTATATAGTGTGTACTTCTTGATCCACCTATATTCAAATTTGCACATCAACACTTCTAACAAACAACTTATTAAATATCCATGGCATAATGAAACCATATAATTCCTTTTACAACCTCATAGCTCTACTTTCTCATCCAATTTATTTTTCTCTTACTCTCGCATTCTGCTAGTGATACATAAAGGTATTTAATATTCTTATCCATACAGTTATTAAAACAGCATTATTAATCCTCTTAATATGTACATAAATGCTCCAATACATCGACCACTATAAAAAAAATATTTTACTAACAGGTTACAAAGTTATTGATACTCAAACTAGTTGTCACAATATAAAATATTAACTGGATTAATAAAATATAAAAAAGACAAATATATTTTTAACCAGTAAAATTACAGGCCCTTATTAATAAACAAGTTTCTGCTATTTATGCATTTCCTGTATTCAACATTTCTAATTAAGAGGGGATAAAAATTGGGAAATACAAAATATTCACAAATAAACTATTAATAACGATACAATGTGTGTAATTTATGCATTCATAATACAATTTCTATCTTGCACAGGAGTAAAATCTGCATAGGAATTGTTTTAAATATCAAATATTAATACTAATAAGTAATTAACAAAATTATGATTTTATTATATTAAATGTACGAGATCCAAATAAAACAAATGCTTACAGAATAACTCAAGGAAAAACCAATATGTTCTTGTTTTAGAAGGATATTAACTAATACTAGTAAATGAAAGGAAAAAAATGTGTAACAGCACAAAATACAAATTTGTTTTAATTCAATATTTGTATACATATTATGTATACAAGTTTATATTTATATGTATAAATGTAATAATTCCCTCTAGTATCCTTTTAACTAACTCTTTTTAAATAATTTTTAATTCTTTGGTTCAAAACTAACACACTAATCTTAATCGTAATCGAATAGTAACATTGCATCAAAAAATCTCGTTCCCACCTGTTCTAACCAATCATATCTTTTGTTACAAAGGAGTCACGCCCCCCATCTTCAATGCTGATATGAAAGCGAAAGTCTTTTGTGCTCAACCCTCTTTGTCTCTTTGTATTAGCTATATGATCGTTGTTGCTTTTTGTGCTTTATTTGTGTGTGTGTGTGTTCTATTTACTTAATTATTCCAAATGTGGTAAAACTTCATATGTCCGTGTACTGCTTGAAATATCCTACTACGTCAAATAAGTAAAAAAAAAAAGTATCAAGTCTCCTCAAGTATGTCAGGACTACATGAAAATAATATTTAGTAATCAAGAAAAATCTGCTAGGCTCAGGGTATTTTATTCATACAAACACATCAAATTTTATTTTTCTATTTAGCTTTCAATGTCCAATATACATCTTACTTCATTGAAATTTAAAGCATCACCAACAAAAAAAACTTTTGTGGAATAAAATTCCCCCACAATTTAAAAAATTTAATAAGTTGACTGTTTAAGTAATAAGTATCATGTGTGTAGTGTAAATACCATCTTTGTTTTAATATGTTGGTAATTTTTTTTATTTCATATATATTCCTTCTAGCAATTTTTAAAATGTTCCATTTTGTACAAAAATTAAACCTTAAAAATAAAATGTCAGGGTAATTTAAAAGAAAATATTGCAATAAAAAAAACCCTACCTCATTCCAGGGTTTTTCACATTCACAGTCACATATCATCTCTAAATGAATTGTTAGAGCTTCATTTAAGCCTACAGGATATATCTGGAACGTTTGATTCCACTCTTTGGGATCTTTTGGACACTTAATCACTTCAATATTAGCTTCAAATGTTACCTATTATGAGATAATCAAACAATTTCCTAAATTATGGTATAATTTAGAAACATAAATATAATTCAGTATTCAAAATTAATAATCTGTTAACATACAATAATTATATTTAAATTAAAAACTTTTTTATTGCACACACACAAGGTGCTATCCTGAAGTTCCAGGAATTTAAATTTTATACATGAACCAATCATAGGATATTACCACCGCTAGAGGTACTATTAATCCTCCCTTAGTAGGTAGTTTGTCATACAGCATGATTGAAGAGACATGTACTACCAAATGTACACTATTTGCTGTGAGTAGACTTTAAAATGAATTGTATCCATACAAATGAACTTTTGAGACTTTGAAAGAGGCCAATTTAATGACTCAAAAAAAGAATTTTTAAAAATAACTGCCAGAATTTTAGGTTAATAACTTGTATAGATAAAATTCAGAAAATAAAAATCTTTAACATCTGAAACCATAGTAAAATTTCCAAACTTTATTATCGGAAGATTCATTAAAAAACTGAATTCTTAAAAAAAAAAATTTAATTTTTCGAATGCATTTACTCAATATATATTTTTTTATTTGGAATGGATATTAATTTTTTTATGCATAAACTAAATTAAAATGATTTACCTTTTTATTTTGAAATATTGAGTTGATATAGAAATAAATGATATATTTAAGAAATAGCTTTTGCAAAATTCAAGAAATATCAGTAAAAATTAGGTAAAATGAAAAAAAGATCAATTTATTCAATTTTAATAAATTCTAAAAATTAAATAAAACCTGCAAAAAAGTTTAATGACTGAAAGGAGGCAAAAGAACTAAACAAAATGCAGTTAAATAAATTTATTTAAATCTTGTTAAATTTAACACCTAGTACAATTTCAACAACTCAGCAAATTTTTCATTTCATTTTCAATGTCAATAAAAATATAAAGAAACCAAACTATTCTTCACAATTTAATTCTTCCTTTAAAAAAATTTAACTAACAAATTTTTTTTAAAAAAAATTATTATATGCAAGCCTTGTATTTTTCAGAACAATGTATAATTTTAATATATAATACATTAAAGATAAGATGAATTTATTTACTCAACAAAAACAATCCATAAACTCTATAATTACAACTTTAACAACATACAATATACTTACATTTGTTCCCACTTTAAGACCTTTGCAGATATTAGTATTTTCTCTTTTGGTCCTGAAAATTAAATATTTTACATCAGAAAAAAAAAAAAAAATCATCAAGTACATAAAATTCCACATACCATAAAATACCACATATAGTGCACTTTTAACACAAAAAATAAGATCAAAATTTATGGGTGCATGGGGTTATATGCCAAAAATAAAAATGATAGTTTCAAAAATAAAAAAGATGAGCATAAAAAACTTAAGACTTCTACAAAGATCAAAATACTGTTTATTTAAAAGAAATGGCATACCTTATGAACTTAAAAGTGTATACGAACAAGAAAACGTATATTTCTAGAAAAATAACCCTTTTTAAAATCTTGGGGTAATAGCTTTAAAATGTAATAGCACTGCTAATTTACATTGCAAGTTCCTCCGTGAAAAAAGGGGGTGCATTATACAGCAAATATACCTTAAAATTAAAAAATGTGGCTTGAAAGTATAGGTACATATTATACACCGGTGTGCATTATATGCCGGATTTTACAGTAATCCTGGTTCACTTTCACTTAAGATTACATCAAAATATAAATTAGTTATTGCTTGTGCTTTAGGTCTTGCTAACAGTACTTCTTTCAAAACATTTTCTCATTACAAAAAGATGAACTGTCATCCCAACTTAGCACAACTCTATTTAGTACATTTTTACACATTTTCGCAGTCAAAGATAAGTTATTTTTTGATAACCTCATATCTTTAGATTGAGAGAAATACCATTCAAGAATTCCAGTTTTAATCACTAATAAAACCTATACAAAAATGAGATATAAACATAATAAAGCTCCATTTTTAACCATTTCATAACTGATAATTCAAATTTATGAAATCAAAACATTAATTCAGATCATACTATTAAGATCATTTACTGATAAATTAAATTTAAAAACAGGAACTGATAAATAATGAAGCAAACAATTAGTTCACATGAATACTATTAGTTACTAGCTGCATGGCCCGGCGTTGCTCGTGTTTTCTCTACTTTTATAAAAATTTTCCCTTTCCTTCATAAAATCAGCACTTCTAATACTCTTTCTCAAAATGACTTTCACCCCACCCCCTTCCTCCGCCTAGCCCAGCGTTGCTCGGCCTTTTTCCGAGTGTATAATTTAAAATTCGCTGTTTCGAAATTTTTTTTGCTTCTTTTCTGTCACAGGTTTATTTCCCCCGGCGTTGCTTGAACATTTTTAAATGCATAACACATTGTCATGGAAATTCCTCTTTCCCCTCTCGCTATGATATCTCTTGAGTAAGTGAATAGTGGGACCTTAATATTCACTCACTCACTTTGCAACTTTTTAGAACCCAAAAACGAAAACGTACCTTTTTAAAAATAGTTGCATGTTCAGAAAAGTATACATTTTTTATAATTACAAAATTTCACAACTGTATTAAATGTTGAATTAAAATTGTGAGCATTTTTTTAAATGTTCGATAAATGGGGGAAGTTTTATGCAATTATTTTTATAAATGAAGAAGTTATAAAAACTTTGAATTTGATAAGTAGTTATTAAATATTTAAAATTTGAGTATATATTAACTGATGCAACATATTTAAAAAATAAAATACTATAAAGAATTAAAAATTTAAGTAATTCTGAGTTGAATAAAAATGTTACTGTCTTCTATTTTTTAAAAAATATTAAAACTAACTTTTCTAATTATTATAATACTTATTATTACACTTTCTTGAAAGGTTTAGAATTATCCATTGACAGACTTGTAAAACCTTCGTTATACATCTAGTATCAATTTTACTGTAGTTTTGTTATAGGTTTATAATATTCCTAACTATCCACCATTCTTCAAGTTTACTGAAATGGGTGTCCTACACTTGGCCTTTTTCAACTAAGTTTGTTTTGTAATTCAATATTATCTTTTGAACTGTAAATTTGTTTTAATATTTTTTTATCCACTATAAATAGTATTTAAATTTTAAATTATCGCCTAGCTTAATGGAAACTATTATTACAACTTTGCATTCAAATGGGAGAATGGATCTTACGTTTAATTTAAAAGACATTTATTGAGTGTGAGGACTTCCTTCTTTCTGTTAATATTTAAACTTACAAAATAATTTCACTAACGTCATTTAAACTATCAAATATAGTTTTTTCTCACGTTGTGCACTTTTCAATTTACACCGAATCTTCGAATTCTGTGTAAGCGACCTTAAATTACCATAACTAAAAACTATATAACACGATTTAAAAAACAGTGAAAAGCTTTTTCTGAAAAATGGCGTAAATCAGTCTTGGTTCAAAATGCATTTTTTTTAGGTCGACTGATTCGAGACGTATTCGTTTTTGCAAGGATTTTTATCGAATAATTGTCTGTGTTTTGTCTTAAGAATTTCAGCGAATTTTTACTTTAATTAATATTGCACAGTCTGTAAATATTAAGAATTAAAAATTGGTGAACGTAACATACTCGAACTTTTCTGAAATCATAAGCAAATAAACAATGTTATTTTTTCGATTAAAATAGAATAAATAATTTATATCTGGAAGTGTAATACGTTAATATTACTTTTTGTTGTATTTTTTTAATGTTAAAATTGTAATCAGCCCCACACTCTGCCTGTTCAAACTTTCACAGTTCCTGGCGCCTGGTGTAGACAAAACAAAATGCAAAGGTTAGCTTCACACATAAAAGATAGATATTTGCTGTTGCAGGCTTTTTTGCAGATGGCAGAATTTTTTCCTACTTACTTGACAATTATTGTTATATTTTGGACACTTCACACAATATCTATAAATTATAGCCTATGTGTTATTCTGATGTATAAGCTATACTATTGTAAAGTTTCATTAAAATCCATTTAGTTGTTTTTGCGTGAAAGACTCCCAAACATCCTCACAAACTTTCACGTTTATAATATATATTAGGATTTTATGTACACAAATTCCTTGTTCCATAAACAAAAATTATGGATATATGTTAGAACTTGACATTTTATCTGAAATTAAAAAAAACTTACCTAAAGCTATATTTCCAAAATAATTAAATAAATTACAGATACCTTAATTTTAAAATTTTACAAGGAGGGGGCAAAGGAGGATAAATAAAATTCTAGCTATGAACCCATATGTAAAACAATTTTGTTTTTACTACTCAAATGTATTACTTTAAAAAGTACTCAGAATTTTTTTTCTTCTGTATTAAGATATACAAAGTATCAAATTGTAATGAAGTCATCACATAAATATCGTTTGTTTTAAAAAAAACGTTATATTTTAAACAAAGAAAGTATTGGGTGAAAAAAAGCATCATCAATAATGATTTTTGAACAAAAAAAAATTCTTTTAATTTAATAGATATGGAATTTCTTTTGAAACAATATCACTTTCCGCTAATATGCCGAGAGAGAATTATTAACATAGTAGACTGGCTTTACTAAATAGAGTAACAGAAATGAAAATAAAGTTGAATATTGTCCAACTAAACTAAAATTATAAGAATAAACAGCAAAAATGAGAATTAAAATTTTCCATACCCTAAACATGTAGAAAAGTAATTGACTTGAATATTGCTACCAGCATTATCTTTCATTTCCACTGCAGATGTGATTTTCTATAGAGGAAATAATTAAGTGTTATTAAAAATAAAATCTTTAAGATGAAAGAAAAAGTTTAAAATTACCCCATTTTATCAGTCACATTTTACATACCTTTTTAAAGCAAATTTTGTAATTTAACAGTATTAAATAATTTAACAATTACAAATTAACTTTTATAATATAAATTACTAAATTAAAAGCAAAAAACACAATTTTGAAAAATAAAAATTAGTGTATTTTTTTTTTTAGAAAGAGTAGAAATACTTTTTAAAGGATAACTTTGGAATAAATCTATATATAAAAGTAATTTATCACAACCCAATATTTATATTTTTCTTTAACATTTTAGAAGAATCACAAATTGTAAGAACAATTTTCAGTACTACCCAAATCAACAATTGATTGACAAGTAAACCTCACATTACAAAAGGAACTATAATATTAAAATTATGTTTTTAGAACAGAAATTTTGATTGTAATGATTTTGATTGATTTTATCTGTCACTATTATAAATTCAATTTCGAAATGAACATACTTTTAGAAACAAAACTTACATCATACTGACTTTGTATGAGATCCACAACATTTGCAGAATCATTGTCTAATTTACCAGCACTTGATCCTTCTAATAAACTACTCAAACGCTCATAAACTGGTACTTGATTTGCAGTGACAGCAAAGATAATGTTAACCTTATTTTCTTGAATCTTATGATTGATTTGACTAAGAGAAGGGTAATCTTGATGAATACTTTCAGTATAATATCCATCAGTATCCAAATGACATAAGCCATCATTAGGTTTCACAATGCCTCCAAGCTGAAAAATGTAGAAAGAGTTATTAAAAACTCAAAAAGCAAATAAAAAAAGACATGTAGCTATAATGTTAATCTATATTTTAAAAAATTCATTTGTATAGTATAACAGAATTATCCACTTAAGCCAAACAAAAGGTTTTAGATACTTTAAATCAAACTTTATTTTATTCTTTATATTCCATAACTTTTTTTAAAGCAAACGAAATTAGAAAAACAGAACATTTACTAAATTAAAATTTTTTTCAAGAATTTTTATGCATTTGTCTATTTAAACTTTTACATGCAAATATCAATTTTCAATTTAAATATTCAAATTTTTGTACATCAGTTTTTTTAATATTGTTAAATAGTTAAACAAAAAAGGATTTTTGCAGAGATTTTATTAATAAAAATTATAATTAAGTTACATTAGAAACTAAGTAGTAATTTTTACAAGTCCCATCACAGAGAAATAAAAGTAATTTTAAATTTTAAAAGACTTTATTAAATAGCTCATGTATACAAGAACATTTACAGAATGTCTAAATATTTTTCATACATTAAATATTTAAGTATGACATCCCTTTTAATTCAATAAAAGCATCCTTGAAAAATGTTTTTCAACTTTATAATGTTATTACTTTAAAATTTTTAACACATAGACTAAAAATTTATGAATTCATTTCTCATATATTTTAAAATTACAGTAACATGATAAAGACTCGAACTGCTTACTTTTACTAAAGATATAGTTAACAGAATAAAGTTACAATAAAATAAATTCATTTAATACATTATTAATTCATAAGAAACACACAATCAGATTTTAAATACTGCAGAATTAATACAGCAATAAAATCATTGACAACTATGACATACATTTCTTACAGTATATTTGATTTTTAATTATAACATAATTTATTATTTTTAATGTATAAAATTGTAGATGCATACTTTTCCATCTCCAGCATAATGAAATCCACTGTCTGATGAAAAAACTAACATTTTCCTAGATTTTTCTCTCCATCCGATTTTTTGCTAAATAAAAAATATTATTAAGTCAAATTTATTGCTTTCATACTATACAAACCATCAATGATTATTTAGAACATATTTACTAAAAATTCTCTTCATATTTAACACTACGAAAAAATTTAAATAGTAATTATAAAATTATTTTCAAATGCTTTGAATACGAAATAAGGTGTTATATGCATAATAAAAGTATCACTAAATGAAAATTAATTCAGAAAATTGAAATAGTCACTTATAAAATAATGGCTGACATTTTTAGACAAATAAGTATTTTTTAAAAATTTCACAGATTTTAAGTTTTTAAATATCTAGCAAATATTTACACACATATTTTAAATCTGCTCAAATCTTATAATTATACTACTGAAAGAGTACCTTGCACACTACAGCTTGCATAATGGCATCAAAACCTCCTTCTGGAGCATCTAAATTACCCGATACTCTAGCCTGCCTTACAAGATGAGCAAATGAATCCGTTTCTGTTGTCAAAGGCATATGATTCAAGAATCCATAAGGAGCTGCACAATCTGTACAAGGTTCTCTTAATCTGAAAAAAAGATATTCCAACCATTTACACAAAAATTTATCATTTTTTAGTTATATTCCAAGTTACAAAATCTAAATATGTTTCTTATTATGTTTAGTGATATTCTAATAAAATAAGTCACACAGCTTTAAAAAAAAATAGATGTACTTAATATAAACAAATTTTAAGCATACTACAAAAATTATCTGTCAATTATTTATAAAAAAGAAACAAACGAATTTAAAATCAACAATGCAAATAAAAACTTACACAGCACTGAAGGACACTTAATTGTATTCTGAATTTATAAGTAAAATATTAGACTTGGCATATACTTTCTCAAATACATTAATTTAATCCCTTAATTGCCACCAACATATAAATCCATCTCCCTCAACCAGTGGGTTAAGAGCCTCAGACGTATATATATGTCTTTCCGAAATAAGGTTCTTTTGTTTGGGGTACTATCAGTAAAACCTTTCCAAAGATTCTGGAATGCAATAATATGACATTGACAGTGTTTGCAAAGGATTTACTTATTTCAGAGAAAAATTTGCTTATTTATGCCTTCTTTTCTGCACAATGCATCACGTGTGTGTTTATCTGAAAAATGGTAGCACTGAGGAGCAAATCGTGCAACTTTAAGCAGCAGTTAAGGGGCGAATAAAATAAGTCATTAATAGCAATAGCTAATTTTTAGTTTAAAATTTTACTTACTTTTCAGGCACTGTACTAACATATGGCATAACTACTTTATCAACAAAAGATCCAAATCCAAGTCGAAAATTGCTGGTGATTTGACCCATTTCATTAGATAATTTGTTACCAAGCTCAGCCAACTTATCCTTGTCATCTTTCATTGAATTAGAAAGATCCATCAAATAATATAAATCTACTGGATAATCCTCTGCTTGTCGAAACTCCACAACCAAAGGAAAAGGAGAATCTATGTAAAACAAAGTTATTTTTACCCAATATTTATCGATATCAATACATAATAATCCTTAAAATTTTCCAATATTAAGCCGTTTTCTACATTTTTTAATATGAAATCTCTATTTATTACACAAAAAATCCATTTAAGATAGGAAATTAATAGAGAAAAAAAGATTTAATGAGAAACCATTAAATACTTTTCCTTTAGCCATGCCAAATTGGTTGTAGAAAATTTAATGTACACTTTTTGTGCACAAAACTTGTATAATCCATAACTCTGTGTTACTCTAATTTTCAAGTGTATTTTGTCTTTTTTCAATGATGCAATTTCTTTGTTCCAAATAAATGTGAAAGATTATAAAATTTAATCTTAAAGGTCTGCAGCATTTTGTTAGATGTTCATGCAGGTAAATATATAAAACTTGTTTTTCAGTTGAAATTAAATCCTAAATTTTCAACTCGATTTATTAGATTATTCCATTAAAATAAATGACCAGATGTAAATTACATATCAAGTATAGCGGCAAAAGATTATGAAAATAATCCTCATTATCAATGCTAGTAACAGAAACTATATTGCCCAATTTATATCAGTAGTGCCAAGTTAAAAGAAAACTACCAACCATTACTGAAATACACTGAATGAATTACAAAACGTAAATCAAAAGATCATAATTCTTTGTGTACATATTATACATAAAAACAAAATGGTATATGCATTTATTAGTTCCAAAATCATTTATCCATCAATATAGTTTTATATATTCTTTATACTGAGAATTAATTCCAAAAAAATACTATTTTATAAAATTTGTCATGTGTTACAGGTAATGAAATACATAAAGTTTATTGAGATCATTATTTTTTTTTATTTTAAAAGATCCATAATATTGAGTCATCCATTATGAAATATATGATCAATTGAAAAAAGTAATATTTATGCTTTCTTTGACAAAAATGAATTAAAATACAACTATATAAATTTTGATATCTTTTATCTCCACAATTTTTTTTTTTAAACTTTTATCCACAGAAATTTTAACACTTAATTTCTTTTTAAAAAATCCATTTTCAAAGCACATAAATATTTCTGCTTTCATAGAAATATTCAATATATTCTTTCATTCAATATATTCGTTTTTTATACAACTAAAAAAAATTAGCTATAACACTTAAACTTAAATTAAATAATACAGTTAATCAATTAACTAAGAAATATAATTTAAATAAATTAAACCATAAATTCATATTTTAACAAGTTTAAAATAAGATAAAATACAAGTGCTAAAATAAATACTATAATACACTCAAGTGCAACAATTTAAAATTTACAATGTTTAAAAAAATTCAGCATGTACACTAGCAATGCAAAATGCTGACTTTCATTAATCTTTGGCATTATATTAAAAAAAGAAAACACTTGAGTTGCTTTTTACAAAGAATTTAACAATTTGAAATGAAAATACCATTACTTTATAAGCTAACTTTAAATCTGTTTTGGATGTAAATTAACAGAATGTGTGCAAACTAAAAAAAAAATGTCAGCATAACTATTTAACCTTTCTAAAACAAATTTTAAAAAATTCACATAATGATACATAAAATCAAGGAACACAATGCATGATTTATAATACACTATATTAAGGTAGTTTAAATTTTGTGATGCAAAATACAATGTTCTATTATGTAAACATTGAAACTTTTTTTTTGACAAAAAAATTTCATTTTACAAAACTATCAAAGATTGATAGCTTAAACTGGTTATGATACGACCTCTTATTCACACTAATATATATACTGTATTAAGTATTGAATTTATGCAATAAAAAGATATCTAAATTACTTGGTCTAAGTTTTAGAGTTATTTCTTGTGGTTTGATTTGAACAGCTTCTCCTTCCCTTGCACCTTTACTACTTAGTTCTAAATCCTAAAAGGATAAAGAATAAATATAAATATTACTGCTCTAAAAAACATGGTAACTTGTAACAAGTAAGAATTCAGAATTTCATACTTTATTTTTCTTCATTTCTTGGCCAGGCATAACAATATGTTCATCTGCACATCGGCCTCGTAAATTACCAGTGTAATCACATCTTCTACTTCCATCAAGTGTAAAATCCTAAAATTGTATAATGTATACATAAAAATGCAGAAAATTATCTTTTTACATAAGTAGAGAAATAATTAATAGATATAAACTTAACTCAGTGGCACGACAGCACACAAGAGTCAAGGCCTACTGTGCCCAACTCAGTATTTAAAACCTTGGGCCCTGAGGTGCAAGAGCAGTTTTCCAGTCAGGTGGTCAGTCTGACGTGAAACCCTTAGTGTTAAGTTCCCAAGCAAGCTTGGTACTCGTTTTATCGACCCAATGAAGGTATAAAAGGTTGAGTCAACCTTGCCCAGCCCGGGGTTTGAACCTCGGACCTGTGGAGTGGAAGTGCGATGCGCTAACCACTCAGCTTCAATTAATAGATATATCTAGATTTTAAAAATACAATATTTGACACATTTAAATTTTGATACAGCAATGAAATTAAATAGGGAACTAGTTTGATATAGGGGGTAATGGCACCAAGCAGCGCTTCTTATTGTTGGAATGGAATCCAATATGGTGGCCTAGCAGTAATTTAATGATGCACAATAACTTTAAAGAATTGTTTTGAAATACATTGAAATGTATTTCAAATGAAGGACATAGGAAAAGATTGAGAATAACCTAGATCAATTAATAAATAGTGAATATCAATATAATATCATAAAAAGTAGCATGTACTAATAAAATTTTATATTAATTATATATAATATTCATGTAGTATGATTTAGTAACAATTTTTTTTAATAATATTATTTAATAGTAATCATAAAAAATGAATAATCATCGTATTGTAAAAAAAATAAAAATAATGCATAAGAGTACTCATATTACATAATTATCAATAACATAATAGCTATAAATAAATAACATATTATAAATAAACAACAATATTAATTATAAATAAATAAAAAAAATATGTAATATGTATAAATAAATATTAAAAGAAAATTAAAAATAATGAAGATTATATGGTTATTACATATAGTAATAATTGCATTTTTATATTACATTATTAATAAAATAATTGCATAATATTTATAAATAAATATTAAAAGAAACAATTATAAATAATCAAGATATGATTATTACATATAGAAATAATTGCATTTTCATATTACATTATTAATAAAATAATTACATAATATATGTTAAAATTAATAATGAATATCAATTACAAAGTACTGAAAGCTTGCAATATAAAATTTGCACTTCAAGTTCCTTCAACAAATTTAATTGAACAAAGAACGTAAAAAAAGAAGCATTTTTAAAACGTAAAATAAATCGAAAATAAACGATTTATAGTGATAATTAAAAGTACAACACTTATTTCTTTAAGAAAAAAATATTCTAGTACTTACTCATATTAGAAATATCCATATTCAAAAAACAGCACAAAAAAAAAAAAAAAAACGGAAACGATAGAAGAATTACATTGCAAATTGTTACATTTTTAAAGAAATCGTCTGAAAATAATAGGGTTACCGCAAAAAAAAAACAAATAAAAGTCATTTCTAATATACATTATCCCCTTGGCAACCACATTGAAAAACGATAAAATTATTAAGGTAACGGTATTATAATGTTATTGCCCATCTTGGCGAACATAGACAACAACTTATTGCTATTACTCCCAATATCAAACTAGCACCTTAAATAGAATGGAAATTTTAAAATAAAATATTAAAAAAAAAATAAATAAGATCAACAAAAATAGTATTTGTATTATATAAATACAATTTTTTTTAAACATCATATATATGAGATAAGACTTATTATTACTTCTTGTGAACACCATGCACATTCTGGATCAGCAGTAATACAATCACCACAAGTTTCTTTAGAAATACATGGATTACCAGTTAATTTTTCAGGAGCTAGAAAGGGGGAAAAAATATATTTTACAAAAATTTTCCATTTAATTTTTTTAAACATTTAAGATCTTGTGCGACTTAAAAATGAGAAAAGTTCATACTAAATCTTAATGCACCTACATATTGAAATCTCTCAATAATTATTTTACAAATACTTTTTATAGTTGATAAAATTCTATTAACATATTCAGAATTATTAGATCCAAGAATTTACCTTGTGCATAACAGATTGGGATTAATAGCAGCCACAAAAAATGAGACATCATGGTAGATTTTATAACCCTATAATTGAAAAATTTAAAATCAAAATTAACTGTAATATTTTAATATCAATAACTTTCTTTCAAAAAAATCATACAATTGAATATATATAGAGAGTACTTAAATTATATGAAGTTATAATTCAGTACTTGTTATTTATATACAAGATTATATACAAAATTCATAGATATATTGTAGGAAGATTAAATTGCAGAATTTCTAATACTTGTTTTTTCAAAATTCATTATGCATTTATAAATAGGCATTTGTCAGTTTTTTAGAATATTGAAGCTGCAAATCCTTACATTTTTTTTTAATGGATTAAACAGTCCCATAGCCTTACATTGTCCAAACTTAGTTAAAAAAACATTTAATTGCCATGAATTCTATTTCTGAAGTCACACACACAAATAACACCCTAATTTTGAAGCAAATTTTACTTGTTTACATAAAAATTAAACAGAAATTTGTCATACTATTGTCCAAGAGTTTTTTTTATGTGGACGTATGAACTACACAGGAGGCTGAATTCTAATATACAATCATTATCTCACCCCAACTAAGATTTCACAATATGCTTAGCAACCACACTCATATTTGACAATTAAAGGTATTCAAAACCTCCATAGCCCCAAATAAGAATACATTTATAATACTCAAAAATATCACAAAAATCCAATTTAACAAAATAATGACAGTTTATTACTGTCCTTATTATGGAAAAAAAATGACATAGCAATTTCTTCAATTTTATAGATATTTTAACAGAATTATTCCATGCACATTGTATTTCAAAATAGATAACTTTTCTCAAATAAAATTTATTCTGCGAGATAATGTAAAGCAGATTTACATCAAATTAAAAATTATAACTGTGCATGTGAATATTTAGTTCATTTAGAACTCCTAAAATAACATCAATTTTAATTGTATGCAACATTTAAAAAACATTACATACTAAATTAATATAACAACAAGAAGTCAGTGGGGAAAAATATTTTATAAGAAAAAAGTAAAAAGGATAAAACAAATTTTATCACAAATTTAACTATAAAACAACTGCATACATAATTTGTGTAATATTTTAAAGCAAATTACAATTGTAGCACAAAATTATTCTATAACCGAATGCATAAAGTTAAATAAATTAATCATTTTAAATATGATTTAACTTTGATTTTTATAAATGCCTAAATATTTAAGACTTTAAATTTTCAGTTGATTGCTTTTAAATTGTCTAACTCATAAATTTATAAACTTATTATCACACTAACAAAACCAACGATTATTAATATTATGACACTCAATAAAAAAACATAAATATTGTACCAGGTGCTTCAAAAAATATAAATTGGAGTAAGGGCGTTGTCTTGCGTAAGACCCCCCTTGTCATCTTCAAAGAATACCATTTAATATTTAATGAATATTTTATTTCCTGAAACAATCTTAGCTAGATAAATTAGTTATTACGATGCTTAAAAACTCGCAAAATTCATCAATAAATAGCATACAAAATAAAATAAAGCTGAAATGGATTTTTTTTATACCGGAATTTTCTTTACATTTTATCATATAATACACCAAAAATCGTCAAATATCTATTTTATGAAGCAACTAACTTTTAAAACAAAGTAATGTGATAAATAATTATTGTAAATGAAATTATACATAAAATAAGAAACATACAGTTCACAATGTAAACTTACCAAAGTCAGAGAGCAAAATAAGTTTTCGGAAAAAAATAACACCAATAATAATTTAACACAGCAAATGATAAATTTAATATGATATCATGACAAAATTATAAAAAAGGGTAAAATAAAAAAGGATCTAATGTGTATTAAATAAAGGTAACATGCAGGTTAAGTACATAATGTTTACTATCTGAATGCTCGCATTGTCTATTTATGGTTTTAGGTGTCGCGTAAGGGTGTCACTCATTGACATGACGTCACCGGAAGAGGGGTAGGCAATCGCCCACACACTGATTCATTCTCTTTCCATTGAAATTGCAAAGCATATTTTCCCGTTTATATGATTGGTACAACAAGTTAGAAAAAGAGCAAGGCGCGAAATTTAAGAAAATTAATCAAAAATGAAAAAAAAAAAAAGAATACTCTTCAAAGAAAATTCTTACAAGTAATTTTCGGTAAAAGTCCTTTATAAAGCTTTTTCAAAAATAATTATTCATATTTTCGTAGAGTAAGAAAATATATATATAAAAAACAATTATTGAGAGAGATAAAAGAATTCTGACATATATATGAACATAAAATTCTTAAGATTAATTTGGCTAAAATGTTTTGGGTGAAAGAAAGAAAATTAGATGTATTCCATAAGATATTAAATTTTTCTCAAAAAATAATTATAGTCTTTAAACAAGGGAGAATTTCGGATGTTAAAAAAGGATTCGGCAACGGGAAAGGGGCGTCGTGTTAGATCCACATATTCATATGATGAGAAGAAATTAAATTGTTAAAAATCATATCTACCTAATAAATTTACACAGAAAAAATGCGGTAATTGCGTATTATCACAACCTAATGGCGACATTATATGAAATGAAGCACATGGTCGTCGATTCAGCGCGTACGACACATAGGAAATCGGGGTTGCCAACTTGGCGAGTTATTAATAAAGTTGGTGATTGTTGCGATAGTACATAAGTACCAAAAATGCTTCTTAGACAAAATATTCGGTACTAATTTGATACCATTACATTGTGGATTTTTCTTCCAAATAGGTGTAAAGTTTCACCAATTTAAGGCGATAACATTAAAATACTGTCCGTCAGATATCTATTTGTCACGATTTAGGAATCGCGGATAGAGAGTAACTACTTGTACATTTTAACTTTCATATGAAATTCTTAGGAGAAATAGGGACCTCTAAACTTACTTCGGCTGAAGACTTTTCAACAGTCAAATGTGAGAGTCTTCCCTTAAGGCTTCAAACTTCTGGCTACGTCGTATGCAGAGACGTAAATGAACATAGAAAATGAATATTGCGCGTTTTTTTTATTCTTCCACTGCATTGAAGAGACCCGAAATATATATTTTTTTATAGCAATAAAATTTTAAAAATATATTCTTAGCATCACTTTCGTGATAATTTCACATTAGAAAATTTACAGCAGTCCTAGAAAAATATTTGGTTCGCTTTTTTTTTCAAAGTGAATTCGAGAAATCATTAAAGCTACTGCTGAAAGTACACTGGTAATATTTCCAGAGAACATAAGGTTTTTTTTAAAAAAACAATAACCGAATATCAGAAATGCAGTGTATTACTACGCGAAATTTTTCTTGTGAGGAGAAACTGTCGCATATGGTTACTGCAAACCGGTTCCTCTCAAGGATCCGCCTAGGCCAGGGGTGGGCAGACTTTTCCAGGCTACGGTCCACTTCTAATTTTTTCAAAGTGTCACGGTCCACCCAGTGACATAGGAGTCTTCAACCAAAAGAAGGGTCTACAATGTTTATTATTTAAGGTATTTGTCGGCCCAAAAGTAAATTACACTTAATAACTAAAGCACCACATGAATATCAAAACACTTCAGCGGTATTTATTGTTTGCTTCCAACTGCATAGCATGACCATTTTGTCGAAAAAACTATTGCTATATTTCCTTCCTTTGAAAAAAAAAAGTTTATTGCTTTTCTTTCTTCGGCAAATTCCAGGTCCTCGTCATTACAGCAAAATAGTAGAAAAATATAGCTAAAACAGTTTTCAAAAAGAAAACGACAATTGGAATTACCAAATTTATTGGAATATAAGCCACCCTTTTTTCTAATGTTTTTGATACTAGAAATCGAGTGCGGCTTCGAATCGAAGACGAAAAAATTAATTGGATGGGGGAAATTGAGCATGATACTGACGGTTACAGCAAATAAATTCAAGCAATTATTTAAAAATTATTAATAAAAAAAAATAAATTAATAATAAATTAATTATACATTTAATAAATAAATTATACATTTCTTATTAGTCCTCATTTAATTTTTTAAAAACTTTTTGTAAATATTGGAGTTTGATAAATTATATTTAACACTACTTTTTGTATTTTAATAAAAACCTGTGGAGAGTTTGAGGTGTAGCTTAAATTTAAAAAATACGGTAATTGCTATTAACAGATTGGTAATATTTTGAAGATCGTGTCTCCTTTGGCAATATCACGTCATTTAAAATAAAAGTTTTTACTTCATTAGCTCTCTTATCAAATATATTTGATCCAATAACTGAATCAAATGCATTTTTGTTTGATTTGCAGAAATACAACCCTGCGATAAGAGGGTTTTTTTGTTACGTTTTCTTTTTAAACTTAAAATACTACTCTCACAGAGACAAAACGACTCAGACCTAGAATCTAATTCAATTCTAGGGAGATAAAAAATTCATAACTGTTATTATTATTAAAGTAGCAGAAAGGAAGACACTATTCACTTTTTATCGAGGCAGCAAAAGATATTTTCGGATCATTTGTTAGGGCTTCGAATTTGCTGGCATCGTTAGAGTTCCCACTCTCCCCCACTTATGTGTTTTCATCTTCATTTAGCGAAGTCGTAAATAAACTATTTCTTTTAAGCTTTTTTTTCACGTAAAAGTATTAAGATATTTGGAAAAGTACAGAGGGCATTTTAAAGGGTTATTTGGACAAGATTTATATTTGAGTCTTCTCAAACATATATAACACACACAATTAGAAACGTTTTACAAAATTATTTTTAGAACTGATACTTAAAAAAATAGTCTCCTTACAATTCAGCTTTTATATCAAGAATAATATTTAAAAAAAAAAATAACTCGTTTCCAAAAGAGCTCGTTTCTTCAGCTAGTCATAAGTACGGAATATGTACTTACCTACATAATTACAATAAAGAAAACTAAACTCTTTTTAAGCCACATTTAAAGCAAAATGCAAGATACAAATATTTTCACAGTAGCCACAAATACAATATAATTAAATGATGCACTATCAAACTATTCAAAATACATAAAAAAGTCATTTTTACCTAAGATAGTTCTAACAGTTATAGTTTGTAGAGGACTTAGTCTGCATACTGTCCGCCAAACTTGAATATCGTGGTATGTAGTTACTGACTGCACTGGATTCTAAGTGGTCGTCTGTGAGACGGGAACGATATGTATTCTTAATTATATTCATCGTTGAAAATATGCTGATTCACATAAGTAGGTAGAGCCAAAGAATGATGTTAAATAGAATGCAACCTTTTTTAAATTCGGATACTTTGATTCGTCCATTAGATTCCAAAAGTTATTCTTAGGTTCTGAGCTACGTGCTTTTAAAATTGTCATTTTGAAAGAGAAGAACTTCGTTTTCCTCAAGAGATAAAGAGAATATATCATTTATATTTTTGGTTATGTCTTCCACATGAATATAAAGCCCTCGTGTAGCTGAACAGTGCGACGTTAATATTCAATCAATCCACGTGAATATTGCTAAATGGGTAACACATGAGGGTAACAATTGGTTCCAGTCTAGTGAATTCTTGAAAACGTCTCTCAAAAAAATTCTGAGTGAAGTTTTAGTATTTCATCATAATATTTCTTTTTATTTAATGTACCCCCGTTTTCAGACAATTCGTCAGAAATATTTTTGAAATTTTTTAGTTCATTCTTCATTAGCTGGGAAGATAATAGGTTTAACTTGTTTTTGAAAGTATTAACATATCCTATGAGTTCTACTATTGTTTGATTTTTTCCTTGCAATTGTAAATTTAATTCATTAAGATGGCTTGTTATATCAACAACAAAAGCTAAATCCATCAACCAAATTTTATCACTTAGTTCGGTGTATGTTTCATCTTTTGATTCCAAAAAATCTTTTGCCTCTTGTAGTAGGTCCCTGAATCTTTGTAAAAATATATACCGACTTAGCCAATGGACATCAGCATTATATAACAATTCCCCGTAATCATATTCGTTTTCTTCTAGTTGGGCTCGAAACATTCTTCTCTGAAGACTTCTTCCTCAAATTGAGTTCACAATTTTCATGCAGATTCTCATAACATGACGCATATTGAGAATTTTGCAACACAGGGCCTGTTGGTGAATAATGCAATTATAAGAAAGGAAATGCGGAAAGTCATCGTCTCTCATACACATAGCCAAAAGTCCATTGACTGTGCCGGTCATTGATGGTGTCCCATCAGTTGTCATCGATACAACTTTATAAATTGGAATATTTTTCTCTTCTATGTATTTTTTGAAGGCACAGTAAACATCTTCGCCTCGTGTTTTCTTCTTTAGGGGTAATATTGTCAATAACTCTTCTTTTATACTCATATCCTGAAAAACCATTCTTACAAAGATACTAAGTTGAGAAACATCAACCACGTCCACAGATTCGTCAAACTGCAAAGAGAAGCAAATGCAATTTGTGTTATCTTCAGTCAGCTGATCAGCCAGATCAGAATTCGTCATTTCTATGCGGCGTATGACAGTTCTACGCAAAGGTTGAATATCTTTAATTGCAGAAATCATTTCAGTTTTATTCTTGAATGAATCAAATAATGAGTTACTGGCTTCCAGAAACGCTTTTTTTTATTATTTCTCCATCTGCGAAAGGTTTCTTATGTTTTGCTAACACGAAGAGATGCAACAGTTGCAGCTTTAGTAAAGTATTGGATTTAACAAAAGATTATTGTTGTCCGATTAATTGCGATTTAAATTCTTTTAATTTTTGTTTACGCAATTCGCTCTTTAAAGGAAAGTGTGTATCAAAACTTTCATGCAAAGTTTTGAAATGTCTTTCAACATTTCCTTTTTTTTGGAAGTGCCACACTTGCATGACATATATAGCACACACAATTTGCATACACCATCGTAAAGGAAAACTGTTCTTCCCACTCTATATTAAAATTGTAGGTTTTTCTTTTTTTAACACTTGTTTCCGACATTATATGTGTCTTTTGATATATGACAGACTACTATTTTAACTGAAAAAGAGAAACGTAAAATCTTCAAATTGAATGTTTGAACAACTATGAACGATTACTGGATCACGGAGCGTGGACGTTTTCATAGCTACGAATAAAAAGGAACTAATGAATCTGTAACTGACTGATGTATTAAACACGTTTGCTGCTGGTGCCACGCCATCGTGGGACGTAACGTAAACACAAGAATTTAATCCCGTGTTATCGTAAAAAGAGTTGATCAACGTTTATTTTCTCCTTTAGTCTGCGCGGGGGGGCGTACATTTCTACTGTAGTCATCGTGTTGATCACATATCCCCCTTTATAATCACAGAAAATGTGTTAAACGTCTTAGTGAGCTTCCAGTAATGGTAAATGTGTCGTCTACAATTAATCGCATGGATTGTGAAAAGCCGATTCTCCAATCTAACTGGCGCCGGGGTTCCATAAATATATATTTCTGTTAATAAGCGCATTTTAGGTCTTATTTAAAGGCGGTCACCTCAAAATGTCTTGGAGGTCCACCGGTCGATCGCGATCGACTTAATGCCCATCCCGGGCCTAGGCGATCCACCTTTGGCTAGAAAACAGGATCTGGCGGCGGAAAATCTCAGCCCACGATATTGAAGTTTTCCCGTTAAAAAGATTAAAATGTATGAGATTTATTACATATCGTGTTTCTAAAAGGATATCGAAGTTTTAACGCTATATAGTATTTATCACATATAAGTTACAAGTATAATTGATACACTCAATGAAAGAATGACTGAAAAAGTTTTACCCACAAGTTTACAAATGTTCAATGTGAGCCCCGTTTGTCACACGGCACAAATCAATTTAATAGGCGAGTTCATCCCGAACTTTTTAGAGAGTCAGAGGAAATTCTTGCACATCTGCTTCCATTTTGTGTCTTAAATCTAAAAGGTCGGCTGGTAGCGGAGGAAAGTACACACAATCCTTTAGGAACCCCCACAGATAAAAGTCACATGGTGTCAAATCGAGTGAACGTGGATGCCACGCGATACAAGCTTTATCGGGAGGCTTTATGCGGCCAATTCATTGATTGGGCACAGTGATATTTAACCAATCGCGTTCTGAGAGATGCCAGTAAGGCAATGCACCATCTTGCTGCCAAATGAAGTTATTTGGCTCACTTTCTTCAAATTGAGGAAACAATCATTGTTGTAAATTATTGTCCCCTGCGTGGGGGGAGCGTATCGGTCACTGCGTTCAGACCCCCGTGGGGTACATCCCGACGGAAAAGAAGTGTAGCAGAGCCCAGGGGAATCTGGAACTTGGCTTCAGCGCGTTTGGTCACTGTTGTTTATCGCGGATATTTTCTATTTAAGATCTTAATCTTGGCTTCGGCTTGTAGGAGTGCCGTTGTTTTCTAGAATAATTTCAGTCTAATAGTTAAATTGAGGATTTAATTTTTGTACAATTATTAAGTTTGTTTTATTGAAGTTTATCGAAATGTTATGAATAAATCCAGAAAAAGACAAACTTGGACTCCAGGATTATTTCCAGAAAATACCCATACATGATACCAGTATTTATGCACCACCACACACATTTAGCTTTAGCCATAGTTGTAGAGCATTAATATAGGCAGAACCAGTTACTGCTGGTTACCAGGTACAGCCTTGGTCGTCTCGTACTCTTCCCTTTACAAAGAGAGCCGGTTGTTTCAAACTGATGGTACTACCTAAGAATGTTATTATCAATTGGAGGTTGACAACTGAACTTAATACGGAACGCTCGTAGCACAGTAATAGCAGATTCTGTCTTTAAAAACTGTAGAACACAAAACGCTTTCTTTTTACTAGTCGCCATTTTTCTGCTAGAGCGTTGATCGGCTTGAAAGGGTAAAAAATTAGCATACGTTTCGCGCACACATGCCAGCAAACAAAACTGTTTCAGTTGCTCTTTCATTCGATGCATGTCATACTAATATTTTATATGTAATGGATACTATATAAAGCGTTAGAACTCCGATATTCTTTTAAAAACACCCGGTACTTCTCTTAAAAATAAGATTTCCAATTTCCTTTTTAAACAGTTGGTTTTTCTTTTCTAATTTAGAAAACATCGTTATTTAAACAAAAAAATTTAAAAAAATGGCGAAACTTATTAAATTTGTGAGAATAATATCGAATAAATAAACTGAATTTTTCAAGTTGGTCTTTCTTCGTTTCTTTATTTATTATTACATTGATTATTAGCTTTAATTAAGTAATGATTTTTTAAAGTGCAAGTTAATATCTGATCTATTCAGATATTCAAAAAAAAAATTTTTTTTTACTGAGAAAGTCATTTTAATTTAAATCTTTATATATAAAAAAAGAAATTGTTCTCTTTGTTCAAATATTGATCTGTTGAGATTTATGAATGTTCAAAAGAAAGTTTAAAACATTTTATGCCTTTTTATATGTTTTATATCTTTGAATATGTTTATATACCTTTGTTTTATACCTTTGAATATGTTTATATACCTTTGTTTTATACCTTTGAATATGTTTATATACCTTTTTATATGTTTTATATCTTTTTTCCCCCTGAAACAAATTATATATATACTGTTAATCTCGATAGATAGCCTTCGATTTTTCAATGACATTTTTTTTTTTTTAAAAGAACTAACATTTTTATCATTTGCTCTAGATTCTTCTTAAAGTTTTCTTTTATTTAAAAAAAAAAGGTAAATTTGATAAGATTATTTTTGATCATATAATTTATTATTACAATCACATAATTTACGTATTTTCTTCAATAGTTTCATTTACAATTTTAAATTAGTATCAAGTTTGTAATATTTTAATGTCTAATGAACTATCAAGAATCTGCAATACATCACCAATAGCCCTCGTGTTGCTTTATAGTACAACGTTAATATATAACTCCCACTTGGAAAGTAGCTGTATCTGGCCATGCATTGCTGTGGCTCAATATAGTTAAAAGATAAAGAAAGAAAAGAATAATTGAACGTTTCTAATATGGTTAATTCACAATGCCTTTAGGTTTTTAGTATTTTTTTACTGTTCCATTGTCCGTCAGATATAACGATTGTCTGATTTTCCGACTGTAGAACACGCAACATATAATTGTCTATTTGAAAAGCACATTTAGGTCTATACAACACAATTTTAAAGATTGACTAAACTTTGTCGATGTTGATTGTAAATGCCAATAAAACTGGGAATTGCTAGCATTTAAATTGGAATAGCTTATCCGTTGGAATCATAGATATTCGAGGAATGAGAGCACTTTCACCTTCGAACGATCTTGTCACGATTATTGCTCAATAACGTTTTTACTGCAACCCATGGGCCGTCGTGAAACTTTGGCTGGTTGATACAGTTATGGCAAAAAGTCCTGAACACACTCATTTTTTAGCGTAATTTTTGTGTTTGGCTTCATTTTTCATAGTGAAATTATAGCACTATCTTAAATATTGTTGTTGATTTTCATGTATTTTTTTATTCTGATATCAAATCTACTACTAGTTTCTTAATGACTAAAATATTTTTTGTAGTAAAGCTGCCTGAACACAATAATGTGAAATATGTGCAGAATAAAACAATATAGAATAACATAATATGCAAAGAAAAATAACACGAAAATTGACAAATACGGTATATTTAATATATATATAAGTATTTTGAAAATTACATTGTTGTCACATGTTAGAAAATCAATATTTTATGGGCCAGCCGTTTGCTTTAATTACGGCTCTACATCTTTTTGGCATAGAATGCACCAATTTCAAAAGAAGATCTTTCGTGATAATATGGTTGAAGGAAAATATTAAAGCTTCAATTAATTCACGTTTGTTTGAAGGTTTTTTCTTTGAAATTTCATAACCAATTTTAAACCATAAACTCTCTATCGGATTAAGGTCGGGAGACTGTCCTGACCAGTTCATTCTATCCACAGTATGGTCTTCCAATCATTTCTGGACTACCTTTGCACAATGGCAAGGGGCGTTATCGTCCTGAGAAATCCATGACTGATTCCCCAAAAGGTCTCTCGCAGTTGGTAGCAATTTATTTTGTAGTATTTCAATGTAATTCATGGCTTTCACTGTTCCGCTAACGATGTGAAGTCTTTCAACACCATAAGAAGACATGCAACCCCATACCATCACTTTTGTCGGGTACTTTACTGTGGGCTTCAGACACTGAGGGCTGAATTCCTCATGAGTGCGTCGTCTTACATAGGCACTACTTTGGTTGCCAGAAATACAAAACTCACTCTCGTCACTAAATATTACCTTTTTGCAGTATTTAATAGTCCATAATGAATGTTCCCTTGTCCATGTCAATCACCTCTTGCGTTGAAATTCAGTCAGTAATGATTTTGGGCGCGCTTTACAGCCACGTAACCCAATTTCCAGCAGACTTCCTCTAACAGCTCTTGGGCACACACTAACATTTGATGTCAAAGTCCATTGTTTCAAAATTTGCGAGGAATTAAGCTTTCTGTTTGAAAGCAATAACCTGTCTTCACGTAAAGATGTTTTTCTTGGTCGTGTCCTGATCGCCCCCTGTCCGCAATAAAATTTGTTTCAGAAAATCTTTTCAAAGTTCTCACAACAGTAGAATGGCCACATGGTACTTTAGCAGCAATTTGACGCATAGAATAACCTTCTTCCTTCAAATGTATTATTTTGTACCTTTTATTCTCATGCAGATATGAAAATTTAACCATAATCCAATATTTTCCACAAACGCACTTCAAACTACTTTCAATACACTATTTTCCATAAGCACACAACTGCATTCAATGCAATAAACCACGTTTCACCTTTTTCTTTCAACCCTTTATCACTATTGCTCTCTGATTGGTTGAAATAACGGAGCATTTCATTGGTGGAAAATACAGTCACTCATTCTTTCAGTGACCTTGTGTGTTCTTGTTAAGGTCTTTTCAACATATCAATGAAACTATTTACTTCAGATGAAATCTACAAACATATTTGAAATTAGCATGAAAAAATACATTAAAATGAATAACAATATTTAAGATAGTGTGATAATTTCATAACAAAAAGCGATGTCAAACACAAAAATTACTCAAAAAAATGAGTGTGTTCAGGACATTTTGCCACCACTGTACTTCACAACGTAAGTGGTACTCCGATTTTCAATTGCAGAAAATGTGGTGGCCTCCTGGCAGATCGAGTAAATTTAAAAATGTGATGGATGAATAAACACTTCATCTTCTTCACAACAGTGTTGAAGGACTTGTACGAGATTGCTTCGATTTGAGTGTTAAATAATATTATGAAGTTCGTAGACGTCTTCGTTATTGAACACAGGAATAGCTCATTCACTCAGCCAATCATGAATCTTAGTCTGAATCTTGGGAAATATTTTTTAGATCAATTCTTTTTCTGACGTTACTAAATTGCAGAAATGAGACAATGAAATCCGTCTTGGAGACAGATCAACTAGCTCTTTCAGTTCCGAATTTTCAAAAATTGATGCAAGAATATCTCAGCTGAACCATGATTCTGCAGCTAGACATGCATATTTGTAGTCAATTTCAATGTGTTTACGTGTCGCTAAAAATTAGAGTATTTCAGGCTAGTATTTATTTCTACTACTGAAGCAGTGGCGTAAAGAAGAATACTAGGGCCCCCTAGAACATTTGGGTCCTCCCGCAATGTGGGGGGGGACGTTACGCCACTGCACTGATGTCAATCGAGGAATTACAAGTGATATTTGTCTGAAATTTCCTTCAAGCAATATTAATGTCTTCTAAAATGGTTTGAAGTTTCCACATAAATCACGCAATGATCAATCAAAAGCCTCGAACGTTTTCATGTGCCACAGTGCATTAATCTGAAACAATAAGTGCTCTTCCACAACATTTTACCCCTGCCAGATGTTTTGTAAATGTTGTATGTGGAAGTTGCAATGAATTGTATGTTCAATGGCACTTTCAAAGCAGCATGAACAGTTCTTTCATCCGATAGCAATAACGCACCTATTACAGAAGAGATAAATGTCATTTTAGAATTGAATTGCTGTCAGAATCAATCTAATTAGAAATGTTTTATCAGTTTCTCCTCGAGCATCTACGACTTCTACACACCCATTATTGACAATATGCATATTTTTATCAAGCGTTGCTTTTGCTTAGAAACATTTGATTGTGCTCATGCGACAAAAGGTTATCCACTTTAAAATTTTGCTCACGATGCAATCCTACATCTAAGGAAACAGTATACAGATTCGGTGATGACATTTCCAATTAACTGAGAACTTTGCTCACGATTTCTAATCACATATGTTCAATCGTTATTAACGAATTGTTGAAGATTTCTGTTTTGAAATACAGGTTCATATATGTGAATTTTCCTTGCGTATTCGACAGCAACTATCTCTAGCCTTGCGCGATTTATATTTCTCACTTAACTGTGTTGGAGATGCAGTCAATATGATTACAAACAATGCATGAATTTAATTTTAATGTGGCGTATTGTACGTTTTATTAATGCATACATCCTAGTGATGGTCGGTCTCCAATAAATTCCGAACTTGACATGTACTGTGGAAAGTGTAATGAGGTTGACAATTCTGAATTGCTGAAAATACGTTGCGCCGGGCGTATTTACCAACAACATGCGAAGAAAAAAAGCATTAATCGACTGGGATACACGTTGTACAGACTGCCTATCATAGTTACTTAGAATATGTCAGTGGTCCGTCAACTCGCTTTCCTCGATCAAATGATTTTGTACTTATATTTCACGTCTAATAAGTAGGCACATCCAAATTCAGAAGCGATTTCACCTACTTACATTTTTACATAACGTGAAGAAAGCGGTAAACATTTGTAACCGGTACGTTCAGGGCTACTTGTTGCACATCAACAGCTGTGAAATAAACACGTTCATTTTCTAGATGTACTCCTAAGTGAACAGTTGGACTTCATTCATCTATGAGAAATGAAAGAATTCGGTATGCAGCTCAACTCGACGCAATGTCGGACGAAGCAATTAAATGAAAATCAATCGAAATCTTTGAAAATTCAATTTAACTTTGCGACGAATCTGTACGGAACCTTTCCACCAATATTCTTAGGCGTCTTTTTGGGGATTATAAATTCGCGTACATTTCCAATCAACTCCAAAAGGTGAATGGGATATGCAAAGTAGATAGGGTATTTAGGGAAATCTTTTAAAACGGGGTCTGGGATTTTCCACCACCAAATCCTTCTTTTCTAGCCAAAAGTGGATCGCCAAGGTGTATCCTTGGGAGAAACCGGTTTGTAGTAACCATATGCGATTTGCTTCCGCTCACAGAAAAAATTCCGTGTAGTAATACACTGCATTTCTGATATTCACTTTTTTTTTAAAAAAAAGCCCATGTTGTCTGGAAATATTACCAGGGTAGTTTCAACAGTAATCTTTACGATTTCTCGAATTCCCTTTGAAAAAAAAATTGAATCAAAATCAGATTTAAAAGGCTTTATGCATTTCTCAATGCAGTTCAATTTTTAAGTTGTTTTTTTCCAAAGCAAAGAATTATTATCATTTAAATACGAAGGTAAATTACATTAATTTTACAAATACAAGACATAAATGTCAAATTACACGTAGTTTTAATTTTTTGATGTACTAAGGAAAGTAATTATTTATCTAATCCCCCCCACACAGAAATTTCATTTATCTTTTTTTATTCTAAATATATTATTTGTTTTTATCTCTATCATGATCTTAATTTCTAAAGGAGATAATCACTCCTGTTTTTCGAAATATTCATATAATTTACTGAATTTTCCCTCCATTACATTTATTCATAGCTGATTAATTTTACTCAACAAAAAAAATTATTTCATACTGAGTTTTCTTTCGATGTGATAGTTAAAAGATATAATTTGGAAGCGAATATATACTTGCAGTACGGTATTTTTTATTTCACATTTTTCATTATTTTTATCTGTGTTTCCTACACTCCTCACTTAACTGTAACTGAGTGCGCGGTACTTTCCCGCCTTCCTACCCCAACGGAAACTTTGGAACCCCGTACCGGGACGTGACTTATGAATTCATCATGGATTGGTAACCTCTTGGCGAGGTAGGCACACCCTTGCAGCTTGGCGACAAAATACATTTCCGCGCATGCGCACTGTAATGTTTATGTTTACAGTTACATTTGCACTTGGTTTACTCGGAATATGTGTGTGCCTGAGCTAAATGCATGATAATCTCTTTAAGTCGCATTGCCATTAAGTTGAATTATTTCTTGTATCATTTTGTTCCTTTCCCATGATAACTATTTGTTTTGAATTTATTGTCATCCAACAATCTGATCGTCAAGTTAATAGAACAGTTAATATCTTTATTGGGGATTTAGAGCAACAAAGGCTATTATCCCAGATCATAAAGTTTTGCTTCGTGATTGTCCTGTAATTTTATGAAGTTCTGAAGATAAATTAGCTATCAAGTTATTTTCTAAGTTAACCGTGGTTTGAAGTTTTTTTTTTGTAGTTGAATTTTTTGAAGGTAGATGTAAAATTATTTTTAATTAAATATATGTTTCTCACAGTGCATTGTGTATTCCTATAAAACCCCTAAACATCTGTAGTCCACCAAGATTTTTTGTATAGATATAGTTCAACAACTTCTTGTATGAATAATATATTTTAAATTATTTATTGAAAATATTAGAAACCATCTTTGAAAATAATAGAACCATATTAGAAAATATATTCCACAATAGTTCCTTAGTAAGTTTGAACCTTTATAAATATTCTATAATTTAACTTCTAAAAACATTTAAATCAATGTTCTACATCAGATAGTAAGTCTGGCAGCTGTTAATTCTTTTTGTGTACTTTTATATAAATGAATAAGGTAAAGTGAATATATTTAAAGTATTTTATATTGAAATATACAAACTGCATATTAGTATATGCAACAAAATTTGTTTTTCTATGCAAATTATTTGTGAATAGTCTAGATCAGGTGTGGCCAACCTTTTTGGGAAGAGTTCCACTTTCTGACAAAAAAATAGTTTTGTGCACATGTCATTTCCAATTTTAAAATATAATAAATATGATAAAAGTACAAACATGTGGGTTTTATTGTTAATAATTTTTTACCAAGTAATTTATATTAGTGCTACTTCACTTTTGAAGATACTAATAAAATGATGTTGTTTTAAGTGCATATCCGCTAATTTTGAACACATTTTTGCTTTTATTATGTTCATAGAAAACATTTGTTCAGAAACATATGTTGATCCAAACCTACAGCAATATCTGGCAGCCAAATTGTGTAAATTTGGGGAATTAATTTTTGAAATTCAAAGTAATTCATATCACTTGCAGTTGAAATAAGTTCCTTATGTTCGCTTTTCAGTGTAGTATGGTGCTGTAGGTCAATAATTTCGATTTCAGGTGAGTAACAATTAACCTCTTGCAGAGAAAGTGAAAATGGGTCTGTTAAAAAATTAGCATTTTTTTTCATAATCTTGAAAATCACACCTAGAAACTGATTGAATCCTACAAAATGAATGTTAAATTTTTAAATCTGTCATAGCTCCGATCATAAGATAATGAATGGTAAGGTAGCTATAATGGAGTTTTTGGATGTGGGGAGGAGGGCTCAAAAATATATTCTACAAATAATAAACATTGTATAAAACTATAATAATTAATAAAAAAATTATTTATATAACTTAGCGTTTGTTTTTATTGCAAGGTATTTTTACATCTGGAATCATTTTTGAAGTCTGTGACTTAATGTCATCCGATCTATTTCCATGTATTGTTTTTGTCGTAGCATTCAAAGAGAAACATTTTTCATCTATATAATGTGAAACAAATGGCATTAGATGTTTCACAGCTCTTGGTACTTTAAGGATATTCTTTTCTAATGTCAGTCCAAAAGTGTATATCAACTTCACTAAATTTTATTTTCAATTGAGTGTCATTCGATACATCAATTTGCTGTTGTTTCTTTTATCAGGAGAGGTGTGTCTTGAAAGGGATTTTGGATTCAAGATAATTTTTGTTTTTGAACAGGAAGTATTCAAGAAATGTTTTTTGCATTTCTGGTAAATGTTGGACCAAACTGATTTTTACATTTTTATTGAGATTAATGTTGTGCTGTTTATTAACCCTCCAACTGGACAGCACGGCTTTTTCCACCCTACTAGAGAGGCTTCGAAAACGGACCACACTGAATTTTTCCTAAGGCCGGGGACTCACTAAAAATGAACCAAACAGATTTTTTCCCCTTCAAGTAATGTGTTCAAAACCGGTAAGGTGGTATTTTTCCGAATTCTTTTCCCCCTTTAAAGGTTTACGATCTTGAAAGATAATTAGAGACGGTCGGGGAGACACAATGGGCATTGAGGGGAAATTTTATGGTCACGGGGAGACCGGTTTCTTAGGAATCGTAAAATCTGGGAAGAATTTCTTTAAACCCTAAAGTGTACGGAAATAAATTGCAAGTCAACCAGTTGAGAATTCTCAATTTTTTACTTTACCTTAAAATTCTCAAATGGAATTAAGTTTTTATAATGTATGTCTAAGTTTTTAAAAATATCTGTAGTATTTAAATTCAAATTATATATTAAAACATTGAGGATAATTTACTGTTTCATTTTTTTTTATTTTAATCAATACTTTCAGGGATTTTTTTAAAAAATGATTATTTTGATGTGTCAAAAAATAAAAAAAAAGGTTCAAAATTTAAAATCTTTTAAAATTTCGGACACTTCTAAACATGAATAATTTTTAAGCTTCTGTATTACATTATTTGCAAAAAATTTATATGTATTGTTAAAAAAAACCCTATCTAAATCTTTCAGTTTTTCATAATTTTAAAGCCAGATATTCAGGGCATCTTACATAGAATCCCTTGTTTTGTATTGTTCAGATAACAAATTATATTTAAATTTTGAATGTCTGAACATTAATTTCATTCAAAGAGAATTTTAATTTCAAGTTTATATTTTTTAACTTGAATCTTCAAATAAAGAGTATTTAAAAGCATCTGGACAAATTTAGAGTTAACTTTTGCGCATATAAATAAATATAAAGATCCTTTTTAAATTGAAGTTAAAAAAAATATATATATTTATGCATAATCCCTCATCATTCATGTTCCATTAGTGGTTGACTGAAGAAAAGGTTATTAAAATTTGGACATTTTTATAATCTTAACCATGCAAAACTAGGAGTTTTGTATTAGCTCCACTAAAATTCTGCATTGGAATTTCGAAAAAGATATTTATGCGTGTCTCACATACTCAGTTGAAAAACATATATTTACCATAAATACTAATAATTCTTTGGAAATTTAAAATTATCATTAGATTAATTTTTAATATATATATACATATATATATATATATATATATATATATATATATATATATATATATATTCGACTTCTAATATTTTTTTCAAGTATTCCTTAAATTTCATATAATTTAATTAAGTGAGGGGATATTAAAGTCACTCTCTCTCTTCTCTACTCAACTTCTTGAGGGCTTTTGGCGATGGTCCTGTGGCCGGGGTATCAGGTGGTCAAGGTATCGAATCATGGTTGGCATGTCTCGAGTTCGAGCCCAGTGCCACAAAAGACCCGCCGTGTGGGGCAGCGATGCACGTTAAATCTATCGAGAGCTGAAATGTCCTCTCGTTGGTGTGGTGTGGTAGTTAGGAGAGGGGGTGTCAGCTCAGGTGTCGCCCTCGTCATTTGACCATTTTTCAAAATTACGAGGTCCATCACTAAAAGCCCTCGTGTAGCTGAACAGTGCGACGTTAATATTCAATCACTTGGCGACGGACCTCGTAATTTTAAACCATGGTCAAGTGACGAGGATGACGCTTGAGCATCGCTCCCTTACACGGCGGATCTTCAGTGGTGCTGGGGTCGAACTCATGACACGTCAGCTACGAGTTCGTTACTTTGACCATTAGGCTACCACGGCCTCACATGTGGTTGAAAACTGCATGTTATGAGTAAAAATATGCTGAAACATTTGATGAATTTATAATAGATTTTTGCATAGAAGATAGATGTGTGATATGCTAAAATGACAATATGTAAAAGTTATGAGAATATCGATGACAATTTTTGAAAAATTCAATTTAAGTTTCAGTCTGAAACTTATTCGTTTTTTTCGCATTTAATATTAAATAGTCGCGATAACAAATTAATAGTTTAACGCATTCATAGATTATAAAAAATAAAGGTATAAATGACATTGTTGGGAATAATAAGTTTTTATAGTTTTGAATTCAGACTTCTTTGCAGGAGTGTAGACTATTAAAAGGCTGATGTAGAAGTTAGAAAACTAATATTTAAAATATATGGAAAACAATATCTGCAATTCCCTGATCTTGACGAGCAGAGGACGGCATTTTTACTTAGTAGGGCAGAGTAAGCATAAGGTAGAAGCTTGTGGAGTAAGCAAACAGGCCTCTGCAGTTTTGGCAGGTAATGAACTCCCATTTGTTGCTTTCAGTAAGGAATATAAAAATAACAAATACAAAAATAAGTCATGTAAAATTTTATATATTTTAATAACAATGAATTGTGAACTTAATTTCCAATTCATTGTCACGAGTTGGCAGTAACTACGGTACTCTATCGACGTACTTCTTATATATATATATATATATATATATATATATATATATATATATATATATATATATATATATATGGCAGCCAAAAGCCAAGCAAGTCTTCGCGCGCAGGCGCAGCTAAGTGAAACAAAAACTGAAACTATGAGACTGTGAACCTTTAGAGAAAAACAGCAGGGAGAAACACAGAGGTGCGCGAGCAGGCGTTACCTTCTGCATATCATCGTCAAACTTATCTGTTAAAATAGCTACATTTTTAATTAACTTTTGTTAAGTTTTAAAATAAAATAGAAGAAAGACAAACGTCTTGGACCCCTTGTTGTCTCCCACAAATTATGGGGGTTCGGCCGGGATCGAAAAAATTTCGATTTTGAAACAAAGTCTGGACAATGAACAAAAGCGTCCGTGAAGGAGACGCTCCGCCATTTTTTGGAAACTTCGTTCAACCTGTGTAGAGGTTTGAACTCAGCATGAATACTCCGCCTGTGTAGAGGCCGGGATTTGGAAACTTCGTTCAACCTGTGTAGAGGTTTGAACTCAGCATAAATATTCCGCCTGTGTAGAGGTTGGAACTGTTGAATAAAATAACCTGTGTAGAGGTTATATTTTTCATCGAACCCTAAATATTCCGCCTGTGTAGAGGTTGGAACTATCGTCGAAAATTCCGCCTGTGTAGAGGTTGGAACTATCGTCGAAAATTCCGCCTGTGTAGAGGTTGGAAATATCACAAACACCTGCGAAGAGGTGTCAATTCGAACAATTTATCTGTTCAAGAACTATAGTTCAACTATATTACCTGCGAAGAGGTGAAATCAGTGAAATCAACGTTTTTCTTCAATTATTGGATACATCGTACGTGCGAGCAACAAGGGAGCTAGAAAAAAAAGGTAGGATCTTTCCATATTTTTTCTAAAATGTATAAAAACGCTCTTAAAGAGGATCTCATAAGAGTTGTTGAGAATCTAGACGGTACTGTGGAGAGTACGGACACCATAGTTAAACTAAAGACTAAAATTGAGAACAGTAGTACATTTGAAAGTGATCCAGATTTCGTTAAAACTTTAATTCAAAACTGTATAGATGAGAGGGTATCGCGAAACGAAAGGGATTTAGAAAAACAGAAAATTGAACTTGCTAAACTACAGTTAGCAAAATTAGAAAAAGAAGTCGAACTTCAAACGGCTAAAAATAAAGCATTAAGTTTAAATCCTGCAGCTAAAGTCGAAGAGAAACAGTTCGAAACTTTAAATAAGGAAACCGCAACTCATATTAGCATTCGAGAAGCAGAAGATTGGTTTAGGCCTATTGATTTAGCTAAAGAGTGCGATATTTATATTTCATCTAGAAGCGGATCACGTAAGGAAATTCCTATTACTTATGGATATACCCAAGACCCCTTTAAAAATAGATCACAAAACTTTAAACCAAAGATTAAAGAGAACTATCCCCAATATCTTGAAAGAGAAAATAAAAATTGCTATATATGCGGTGATTCATCTCATTACGCAAGAGACTGTGCGAAGCGTTTTAAACCTAAAGAATCTAACGACCACATCCATAATAGAATAAACGTGAATACTTTGAAAGTCGAGAGCGAAAAACAAAATAGCGTTGAGTCCGCAAATCTTCAATATGCAAGCATTTTTGTAGAAAATCAGCCCGTAACAGCCTTGATCGATTCAGGTTGCCAGATCCCAGTTTTAAATTCCTCACTAATTAGAGTGCAAACACCTTCCGAAGAAATCATAACATTAAGTTCATGTTTTGGCGAACAGCGAATGGTAGAAGTTAAACCCATAAATATTTCTCTTAATCAACACACTCCCGGTCTAAGTGTTCGAACGGCAATATCACCGACCTTGACCGAAGAATTTATTATACATCCCAGTGTATATGCTGAAATAAAGAAACTAGGCCACGCAAAGAGCGATGTTTTATTAAGTGAAAGTGGATCCTCTTTGGGTGTTCATTTTAATTCAAATGTATCTGTTTCAAATGTGATAGAAAACTCTAGTTATGATTTGCCACATGTTAAAAACTTTAATACTAGAAATGATTCGAGTTCTCTAATTAAGGATTATAAATGTAATAAAATTAAGAGTACTAAATTAAAATTGAGTATTGTAAGAGAAAAATGTTCTGATATAGTATTGTGTAAGAAAGCCAATGGTGCCATGAAAACGAGTTCCGTGGAATTTATCTCCCGATCTCCTACCCCTTCACCTATGAAGAGTAAACATCGTCGGTTTGTGTTGCTCCGAAGGATCTTTGAGCCCTGGCAGTGGAAACGGAGGAAAAAGAGAAATCGTTTTGAACAGACGTCCAGAACTCTAGAGAGGAAAATATCGATGCGTTCAACCAAAGATCAACTTGTTAAAAAAAACGTTCTTATGCCTGTGAAACACAATGTTTTCCTGTGGAACCTTCCGGATGTCGAAGAGATGCCTTCACATGATGGAGAAACTGTCTAGTTCAGCAGAATTATATGTTAAATCTTTGTATATTTGTCGTATAGTCCTTGTCTGTTCCGTCTTTTTTGTATGTTTCAGATTCTCCTCTGGTCTACATGGACGTACCGCTGCGCACAGCGTACAGTCAGGCTGGCCGATTGTGGCAGCCAAAGCCAAGCAGTCTTCGCGCGCAGGCGCAGCTAAGTGAAACAAAAACTGAAACTAGGAGACTGTGAACCTTTAGAGAAAAACAGCAGGGAGAAACACAGAGGTGCGCGAGCAGGCGTTACCTTCTGCATATCATATCGTCAAACTTATCTGTTAAAATAGCTACATTTTTAATTAATTTTTGTTAAGTTTTAAAATAAAATAGAAGAAAGACAAACGTCTTGGACCCCTTGTTGTCTCCCACCACACACACACATATATATATATATATAAATAAATATGTATTATTTATCAAAAACAAGAAATAATAGATAAAGAACATAACAAGAAATAGCATAATAAAAATTTAAAAGCAGAACATGAAGAACAAAATTATAGAGAAATAAAAGAACTACAAAAAAGCAGAACCTAGCGAGTCAGAAAGCAATTTCGGACTTAGGACCGAATAAGTGGGGTTAAACTAGTTTAAAGGCGCCAACCTTCCCCCTTTGCAACTCGGTAGGAAAACCAAATAAAATAAAATAAACAAAACTTCAGAGTATGGATAACTCAGAGAGCATGATAAAACCAATCACTACTATTATGTAACAAACTCTCCCAAAACTCTTAATGCAGAAAAATCACAAAATCACAAAATAATTATGTAAGAAAAGTAGAAAAATGCTAAAACAATTACATAAGAAAAGTATCATTCAAAAATTAATTTAAAAAAAATTCTTTACTCACAAAGCTTTTACGAAGAGAAACAAGCATCTTGCCATTAATGAAAGTCAATTATTCACTAAGATAAAAAATTCGAAAATACATAACCACATCTTTTGAGCTGACTTTTAAACCAGCCAGAAAAGACAAGTATAAAATGACGACAATCAAATATGGTAAAATTTGAATTGGTTGATTGTCAAAAATGTAAATTTGCTAGGCTCTAATTTGGTTGGTTGTCAACAATGTGTAAGATGTTCAAGATGTGTGTGGAAAAAATGTAAACTGTGATATGAGTGTTATGATATAATCTTCACAGCAAAACCACTAACATGCTGACTTTGAAAACTTATTGTTGTGTGGTGGATTTGGAATTCGAAGTAGCAAGCCAGTTAATGTATTTGTGATGAATATAAGATCTCAAGAAATTAAAAGGGTATTCATGATCTAAACAACATTGAAAAAATCTTTTATATTATTGTATTTATCTATTTTGTGGGTAGTTAAGTTATCATTTCTAAATAAAAAATTCAAAATGATATTTCTGTAAATTGATATATGTAAATTACTGTTCCATACGGGAATTTTAATTATATGGAACTTAAACGAATCTCTTTTGTCAAAAATGTTACTGACTACATTATTGTTAATAAGATGCAAGTCTAAATCCAAGAATTCCACCCTATTAGAGTTGAAGTTAGTTTTAAGGAGCTTGAGATAATCAGGGTAGAATATATATATATATATATATATATATATATATATATATATATATAAAAGTACGGTTGATAGAGTACCAATAATTTTAACGCAATTTTATATTTCGTTCTCGTAAACTTTACTCCTTTTAAAACATGTATTGACAAAATACTCTCCTTTTGTATATTTATAAAATTTTAAAAATATAATGGTTATCTTACCCAACATTTTAAATCAGGGGTGGCAACTGTGTAGCTAAGACGTGCCAAACCAATCTGTCAGTATCATTCAGCGTGCCACATAGTAGGAAATTTTTGAAATCCTTCGATTCTTACGGTAATATTTGCAGATTTAAAGAATAGAGGTAAATAATTTAGATTTACATTTTTATTTTATATTAATTATGGATCAATAAAATACATTTATTAACACAAAAATAAACAATATAAAATGTTACTATTTCTTCAACAAAGATAAAAAAAATTAAAAATGTATGTTTCCAACATATTTACTTAAATAAGAAATAGACAAAGTGAAATATAAATGATTCCCTTCATTATAGTTAAATAAAAATTGTAATGCGAATTAACTCTTTCACGAGTCTTCTTTCATATCGCAAAACCAGACACGATTCTGAGCATTCAGTTGTTAAACAATTTCTTTGCGGAGTCGAAATATTTTTCATATTAAGAAAGATTTTTTACTTTGATATGCCGAATCACATAAGTGGAAAGCAGAGTACATGCAATTTTCTTTTTTCAACAATTAAATCCCCTAGCAATAACACTCAATTATTTACAAAATAGCTGTAAATTTATCCTTAGAATTATCTTTCAGATTATTTTGTAGTTCCATAAATGTCCATAACTCAGAAGATGTTTGTAAAATAAGGTCTATTATCAACTTCCATCCACTCAAGAATTGACAAATTTGTAGAGTAGTGCTGAGTGCCACTAAGAATTGTACCACGTGCCACAGGTCCATAGATTGCCGACACGTTTTAAATGTTCTTATTAACTTACCATCTCCTATTCAAACACAATTTATATGATAAAAAAGGGTTTTCATTCATTTTGTAGGGAATTGTATTAGATTCAACCATAAGTAATTTTGTGTTTCAAATAAATTACGTTGTTTCGGGGATCCCCTTAGAGCAAAATGAAAGGAATTTGACATAATTATAGTAAGTTTCTCTAAAAGGGGAAACGTTCACTTTCAAAATACACTGCGTAAAGTGGTTTTAGGTGTACGAAGTTATATTCACTATTATTCCTAAAATAAATTTTGATATTTTGGTTTTCGTTAAGTTTTGAAGTTATTTCTTCAAATATACTTCTCCATTACATTTCTTTCAAACTTGCTATTTTCTTTTGCGGCCACGCTAGCCTGATGGTCGTGGTTATGAACTCGTGTCCAGTGTTCGAGCCCTGGTACCACAAAAGTTTAGCATTGAAGAGGAGCTGATGCACGTTAAACACGTCGAGGTCAAAAGTCCTCACGATGGTGTGATGTGGAAGTTTGTAAGGGGAGTTATCAGCTCAGGTATCGTCCTCGTCACTTAACCGCGGTTCAAAATTACGTAGTCGCTCGTCAGTAGCCACCGTGTTGACTTAGAATGCAATATAAACCCTTGACGTGTGCACTTGAGTTAATTCGAGTACGCTAAACAGTTCCAAATATGCACATTAGATATAATTCAAACGAGGTCGCATTTTATGCTGCTTTAATTTTCTCACTCAAATATCAGCGAGCGCCGTCTGCACTCGAGATATTTGACTGTTGTTTCTTATATTTACGGTTTAGTCGTTAAAACATCAAAAACTCGTTTTCAATGTAAAGACTGTAATGTTGGACTGTGTGCAGTGCCGTGTTTCGAAAAATATCACACTGTGACATTTCTGTAAACGACATGTATGTGTCTTTCTCATACTTCTTTGATATTTTTTGCAATTTATACCAGTTAAAGTTATTTTTTATTAAAGGTTTTTTGTAACTAATTGTAAATTGAATAAAAGCTTTTCTTACAATTATATGTATTTGAGGATGAAATCTGATGTACTTTATTCAGGAAATTTTTAGTAAATTTCATTTTCTTAGCCAACTTATTTCTTTTAAAACATGCATATTTGTGTATTATATAATTAAATTTCTAACTATCTAAAATTATGTCTGGCTTTTTTCTTTATTAAAATCTTTCAGGATTTTTTACAAATTATCTTGCCATTATTCATTATGTACTTAATAAGGAAAAATATATCTAAATATAAATAATTTATGTCCTAATAAACATATAATTGTTTTTAGCTACAGTTTGGAAAATGCATTGAAATTTGTATCGGGACAGGATTTTAACATATTATGAATGTGTTTTTGTGTGACTGCCACTATGTTATATATTTATCTTTCATTCTTTTTACAATATGAGTAGAAGTCGTAAATAGTTTGTCACAGTAAAATTAATTTTTGTTTTATATTCAAATTGTACTATTATATTGATTCTGAAAATAATAGGTTAGTTTGACAAGCCATTATTTCACAATTTTAAAGCATTGAACAGTTTTGAAATTTTTAAAACTTTTCTAAAATGTTAAATTATTAAAAATATTTAATTATTGTAAGTGATTAATATTTCTTAGATTATTGGAAACAAAAAGCATAAAATTTAAAATATATCTCTTTGTTGAATTTTAATAATTATTTTTATGGCTAAACCTGGAAAAACCCAACTTTTTTAAATATTAACATTAAGATATTTTTAAAAAATAACTAGAGCTCTCAGACCTAAATCCATATGAACTTTTATAGAACATATGTAAGGGAACATTTACAAGATATTTCAAGACTCTATCTTGAACAGGAAAAACGCCTTAGGGATTAGAAAACTATATCATCTTCAAAATTAAAAATCTGAGAAAAACATATTTAAAATTTGTAAAGGCATAAAAAAAATTCCATTGCCTGTAAAGCTTTAATTTTTCAATCTGTTATTATCCAACTTATGCTCTACATGAAAATTCTACTTGAAATAAATATGACTGAAATATCTTTTTTAATTCAAAATATTCTAAGACATAACATTAATAACAACTGTTAATTTGATCAATTATTCACTTTTATCAGAACCTTATATATTCACAAGAGCTTTAAATGCAAAATATTTATATAGAAATTAGTAGTTATACAAACGTAATCCAGAAATCACCAAGTTTGTTTTTTTCTCAGTTCCCCATCGTGGTAGTTAAGCAAGTTTAAGTTTTTGTAGCATGACTTTCAAATACTGCAATGTAGAACTACAATAGATTTATTATAATGTAGTTTGTGGTACATCAGGGAAATATTTAGTTCATCCTGCAACATTTGTATTCTGTAGTCTAATTGTAATATTACCTGAAAAAGCTGAATTTTAGATTTACCATTTTCAGTCATATTCCATCCCTTTGAAGTATTATTTATCACAGTAGCCTGCGTACATTTTGGTCATGACATTTTTCAAAAGGAAAAAAAATAATGAAAACAAAGTAAAGAGCTTTTAAATTATATAAACTATGTGTCAAAAAATATATTGGTCTTTAAATCAATCTTAATTAAGTAAATGTGAGAAAACTCAAAAACTTAAAAACATGAGCAAACAGAAATGATTTTAGAAACTAAAATTGTAGTTAATTACCGTTTCACACGAAATATTGGATTGTGTTAAAAATATTTTTAATTAATTCAATCTAGGAATGCAAAAATGCTTTAAAATGAAACCGAATTTAAAATCAAAACTCAGAAAATTAAAATTTCTTAAAACCTAATTGGTTTTTAGATCAGAAATTGAGCAAGTTTTCCAAATATATGAAATATATATTTGCAATAAATTGGGTGAACTCTCTGTTGGCCGTGAAGTGTAGAAAATGTCCATTTCACAATCCTCGCCCTAGGCCACAGCTGTGAATGAGAAACCTCCCGTTTCGAAGAACACAGAGACCGAAAAGCCATAAACCTTCCCCTGCAAAACCAATCGGGACCTCCTGCGGCGTTAACAGGGGAAAGCACTAAACAGCCATTCGTTTTTGAAGCAGTTCGCGAAATTTATCGGAGCATTTTTGGAGTAGCTAGCTTAAAAAAATGAGATCGCTTTCGAAGTGAAATTCAATTAGCGGGGCATCCAGTCAGAGGGTTAAAATACTATGCAAATCAGGAAACTGTTCAATATCATCTTTCAAAATTTCAATTTTACGTTGTACCTTGAAAATAATAATACTCGTCAATTGCAGTAATGTGTTAAGCTAAGTGAAATTGGTAAAAATACCTGCTACATATAGAACTCTCTAAATCCAAACTGCTTCATGTAATTTTGGAGCTAATTGAAGTTATAATTTCTATTAATTTTTACCAGTGAATTGCCTTTAAGAACTCAATCTTTAATAAAATTAAAATTTTGAATCTGCAAATTGTGATCATTTGTGAAACCCCTGTTAAAGTTCCAGAAATCCCAGGTTGAAGACCTTAAACTTTTTTTGACTCATTGAACCCTTAAAACTAAAAGATGTTTTCAGAGAACCCCATTCCACATTTATATGAATAAATCTAAATACATTAAAGTAATATTTAAAGTATATCAACATGTTACAAGTACTTTAAGTAAAGAAATTAAAAGGTATATTGTATTTTTATATTAAAAAATTTTACTTTACTCATTATTAATACTTGTCTACAAATTAATAATGGTCACTATGATAGCCTTCTAACTGCTTCATAAATGAAAATTCTTAAATTCCGTTACAAAGGGTTATTCAAATCTAATTCCTTTGAAAAAATTGTACTGGTTTAAACTCGATAACATTGTTTCCTTATAAATATTTCATGTAATAAATGAATTCATTAAAAAGAAATGTTTCTACATTTGTGCTTTTATATTTCTTAGTAGAATAAACTTTAATTTTTGGTGAAATAAGTTATTCATATACAAATTTACTACTGACATTTAGTTGCAAAATTATTTTATTTATAAAACATACTTTTTACATACAACAGATATGGACACAAAAAATTTTTATTACACAAGTACATGGATTTAATAAGCACAAATTTTAATGTTTTTGTGAAAAAATATGTAGTCAACAAATCATGGTTTGGATCACGATACTATTGATAGAAAAATAAATTTTTATTGACGCCAAAGCCTTAAATTCGTCCACAAGAAAGCACAGGGTACATTCTAGTTCAGACTGCAAAATAAGTAGCTTTTTGGGGGTTGGGTTTTTAGCCCTACCTAATTGCCCAGTCCTTTGATGCAATCATCAAGGTCAGGGTGCCCGGCTATACCCCCGGACGCTGTTTGAGTACAATATTGAGAGCAACCAGTGTACAAATGAGGATCAAATGACTAATACAAGGAAAGTTTGAGAACTCTTAAAGGGTAAATTACATTAAAACACAATCCCTGTGTTTAAATACTCGAGAGGAATGTTTAATTGTTTTTTTTGTACTTTGAGTTTAAAGTATGTTTCATAAATGGATACAAAACATTTTTAGCAATTTTTTAAGAAAAAATTAGATCAGCAATAGTTTAATGGTTTTTTATTTATCGACTAAAATTCTTTGTTAAACAGTTATTTGAAATAAATTTTTTAATTCCGTATTTTTGATAATTTTTTTATATTTATAACTGAAGAAAAAATGGACACATTAATTTGAAACATTATCAATGTCCTTTCCCATGAGATTTAGCATTGATTCTATTTAAATTAATATTAGAGCTGAGATTTCTTTTTCTTTTGATAGATTTTTTTTCTGCTTTCAGAGGACGGCCAGAAGGTATTTTACGGCTAGAACGTATAAGACTTTTACGTCTAGCAATAGAGGTTGGCTGAACTTTAATTTTTCCTTTGAAAATCCGTTTTTTAAATACATAAATACTTTTTAAATCTTGTGATGCTTGTATTTTTCCAAGAGTTTTTAATAACCTATCCCCAGATTCTTCAGTTAAATCTGCTATTTTAACAACATCTTCAATTCTTTTTAATTCATTTAATATTGCTTCTCTTTTATAATTAGTTATTTGTTGTGCTTTAATCATTTGTCCCTCATTAGTACTGCTTGCATTGTTGTCTGTCTCCTGCTCAACTGGCATTTCAAAAGCACTAGATTCTATTCTATCAGAGGAAAGTTCATTATTTTTAAAATAACAGAAGAAATCTTTTGGTGGGCATTTTGAACCTAAAGCTAAAAGAGCTAACTCGTGCTTACCTTCAGGAGTAACTGGTGGTGCATTTGGAAGACGTATTTTTTTCAACTCCATAAGTGCACATTGATGTTTACAAAATGCACCAGTTGATCCTGATGGGCGCGAGCATACACCTACATCTGTTTTAATGATGTATTTGTTTTCTCCACTTTTAATTTGAAATAAGTTTTTTGATAATTCTTGCACATCATGTTCTATAAAATTAGCGGACTTCTATCTAATTTTGTCATAAAGTAGAGTTACTGATAATCTTCTAGAAGAGGCAAATTCGAATAATTTTTTTGTAAAATAATCTTCCCAAATTCCTATGAAAAACTCACATAAGGCGATGACATTAAATGCTTGTGCGCGGCATAAAATGACGTCTTTCAAAATCCGTATGCTGGCTTCCGAAAAATTGTTTGTGTTATGATTTCTTGTGATGAGCTCCTTCCTGAAAAATAAAATCCATTCTTTTTTCCTCGCCAAAAAATTTGTACATCATTTTGTATAATCCGGATATTTTTCACACTTTGTTAGCAAATTTCTTTGAGCCTCCAGTAGGTTTGTTTCCGAGTCAGCATACAACATCACCTGTAAAATAACAGTAATTCAAAAAATGTTTGCAGAATGTAGAAATTAAAGTAATAATTTGAAGTAAGCATCAAACTCTAGATTAACTTGTGTGTTGAGAAAATTCCAATGTTAAATGCTTTCTAAATAGTTCAGGTTTGTAAAATATTTTGTTTAATGTGAAACTTCATAGATAATGTTTTTATTGTATAATTTTAAACATTTCCAGTAACAAATATTAAAACTCAAGAAATTAAGAATTGGTCTTGAAGTCACTAAAATGAATTATTTTTTTATTACTTTGCATCAATAACAAAATTAAGATTAATTGTGATAAATCAATTTGTAAATGTGTGATAGAAAAATTAGAAAAATGTTACTAAAAACTCCATAGCGGGTACTTAAAACTTTTTAGCTGAAGCGTTTGACATGACATTCGCCAAAAAGATCTTTGAAATTAACTAATTTAAAAAAATAATAAAATAGAATTAAAAAATATGTAATAAAAAAACTGTACAGCTTGAAAAAGTTTCATTAGCGTAGATTTTTCCTCTTGCACCAACATCTTGTGCGAAAAAAGCCAGCGCCATTCTGCTTGGGCAACGTGAAAATGGCATAACAATTGCTTTGCTTCAGGCCAAACTGCTGCCAATGCTCCTTTTTCTGCTGAAGAGTCATCACTCATAAAGACCTCTGGATACTATATTTTAAATAAAAAAAGGCAGTTTATAAATATATAGAAACACATGTATAAGAAAGATAATTTGTATGAAACACATGGCCCTTAAATATTGAAAATATTTAGAAACTTAGAAAGTATTCAATATTTACAAATAATTTCACAATTTGTTACAAAGTTGCAGAAACTAAAATATATATATATATATATATATAAAATAAGAAGGCCACCATCATTAAGAATTTTTTTGAACCAGGTAAAAAAAATAATTTATCTCATTCAATAGAAAAACAAAAGCTATAAGCAGAACTATTTATTTCACTATGTAATATAGTAAGTATACATAAGCAGATCATTTGTGAAAATATAATTTTAACAATGTGCATGTGCACAAATTAATAAAATGTAAATAAATATAATTTCAGCTTAGCATATACATGATAAATACATATTGTTCACTTTAATAAATATATTATATAATAATACTAAATCTAAAACCTCCTTACATCTTGTCCCCCAAAACATTGGGGAAAGTTCATTTTCAACAACTGAAACGCATTGATGAAATTCTGAAAAGATTGGGATGCATGAATCATAACTGCAAGTGGCAAAGCTCCAACTTTTGTCGCTGATAATAAGATGGTTATTGTTGAAGAGGATGCCTCACAACTTGAAGTTGAATCGATGAAAATTATTTCTTTAGATGAAAATAAATGATGATTTCTTTTCATCAGTGGTGTCACAAGCAAAACTGCCCAAAGATGACCCTCATGAACTTGAACAGTTGTGCCTGAATACAGATAAATTACTTTATATTAATACATGAAATAAAAGGTATGAAAATGAAATACTAAACAAAATATAAAAAGTATCACTTTTCCAATATTACTTGGAAAATAAATAAATAGCAGCAAATCTAAAAGGAAGTTTAAAAATATGTCACATAAGTTATTTGTTTACTACAGTATTTATGAATGCATTATTTTTTCTTGAAATATAATATTTTAGCTACCTCAGTTGACCTTCTTCAACAAGTTCTTAAAACAGATTACTAGTTGTTAATAAGCTAAAGTTACACCTTAAAAAGTTTGTAACCTATTGTTAACATGCAGTTCATGTGATTTAGTAACTTCATCTTTAACTTTAGATATTCTTAACTTTACTTTATTCTTAACTTTAGATATTCTTAGAAAAATTGTTATGAAAAACAATTTAAAAAATTTAACTTGAAAAATAAATGTTACTGATATAAAAAATAAACAGATAGCAAAATAGTAAAAAAGTAATTAAGTCAAATAAAAAAATTACTACCCATATTATGATTTAAACACCATTCCCCCCCTCCAAAAAATTAATTTTATAGAATCTTGTAAAATTTTTCGTAAGGTTTTACTTAGAATCATTTCAAATATGTTATGCAAATACTTTGCTTGTATGAAATAAAAGAGCATTCTGTGAGCCAACAAAAACAAAAGATAAAATATTTACAATAAAGAATTTGCACGTGAGAATAAATCAAACTAAAATTTACAATAAAGAATTTGCATGTGAGAATAAATCAAACTAAAATTTACAATAAAGAATTTGCATGTGAGAATAAATCAAACTAAAATTTACCAATTGATTCATAAAATGGAACCTTTTCTTTTAGTTTGTCAAATGGATTAATTGAACTGCCTAAGTTAGCATCCCTCCAACATTTATGTAAGTAATATATTTGATTATGAGTAGGATTTATTGAAGCATTAGCTAAACCCATGAAATTATCTTCTAATAAAATTTGTTTTCATGAAAGCGAATGGCTTCAATTGGTGACATCCCATCTGAAAAGTATTGGTAAAACTGTTGACAAACCTGGAAAAGTTGATACATTAATATTAATATAGTACTATTGCTATTTTTTTAAGATAAAGCTATTTTTTTAAATTAAAAATAAGTTACCTCATCATTAACTCTTAGCATCCTTAAGGTTTCTGCTGATGTTGTATTATCACTATGAAGTAATGATATTTTAACTTCACCTACCAATGGTATATCATATTTCAAATATTTATCTTTCTTTTTTTTTTGTGCCCTTGGTTATTTTTTTGACAACAATGCTCAGTTTGGCTTTACAGTCAGCATTTCTTCTCGCATTTCGTTTGTGTCGTTTTGAATTATGGCAAATCCAAGTTTTAGAAAATACAAATCTGAAATACAGAAATTTGTTCTAAGTTGCCACATAATTAAAAATATACATCTTTTTAGTCAATTTAATACACTTTTCCTAACATAGAAAAATATATGTCATTAAAATTTATAACATTCAGCAAATATAAACAGTTTCAAACCAGCAAAAACTAAAGTTAAATTCAATATTTTGACTTTTTTCTCCTGATAAATGCTAAAAATAATTTGACTTACTTCAGAAACTAATGAATGTCTTTTTTAGGTATCAAAGATGTACTTTCAAAACTAAATCAGGTATTTTTAATACATTAAAAATTATAGAGAAAACAAAACACTTTTATTATATAAACTCAAAAACTGTACAAAAAAAATTAAAACTATTATTTTGGTTAAGAATTCTTTGTTACCATTTTGCTGTAATGTAAATTTATCAAAAGTTTTTTCTCTCAATGTTATACTGTTAACTCTTACTATTTAACTCTTTCATGTGCTTAATTTTTGACAAAAATAATGCACTATAGGGAAATAACTACCAATATTTAAGATTAACCTCACAAAACTATAATTATTGAACAAAAGCTGGTACATGTTAATAATATTTAACAGTTTTTCAAATAAAAGGATGTCCAATGTTTTTAAAAAATAGGTGGTACATATTTCGTACCACCACACTTCAAGGAGCATGATAGTTCTGGAAACATGCTTTTTCCTTCCCTAGGCACAAGGGAACTTTACAGACATATAACTCATCCATTCTCTTATTTTATAGTTGGAAAACAAATTAATTTACTTCATCTCATACTGTTAGTCATCCTATATATTAAAACATTTTTAAGTTTTTCTTAAACTAATGTTGTAAGCCTAATTTAATTTAGTCCTAATTTACCTAATGTTAGTTTTAAAATTTTCAATATTGTATTCTATACATTATTTTATTTTACCTAGTTTTTAATTAGTTAATAAATATGAGAAGTGTATTAGTCATACTTATTTTTTTGATGAGCTCGAGTTTTTATGTACCACCACACAATAAACGAATAAGAATTGGTGGTACCAAGCATGAAAGATTTAAACAATAAGTGAAAACATAATGGAAAATTTAAATTTGATTTTATGTATTGTCTATCTATTGTCTTAGTCAGCATATTCGTACGGAATAAAAGCAAGTTATGTAGAGAAATGAGGGGTAAGAAAATTATAATTACCTTTGTGGATTTGGAGTACAGCCGTAAACAATCCAATTGGTGTTTGAAACAACAGAATAATGGTTTTTGAAATTTTCAGCTTCTTCTTCGTTTTCCAGATTTATTCTTAGCACAATCTTTTCGGGTGTGGATTTATCAGTATCTTCAATACAGTAAGGATAAAATTCCTGCAATTGAGATACAAATTTTTTTTGTACTATTTCTTGCTCGTGCTCCATTTTGTCTCGTTTCCAAACTACCGCTATGATGTTGATTCATGTGACGTCATGATCACATGATGATGAGAGCACGTGAATATGTTTTGGTTTGTCTCCCGCTTAACTCTAACCTAATAATTCTTTGTGTACTATTTTACTCTTGCTCTTTTACGTTATAACTCGATTACAGTAAAAGATCAGATAATTGTATAGGAAAAAATCTGTTTTTAATATCCCGGTAAAAAAATTCAAGTGTTTAGTTAACTTGATGAAGCGTAAGGATTTTAAACCATCTCCTCACTTATTATGCTCTGACCACTTTGAATAATCTTGTTTTCAATACCAAACATTTTTAGAAATCGTCACCAGCTCCATTCCTATACTATTTTTGTGTTCACAAAAGAAACTTCTGCTAAAAGGAATTTGGATAGATATCTACAGGAATGTAAATATTTTTTGTTTATTTTAAATTAAATTATATAGAGAACATACCTAAAAAAATAAAATATATTTAGTTAACTTAAATTTTAATTATTTTACTCATTTTCAGAGTAGTTAATAGATATTTCTGTATTAAATTATTTAAAATAAAAACACAAGAATCTAATATGTAACCCTACATGTCATATATTAAAACAAGTTTTTGTCTCTCTCTCTATACATATAATGTATTATATATATATATATATATGTATATATAGACAAATATGTATTACTATATAATTTTATTCTTTTGGGAAACAAATTTCGAAAATCATTCATTACAGAAATGAAAAAAATAACTTAATTTACTACAGGCTCATTTTTGTTCATACTTGAAGATAAATTAAAAATCATTTTCAAACATTAGAAATGCAAATTACCATTTACCTTTTGTAAAGTTATAAGTAAAAAAAATTATATATATATATGCAGCATTTTTAAAGCCTTTATTCGCAGCACCATTTTAGTAAAAAGATATTATTTATCGAGAATTTCATTCTGAATGTGGTAAAAAATTAAGTCATTAAATTTTTTTAATTAAATTGTGTATATTATGGAAGATAAATTGGTGTGTATATTTATTGAATATAAAAGTCCTGTTCTCTCCTGCATGGTCAAAATAATGTCATTTTTGAATTCATAATTCTTTTACACAAAAAAATTAAAATTATAAAATATTTGTGTGGTGTATGTATTTATTATGTAGCATAGAGATTTCTTAACACAACATCTGTTTTTCAGAATTTGACTGGTATAAATTTGTCACACAGGGGTGGGGTGGTGTACAATTTTTTTACTATGGATAACATTTATTGGTATTTACAGAAGGATTATCAAAATGTAAAATTCATTTTAATTTTGATAAGTTTTACATATAGACTATGTGACGAATCTATACGGAACTTTATCACTAACCTTCTGAACCGACCTTTTTAGGGAAATTTAATTCCCTACCTATTTCCAATCAACTCCAAAGAGCGGACAGGATTACTTGTTATGTAGATTGGATTCAGTATTTAAGTCAAACGAAATAGTAAAGTTAGGGCAGTAGGAGATAGACATTGAAAACATAGAGTTATAGTGATTTTGAATTGAAATATTGTTGTTGAAGATAAATTAAACACATGAAGAATTGAGATTCCGAGAGGTAAATATATGTTGAAGTTAAAATCTCTCTCAAGCTTTAAGAGTCGAATTAAAGTTAAATGTTCAATAAGAACATTATTAAATATAATTCTGGGATCTCTTATCGTGGTAATTTCTGCGTGATCATTATTTAATAAATTAATTAATTAGATCATTAATTAAATGAGTTAATATAAAGGATATTACCTTTAAAACCTCATAGTATTAAAATTACTGTTAATAAGTTTATTTGATTCTATTTGGAAAAATTAACCAAATAAAGAAAGTTATTTATAAAAATGGCTACTGGTTCAATTATGTCTCATAATTATTCTAGTTCTCAAAGTGAGGTCCCCAGAGACCATTACAATGGCGCCCAACGTATAAATCCCGAGAATAGAGTCGGATCCAGTTTTAGAATCATTCCGGAACAATATTTTTCGGGGATTGAGAACATAGATGATTTTTTGGAGAATATTGATCATAATCTCGCATATTATGAGATACCTGCACAACTGGCATGTGCTTACTTGAAAGGTCATCTCAAAGGACGGGCACTCCACTGCTTCGAAGTTCTAGGTTATAGAGTCATTGAAGATAAGACAACAGACTACGCGCACTTAAAACAGGCATTGTCGGAACAATTTCCCGTGGTCAGAAACAGGTCAGAACTAGAAACGCGATTTTATTCCTCATCACAAAGACGAGATCAACAGCCTTCAGACTTTATTTATGAATTGTTGAAAATTCATAAAATACTTAAACTAGAAATGTCGGAGGAAAAATTAATAGATCACGTCGTTAGTCGATTAGAACCTCAAATTTTGGATTATGTCGAAGTTAGACATCCACGAAATACTGCCAATCTCCTACAAATCGTTGATAAATACGAAGAACGTTTTATACATAGACAAATCAGAGGTTCGAGTGAGGGATTTAGAAGTTCAAGCCCTCATGAAAACAATCGTTTTAATACCCGGCATAGACAGGAAAATTGGAGGGAAAACAGAAATAATGAGAGATACGCCAATAATAGCCGACCACAAAGAGAATTTAATCGGTTCGAAAACCAAGGTTTCACAAATAATCGCAGATTCGAGGGTAGACGCCAAGGTGGACAATCGGATCAACCATTCCACAGTCAAGGCGGTCGACAAAGTGGGTCGAGAAATAGTTCATTTCGAGGTCAAAATGAACGAAGTAGAAATTTAAACTTTTAAGCGATCGATGTGAATATGGAGGTAATCGATCGCGGGGTACGGAAAATCCTCCAGTTTGGGATCATCGGCCTATCAGAGCATCCTCTATAAGAATGACCCCTGTCGAATTACCGTATGTCCCTATTCTATTAAATGAAACCTTTATTACCGCACTATGGGACACGGGAGCAGAGAAATCTTTTATTTCGGAGGAGGTATACCGCAATTATTTTTCATACCGACCTCGTCAAAAGACGAAAGACAGAGTCGTGACAGCACAAGGAGCCCCGTGCAATCATTTGGGTAGAGTCGAATTACAAATTAGAATCAGGGAATTTCAGAAACCCTGGGAATTCCATATACTTGATAACATGCAGTATCAGTGCATTTTAGGGATTGATTTTATGAAGGCGTCGCGATTAACATTAGATTTTGATCAGAAATCCTTAATCATTCCCGATCATCTGATCAAACAAACGCCTAAAGAGGAGAAACTCGTTGATATTGATCTCACAGAATCGAAACTTGATGACGAGCAACAGAGGCAATTAAAAGCCTTATTTAATAATTTTAAAGGGTTATTTTCCGATCAACCGGGATTAACGCATGTTGTATATCATGAGATAGATACTGGAGATAAAAGACCGGTAGTGTCGAGACCATACAAGTACGACAGGGTCAAACAAGGCATTATTGATTATCACATAGATAAGATGTTACGGGATGGTACAATTTGTCCTATTAATTCGCCCTATGCATCTCCAGTCGTATTAACTCGAAAGAACAATGACCTTCCTCCAGATTCTCCCGAGGCGTATCGTTTCGCGATCGATTATCGGAAACTAAATGCAATTACCAAATATCCTCGATATCCATTACCGGTTATTGATGACTTACTCACCAATATCCCTCACACCAACGTTATGTCCACTCTAGATCTCAGAAGTGGCTATTTTCAGTTGGCGATTAGTCCAAAGGACATAGAAAAAACAGCGTTTATCACTCGCAATGGCACTTTTGCATTCCTACGCATGCCTTTTGGTCTTTCTGGGGCGGCGCCTAATTTCCAAAGAGCTATCGATATAATCCTCCAACCTGTTATTGGGCGTTTCGTGTCAGTTTATATGGATGATGTTATTATTACATCTCCATCGTTCAAAGACCATCTTGATCATTTAACTCAGGTTTTTACCTTATTACGAGACGCAGGGCTAACATTAAATAAAGAAAAATGTCACTTCGCTCGTGACAAACTCAAATATTTAGGCCTGATTATTAGTAAAGAAGGAATCGAAACTGACAATAAGAAAATTCGAGCAATTACGGAAATGAAACCTCCCAAAAATAATAGAGAAGTGTCAAAATTTTTAGGGATGACGGGTTGGTACCAAAAATTTATTCCGCGATACGCAGATATATGCGAACCATTGTACCAATTAAAGAAAAAGGGGGCGAAGTTTAACTGGTCGGGAGAAGCACAGGATTCTTTTGATCAGATCAAACGCACACTAACAGAGGCACCGATTTTGCAATTACCAAATTTTCTGAACAGTTCAATTTATTCACTGATGCAAGTGGGGTCGGAATTGGTGCTGTGCTTCAGCAAAATCAAAAACCTATTGCTTTCGCGTCTCGAACCCTTAATAAAGCAGAACGTAATTATACGGTTACCGAAAGAGAATGTTTGGCGGTAATTTGAGCTCTAAATAAGTTTAAAACTTATTTTGGACCCCTACCTGTGAAAGTGATTACAGATCACGCAGCGTTAACGAAGTTAACCAATGGTAAGAATTTATCAAGTAGGATGATCCGATGGGCATTGAAATTGTCAGAGTTTAACATAGAATGGGAACACAGACCTGGTGTTCAAAACGTGGTCGCAGATCTTTTATCAAGAAATCCAGTAGACAGTGTCGAGGGGTCGCAAATTTCGTGCGCAGCTCTTAGAGCCCTCACAATAAATTCCCGTGAACAATTCATTAAGGAACAGAGGGAAGATCCTGAATTAGGACATATTTATCGATACTTAGAAAACCCTGATGACGGTTCTGTTAATGCGACGGTATGCGAGAGTTGGTCCCAGGACTTCAAGTTAATAAATGGTCTCCTCTTTTACGCGAAGTATTTTTCTAATCTGGGAGAACTAAGAGTTTATATTCCTGGTTCTCTTCGAAAAGATATAATGAAAGAATTTCATGATCTGCCATTGGCAGGACATCTCGGAAAGAGGAAGACATATCTTAAACTTCGTGACACGTGCTATTTTCCATTTATGAGAAAATATATATTTGAATATGTTTCAACCTGTGACCGGTGTCAAAAGTTTAATTATAAAAACGCGCTACCAGCTGGTCGTTTAATGCCTATAGTTTCGAAATATCCAAATGAAATTGTAACACTAGACTTAGTAGGCCCCTACCCCGCATCCCGACCCGAGAGATATAAATTCATATTAGTTATAACTGACCACTTCACTAAGTGGTGTGAGCTGATTCCTCTTCGTAAAGCTTCAGCCCAGACAATAGCTAATGCCTTTTTTAATAACTATATAGCGCGTTACGGAGCTCCGATTTCTTTGATAAGTGATAACGGCCCCCAATTTATTTCTGACGTGTTTGAACATCTCAGTCACAGGTTGGACATCAAACATATGAAAACGGTAACGTACAGACCACAGTCTAATCTCACGGAGAGAGTGAATAGAAATTTAGTTCAAATGATAGCTTCTTTTGTTGAAGAAAATCATGAAAACTGGAACCAATTTCTACACGAGTTCGCTTTCGCATTGCGCACGGCAGTAAATGAGACGACAAATAAAACTCCATCTGAGTTGTTTTTAGAAGGAAAATCATAACTCCGTTTAGCAAGCTCATAAATGTTACGGAGGATGCGAAATATGTTGGTAGTAACATCGAAAGATTATTCGATGAGGCAAGACGAAATATGCAAAAAAAGCATAAGTCTTGGGAAAAACATTACAATCTCAGAAGGAGGGATGTTCACATCAAAGTGAACGATTTGGTTTTTACTTCAAACACATTTCTTAAGTGCTGCGGGTAGGAAACAGGTGGGAAAATTTATGCCTAAGTTTGAAGGTCCCTATAAGGTTTTAGAAATAAAAGGAAATAATTTAGTTATTTGGAAAAACGGAAGAAATATAACTGTTAATATTGATCAGGTTCGAGTGTACCGACCTCGTCAGTCAGACACGATTAGTTCGGATAGTCCGATAGAAACTCTATATGACGAACAAGAAGTTAGTCATGGGTCAAATAGATCACATCAAGGACAATTTAAAGAGCATAGGAAAACATCTAGTCAGGAAAGTGAGGGGTGTAGATCACGGCAGAGTAACACCACACGAGAGATCCCCAGAAATAAACGTAAAATTAATAGTACTGCGTCGAAGGACCCAGCTATAAAAAGATCCAAGATATGTAGGAAAAGATCCCGACAAGGATCTGATCATCAGGACCAGAAAAGACACGCTCCTGAGCAAAGGCAAGGAGTCAAGAGGTCGATCCCTTCCTCGATCTCGTCCAGGACTTACAAATTTAAGAGACCTAATACCTCTTCACCAAGAGTACAGTCCATTGCAGGTCCATCAAAGTTGCCTGATCGCAGAACTGCTACGACTACAAGTAGATCCCGAATGGAAGTTAGTAGACGTGATAACCAGACCCATCAGACCAGAGCGACAACGAGAAGACGCAACGAACAAGCGGGGAAACCAGTCCGGTCGAATCAAACCAATACAAGCAGACCTTGCCCATACTATCTACGGAGCCGTATACAAGAAAAAGACAGAAACCATGAGGACCTCAACAACATCGAAATCAACGGCATACCTGGCAGCATATTCCGCAGAAGAAGCCTCAGTATGAAAGCGTTAAATGGAGATCCAGTGCATAGGATTTAACAGTCAAAATCCAGGTTGTATTGTTTCTTTATCTTCGCGGTACGAACAAATGAAGAATTTTTGCAATTAAAGCAAGTCACGGGCGGACTCTAAAATTAAGAAGACTGACAAAAGTGGACACTACATTGTGTGTGTTTTTTTTCTATAACAGAAAAAAACGACTTTTGTGTTACTTTTTGTATTTTGGAGAAAACATCTGTAAATTTTGCATTTGTTTACTTCGATGTATGACTTCGCTAAGATGCGACAATTCATTTAGTTGTTTGTGTTATTTGTTTATTACAAAATGATTATTATTATATGCTATGTATGTTTCTATGTATGTTTTGTTTCACATCTGGTGCCTTGGAGCGCGGCGAAGTTAGATAGGATTAACCATTAACACTAACTAGCGCAACAAATTTTTCGAATGAGAAGGCAAAGGAACCAGATATTTATTGTATGACATTCATGTAACAAATGTATAACTTCATGTCTGCTTTTACCTACTTCTCAAATGGATATAAATCTTTCAGGGTAGCTGACCCTGAAGTCTTCGATGTTCCAGTGCCACAGAAGATTGTATTGTATTTTTTTGTATAATATATAAGTCATACTCTATGGGGCTGGTTTTTTGCCACCACTAGGGTGGTTTTTCCCACGCCCCCTTGCCGAATGGATAGAGTGCAGGGATTAATTTAAACTTGTAAAATATTATGAGGTTTGTCAATTAATTCTAAATCGTAATTTTATCCTTTTTCATTACGGAAGATGTTTCAATAATATACAGTTAGAAATTAATATCGTCGGTACTGTAAGACAAAGATAGGATTTACGTAATTTATTTTCAGGACATTTGAGTCCTTCGAATAAATCCCGTTTTCTTTTGGAGGGGTTGTGACGAATCTATACGGAACTTTATCACTAACCTTCTGAACCGACCTTTTTAGGGAAATTTAATTCCCTACCTATTTCCAATCAACTCCAAAGAGCGGACAGGATTACTTGTTATGTAGATTGGATTCAGTATTTAAGTCAAACGAAATAGTAAAGTTAGGGCAGTAGGAGATAGACATTGAAAACATAGAGTTATAGTGATTTTGAATTGAAATATTGTTGTTGAAGATAAATTAAACACATGAAGAATTGAGATTCCGAGAGGTAAATATATGTTGAAGTTAAAATCTCTCTCAAGCTTTAAGAGTCGAATTAAAGTTAAATGTTCAATAAGAACATTATTAAATATAATTCTGGGATCTCTTATCGTGGTAATTTCTGCGTGATCATTATTTAATAAATTAATTAATTAGATCATTAGTTAAATGAATTAATATAAAGGATATTACCTTTAAAACCTCATAGTATTAAAATTACTGTTAATAAGTTTATTTGATTCTATTTGGAAAAATTAACCAAATAAAGAAAGTTATTTATAAAAATGGCTACTGGTTCAATTATGTCTCATAATTATTCTAGTTCTCAAAGTGAGGTCCCCAGAGACCATTACAACTATACACATATTATTGAAGTATAACACAGTTTATTGAAGAAATCTATGCAACCCCAGCTGAAATGTATTAAGCATAAGAATACTCTGGATTTTAATTTTTACATAAGTATTCAAGTCTAAAAGGTTCATCTGTATTGATACTATCCTGCTTATAAATTTAAGTACTGAATAAATTTGTTGTATTGAGTTATTTACAAATATTGACCCAAGAAGTGTTCTTAGATGAGTTCTATGATATTTATCAGTAATTAAGATCATGAAACCAAACATGATTTTACATATAAACATATTACATATACATATTACATATAAATATATAAACAAACACTGTAAGAAGCTACCAGCTTCGCACACTAACACCTAATGACAAATATACTAAACTGAAACAAAAATTATGCTAAAAAATTACGAAAAATACTTCATACCTAATTATTAAACAAGGATAACGCAAAAATATAATAAAAATAAATAAAATTTCAGAAATAAGCTTCACACACAAGAAGTAAACATATCAAGCATACGAAATTTACACACTGATTCAAAACGTGGGGATATGTTGCTATCCTCGTCACGTGATTTCGCCTAGGCGTCTCAATGTCTGTGAATCAACCTCTGCGATACGGGGGCAGAGCGCATGCGTGGAAATGTATTCTGTCGTCAAGCTGAAAGGGTGTGCCAATCTCGCCAAGAGGTTCCCAATCCATGAAGAATTCATAAGTCGCTACCGGGACATTCTAAAAATTGGAAACGCAACGGACAGACGCAAGGTCTTGTCCGCATGAATCCGCAGCACCTTCAAGGGTGTAATTTTCATTTAACCGCATTATTACCTTTTAGTGTAAACTTTAACTGTAAATATTTATTTTCTTGTAATATAAACATAAGTATTATCTCCATCTTTGGCTGTTATTCGAACTCAACCAACGGCAGCATTTTGGAGGCACCGCCGAGATCGTCAACGATTCACAGAAACAAGAGATAAGGACTATTTTATATTTTCATTCAACGTTTGGTTTTGGTTTCTCTTACTGATTCATTCCGTCCATATTTCGTTTTATCAACTATAATGGACGCCGAAACGGCTAAAGTGCTTCGCGGCAGAGCGAAGGCTGCACTTACAAGAACTAAAAATTTCATTGATAAAGATGATCAAGCTTTTGACAAAAATGATACACGCAACAAGTTAGAGAAACTTGAATTAACTTGTACGGAATTTGATAAAGCGGATGCTGCTTTACCTATCGAATCCTCTGAAATGGAAGAATTCGAAACAAAATATAACGAAACCAAAGCCAAGCTACAGAATATCTTAGAAAATTTATCTGTGAGAACATATGTATATAATGATAATTCTGATGTCTTTGAAAATGTCTCAAATATGAAATCTAGAAATTTTAAGTTACCAAAAATTAATATTGAGTGTTTTTCTGGTGATTATAAAGATTGGCCTTCATTTAAAGATTTATATGTATCATTAGTACATGATAATATATGTTTATCAAATATACAAAAATTTCAATATCTTAGAGGTTTATTGCTGTCAGAACCAGCAAATATAATTAAGCAAATTCCTATTACTGAAACTGCTTATAACGAGGCTTGGGAAAAATTATTAGCTCGTTATGATAAAAAGAAGCAAATAATTTTTTCACTTCTTAAAACATTCATGGAACAACCTTCTTTTAACGATGCTAATTCTAGCAACTTACGCAACATAGCAGATACTTCCGACGAAGTAATAAGAGGTCTTAAATCTATTGATACTAAAGCAGACTCTAGAGATGTATGGTTGATTTACATTTTGTTACAAAAGGTTGATCCTAAAACGCGCCAAGAATGGGCGCAATTTTCAAATAATATTGATTTTCTCACATTTGAAGCATTTATAGAATTCTTAAATAACAGATGTACATACTTAGAACTATATAATGAAAATGTTACTTATGAAAAACAACCTTATATTAATAAATCGAAATTTAACAATAGTTTAAAATGTTCTTGTTGTAAAATGAATCATCTTGTTTTCAAATGTTCTAAATTTAAAGAAATGTCTGTTAAAGAGCGTAAACAACTGGTTAATAAACAAAAATTATGTATGAACTGTTTATCTGATAACCATACTGAGTCACATTGTAATTCAACTTTTACTTGCCACTTTTGTAAGAAAAGGCATCATTCGCTATTACATGATAATAATTTTAAAAATTACGCAATGTCAGCAAATAAATTTCATCGTGCTGAAGGTCAAAAGCAGACAGGAAATGATACTAATCAAAACAAAGAAGTTACAGCTTCCGTGAACTCTATACAAACATGTTTTTCTTTATTACCAACTTTAAGCGTTAACATTAAAAATATTTTGGGGGAGAACTGTCAAGTTCGAGTTATGGCGGACAGCGGAAGTGAATCAACATTCATTTCGGAAAAATGTTTAATACTGCTAGGCCTGAAAAGAAAAAAACGATAGATTTCAAATTAAAGGATTGCAAGATTCTAAAATCGCTATGACTAGAGGGTGTGTTGAAATAGATTTAGTATCGTTACATGACCCCAAGGTCAAACTACCAGTTAAAGCATATATTTTGGAAAAACTAACTGCTCCGTTACCAACGGAAAAAATAAATGAAACACATTTCTCTCATTTAAAGTGCCTGCTTAGCGGATCCGAAATTTTTTTTTATCCCAAACAATATCGATAGGATTCTCGGATCTGACTACTTTTTTTCTATTTTGCTTCCTGGGCAAATTACTTGCTCTCATAGTAATTTAATCGCTCAAAATTCCATTTTTGGTTTCCTAATTTCAGGCAAATTAACTGATTCTTTAAACTCAAATTCAATGCTAAATCTTTACATTAATGGTACAAATATTGACAATCAATTAAAGCAATTTTGGGAATTAGAAGAAATTCCTAACGTAAAATATGAAATATTAACTTCTGAAGAGCAATTTGTGGAAACACATTTTCAAAATACTTATGCATGTAATTCCGAAGGACGCTTTGTCTTAAAACTCCCATTTTATGAATCAAATTCAGAATTGGGAGACTCAAAACCCGCAGCAATTTCTCGCATATTAGCAATGGAGCGGAAATTTAAAAATAACCCAGATTTTGAAAAACAATACAAAGAATTCATGAACGAATACGAATCGCTAGGTCACATGAGCTTAGTAAATTCCAGATCCCATACTTCCAAAGATCAGAATTTTTTACCGCATCACGCCGTTATCAAACCATCCAGTACTACAACAAAGTTAAGAGTAGTTTTTGACGCATCTCTCTCTCTCTCTCTCTCTTGCAAAACTACAAATGGTACGTCATTAAATTCTCTGCTAGGAGTAGGTCCCAAATTACAAAGGGATATTTTTGAAATATTGCTTAATTTTAGAATTCCTAGAATTGTATTTACAGCGGACATTGAAAAAATGTACCGTCAAATTTTAGTAGCTGATGAAGATCAGAAATACCAACAAATTCTTTGGAGAAATAACTCTAATGAAAACATTCGCACATACAAGCTAAAAACTGTCATCTACGGTTTAGCCTCAGCTTCCTTTTTGGCCACTAGGTGTATTAAGCAAATCGCTCTCGATAATAAAGATAATCCCAACTTATCCCGAACTTTACAGGAAGATATTTATATGGATGATTTACTATCAGGATCAGATACGTCAAATAATGCAATCTCCATTTGCAAGGACATTGCTTATGTTTTGAGTACTCGCGGATTTCATTTAAGAAAATGGAATTCTAATTCCACCGAATTTCTCGCTCAATTTTCAGAACATAGTTCTCATGATACACGAGTTGAATTTTCTAAAGATTCTAATGAAAGTTCCAAAGTATTAGGCTTATTTTGGAATTCATCCAATGACACTTTTGGTTTCCAACCATCGCTTGAGCTTACACCACCACTCACAAAGAGAACGTATTTTATCTGAATCTTGCAAAATTTTCGATCCTTTAGGACTTCTTTCACCTTGTACAGTATTCATGAAGATTTTTTATCAAAAACTTTGGCTTACAAAAACAGATTGGGATTCTCCCATTCCACAACAATTAACAAAGGATTGGCTTAAGTTTCAAAAGGCCTTTAATGCAATCAACTACCCCACTGTTCCTAGATGGGTCATCCTTACAGCAGACAACACAGTAGAATTGCATGGTTTTTCAGATGCTTCTTCATTAGCTTATGCTGCTGCAATCTACTGTCGGCAGATACACAACGGCGAAATAAAGGTTCAACTACTTGTATCAAAAACTAAAGTAGCCTCTGTCAAACAAGTTTCCATTCCTCGATTGGAGTTGTGTGGTGCACATTTACTATCCAAGCTATTTAAATCGGTCTTACGGACATTAAAACATTATACCTTTGATGTATTCGCTTGGATGGATTCTAAAATAGTTCTCTCCTGGCTGTCTAGTCCCCCTCGCAAATGGAAAACTTTCGTAGCAAATAGAACATCTGAAATTATGGAAGTTCTACCTACAAAGCATTGGAGACATGTGCCTTCTAAGGAAAATCCCGCAGATATTGCATCCCTAGGTATTGATCCTAAATGCTTACCAGATTGCAAGTTATGGTGGCAAGGACCACCCTGGCTAAGGCTAGAAACTTCTAGTTGGCCCAAGGCTGAATCCAGTTGCGATGAGGCTTCGGATGAGGTAAAAGCGGAACAAAAATCAGTCTCCATCTTCAATCTGTTTACTCACACATCAAATGATGTAATTCATGGTTTATTCGAACATTACTCTTCACTCACCAAAATAATTCGCATTTTTGCTTATTGCCAAAGATTTATTAAAAACTGTAAAAAGATAGCATCTCAAGGATCATCGATCAGTTCATCCCATATTAATACTACTTCACTTACCTTTCGGAAACCAAAACCGCTGAAGAAACCATCATTCGTTGGGTTCAAGGTTTCTACTTTCAGGAAGAAATACGAAGCATTAAGAAACAGATTTCTCTGCCACCCAAAAGTCCATAACGTTCCCTCCATCCATTCATAGATGAACATGGTTTAGTACGGGTGGGAGGGAGATTGCAAAATTCCCAGCTTCGATTCAATTCCAAGCATCTATCATACTTCCTTCTCAGCACCGTATTAGTGAACTCCTTATCAAGGAACAACACATCGCTCATTTACATGCTGGGCCGACTTTGTTAGCTCACGTTCTTCGACAGTCCCATTGGATCGTAGGAAGTAGAAAATTAATTAACAAATGTATTGGAAAATGCTTAAAGTGTAACAAATTCAAAACATCCACCACAACACCACAACTGATGGGCAATTTACCAAAACACCGTGTCCCGCTGGAGAGACCTTTCTTCAGTTGCGGTATTGATTATGCTGGTCCTGTACTGATTAAATGCAACAAAGGTCGAGGGACTAAATCTACAAAGGGTTACATTGCTTTATTTGTATGTGTTTAGTTTGCACCGATTCATTTACACACATTAATTAAAAATCTCTAAAAGATTAATTACACCACACACAAAATGGCGAGACTAAGATAAAAGGAATTTTATTAGAGCGTTCTCCATACGCTCTCTTCTTACTCTGTCTACACATACACTGTTTTCACTGTTTTTTCACACACTAGCGCCCTCTCGCGACAAATATGCACCTGTTGTTGTGGGCGTCACAAGAACCATTTGTTCAACACTGAACATCCACCCCCGGGTTGAATGACACATTCAACAACTTTCACATAACACAATAATGCACAAAACCAATGATACACATAATACAAAGACAATAATACACAATACAGAAAACACTAATACTCAATAAGTAATCGTTCAATACACAAAAGATAAAGTACTCAAACACACAAAATTGAATTGAAAAAATACACAAATTTGAAATTTTCACATACATTATTCACTTGAAAAAGGTAAAATACAAAGTTTAGTTATTGGACGTTTAAAAATTCCATTTTTAGTTTTCACTAAAACTACTCGAATTTTATTATCTTTACCATGATACACTTCAAGAATTCTACCAAGAGGCCATTTACACACGGGTAAATTATCCTCTTTCAGAATTACCATATCATGTATTTTTACATTATTCTTTTCAAAATACCATTTATTTCGATTTTGAAGTGTACTCAAATAATTATTTGACCAACGTTTCCAAATATGTTGCACAATTTTTGTTTGTTTTTGCCACACTTTTAACCTATTATCAGACACTTGAGTTAAACTGGGCTCCGCAATGGCTGTGATGGGACGACCAACTAGGAAATGACCAGGAGTCAAAGCGTCAAAATCGCCAGGGTCACACAAGGGGTAGAGGGGACGTGAATTGAGAACTCCCTCAATTTGGTTAAGAATGGTTAGAAATTCTTCGTATGTAAATCTTAAATTACCAATTACACGCCTGAGGTGATATTTGACGGCCTTCACTCCAGCCTCCCACAGGCCTCCGTGATTTGGAGCTCTTGGGGGAATAAAGCTCCACTCAACACGTTCTTCACACAAAAATTTACTCAAATTACTAACACAATTACTCATAATTTCTCTAAGTCTTTTTTAACTCTAACTGTGTGCCAACAAAATTGGTAGCGTTGTCTGAAAATATACGCTCCGATTTTCCTCGTCTGCTAAAAAATCGCTTTAACGCTGCAATAAAAGCCTCACTAGATAAATCAGTAACTATTTCGAGGTGACACGCCTTTGTCACCATACACACAAAAATGCACACATAGACTTTATTTAAAACTCCCTTTCTTTGATTAGGATATTTAATCCAGAAATGTCCACAAAAATCTATTTCCACCTTGTTAAAGGGAAAACTCTGAGAAATTCTCTCGGCTGGTAATTGACCCATAATTTGTGAACAAGTAACGGGTTTTGCCTTAAAACAAATTATACAGTTATTTACAAGTTTTCTACACATATTACGACCATTTAATGGCCAGAACCTTTGTCTAACAATAGACAGTAAGGTTTGTGGACCAACATGCAAATGTCTCTTGTGAGTCATTTCAAGAACTAAATTTGTTAATCTGTGATTATTAGGAAGAATTATCTGGTTTTTTTTATCCAAACACAATTTACTGTGGGCCAGTCTACCTCCTACTCGGAGTACATTTTCGGAATCTAAGAATGGTGAGAGATTTCTAATCTTACTTTGAGGGTTAACCATACCCTTACAGGACAAATCTTTTATTTCCGAGTTGAATTCCATTTGCTGGACCAGCTTCACAAGGGTAATTTCAGCTCGTTGAATTTCACACATCCTTAGTGGCCCAATTTGTTTGTTGGAGGGCCTTTTGCAATTATTGATGAACCTGTAAATATAACTGAAAATACACAAATTTTTCTGAAAATTATTAGATACAGAGAGGATATGGTTCAAAAGGTTGTTGTCTAAAATCACAGTCAAAGTTTTTCTCTCAGTAGGTTTTAATTCCTCCAAATAGGCACTTTCATCACTAAGTAGCACATTGTCGCTCACAGGAACAGTATTTCCTTCTTGTAGGAAACTCGGTCCTTTCCACCACTTTTCACAGTTTATCAGTGAATCAGCACTGATGCCTCTCGTTAGAAGATCTGATGGATTGTCCTTTCCAGGACAATGACGCCATGAATCTTTGTCTGTGAAAGATCGTATCTCTTTCACTCGGTTGGCGACGAAAACCTTCCATCTGTTGCTTGAATCCAACTCAAGGCTATAGTCGAATCTGTCCAAAAGTAGTTGGTTGTAGATATTTTCTCATTGAGAACACGTGAGACTTCCTTCGCCAACCTTGCAGCAAGCAACGCTCCCATTAGCTCCAAACGTGGAAGGGTTAATACCTTTAGAGGAGCCACTCGGCTTTTGGAAGCTAAAAGATGTACCGAGATTTTGTCAAAGGTTCTCAATCTAACATACGAAACAGCTCCATATGCCTTAATACTAGCATCTGAGAACGTATGTATTTCACACTCCGGACAGTTCACACTATCACATTGCAGGGCATATCGAGGAATCTGAAGTTCACATAAGAAAGACGCTTCCGAACACCATTGTTCAAACTTCTCTCTAATATCAGGCAGCAACTCTTCGTCCCAGTCCGTTTTTCTCTGCCATATTTCTTGGAACAAAATTTTAAATCTTATGGTGAAGGGGGACGCAAATCCCAAGGGATCAAATATCCTGCCTGCAGCCATCAACAAAAATCGTTTAGTGTTCTTTCTTTTTTTTTTGAAGGAAGTCTAAGAGACTGGTCAGACGAAGACTGAGATAGTCTTTTGAGGATGCCATAAAAGCCCCAAAACACGATGTGGATGGTTCACGAAATCGTTCATATTTAAATGATCAAAATGTTCCAACTGCCATTGCTTCATTAACTCACAGTCATTTGAAATCCACTTCCGCAGGTTCATTCCTGCTTCACTCATGATTTTTGCCGCCTTGCTCGACAAATCGAATGCTGATTTTGCATCATCTTCACCAGTGACGAGATCGTCCACATAAAAGCAATGATCAAGTGTCCGCACAGTATCAGGATATTTTTCCATGTACTTCCCTATATGCGTCTTAATCGTTGCAGCCAAAAGAAACGGAGACGCGTTCACGCCAAAAGAACTCGATTAAATCTGTACACCTGCACACCATTTTCGCCGTCATCTATAAGGAACCGTACTACATCTCTATCCTTTGGAGCCAAGGAAATTTGAAGAAACGCTTTTTCCACATCAGCTAAAACAGCTATTTTGTTCGAACGGAAGGAGATCAATAGGTCTAAAATATTAGGGTTCAAATTGACTCCATGGAAAAGGCAGTCATTTAATGAAAGTTGTTTCTCTTCATGAGCACTAGCGTAAAACACTAGTCGCAGTTTCGTTGTGAGAGATTCGTTTTTAATTATCACTTGGTGAGGAAGATAAAACACAGGGTTATTCGTTGGAATAAAGGGATTTGTTACCTTCTCAATTATTCCCACATCCAAATAATTCTTCAAGACCTTACAATACTCAGAATACAACACTTTATCCCTTTGCATTTTTCTCATAAGACTTCCAAGTCGTCTTTTCGCTAAACTAAAATTATCACTTAACTCATTACTATCTCTTTTCCACGGGAGTTCTACCTCATATCTACCATTTTTAAAATGTACTCTCTGCTTAAACATTTCAAAGCTAACGTCCTCCTCACTACTACAATTCTCGTTTTTGACACCAATCGATTCTAACTCCCCAAAAGACCTTAATGTTGTATTTAAATCACTATCTCTAATTAATCCACAATGAATATTGTTATCCCTCACCTCATCTCCTACACTTCCGCTAACTACATATCCAAAAACAGTATTTTGTAAAAGTAGTCTTGAATCTCCACAATAAATTTGGCCTGGTCTCAGTAATTCGTAAAATATTTCCGCGCCTAACAACACATCAATTTTACCAGGAATATTAAATTTATAATCGGCTAGTTTAATTTCGTTTGGCATATCTAGCGACACATTTATTATTTGTGACGGAGTCAAATCGGTTATCCTTCTTACAACTAATAAATTTAGCTCCTTTTTGAAACTTAAATCACCGTTAAATATGGAGGTCGTAACTCCTCCATTTATTGTCATTGTTGACTCATTTAAACAAGATACTAGCAAATTAATTTTCTCATTTTTTAATTGTAATCTATCAGCACAGTCTTTCGTAATGAAGTGTGACTGACTCCCTACGTCCAAAAACGCTCTTACCTCATGTAAAAGGCCATATTTGTCCCTTAAGAAGCACTGGACGCTACTCAGTAAAACGGTTCGCGTTTTATTCTTTAAAAAGCTGGTTGCTACGAACGACTTGTTTTCTTCATTTTCACCTTGGGGTGGAACGACGCAATTCGATCCTCCCGGTCCCCGAACACATCTGCGAGCGGGTTGAGAACTGACCTTTGAACTGTTTGGTTGTCCCGCTTTAGAAAGTGAATCAAGCGATTGTGCGGTTTCCCACAAAAACAATTTTTCGCGCAGCAGGTTTTCACACTACAGTTAGGAAAAAGCACTTGAAACACAAATGATTAGCCTTTACGAAATCCACTCTTTCACTGACGCTGAGAGATTTAAATTTTGAGCATGAATACAGTGGGTGGAATTCTCGTGATTTGCAACAAAAACATTTCACATTTTTAACAGAAGACAGATTTACGCTTGAAATATTTTTGCTCCACGATGATTATAGGTCTCATTACGTTTAAACTTAGGAAATAAATTCTGTTCTCTAATTTTTCCCTTGGATGATATAAAAATATCACACTCGCGAGCTAGATCTTGTGGCTTAAACCACATTTCGCCCTGCTTAATGCTAATATGCGTATTTAATTCTCGGTCTAATGTCTCTATTATCTTATCTGAGATTACTAACTCACAAACTGACTTGAAATCATTGACCTCCCGTAATTGGCAATAGTAATTAAAATTCGCACTTAATCTAGACGCGAATTGAACATAACTCTCGCTAGGTAATTTTTGGGCCTTTTAAATTGATTTAAACATTCATATGGGGTCGGTTGAAATTCTTTTAACACAATTGCCTTCAACTTATTATAGTCACTTAAATCTTCATCTCGAAGATAAATCATTAAGTTATTTGCCTTTTCTCCTAAAATATTCAAAAGAATTTCGGGTTTTAATTTTTCAGGAACATTTTTAGTTTTAAATGCCTTTTCTATAGATTGAAAAAATAAATTAAATGACTCTGCTCTTAGTGGTACCGGGATTGTTAAGGTTTTGATACTTTTAATCAAACTTTCAATATTACACTCGGTTGTAATTAATTGATTTTCATTTTGTAAAGGTAAACTTTTGCCCGATTGATTATGTAATTTCGCTATTTCTAACTCCTTCTCTAACTGTGACAGTTTAATTTTTTCAATTTCTAGTCTATTTTCGTTTTCATTTCTTCTATTTTCGTCTTCATTTCTCCTATCATTTATCTCCTCCAACACACAATCAACAATAGCCTGATACGTTTCATTATCATTTTTATAAATCTCACTCTCCTGTATTAATTCTCTTAAATCTAGAACTTTAGCATTGTCTGGAACAACTAATTTTAATTCATCCGCAATACTCCTAAGTTCATCCTTTTTAAATTTACCTATACTCATTTTCACAAAGTAAAGTTATCTCAATCACCAATGAAAACAAATAAACCACAATTTAATTATCTAAGCCACAAATCAAAGTTAACTCAACCTCAAATTAAAGTAACCACACATGAGACACATATAATCACAATAATTATCTCAAAACACAATTAAAGTGAACTCAACCTCAATTTAACACTTATAAATCACAAAAACTATCTCAAACACAAATTAGACACCTATAAATCACAAAATAACTATCTCAGTCACAAATTAAAGTTATTTTAACCGCTTATGAAACACATATAATTTTTCTCAAAACACAAAATATAGGAAAATTGAAGACTGACCTCTCAACAAGTGATAACTTTCTCTCCACTAAAAGGACGCTTCCTTTCTTATCATTCGTGATCTCTACAATTCCTTATTTTAAGTCCCGGCCATTTCAGGCTCTGACGGACCATTGTTTAGTTTGCACCGATTCATTTACACACATTAATTAAAAATCTCTAAAAGATTAATTACACCACACACAAAATGGCGAGACTAAGATAAAAGGAATTTTATTAGAGCGTTCTCCATACACTCTCTTCTTACTCTGTCTACACATACACTGTTCTCACTGTTTTTTCACACACTAGCGCCCTCTCGCGACAAATATGCACCTGTTGTTGTGGGCGTCACAAGAACCATTTGTTCAACACTGAACAGTATGCTTAGCAACTAAAGCTGTTCATATTGAAGCAGTCGGAGACTTAACAACTGATTCCTTCATAGCTGCACTTCGTCGTTTTAGTGCTCGTCGTGGTGCTCTCCGCCACATTTATAGTGACAATGGAACCAATTTTGTTGGAGCTCGTCGAAAACTTGACGAAATACGGAAGTTATGGCTTTCTTTACCAACTAATGAAGCCATCTCTTACAATAGATTGGCACTTTATTCCACCCTCATCACCACATTTTGGAGGTATTTGGGAATCAGGAATTCGATCCGTCAAATTTCATCTGAAGAGAGTATTGGGAGAAACCATATTAACTTTTGAAGAGTTAACAACCTTGCTCACACAAATCGAAGGATTACTAAATTCCAGGCCTCTCTCCTACGTTAATGACTCTGACATAGAATGCATATCTACACTCACACCTTCACATTTTCTTACAGGTGATGTTCTTCTTTCAGTTCCAGAGGAGCTTCCTTCAACCTCCAACCACAGAGATCGTTGGGAGTTGCTACAAAACATCAAACGGGGCTTTTGGAAGAAGTGGAGCTCCGAATTTATCTCTTCCTTACAACCTCGCAAGCAATGGCAAGACGCACAACCAAACTTGAAGGAAGATGACATCGTATTGATCAAAGAGGAGGGTCCTCCTGATACATGGCCAATGGCTCGAGTTCTTCAAGTGCATCCAGGCAACGACGGACTGGTTCGAGTTGCAACTGTGAAAACCCAAAACTCAGTGTTAAAACGACCTGTTCATAAACTTCACAAACTTCCTATATATCCGAACTAGTTCGTATATAGGGTGGGAGTATGTTTCCTACACTCCTCACTTAACTGTAACTGAGTGCGCGATACTTTCCCGCCTTCCTACCCCAACGGAAACTTTGGAACCCCGTACCGGGACATTCTAAAAATTGGAAACGCAACGGACAGAAGCAAGGTCTTGTCCGCATCAATCCGTAGCACGTTTAAGGGTGTAATTTTCATTTAACCGCATTATTAACTTTTAGTGTAAACTTTAACTGTAAATATTTATTTTCTTGTAATATAAACATAAGTACTATCTCCATCTCTGGCTGTTATTCGAACTCAACCAACGGCAGCAATCTGTTTTCGTTTATAATTTTTCGAAAAAATAGTAATTTACAAAAAATTGTTGATATCAAATAAGTTAGTGAATAGTATAAGAAATTCATTTCTGCTCCAGATAGTAAATGTGATGAAAATAAATGCAGAATTATCCATGTAAAAAAATTTAGAATTCTTAACATCCGAAACATCACGACTCTTAGATGAGCCGATTTATTGAGAGGGGTGACTGTAAAATGATATCTCATTTGCTCTACTTGTCTGAACAGGAAATCAATTCAATTAAGAGTGCATTGGGGATATAAATATATTTATCTTAAATTAACATATCAAAGTTTTAGCACTTTTTATAAAACAAATTAACACAAATTAAAACAAAACAAAAAATCTCAAGACTTAATGTCTTTTTGAAATTCCTTTATTCCTAATAATCCTACATGATTTATTATTATTATTATCGTATCTCAACAAAAGAAAGAATTTTTTAAAACTCTTGAATCCTTTAGAAAAACACTTTTATATACATCTGTGTAAATAAGATTTTTTTATGTGCAAAGTAAAATTTTATGTGTATATTTATTTTCTAAACAAGAGTTATAAGATGTAAACATTCTTTTCAATGAAAATGAGTGATTTCCATTTTGTACATAATTTATATTTCGATATTTGAATCTTATACAACTACAATTATACCAAAAATTATAACTGACATAGTTTAAATATTTATGTAAAAATTAAAATAGAATTTGCATTCAAACAATGATGAGGTGTCAAAATTTATGTGTTCCTTAATTCATTGTTTTCTGAAAAAAGTTAATAAACATTTAAAAACTTGTAAATCTCAAAAGTTTAGAAAATATTTTAAGAATATTTTATCATTACTATAAAGATTCAACATTATATCAACTGGCGAAATTTTAGAGTGTGAAAATGTTGGTAAAAAGAATATGTTTAACTTTGTTTTATTGTGTGTTAATTTTTCTCCTTGTAAAACAAGAATGAATGTTTTAATCAACATGATTTAGATTTTTTCAGAGATTTTGGTCAATTTTTACGAAATGATAGTATTTAATTTAGATTTGCTTATAGACCATAGCCAATAAAAATATGATTAATAGCATTCGGTTAATTTCAGAACTTAAAATAAGAATAAGTAGTAAAAAAATAATAAAAATTTTAAAGGTAATTTTTTTTTAAAAAAAGGTTTTTTTAAAAATTGTTTTATTGTGGTAAGCGTTTTTTATTGTAAAACATCATATATAGCATACCACTTTCAATGTTGTCATAAGTAATATCTAGGTACTAAAGTACCTTTGAATTTTGTAGATAGGATGCAAAAATGAGAGCAATTTATAAAAGATTTTATATTTAACTCTGTATGTACCAATCAGAATTCCTTTTTTCTCTTGATTATTACTACTTAGAAATATCAGCAACATTTTAAATTTTATTATCAAAAAAAAAAGTCAGATGTTTCTACTTAATTTCTTAATATACTTATATTCATAAAAAAATATGCTATTTTAAATTTTTGCGATGACACTTCCTTTCTAAGCTCCATAATAATCAAATTTGTATTATTTGAGAACTCAAACACACACACATTTATTTGCATATTCTAAGAAAAAAATTAATTCTTAGTGTTCATTTTTAAAATTGACATTTTTTTTTACTAAATTCTGTGCTTTTTTTTTTTGCAGAGTTTCTGATGAAATTATTCATCTCAGTATTTTGAAGAAAAAACTTTAAAACTCATTTATTAAGTCATCAAATACTTTTTCTGCTAACATAATTATTAAAGCTATATATTAACCAACTTAGTATAAAGTGTTTTAAATGTTTTATTGTTATTTATTTATTTTACTCTTCATTTTATGCTAGTAGATACAAAATACTATGTTTTATTAAATTTTTTGCAACTCTAAATTGTCTGTGTTTTTTATGTAGGCTTTTAAATTTGATTTTTAAATATTTTTATAATTTTGTTTCATTCTTAAAAGTAGCTGCGGTAACATAGTGATTATTGTCACGAACTCGATTCCAGAATGTAGCGGGTTCCCACCGTGTAGAGAATGCATATGTACATTAAATCTGTAGAGGCTCAATTTTCCCCCGTTGTTGTGGTGTGGTAGTTAGGAAAGGGGGTTGCCAGCTCATGTGTCATCCTCGTCACTTGACCGTGGCTCAGAATCACGCAATCTTTCGCCAACATCCCTTTTGTGGTTTTACAGTGTGATGTTAATGTAATCCCCCCCCGCTTTTCACTCTCTTGACTTTGTATACATTTTAATGAGTTCTTTTTTTAAATCCTGTATACAAATGAGTAAATATTGCTAAAATCACAAAAGAAATTTTTTTGATGTATTCCTTTCATGGTTATAGAAAAATTTTATTATAAAAATTCAGTCACAATGATGAAAACTTATAAAAAAATATAGCATTTGTAAGAAATAAAATTAAATATATCATTTTTTTAACTCCTTGGACGATCTGGAAGTCAAGCTAGATATGCGTAGACAAAAGTTTTTCCATTACCTACGGAAATATTTATCCATGAATGATACATATAGTGTTTAGTGACGCTGAGAGAGAGAGATTGCTGTGCCGATGGGCCTGAGTTCTAATTCCGGAGGATGGATACTTGTAATACTACTGGATACTTCATAATACTGGATACTTCATAATTCTTCTTGTAATACTACTGGATGGATACTTCAGGCATGGATACTTGTAAATAAAGTGCCTTTGCGGCAATGGGGTAATCTAAATAGCCGTCGAGCCACAAGTCTTCTCGTGAGGTTGGTGGAAGGAGAAGAGAGGTGAGAGACCCCTGATCACCCCCAGGGTGTTCTTCCGTAAAATTGGGGTGGAATACAGCCAAGTCACACTGTCACCTGTATGGTGCTCAAAGCTGCGGAAAATGACAAGAGTAAATCTAGCCTCTTACCATGGATGAATTTTGTGGGCCTTCATTTGATGTTAATATCGGTTACTGCCGATCAGGTGGCATAAGTAACAACAACAGAATTTTTCACCAGAGAATAAACTTTTATACACGGGAATGTATTGCAGAGATGTCAAGACAATTAATTGCAGTTTTCTAATGTATAAAAGAAAGAAAAGGAAAGCTACTTTTAATGCAGTAAGAAACTGAACTTTTAAAAATGAGTAGATTTCTTTGAATAAATTGATCAAACCAATATTTAATTCAGCTTGTAAGATATGTTTAAAACAGAAACGTTTCTGTTCTTCCCGACCTGTGATTTTATTCCTTAAAAATTTCTCAATATGAATGACTGCGGACAAAACATGCATTCGTTTGCAGTAATTTATTTAATAATTATTTATAATGATGACTTCTGTGCAATATGAGGAGTATTCATTCGTAACACAGAAATGCATCATTCGGTCGAAGAGCTTTAGCTTATATAATATAATATTTACGCTATGAAAGAGCCATTCTCAAAATTTTCTTTGAATTATTGAATTCCAATTAATTAAAGATAATATTACCGTAAAAGCAGTGCCGGATTACTCATTAGGTGGAGTAGGCAATTGCCTACGCACCCCGCGTTTTTTGGGGGCCCACAAGAGCGTGTTCTGTTAGTGTTCCAAAGTCAGGCTACAGGGCCCCCAGAGTTTGACTGTCAAGGGCCCTCCATGTCATTTAATACGACACTGCGTAAAAGAGAGTCAAGGGAATGGGTCAGAACCACACAAAAATATAAATTTTCATTTGGTTAGTCGATTGACATCGCGCGTTCGCGTAATTCTGAATTGCGGTACCAGTTAATGTAACTTTATATCTGACCGTATATAAATTTAAGTTAACACATGTTGCGAAAGTATAATAATCTAAAGGGGGGAGGCGGTCTTTTTTAATCGTTATGTTTAATCAGCCCTTTTTATTGCTACTGGTTGACTTTTAATTATTAAGTTTAAGAAATATTAAACATAGTTTTTCATGTTACTTAGAGAACAGGAAAATATTCAATTATAATTAATTATATTTCATGTCTGCAAATTAACTTATTTTAGCATTATATATATATATATATATATATATATATATATATATATATATATATATATATTTAACATCATAATATAAATAAATATTAAAATGTATTATACTATGTAAAAATAATGTAAACACTTAATATTTCTAGTTTTCTAATACTTTAATTTCAAAACAATATTAACTTTTTGGAGATAAGGTTTAAAGATGGGTTATATTGGTTTCCCACCCGCAGTGATTTCGAGGCTCATTCCCCTCTTATTTTTGTTCAAAACTAAAGATAACGATTTTCCTGGTCTTTCACGTTCAGAAGGAGTCACAAGACCTCTCTTTTGTCAAGAATAGGGGAGTGGTTCAATTACTTGAAAACTACCCTTCAAGTTTCTACTACTACGAATTTCTTTTTCTTTTATTTTTGCTGCTCTTCATGTCTAAACTATAACCTTTGAGGACCACATTGCAAAAAAAAATTACTGAAATACACATACAATATTTTGTCAACAAATTGAAAAAAAATTAACTCTGTGTAGTTTTATTATAGATATGTACAGGTACATATTTATTTTATACTTGTAAGAGTTTCGTTCCATTTAGTTTGGATTTTATAAAGATGGAAAAAAATTCAAATTAATGAGATGGATGAATTTGCTTTTGTTAAACAAGCAATTTGGAGAACTTTCGCGACATTCGATGACCCCTTTTTCTGTGAAGGGCTCCCTTGTCCAAAAGGATTAGGAAATCCAAATTCAATGCAATATACTGCATACAAATATTGTAATTTTTCAAAAAAATTCGTCGTCGAGTGGATACACACATAATTCGAAACGTAAATTCTCATGGCATACTAGGAGGTTTTTATTTAAAAATAATTATCAATGAATCGATACTATACGAAAAATATTGCAAACATTAATTTTTTTTAAATAAAAATGTGTAAATTTAAATATTTTAATAATTTGCGTTTGGGCCGCATTTTAAAGGCTTTGAGGCTGCACTTTAGACAAGCATGCCTTAAACTGAGGATCATAAGTTTAGATTTCATTCTTTTTAACTAATTATTTCATTATAAAAGATTCACAGTTATAATTAAATATTTTCAGCGTGTACGAACGAGAAACATAATGAGTTTTGTTCAGTGATTAATTGAATAAAAATACTAGCCATTACCCGCCCGTTGAATTTGTTTCACTTCTTATGTAAAAGTTCTTTGAACATGACAAATGAAATATATATATATATTTATATCTGTATATTTATAACAACTAAAACGAAACGCTATAATTTTCACACCAATTCGAAAAAGTTTACGAAGTTTGTATTCCTTTTTTTTATATATAACTATGTGTTAATTAGAAAAAGCCACAGCATTTTAAATTTTACTATCAGTGGAGAAAAAAATTCAAATGCACCCTTATGAGAAAATAAAACGATTTTTAAGGGTTAAAAAGAAAGTTAACTCTCGAAAACGGTAATCTAAAGTAAAATTTAAGTAATGACTAAAACATCTAATTTGCTAAATTTAGCCGATTGATAAACACATAAAAACTACTTATCTGATCACGTACATATTTTTCAAAAAGTTAATGCTACTTTAAAATCAATCCAAGTATTAAAAAATAAGGAATATAAAATGTCTGCACATTATTTTTTATGTAATTTGATACATTTTTAATATTAAAATATGTTCTGATGTTAAAAACATCTGAAATAACTAAGGTATTAAAGTTTTTAGTAATCGAATTTAATGTGAGCGCATTGTGCACAAAAGAAGAAAAATTTCAATGCATTGCTAAAAATTATTCAACATTTCTTAAACCTAAATTGAAAATTTAAATAATAGCAATCAAACAACTTTATTAATTAAAAAACAACAAAAAAATTACAGTCATTTTAAAGTTAATTTAACATTGAAATTTAATAACATGGGTCCTTTTGACAGCGAACTTCAAATTTATATGCAGTCACACCTCTTGAATGGCGCTGTGTTCAAGTTAGGAGAATACCAGTTAGCTTATACAAGTGGAAGTAACTTTATTCTGACCACATGTAACATATAACTTTAAAACATATTGCCAAGCGAATACATATTACGATACTTCGGAGAGAAATTAGTTTGAAACAAAAAAGGCTTGTCATTTTCAATTGTTTACTTAATAAACCTTTTTGACTGCTATTCGTTAATTTTTAACTACTAAATTTAGGAAATGTATATACTAATTTTTCATGTTGTATAGGATAAATGGAGGGATGGTTTTACTATAATTAATTTTATTTCAACAAATTATTTTATTTCGCTATTTTTTAACATCAGAGTACATTTAATGTAAGAATATGACAAACTACTTAAAAATAATGAAAATGTTTCTTTCTCCGAATTTTCTAACATTTTGATTTATATTTACACAGTATCAGGTTTCTGAAGAACATGTTGGCCATCCCATAAGTAGTTCTTTGTGCTTGTTTACAGATAAATTATGCAAAGTAAATTCAAACAGCTGTTTTGGTCATTATTCAAGTTTTATCTCAGATTAGCATTTCCAGGATTTGATTTTTTTAAATCTTAAAAAAATGATTATATTTTTTATGAGGATAGAAATATTAAGAATTTAAAAGTGTATCTGATTTTTTTCGATAATAAATTTTAAAATGTTGCTTCTATTTCTGACTAAATAATAGTAATAAAACCGAAAAAGAAAGGAATTCAGATTTTATAAATTTTTTTTCTGACTAGGGTAAAAACTAAATGGGGGGGGGGATTATATGGCATTTCAAGTTTATAATTTTAGTTTCTTTTAAAATATCTAAAAAAAATTCTACAGAAAATACATTCTCTGTTTTAATTGATTTTTATTACCAATGGGCAAATTGGAGGTTTTTCACAGCCATCATTACGTAAAAGGAGATTTGAGGCCGATTCTACAGCAACGCTATTTTTAGAAGTGACCCCTTGGGCATAAGACAGCGGCAGCAAAAGATCGTTGTTGTTGGAAACGATCTGCGAAAGATTATTATCTGCCAGGGCGAGAAACAACCGGTATGGTCTTTGTATAACAATCATGACAAACAGTACCAGGGGCTTTGAATAGATCTCTCTCCCCTCCCCTCCCCTCCCAACGCGAGGGAATGGCAGTTATAAAGAAAGGGGATTGGTTTTTCGAGTGAGGAGACAAACAAAACCTTTCCCTTCTTGTCTAGAGGACCCGTGATATTGAGGAATTACTTTCTTTAAAATAATTAGCCAGAATATTGAACTAACTTGAAGCTTAATAGAAAATCGATAGCTTTCACTTTGGAATAAAAAAAATAATGAAAATTAAGAAGAGTGCGAGCAATTAAGCTTTTCTATTTTTTCATTAAACTATCAACTCTTCTTTTTAATCCTTTTTAAGCATATGCACAGAACGTAATAATGCTATTTCCTGTTTGTTTTTTTCCCAATACCAATAGCATATTTTCCTACGCGCATGTGGGTCCTCTTCTCAAATTATTATTTTCAAATAAATAAGGACCAAAATAAATTCATATTTTATTCAGATGAAAAATTTTAAAAAAGGTAATTGTAACGAAATTTAATGTATGTACATTTTTAGCAAAGTTTAAAGCTAAGGGATGCAAGCGACACATTTACGAGACTAAAATTACAATATAAATTTATTTTGCTTCCTTTGAGTGAAAACTTCTTTCTTGTGAAAAGAGTTTAATATTTGTAATATTTTCTGAATATTTATATAAAGTTAAAAAATGAAAAACAGCCAAATTTTTATATAAATTTGTTTTATATTTCAGTCTAAACATAAATATTAATTGTAATGAATTCGATCTCTTGTATTCGAACTTAGTGGTGAATCCCAAATAGCTGGGTTTAGATGCCCAAAAAATTGTTTTACATATACCATAAATCCATTTTATAAAAAGAATTGATTCGTGTTTAATCTCTATAAAAAAAAACTATTGAATGGAATTTAGAGCAATTTAATTAAAATATTCTTTACTATTTGGAATGAAATAAAATTTTTTGTCTGAAATCAAAAAGTTAAGATGTCCCTCTTAATTAATACATTTTGTTTTTAGTTTTATTTTCATTGGAAAGCATTGAGAAATTCAAGAACATTTGTTTTCTATTTTCTTGCTGCTAATTAGTGTTCTAACAAAGTTTTTCTGCTTTCTTACAGCAAGGTCTGATTGTGAATTTTCCTCATTATGAAGTACAATTATTTCTGCATAAATATTCTTTAATAAAGTAAATTTGACAGTATTAATTAATGTGACAAATGCTTGAAATTATAACAAAACTTGAATGAAACTTTTTATGCAACTCTTGCAACAGGCAATACACTTAAAAAATGAATTAATATCAAATTACACATAGTTCATTAAGTAAAAAAATTAAATAAACAATTTGAAATACATTTAAATAATTAAAAATTACAATAGCATTAATTTCAATAATAAAAAATTGTGGTAGTTTTTTTTAAAAAAAAAGCTCTAAATTTTTTTCTTAGAAATATTTCCAAAATTTCAATTATAAAGATAACTGCATTTTTAAGAATAACATTAGAAACGCGTTTGTATTTGCGTAAATAAATTTTGAAAAACCGAATGCAAAGGTTTATATCAGTTGAATTTGTCTCTTATCTCCCTATTAGGAATGTGGTGTGGCCTTTAGGAGAATGATATACTATCTTCCTCTTAAAACAATATGCTGATATAACAATTCCAATAATTAAATATTGATTAACATATTATAAACATGAAACGTCTAAAAATGTAAATAAAATTATTCAAGAACACAGTAAATTATATGAACAAATAAATTTTCGTAAAATCTGATTTATATTTAAAATTTAAAAAAAATATTTAGAAAGAATCAAAAGTTTTAATGATAAAAATATTCTTTCACAAAAAAAATATCTTCCAAATAGTCAAAGACTGCTGATAAAAATTGGCAGTGAATGCATAATTCGATTCAAGGGAATTATTGAAGAAATAACAACAAAGCAGTTTAAAATTTTTATATACCTTTCATCTGAAAAGCCTCAAAACTAAAAAATGTGAAGAAAAATTTATAAATAAATTCTCATATTTGCATATATGTATAAATTAAATATTAATTTTTACCATAACATTATTACACAGAGTAGTTAAAAATAGTTTTGTGGTAAAGGTATTAAAAATAATGCGTAAAAATGTATATCGTGTATGAAGAAGTTTTATAGTAATAATAATATATATGAAAATATGTATCATATGTAGAAAATAGTTTTATAGAAAAAAAACTTAAAATAACATTCTCCTTTAATTATTAATGTATGTTTAAATAAAACAAGATTTCCTAACTTTAAAAAAATATATTAATTGTTTCAAAAGAAGATTGGAAAGTTTATTTAAAAAAAAAGAATCATATATGCAAAGGAACTGTTTTTTGAGCAAACAAATCCAAACAAATTTCTGATATTTTAATTTTTTCAACTACACTCAAAATATTCTTCTAAGACTGGTTCAAATTTTCTAATCTAAAACAAGCCTAAAACTTAAATTAAAAATCCATTTTTTATGTACTGTCTTTAAAAGGTGTAATTGTATTTCGGACTATTTTATGTCGCGGATGACCGCTCAATTTCTATCTCGTTTACTCTATCTTTGTGACGTAGCCAGACGTAAGAAGGTCTAACAGATGGACAATCACATTTGAATAATACTCGCCCTATTTGGAGATTTTGGCGTATTTTGAACTGGTTCTAATCTCGAATACTGAAGAGTTCCCGGTATTTAAGTTGAGCGCTGTAAGCTAGCAAGTATGAAGGCTATTGAGCCAGCAGCAGTAGCCTCCAATTTAGAGGATTCTATGAGATTACGTTAGTGAAGCCTTATTGCTGTTATTCTACGGAAGAACTAGAAAGCTGATATACCAAGCGGTAACTATAATTTATGTACGCTTAAAATAAGCGTTAGTTTAGTAAAATTAGTTAAAGTTAATGAAAGCTAATAATTCGAGTTACGTGTATTTCTCGGACCTCCTATTTCAGTAGACCTTGTTTGATCTTGAGCATAATTATTGATTAATTTCATAATTCGTAATTTAATTTAATATTAAAGGTAAATCCCTTTTGTTTGACGTAACATAGAAATATTATATGCTACTAAAGTTTTTTTTTAGATTTGATATAATAAATACAAGTTATTATTATACAAAATGGCTATTAGTGATTCTTTGCCTCAAATTAATCTTGGTGTCCAGGGTGAGACCCAGGGGATCTTCACAGGCGCGCCCAACGAATAAATCCCGAGTAATGATAGAGTAGTGACGGCCCAAGGAGCCCCGTGTTGTCACTTAGGTCGGGTCGAATTGTAGATTCAGATCCGAGAATTCCAGAAAACCTGGGAATTTCACTTATTAACAATATGCAATACCAGTGCATTTTAGGCATTGATTTTATGAAGGCGTCCAAATTGACTTTAGATTTCTATCAGAAATCTCTGATCATTCCAGATGAACAAATTAAGCAGTTGCCAAAAGTGTAAAAGCCGGTCGAGATTGATCTATCCGATACAAAGCTCGGTGAAGGGCAAAAGCAAAAATTAAATGATTTATTTAATAGTTTTAAGGGGATATTTTCAGACCAGCCGGAGTTAACTCATGTTTTATACCATGAAATCGATATTGGGGACCAGGGGCCGGTAGTGTCAAGACCCTACCAATATGACAGGGTCAAACAAGGAATAATTGACTATCACATTGAGAAAATGTTACAGGAGGGTTCAATTCGTCCTATTCAATCCCCATACGCGTCACCGGTGGTTTTAACGCACAAAAATAATGGCCTTTCTCCAGGGGCGTATCGATTCGCGATTGACTATCGCAAACTCAACGCCATCACTAAATACCCGGGATATCCATTACCGGTGATTGATGACCTAATCACAAACATACCGCATACCGGTATTATGTCGACATTAGATTTAAAATCGGGCTACTTTCAATTGGCGATTAGTCCGAAAGATATCGAGAAAACCCGCTTTTATAACACGCAAAGGCACTTTTGCATTCCTCAGAATGCCATTTGGCTTTTCAGGGGCGGCGCCAAATTTTCAAAAGGCCACCGACATTATATTGAAACCGGTTATTGGGCGTTTCGTGATGGTATATATGGATGATGTTATTATTACATCTCTATCGTTTAAAGAACACATGGATCATTTGAATCAGGTATTTACATTGTTGCGAGACGCAGGGCTAGCACTCAATAAGGACAAATATCACTTCGCACGTGACAAATTAAAGTATTTAGGTCTCATAATTAGTAAGGAAGGATTGAAACCCACAATAGTAAGGTCAAGGCAATCACAGAAATGAAACCCTCTAAAAATAATAGGGAAGTGTCGAAGTTTTTAGGGATGGCGGGGTGATATCAGAAATTTATACCCCACTATGCAGATATATGTGAACCATTATATCGGTTAAAGAAAAGGGGGCTAAATTTAATTGGTCGACGGAAGCACAGGATGCTTTTAATAAAGTAAAACGAGCATTATACCAGAGGCGCCAGTTTTACAGTTGCCGAATTTTCAGGAACAGTTTAGCTTATTTACGGATGCTAGCGGAGTTGGAATTGGTGCTGTGCTGAATCAAAATCACAGACCTATTTTATTCGCGTCTAGAACCCTGAACAAGGCCGAAAGAAACTATACAGTTACAGAATGCGAATGTTTGGCGGTGATCTGGGCATTGAATAAGTTTAAAACTTATTTTGGATCACTACCGGTGAAGGTAATCACAGATCACGCGGCATTAACAAAGCTAACGAATGGAAAAAACTTATCTAGTCGGATGATTAGATGGGCACTCAAGTTATCCGAGTTTAACATTGAATGGGAACATCGAACTGGTATCCAAAACGTTGTTGCGTACGTATTGTCTAGAAATCCAGTAGGCAATATGGATGGTTCACAAATTTCGTGCGCAGCTCTTCGAGCCTTAGCCTTAAACTCCAGACAACAACTCATTCGAGAGCAAAGGGAAGATTCTGAATCCTATCGTTATTTAGAAAATCCAGACGATGGTTCCGTTAATGCAACTGTATGCGAGGGTTGGTCCCAGGATTTTAAATTAATTTATGGTCTACTCTTTTACGCTAAATATTCTACAACTCTTGGAGAACTAAGAGTGTACATTCCTAAATCTCTTCGCGAAGCAATAATCAAGAATTTCATGATCTGCCATTAGCAGGCCTTTTAGGAACGAGGAAGACTTATTTATAAAATTGCGTGACACGTGTTGTTTTCCGTATATGAGGAAACATATATTTGAATATGTATCAACCTGTGACCGGTGTCAAAAATTTAATTATAAAAACGTGCTACCAGCTGGTCGATTAATTCCGATAGTATCGAATTACCTCAATGAAATCGTAACGTTAAACTTATTAGGCCCCTATCCCACATCCCGACCCAAACGATATAGATTTCTATTGGTAATAACTGACCACTTCACTAAGTGGAGTGAGCTTATTCCTTTACGAAAAGCTTCGGCCCAGGCCATAGCTAACGCCCTTTTTGAAAATTATATTTCACGTTATGGAGCTCCGATTTCTTTAATTAGTGGTAACGGCCCCCAATTTATATCAGAGGTCTTTGAACACTTAAGTCACAGGTTTGACATAAAACATATGAAAACGGTAACATACAGGCCACAGGCAAATTTAACGGAAAGAGTTAATCGCCCTTTAGTGCAGATGATAGCTTGTTTTGTAGTAGAAAATCACGAAAACTGGGACCGATTTCTTTATGAGTTCGCTTTCGCGCTGCGCACATCAGTTAATGAAACGACAAGTAAAACTCCGGCTGAGTTATTCTTAGGTAGAAAGATTATAACACCTTTTAGTAAATTAATAAATGTCACAGAAGATGCTGAATGTGAGGGAAGAAATATTGAGAAATTATTCGTTGAGGCAAGGCAGAATATGTGGAAACAACATAAGACTTGGGAAAAATATTATATAATTGGAAAAGGAGAGAGGTTAACATCAAAGTAAATGATTTGGTGTTGGTACAAACTCATTTTATGAGTGCTGCGGGTAGGAGAGTGGTCGGAAAGTTAATGCCTAAGTTTGAAGGGCCATATGGAGTGTTGGAAGTTCGGAATAACAATTTGATCATTTGGAAAAAGGGAAAAAGGGTCACAGTTAATATCGACCAGATGCGAGTGTACCATGCAAGACAGTCCGACACATTTAATTTTGATAGCCATGTTGAGACACTATATGAAGGACAGAGGTCTAGTAATGGGTCGAGTAGATCGCACTCGGGAAAATCCAAAAGATCTAGGAAAACCTCGAGTGAGGAGAGTAAGGGTCGTAAATCAAATAAGGGAAATGCCGGATTGGAGGATCCGAGATTGAAGCATAAAGTTGGGTCAAATGGGTCAGTGGAGAGGACGGATAAAAGTGGTCCAAAATATGCAGGAAAAGATCTCTGCAGGAGTCCGAACATGGGGACCAGAAAAGACCAACCCCTAAACCAACACAGGGATAAAGAGAACAGTCCCATCCTCGGTATCATCTAGAAAACATAAATATAGGAGACCTAATAACCCTTCCATAACAGTCCATTGCAGGTCCCTCACATCAAATAGATACAAGGCAGTGCAAGTCACCTACAGAAGGGAGCAGACAAGGAGCGAGTGTCCAATATGACAGGGCCCGGGAGACCAGGACAACTCCGAGCGGAGGAAACTGTGCAGCTGAGAGGAGATCAGTCCGGTCTAGACAGGCTACAGCAGTGAGACCTTGTCCTTACTACCTACGGAGCCGAGTAAAGCAGCCCGAAGGAATACCAGAGCAGCAAAGGAGCAATGGAATCGACAGTATACCGCAGAACAACCTCAAGAGAAGGAGCATCAGAATGGAAGCCTTAGACGGAGATCCGGTGGATAGGAGCGAATAGAGGAAAAAGAAAAAATCAGGTTGTATTGTTTCTTTTTTTTTCGCCTTTCGAACAAGTGGTCGGAATAATTATTGCAATGAAGTAAGTCACGGGCGGATTTTTAAAATTTAAGAAGCCAAGCCAAAGTGGACACTACAATGAGTGTGTTTTTCTTGATGAGAAAAATCAGCTTTTGTCTTAATATAAATATGGAGAAAACATTTGTAAGAATGCATTTGTTTACTTCTATGTATGACTTCGCTAAGATGCGACAATTCCTTTGGTTATTGAAAAATGTTTGAAACTGTATGTATATGTATGTGGGAGACAACAAGGGGTCCAAAACGTTTCTCTTTCTTATGGTTTATTTAACATTAAACAAAAATTAATTAAAAAGGTAGTTTTTTACAGATAAGTTTGACGATGATATATAGAAGGTAACGCCTGCTCGCGCACCTCTCGCGTTCTCTCTTTTCTCTCTAATGTCCAAGAGTTTTTGTTTCTCTTCCACTAATTCACAAGTTTCAGTTTCCATTCAATGCGCCTGCGCGCGAAGACTTGTGTTTTGGTTTTGGCTGCATGCCACAACGGCCATTCTGACCGTACGCTGTCCGCAGCGGTACTTCCATGGAGACCAGAGGAGAATCTGAAACATACAAAAAAAAAACGGAACAGACAAGGACTATACGACAAATATATAGAGATTAAACATATCATAATTTTTCTGAACTAGACAGTTTCTCCATCATGTGAAGGCACCTCTTCGACATCCGGAAGGTTCCACAGGAAAACATTGTTTCACAGGCATAAGAACGTCTTTTTTAACAAGTTGATCTTTGGTTGAACGCATCGATATTTTCCTCTGTAGAGTTCTGGACGTCTGTTCAAAACGATTTCTCTTTTTCCTTCGTTTCCACTGCCAAGGCTCAAATATTTTTCGGAGCAACACAAACCGTCTATAATTACTATTCATAGATGAAGGGGTAGGTGAGCGGGAGATAAATTCCACGGAACTCGTTTTCATGGCACCATTGGCTTTCTTACACAATACTATATCAGAACATTTTTCTCTTACAATACTCAATTTTAACTTAGTACTCTGAATTTTATTACATTTATAATCCTTAATTAGAGAACTCGAATCATTTCTAGTATTAAAGTTCTTAACATATGGCAAATCATAACTAGAGTTTTCTATCACATTTGAAACAGAAACATTTGGAAAAGAAACACCACAATCTGCACTCAAAGAGGATTCACTTTCACTTAATAAAACATCGCTCTTTGCGTGGCCTAGTTTCTCTATTTCAGAATATATACTGGGATGTATAATAAATTCTTCGGTCAAGGTCGGTGATATTGCCGTTCTCACACTTAAGCTAGGAGAGTGTTGATTAAGAGAAATATTTATGGGTTTAACTTCTACCATACGCTGTTCGCCAAAACATGAACTTAATGTTATGATCTCTTCGGAAGGTGTTTGCAGTCTAATTAGTGAGGAATTTAAAACTGGGATCTGGCAACCTGAATCGATCAATGCTGTTACGGGCTGATTTTCCACAAAAATGTTTACGTATTGAAGATTTGCGCATTCATCGCTATTTTGTTTTTCGCTCTCGATTTTCAAAGTATTCACGATTATTTTATTATGGATGTGATCATTAGATTCTTTAGGTTTAAAACGCTTCTCACAGTCTCTTGCGCAATGAGATGAATCACCGCATATAAAGCAATTTTTATTTTCTCTTTCAAGATATTGGGGATAGTTCTCTTTAATCTTTGGTTTAAAGTTTTGTGATCTATTTTTAAAGGGGTCTTGGGTATATCCATAAGTAATAGGAATTTCTTTATGTGATCCGCTTCTAGATGAAATATAAATATCACACTCTTTAGCTAAATTAATAGGCCTAAACCAATCTTCTGCTTCTCGAATGCCAATATGAGTTGCAGTTTCCTTATTTAAAGTTTCAAATAATTTATCAGAAATTATAAGATCACATAGAGATTCAAAGGAATTAACTTTTCTTAACGAACAATAATATTGGAAGTTTGCCGTCAATCTTGCAGCAAATTGGATGTATGTCTCGCCTGATGATTTTACAGCATTTTTAAATGAGTTTAAACACTCGCGAGGGGTTAATTGGAATTCTCTGAGTACTATAGATTTTAGTTTTTCATAGTCATTTAATTCCTCTTCTTTAATATACAGTAAGACGTTATGAGCTCTTTCGCCCAGAAGATTTATTAAAATTTCAGATTTATATTCGTCATTTATTTTCTTGGTTAAAAATGCGCGTTCTAATGATTGGAAGAACAGATTAAAATTTTCAGATCTGGTGGGAACAGGAAGAGATAAAGTTTTTATACTTTTTTATCATATTTTCTATGTTAGTTTCGAACTGTTTATCTTCGACTTTAGCTGCAGGATTTAAACTTAATGCTTTATTTTTAGCTAATTGAAGTTCGATTTCTTTTTCTAATTTTGCTAACTGAAGTTTCGCGAGCTCAATTTTTTGTTCTGAAGTTACCTCTCTTTCGTTTTGCGATACTCTCTCATCTATACAGTTTTGAATTAAAGTTTTAACGAAATCTGGATCACTTTCAAATGTACTACTGTTCTCAATTTTAGTCTTTAGTTTAACTATAGTGTCAGTACTCTCGACAGAACCGTCTAGTTTCTCAACAACTCTTTTGAGATCCTCTTTAAGAGCGTTTTTATACATTTTAGAAAAATTTAGAAAGATCCTACCTTTTTTTTCTGGCTCCCTTGTTGCTCGCACGTACGATGTATCCAATATTTGAAGAAAAAATTTCGATTCCACTGATTTCACCTCTTCGCAGGTAATATAGTTGAAATTGTGGTTCCGGCCTCTACACAGGCGGATTATTCACACTGAGTTAGTTCCAACCTCTACACAGGCGGAATGAAGTTGAAAAATTCAACCTCTACACAGGTTGAACGAAGTTTCCGAAAAATGGCGGCGCGTCTCCTCCACGGACGGCTTTTTTTTTCACGTTCCAAATTTTGATCAAAATCGAAATTTTTTTTTTTTTTTTTTTTTTTTTTTTTTGAATCCCGGCCTCTACACAGGCGGAATTTTCTTGCTGAGTTCAAACCTCTACACAGGTTGAACGAAGTTTTCGAAAAATGGCGGAGCGTCTCCTTCACGGACGCTGTTGTTCATTGTCCAGACTTTGGTTCAAAATCGAAATTTTATCGATCCCGGCCGAGCCCCCATAATTTGTGGGAGACAACAAGGGGTCCAAAACGTTTCTCTTTCTTATGGTTTATTTAACATTAAACAAAAATTAATTAAAAAGGTAGTTTTTTACAGATAAGTTTGACGATGATATATAGAAGGTAACGCCTGCTCGCGCACCTCTCGCGTTCTCTCTTTTCTCTCTAATGTCCAAGAGTTTTTGTTTCTCTTCCACTAATTCACAAGTTTCAGTTTCCATTCAATGCGCCTGCGCGCGAAGACTTGTGTTTTGGTTTTGGCTGCATGCCACATGTATATGTATATTTTTTCTCACATCTGGTGGCTTGGGACGGGGCGTAGTTAGGTAGGGCTAACATTTAACACTAACAAGCGCAGCATGCATGGAATGGGAATTTTAAGGAGCCAGATACTTTAATTGATGTATAAGAAAATGTTATGTAAAATGTGAATGAGTTTGTACATACAGTAGATGTTTGTTTCTTCCCACTACTTAAAGAAGTTTTCATTTGAGTGTAGCTGACCCTGAGCATTGTATAGAAAGCGACGAGTCAACTGTAAATGAAGCAAGAATAAGTGTGTATAGTTCTTATAAGTAGTTAAGTAAAGCACACAGGCAGGGTTTTTCCCACTTCGGTGGTTTTTCCCTCGCCTCTTTGCCAAATGGGTGTACTGTAGAGAAATCTAAACTTGTAAATGTTACGTCATACAAAAATGAAGTTTGTGGTCGTAATGCTTTTCTTTCCCTTAAAGAAGGAGAATTTGTAAAGTATCCGATGGTTAAATGTATATTAAAGTCGTCGAGACTATAAATCAAGTTTAGGAATTAGTTACGTAATTTATTTTCAGGCCATTTGTGACCTTCCAATAAATCCCGTTTTCTTTTTGGAGGGGATTGTGACGAATCTGTACGGAACCTTTCCACTAATATTCTTAGGCGTCTTTTTGGGGATTATAAATTCGCGTATATTTCCAATCAAAGCCAAAAGGTGAACGGGATATGCAAAGTAGATAGGGTATTTAAGTTGAGCGTTGTAAGCTAGCAAGTATGAAGGCTATTGAGACAGCAGCAGTAGCCTCCAATTTAGAGGATTCCATGAGATTACGTTAGTGAAGCCTTATTGCTGTTATTCTACGAAAGAACTAGAAAGCTGGTATACCAAGCGGTAACTATAATTTATGTACGCTTAAAATAAGCGTTAGTTTAGTAAAATTAGTTAAAGTTAATGAAAGCTAATAATTCAAGTTACGTGTATTTCTCGGATCTCCTATTTCGGTAGACCTTATTTGATCTTGAGCATAATTATTGATTAATTTCATAATTCGTAATTTAATTTAATATTAAAGGTAAATCCCTTTTGTTTGACGTAACATAGAAATATTATATGTTATTAGAGTTTTTTTGAGATTTGATATAATAAATACAAGTTATTACTATACAAAATGGCTCTTAATGATTCTTTGCCTCAAATTAATCTTGGTGTCCAGGGTGGGACCCAGGGGGATCTTCACAACTTTGCAATTGAAAATACTGAAATGAAATCATAAATACAAAAGATTGAAATGGAATTGTGAAAATATATATCCTAGCGTGTGTTATTTTACATCCAACAATACCGCTGTTGTTTTAAGCATGTCAAAAATGAGACATCGATGTCAGTACTTCTCAAACTTTCACTACTGGCGACCGAATTTTCAATCATAATTTTTATCGTGCCATCCTTATATAATAATAATGTATTGATTGCAATAATAATGCACTTTGGGGGGGGGGCACTAAAGTTACTATACGATCTTAATTATAAACCGTGCAAATTAACAAGATAAATTTTACATTTTGTATACCTTATAGATTTTAAGCAAATTACTTTTAAGTAATAAGATTATTATATTATTTTTCCTTTCCGTAAATTTTAAAACGGAAAAGATTGTAAAATGATATTTAATTAAAAATTTATTTCCTCCATCATCTATTTCTAAAAGTACAAATATCCATAGAACAAGTAATTTAAAAAAAAATTAAGTCAATTCCTACATAGGTCAACAAAGAAAAAATTTATATTAGTTACTTTTTATTAAATACTTACAATTAATGTACATATGTATATACATATGACAGAATCACAATATTAAGTGACAAAATAGTTTCAATTTTTCATTTTTCTTTCTATATATGGTGTTGGATTATTTTTTTTGTTTGTTACTATTTATTCATTATTTAAATTTAATTACTCTAATAAAATAGTATAGTAAAAAAGAAATCACACATTTGACTTTGAACATTTGACCTTCTCTGGACTTTGCAGAAACATGTGTGCAGTGCATTCGTCGTTGTTATTTTATTGCGAGGTTAGGTGGTTAATACGTGGGAAATTTTTGCTACGTGTTTATGTATTAAGAAATGAAACTATCATTTTTCTAGAAGAGGAAAACCTACCGGAAGCTGAAAATCTCAAGATGGTTTATTTGTGATGAAGTTGAGCTACTTGGTCGATATATTCGAGAAATTAAATATCTTGAATCTTCAGTTTCAAGGATCAAATGTACATATGTTTGACACGAGTGACAAAATTAATGCTTTTTGTAGAAAATTAGAATTATGGAGCCGAAATTTAAAGCAAAAAAAAACCTAGAAATGTTTGAAAATACGGATAAATGAGTTAAAACTTACAAAGCTGAAGAAAAACATGTGGAAGTTGTTTTTAAAACTATTGAACACCATTTATAACCATATTGGCAAAGAATTTTGAAAAATAATTTTTTGCTGTGGACAATTTGATAGAAAGTTAAGAGTGGGTTTGAGATCCATTTCAAAATCCCCAGAAAAAGAAATTCTTTCTCAAGTGAAGTATAGGGGGCACTTAGTGTTCGGCGATTTTTCTTTGGATTTGGCGATTTTTAACTAAAAGTCAAGGTGAGATATCGAATTCATTCTAAAATAAATGATAAATAATTCCGAAAAAAGTACCTTGGGGACTGCTTTTAGTCGCCAAAAAAAGGATTGCACCAAGTGCCCCCCCTATACTACACTTTAATCAGAAATCTTCATAAATTTCCCATCCGGTGCCGATATTAAAAGGCATTTTTATAATAAATCCCTCTTTCAAATTTGAGCAGAGGTAGATGATGAATTTTTTCTGCACTGAAAACAAAAATATTTCGTATACTATAACCATTTTTAACATCCTTTCTATGTGAAACCGGAATTTCTGCGGTGGTTGCTTTGAAGGCAAAATATAGATCTCAACTAAATATAGAAATTAAAGGTAAAAAAAAAACTTTTTTAAAACCAAGCTTTTATTTAAATGCGCTAAAAAGAAAAAAATAAACTCTTTTTACTATCAACTTATAACGTCATTACACAATTTATATAATATAAAAGCTTGTCGCGATATTAAAGTACTTATATTTACTTAGTTTGAAAACTTTAAAAATTAAAATCAATCAGATCAAATTATTTAATTTACTTGTTTATCTACCCAGGTAAATCTCGCGTCAAGCTTTTATATCATTTAAATTGTGTAATGACGTTATAAGTTGATAGTGAAAAAAGTTTTACAGGAAAAGTTTATTTTATTATTTTTAGCTCATTTAAATAAAAGCTTGTTTTTTAAAAAGTTTGTTTTACTTTTAATTTATTTTTTACTTTTTAGTTATCGCTGGATAGATTTCTCAGTCTGTTCATCTCATTCAACGCAGCATTGTTGAGAAGTCGTTTGCCGGTTATTTTCACCAAACCCTTAATTTTTTGTAAAATCGCGTTTCTTATAAAGTTTTTATAATTTTTTGAGGCCTTAGTTTTTAAGCTAATGTTTTCAAACTTCTCACATCGATTGCTAACAACAATAATTTTTAAACAAAAAATGTAACGAAAATACTGCAGAGATCAACTCTCGCAAAAAGGGTATTAGACGAAAAACCCAAACGATCTTTTAAAATCCGTAATTTTTAACCAATTTTTGCAACCTTAATACAGGTTACGGATAATATTTTTCTACACACGAAAAAAAAATTCGCGTGATTATCTTTAGAAATGACGAAGTTATAAAATATTTAATTAAAATTATGAGTACTTTTTGAAAAATCGTAAAAAAAAAGTTTTCGACAACTTATTTTTCAAATGACTGATTCTAAAAGAAAAACGCATGAACTTTTTTAGTGTAAAATAACGATTCATTGACACGAAAAGAAATTCATACAGAACAATTTAGAAATAATTTTCATAAAAACGTACCGATTTTGATACATTTTTAGGAAACGCAAGAAATACAAATGTTATTATTTTGTAAAAAAATTATACCGTATCGTGGCGGAATGAATGATCTTTCCGATTATGTTATTATTTTTTGTTTGAGTTTCATAGAAAAAATTTAGATTGCTGTTTTAAAAACGTCAAAAAAAATTTCCCGTCATCGTTCTTCGATTTAAATCACGAAGTACAGTAAAATAAGCAGTCTACAGGGGTAAAACTATTATGCGTTTTAAGGTTTTTATCTAATATCTTTTTAACTAGTTGCAATATTGGAGTATAAATGGTGAAAACATGCATTGTGTATACAAAACGTGAATACAAAATTTCAGTACAATCGGTTGAAGATATCAGCTTCAAAATTGAGTTGCAAGATTCCATTTGAAGAATTACATTGCAAGTTAAATAAAAGCTTGTAAAAAGTAACTCAAGAGTGTCAATTTTTAATATTAAGCCTTCCTTTGAAAGCCCATGGATATCACTAATAATTATTAAACTTGTCCTTAATTTAGGATTAATAAATTATTTACAAAATACATTGTGCAGTACAGATACATTTATAAGTATACTGGCTGAAGTACACGCTCTCTTTGCACCAGTTTATTTTTTAAAAAAATAATACATTATTCTTGATATAATAACTTAATTGTGAGGAGAGTAAAACCAAGTGCGCAACAATGTATACAAAAATGTAAAATGATTTTTTTAAATGAATGCCCATATTATCAATAGTTTTAAACGAAATGTAATTTTAAGCCTCACAGAAATAGCATTTAGAATTAATGTTAAATAATAAAAAAGAATGTAAAACTTCAATGAGAAGAATAATTGTGTTGTTTTTAATATTTAAAGCGAGAAAACGTTAAAACATTTTAACCCGGGAGTAGACGTGCTCTCAATACTAAACTTAATGGTCATGCGGAATAACTGAGTCACCCCAAACGTTTTTTATAATTATTTTTATTATACACGGTAAAAATTGTAATTCCAGTGAATAATTTAACTAAGAGAAAGTATACTTACTTACTTTCAAGGACTTTTCATTTTTTCTTTGATAATTTGAGAAAAAAATCAAATAAAACTGAACTAAAATGTTCCAAATGTGAGTGGCCTTAATAAATGACATAAATCACAGACATTTTTCGCTGACATTAAGGGAAGGTTATTTGTAAGCAAAACTGTCGTATTTTGTTCACGTTATTGTCATTTTGCTCTGCTTTGATGACCAACAAATAGCATGTTGAACTTTTTCTTGCTTGTGTCTTTTTGACTGGGCGAAGTGAGTCTTGTGGTACACTTATGGCTTCATATTTTTCTTGATGGAGTTCTTTCAGTAACAATTGAAAATTTTCCTTTCATTTCATGTACATTGCTTTCCTCAAATTTACTATCGCTATCATGATTAATATGCCTTATTTCAGTAGGTTCGTCTATTGCTTGATCAGTTTTAACCTCCTTCAATACAGATCACAGATGCCCATTTTGTTTTTTATATTCTGCTCATTTACATTTATAAACCATAATAAGTCGTACTAAACAGAAATCAAGCCACTAAGTTGTTCATAGGGGAAAGTGTAGCATGTTGCAGAAAATATTTTTGAGCAAAAGTGATCGCGCCGGGACGTCGGTCTAAACAACTACCTAAGATTGTAAAAAAACGTTTGCCACTCCCAAAAAAAGGGAGATATGTCACAAATTCCTTTTAACTCCTCTTAAGACTGTCAAATAGGAGGATAATGTCAAGGTTATTGGTAACAAATAAACAGTTTACTCAGAAATAACGATTTCGTAAGCCTGTGGTGACTCTGCGCTCGCGCAACTTCTCCTGGGTTAAAAGTGTATTCAATATAAAAATATGGATGTTAGTTCTAAAAAAGAACTGTGTAAAACGTTTTTTATTGTGCATTGTATGTTTCAGAATACTCATAAAAATAAATTTTAGCCAAATAATCCTTTAAAGTGCTCAATATACTTATCCATACGTCATACAGCTCTTTCGCATGGAAAAAGTGCAAAAGAAATATATTATATACATATTTACAACTTCCCTAAAAGGAAAAGGGACAAAGTTAACCATGCCAGTAACTTTGAAGGTCAAACAGATGATCAGCAAAAGTTGTATTTTAGGTTAAAAGAAACGTAATAAAAAATCTCTTATCGTGGGATTAGAGAAAAGCAAACAAAATGGGTTTTTTTTATTTGGATATACAATCAAGGATAGTTAATGAGCGTTTGAAGTCGAAGCGTTAAAGTATTTTTGATGACGTAATATCGCCACATGATATATATACTAATTGTATCAGTGTAAATGTGTATTTTTTTATTATGTCGGAAAAAGTATTTTGTTTTACTTCATTCTAGTAAATTATTTTTTAACTCTTTTATTTTCGATACGCTCACACCCCCTAGAGGAGCACGCACCTCAATTTTAGAAACTCTGGTCTATGTAATAGGTTTATAAAAACACACGTGTGCATAAATGTAACGTTGTGTCAAAATTTCAAAGCAATCGGTGAAGAACTTTTGGATATTTTGAACAAAAATGGAAATAATTATGTATAACGCCCCTTAGGCCCCCGCAGCGCCACTTGGGATTTGATTTTCACAAAACCCATTTTGTAGCGGATCTCTACGCCATAAAAAGTATTTGCGTACCAAATTTCAAGACTGTAAGTCTAATATTTTAAAAATGGAATTAATTATTTATAAAGCCCCTTAGGCCCCCGCAGCGCCACTTGGAGGTCAATTTTCGTAGAAATCATTTTGTAGGGGATCTCTACTCTATAAAAGGAATCTGTGTACCAAGTTTCAAAACTGTACATCTAATAGTTTAATAATGGAGCTAATTATCTATAACGCCCCTTGGGGTTCGATCTTTGCAAAATACGTTCTTAGCTAATGTCTACTCCATGAAAGGATCATGCCTACCAAATTTCAAGTCTGTAGATTTAATAGTCCCGGAGATATCGTGATTAGTCAGTGAGTGAGTCGATTTTCTCCTTTATACATATATCGCTGGAAAATGATGAAATTAAGAATTTCATCATATCCCTAAGAGAGAAGATCAATGGACGGGTGATACTAAAATAATGTCTTTTCAAGGTCATTTTCCTGATAAAAGTAAGGGATTTGAACAAATCTGTTTCAGTGGAATGATGAAATAATATTGTCAAGAGTTTAAAAGTGTTTATTTAACAAGTATGGGGCATTATGAAAACGTAGAAGTAATGTAATAATAGTTAATGAAATACAAATCATTTATTCGAAACTAATTAACAAATAATTAGAAAATTAGACAGGTATTTGTGTGTTTTATGTGTAACATCTTTCTCCTCGCGGTTACTAACACACTAAAATATCCAACCCTACGTTAATCCTATTTTGCCATTTTTTTAAAGATATGGGGTTGATATTTAGGAGATCGATATGGTTAGGAAGTACAAGGACTCGACCCTCTTCCTTCCCCTGGGCAGCATTTTGCCAGTGCAAATCCTGACTAGTTCATCATTTCACCGAAATAGTTCAGGCATTTGATAAAATCACTTACTTTCAACAGAAAAATGACCTTGAAGAGACGTTATTTTAACATCTCCCGTCAATTGATCATATCCCTTAAGGATTTGATGAAATTCCCAATTTCGTCAGTATCCTGCGACATATATAGGTTTTGGGGATATTTTTTCGGGAGCACTAGAACCCCAACTCTGATTTAAAAAAAAATTTCAAAAGCCTTCCCGGGGATATACCTAATAATTTCCCAAATTTTCACGGAAACTGGATGTATGCTCTTTGAATCTATCGAGTACAGACAGACACACATTCATTTTTATATACGTATATAGATATAACTAGCCGTTATCCACCCGCTTCACTGGGTATTTCACGATGTTTCATATATGTATACTGTTTACATATATATTAATTATTGATATCTAGCATTAAGAATTCGATTGTATTGAAAAATATAATTATAGCTGTTACACTCTCACCCCTTGATATAAAAAGAACATAAATTATAATATCTATATTCTATTTATGTCTAAAATCGAAGTAGAAAGATTTTTTTCGCTCACTTAACCTAATAATCAAGTGGATTTCCACCAAAGAAACTTTCAGTGGATCTCTACTCCATAAAATAAACATGCGTGCTGAATTTCAAGTCTAAATCTAACAGAGCATAAACAGAATTTTTATCATCAATACCTCGTTTACAGCATTCTTAGCTGATTCCAATTCAACAAAAGAGACATGCAAACCAAATTTTATTATTATAGTCTTAGCAGTTCAATAACGGAAATTTTGTCTATCAATACGCCCCAATAACTTTCCGCGCTTCCCCCTGGAGTTGATTTCTGTAAAATCCATTCTTAGTGGAACTCTATTCAACTAAAGAAAAGTGCTCAACAAATTTCAAGTGAGTTAAATTCAAAAACAGGAATTTTTCTATAACATGCCTTAATCCCTCGCAAACTCACTCCTTTGGGGGTCCATTTTCGCAAAAATCTTTGTAAAAGGAACTTTATTCCATGAACGGAACATACCTTCTAATTTTCAAGCAGGTGGTTGTATTAGTTGAAACGCGGAAATATTTATCTATTATATACGACCCTTAATTCCCCTCAGTGACCCTTGGGGATCAATTTCACCCAAAACTATTTTGTAGTGGATCTCTACACCATGAAAGGAATTAGCTTACCAAATTTTAAGACTGTACGTCTAATAGTTTAAAAATGGAAATAATTATCTATAACGCCCCTTAAGTCCCCGCAACGCCACTTAGGAAACCATTTACACAAAACCCATCTTATGACAAATCACTACTCAGTGAATGGAAACTGCTAACTCAATTTCAAGATTTTACGTCTAATAGTTCAAAAAAGGAGTTAATTGCCTATAACGCCCCTTAATTCTCCACAACGCCACTTGGGGTCAATTTTTACAAAACCCATCCTGTAGGGGATCTGTACTTTATGAAAGGGATCCGCTTATCAAATTTCAAGACTGTACGTCTAATAGTTTAGAAATGGAAATAATTATGTATAACGCCTCTTAAGCCCCCGCAACGCCACTTAGGAAACGATTTTCACAAAGTTCATCTTATGACAGATCTCTACTCAGTGAATGGAATCTGCTTACTCAATTTCGAGATTTTACGTCTAATAATTTAAAAAAGGAGTTAATTGCCTATAACGCCACCTAATAGTCGACAACGCCACTTGGGAGTCGATTTTGACAAAACCCATTTTGCAGTGGATCTGTACTCTATGAAAGGAGTCCGCTTACCAAATTTCAAGACTGTACGTCTAATACTTGAAAAATGGAAATAATTATATATAACGCCCCTTAAGCCCTCGCAACGCCACTTAGGAAACGATTTTCACAAAACCCATCTTATAGCGGATCTCTACTCAATGAATGGAATCAGCTTACGAAATTTCGAGATTTTACTTCTAATAATTTAAAAAAAGAGTTAATTCTCTACAACGCCACTTGGGAGTCGATTTTCACAAAACCCATTCTGTAGGGGATCTGTACTCTATGAAAGGAATCTGCTTACCAAATTTCAAGACTGTACGTCTAATAGTTTAAAAATGGAAATAATTATGTATAACACCCCTTAAGCGCCCTCAACGCCCCTTGGAGGTCGATTTTTGTAAAAATCATTATGTAGGGAATCTCTACTTTATGAAAGAAATCTGTGTACCAAGTATCACGACTTTACATCTAATAGTTTAGTAAAGGAAATAATTATCTATAACGCCCCTTAAACCCTCGTAACGCCTCTTGGGGTTCGAACTTTTCAATATCCGTTCTTAGCTGACGTCTACACCATGAAGGGAACCTACCTACCAAATTTCAAGTTTGTAGGTTTAATAGTTCCGGTGATATCGTGATTAGTCAGTCAGTGAGTGAGTCGGTTTTCTCCTTTATATATATAGATAAAACATAATTATTTTATAAGTAAAGAATATATAATATAATCATTCTTTATAGTATTTGTATTTTTATATTATGAATAAAATAATTATATACTATTAATAATGAATATAAATTAGAAAAAGTGCTGTAATAACTTAAAATATTCCCCATACTGTGAGTTTCTGTAATGAATTGTGTATCGAACAAGGTACTTTTCAAAATGCATTAAAAATTAAAATAAAGTTTTAAAGCGAGATGTGTGCAGCAAAAAACAAAAAAAATTAAGTCTAATATACGTTATCCCCATGGCCAGACGATAAAAATATCGAGGTAATCATATTGTAATGTTATCGTCCATCTTGGCGAACATAAACAACAAATTGATCCGTAGCATCCATATATCAAATTAGTACCTAATTTTTTTTTTTTTTTAGAGGTACAGAACTTTAAATTGCAATAAAACAACGATGTATTATTCTATTGACATGAATTTTTTTTATTCGAAAGATAAACTTGTGGCATTACATTTTAAATATGATTTCTGGCATATGACTGCCACGGCTGGCTCTGGACGTCCAATTTTCGATGACTTTTTCCAACATTTGTGACCGTATATCAGCAATAACACGACGAATGTTGTCTTCCAAAGGGTCAAGCGTTTGTGGCTTATCCGCATAGACCAATGATTTTAAATAGCCCCACAGAAAATAGTCTAGTGGTGTTAAATCACAAGATCTTGGAGGCCAATTCACAGGTCCAAAACGTGAAATTAGGCGGTCACCAAACGTGTCTTTCAATAAATCGATTGTGGCACGAGCTGTGTGACATGTTGCGCCGTCTTGTTGGAACCACAGCTCCTGGACATCATGGTTGTTCAATTCAGGAATGAAAAAGTTAGTAATCATGGCTCTATACCGATCACCATTGACTGTAACGTTGTGGCCTTCATCGTTTTTGAAGAAGTACGGACCAATGATTCCACCAGCCCATAAAGCGCACCACAGTCAGTTTTTCTGGATGTAACGGTGTTTCGACATACACTTGTGGATTAGTTTCACTCCAAATGCGGCAGTTTTGTTTGTTGACGTAGCCATTCAACCAGAAGTGCGCTTCATCGCTAAACAAAATTCGCTTATGAAAATCAGGAACAACGGCAATCTCGTTTTGGGCCCATTCGACGAATCTACGCCTAGCTTGATGATCGTTTTGATGAATTGCCAAACCAAACTGAGAATAAATCACTTGACAGCTGTTAAATCGGTCGCCATCTTGGAAAGTAATGCCAACTTAAACTTCTATACCTGGAAAAAAACACTCTTTAGAATACAATTAGAAATTTGGGTTTCCTCATATAATATTAATTTCAGTGTAATGGATTTAGATATATATATATATATAGAATGGGGAAGATCATTTTTAAAATACCATTAAAAAATTCTTTTTATAAATCAAGCTTTACATCTTTGTGTAGGTTTTGGGTTTAAAAAATGGAATCAACTCACATTGAATTATTTACACGGTTTATATTTCAAGACGGGTGCTGAAAAAAAATAATTTAGGAACTCGCTTCAGTCGACGACGTTAAACGTAATAATTATTAAATAAATGTGAAAAAATTAACGTCAATTCGTTTCCAAAGCAAATATACCGTAAAATCCGGCGTATAACACGCACCTTTAATTTCAAGCTAAATTTTTAGGTATTTTCGCTCTACATCGCGAATCCCCTTTTTATAAAGGAACCTGAAAAGCCCAAGAGCAATGTTATTATGTTTTTAAGTCAGTTATTCGAGGTATTATCCCAGGATTTTGAGGGGGGAAGTAAACTGCTTGAACATTAGTATGGTCGCTTGACATCTTTGGGCACTGGAACGCGAAGCGTTCCTCCGTCCCATACTTAATGTATTGGGCGCTTAATGTTGGTTGGCCTGCTTTCGAGATGGTGTTTCCTTATTGGTGGACATGGAAGGAGACAGTGGGCGGGGCGAACTGGCGATTTCGGCGGTCTCAGAAAAAATCAAGTCAAAATTCGTGCAAGCAGACGAGAGGCTCGTCTGCTATTGGTCATCAGGAGTCGGTGAGCGAGAACTCTATTCACTGCGCCTGGTGTCGAGAATGTAATTAAGAAATTAGAGATGGGAACTTAAGTGGGTGCCTGTGTGGGTAATTGAATTTAAATTAAAAATTAATAATTAAACTAAAAAGAGATAAGTTAAGAAAAAATAAAATTTAGCAAGGGTGGTCATTCTCAACATGGGAATGACCGGGAATTAATGTTATGGAGGATTGTAAGAGTCCAGTAATATTCTTCTGGGTCTCTTTTTATAGATATTAGGATCGTAGTTCTCTAGATTTTGAATGTTAACGTTATTTATATTCGAAAGATTGTCAAAGAATTTTTGACCTAATTTTTTATATGAGCTTTAAATGTTGGAATTTTGAGAACTTTATAAATATTTCTATTTCTATTATATCTATAGGCTCTGGTGATATTTCTAATTAATGCATTTTGAGCGTTATCTAAAAGTTTTATATTAGAATTGGCTGCATAGCCCCACACAGGACAACCATACGCGAGGATGGGCCGCAGGACGGCAGTGTAGAGAAGTACCTTATTGTAAATATTTAAATGAGAATTCCGGCAAATTAAGGGATAAAGGGATCGCATTGCGTTCCGGAATTTGTCACGCGCGTGTAATATGTGTTGTTTCCAGGTGAGATTTTCTCTAAGACAAGTCCTAGGTATTTAGTGCTCTGAGACCAGTGTAGTGGTGTGGAATACAGAGTAGGTGGTGTGCATGGCTTTCTTCTCCTGGTGAAAAGAACTGCGACTGTTTTATCTACGTTTATTTTAATTTTCCATGTATTGAAGAATTCTTCTAGCAGTATTAGGTGTGCATTAAGTGCTTTAGTAATTGTGTGGTGATTTTTGTAGGTGGCCGAAATGGAAGTGTCATCCGCATAAATGTTAGTCATAGTTAGTGTATGAGAGGGAATATCATTAATATAGATGTTAAAAAGAATGGGACCGAGGAGGCTTCCTTGAGTGACTCCGTTTTTGATAAAAATGGTGCTGGAAAGAGTGTTATTGACTTTAACTTGAAAAGATCTATTGACCAGATAGGAATTAATTAAATGAATTAGTGCAGGGGGGAAATTGTTAATAATGAGTTTGTAAATGAGACCACTCACCCAGACCCTGTCAAAAGCCTTCTGAATGTCGAGAAAGACAGCTCCAGTGGATCTGCCTCTCTGAAATCCAGAAGTGATTTTTTCAGTCAATCTGAGTAGTGGGTGGTAGGTGGAGAGGTGCCTGGTGAATCCATATTGATTGGGATTTATGTAATTAATACTATCCGTAAAGTTATGAAGTCTATTAAGAATAATGTGCTCCGTAATTTTACTGAGAATACTTAAAAGGGAAATGGGTCGGTAGCTCGAAGGAGACTTGCTATTTTTACCTGGTTTCTTAATTGGGAAAACAATGGCAATTTTCCAGTTATTTGGAAAATGTCTTAAAAAGAAGAATTTTATTGATTAAAAAAGTTAAAAGCAGAAGAATTTTAAGAGGGAAATGCTTGACCATTTTATTAGTAATATTGTCTTTACCTGGGGCTTTATTGTTAGAAAGAGTTTTAATATAGTTAAGAACTTCATCTGGATCAGTAGGGGTAATGGGAAGGGGTGGGGGTGAGAGAAAAAATTTTCAAGAGTAGTAGTAATCGTGTTATCAATAGGATAATCACCATTAGGCCTTTCATTTTCAGTAAAGTTATCTTTGAGGGTTATAGCAAGAAGATTAGCTTTCTGATCGTCGCTGCAAGCGGGGCCAGATGAGCTAATGAGATTAGGAATGGAGGAGCGTTTTTTGCGAAAAAACTTCTGACACTGCCAAAGGCTGTTGTCTGTTGTGTTGAGCGATTCAAGTCTAGTTTGCCAGGATTGTTGTGAGTGTTTTTTGAGTGCTTTTTTTAAATTTGCTTGTGCTTTGTAATAATTAGTTCTGTGTATTGGATTTAAGGTGCGATTGTACAATCTTTTTGCTTTATTTTTGATGTAAATGAGTTCGTGTATGTGGTTTGGAGTGAAGGAGTGTTTCTTGTTTTCTATTGGCTTAGACGCTTGTTGGTGGGCGGAGCAAATGGCGGCGGTGAGAAAAGAAATTTTATCTTCCAGCACATTAGGATTTCGAATGCCCGAAAAATCGGACAAATGAACAGAACTTTTAAGTTATTGCGAAAATCAGACCAACAGGTGGTAACTGCTCGAGCGTTGTCTTGATGTATAGGCGAAGTAAGGGAAAAATTAAGGAATACTGGGTTATGGTCGGAGGAAAGCTCCGGAATGGAATCCATAGTGAAGAGGAAATTAAAGTTATTTATGACGGCAATATCTAGAGTATTTGAAGTCCCGTGGCCGAAGCGGGTGGGGGAACTGGGATACGCAATAGTTAAATTGAGTGTATCCGTGAACGTTTTTAATTGCTTTCCTCTCGTGGAGTTGACTAAGCAGTTCCACTCGTTGTGTGTGGCGTTTAGGTCGCCAAAAATCACACAATTACTGTTGGTCTGAAGGAGTTGTTCAAAATCCAGTGTGAACAATCTCTCGTCCGATTTAGGCGGAACGTATACGGAGGCAATAGAAATGGGATTGAAGTTAGGTGGGGTGAGAACTACGATCGTAGCCTCGATGTGCTGGAGTGGGGGAGTGGGTAGATTATAGTGGGGAAAATTGCGCCTGATGAGAATTAAAGTACCGCCGCGCGCTCTCTCGCCCGTGTCTCTGTCATTGCGGTAGCAGATGTAATTTGGTATATTTATGTTGTACTTAGGTCTCAGATGTGTTTCCTGAATAAGAATTAAATCGGGAACGTACTTCTCTACAAAAAATTTTAAATTCCATAATTTTATTTAAAATGCCGTTTGCATTCCATGAACAGATGTTTAAACCAATCAAATTGTGTCTAATCATCATCATCATCAATAAGAGCCTCTAATAGGGCTTGCAATTCTTTTTAGTAAGTTTACTTTTATTTTCTTAGGCTTGGGGGTTGGGTTGTTAAAGTTAAGGTTTGAAACTTGCTGAGTTAAGAGAGTTAAAGCTTGTATAGTTTGTTGCAGGGTTTGAAGGATAATATTTTGTGGAGAATTATTTTCATTAGTAATATTATTATTCGTGGGGGTTGGAGTTACAATTTGATTGGTTCGTTTCTGAGAGAATATAGCAGGATTTCTGCGTGTGTTGGAGGGTGCTGCCATCTGTTGCGGATTTCTAGAGTTATTTGTGGATTTAGTGACGGCCTGTGCAAAAGAGGTATTTGGTCGTATTAAATTATCTAGAGCGGTGGCATAGTTATTGGGTGTAATGTTGGTGCCTTTGCGGGGCTTTGGGTAGAGGGGACATCTAGAGTAATTTGCCATGTGTCCGTACACATGACAATTGATACAATAAGTGTTTTCTAGTTTTTAATGGCACATTCGCGTGTTTGATGTGCTTCTCCGCACTTGAGGCATCGGGGTGTAAAGTGACAGTTCTCGGCTGTGTGATGGAATTTATTGCACGAGTAGCATTGGGTTACCCCTTTGCCGTCGTACCCTTCGACTCTTACAGTTAGGTAGCAGAGTAGTGTGAGGTGAAAGATTTTTAAATTATGAATATTTCTAGGTAGATTAATAAGGAAAACTGGTAGTGGTTGTTTTGTTATTTTCCCAACGAGTTGGGTAACCTTGTCGACGGTAAATCCGAGTTCAATTAAATTTTGGTGTATGTCTCTTGTTTCAGTATTCTTTGGCAGTCCTTTAACAACGACTTTAATGGGTCGTTCGTGTTTAGGTTTTATGGTGAAAAATTGATACTTAAGTTTTCTACGGAGTCTTGAAGGAGTTCGTAATCGTGTGAGTTGTTTGTGTAGAGCTTAATTAATGTTCCGGTTTTTTTGCTACGGAGTGTGGGGATGATTTCGTTAAGTGTTTTGAGTTGTTCCATGTAGTTATCTTCGAGATTAAGAAAGACCGGAGGTGGAAGGGAGTTGGTTTTGTCTGTTTCAGTTGTTTTAGAGGGCGCGAAATTGATTGTGTTTTGAGAAGTTCCTGCTATATTCTCGTCGTTTTCATTAATTTTTCAAATCTATTATTAATGTCTATTTCAAAGTTTCTAAATTCTAATTGTTGGCGTTTAAAGGTTTGCTTAGCGGTAGGCGAGAGGAAACCATCTGCGCTTTCCTTTCTTTTAGAACTAATTTTCTTAGGGAGTTCAGGGAACTCTTCGGTTTTATTTTTAGTAGGAGAATTACATGGGGTAGAATGAACTCGACAGCCAGGGGTATCGCAACGAGGAAGAGAACTCAACTCACCTAAGGCTTGTTGGTGTCTGTCATCAAAGTAGGCCTGTCGGGAGTACAAGGCAGCCAGGTCCGGATCGTCATCAGAGGTAATGGGCGCAATGCATTCGATGGTGTGTGAGACGTTGCTCAGCATGATCGAAAATTTTTTCAAGTCCTGATTGACCAGTTGCAGCCTTTCGCAGTTGGTCAGTGAAGGAGTAGAAGATCTCGAGGAAGGTAGAGAGGCATTTACTAATTCCATTTCCGTGGGGTTTTCCATTGTCATGTCCAAGTCGTGAAGTGGGTAAAAATCTGAAAGAATTGGGCGTAAAGAGCTGTACTAAATACAGCTCAGGCCTAAAGTAGCCGGCGCCCTATCCTTTAAGCTCTGAAAAGAGCTATAGGAACGCCTGATTGATTTCTATTTAGACCTGGTGTGCAATGTGGGAAATAGTACGGAGCGTATAGACGACGCGACCGTACTCGAGCTCGCCAAGAAGGGAAAAAACTCAGTTTCCTTTATTACCCAAAGAGTCCAATATATAGCCTTGTCAAATAGTTCTAGTGTGACTTTAATCTGCTTGAACATTAAGAATGACATTTCTTTTTATACACAGTATTCCGATCTACGTAAAAGTCTAATTTTTTTTCTGCTTCTCTTTTTTTTTTTTTTAATTAAGAATTTTAATTTAATTTTAAATTTTTGAAGTTATCATTTTTATACCTGGCATATCCGTAAATTTCGATATCCTTTTTTGTGTTAAAAATGCGCGTTATAAGCCGAATTTTACGGTACACATTCTTTAAAAAAAAAAAAAAATTTTTCCTTTCTTTATATTCAGTAATTGGACTTCCGTAACTCAAGTATCAATTTTAGCGCAAATTTAAAAATTGCAATGAAAAAAAAAAAAAAAAAGCAAATTTTTGGTCTTGTTAAAACCATGTTAATTTTCCGGATGAGTGAGTGAATATTAACGTCGCACTGTTCAGCTACACGAGGTCTTTTGGCGACGGACCTCGTAATTTTAAACCATGGTCAAGTGACGAGGACGACACCTGAGCTCGCCCCCACCCCCTCTCCTACCACACCACATCAACGGGAGGACAGATTTAACATGCATCGCTTCCCTGACATGCCTGTCATGATTCGATATCTTGACCACTCGGCTACCACAGCTCCCCCCGGAGAATATGACAGTGGTCAGATAAGAATTTTTAAGTGTTAATTAATCAACTATATTTTGCAAAATAATTTGGAATATTTGTCCTGATATTTACTTAATTTTATTTTAGATCAGTATGGTTTTTGCGACCCTAGCAGGTGAGTGGTCACTGTCGTTAACTCGTTGCAGGTGATATTTCTGTTGAAAAATGAGTTATATTCCTAAAACTGCTAAACTCGTGGTATGGAACGGCTGATACACGTAAAATCAATCGACGTTCAAAGCACTAATATTAGCATGATGTAGAAGTTTGATCAGGTGTCATTCTTTTAGCATGACCGAGGCTCAAAATTACATGTTCCATCATCGATAGTAGACCACGGTAGCCTAGTGGTCACGGACTCGTGAGCGGCTTGTCATGAGTTCCTAACTGAAGACCAACCACATGTAGAGAGGCTGATGCACGTTAAATCTATCGGAGCTCTAAGTCTTCCGGTTGGTGTGAATGTTAGAAGTGGTGCCAGCTCAAGTGTTATCCTCGTCACTTGACAATGGTTCAAAGTTGCAAGGTACGTCACCAACAACTTTCGTATTGCTTTATCGTTCGCCGTTAATAAACACTCACCCAATCATCAATAGTAGTCGTATAGTTTAAAAATGCGACGTCTATAAACAACCCACGATTTAATTTCCTTTCAATCTTAAATAATTTTATTATTTTTTTATGATTTTATTAAAGAATTAAATGCATGTAATTATTATTTTTTGAGGTTAAATTGAAAACGAAGCTATTTCTGATTCAACAATAAAACAGTACAGGAATTCAAACTTTTCATAAACTTCAGCTGATTGGCATGAAAACGGATCTATTTCTTGATATCATAAAAAATATATACCAACATAACAAAATTTTTATATCATAAACTAGCTGCATGGCCCGGCTTTCTCTTTCCCTCATGACGCTAGCAATTATGTGTGTGTGTTTGTACGCGCGCATTGTGAGTGATTTCTAAAATTATTTCATTAAATTTCCCTTTTTCGAAATTGGTTCCACATATTTTCGATTAAAGACATGTCCCCCCCTTCCTCTAGCACGGGGTTTTTTAGCGTAAAATTACGGTTCCCTCTTCCCCTCCCCCTCCCAGATAAAATATAGCCTCAAATTTCGATGTATGACTTTAAAAAACAACATTGCATTAGTTACAAAATTATTAATGTGAAGCAATAGAAAGAAAACGATTCTAATACTAAGAGTAAAACAAAAAACTTTCATCATTTTTATAATAGTTAGTTTCTAAGAAACTAAAATTCTATAAAAAATTTAAGATTTTCATGAATCAATCAATCGTTACGAATAGTTAGCTTAAAAATGTCTCTAAAATGTATTTTTATCCAAAATAACAGACAATGTACTTTTTAATTAACCAATAATTAATTTAGTAATGAAATAATAGAATTCCTTTAAAAAACTTATATATATATATATTTTAAAATCTATTTTCTATCTAGTCTAGATATATATTATAAATGCGAAAGTTTGTGAGGATGTTTGGGCGTCTTTCACGCAAAAACAACTGAATGGATTTTAATGAAACTTTACAGTAATATAGCTTATACATCAGAATAACACATAGGCTATAATTTATAAAGATACTGTGAGAAATGTCCAAAATATAACGATATTTGTCAAGTAGGAAAACATTCTGCCATCTGCAAGCAATTCTGGTGTGCGCTGCAAAAAAGCCCACGTCAGCATATATCTATCTTTTGTTTGTGAAAGAACCCTTTTTGTTTTGGCTACGCAAGACGCTCGCTTCTAATTCCTGTGAACAGCATAATCCCTAATTTTTTTTTATTTTAAAATAAAACTAAGTTATGAAGGGAGAGGTTGCTATAAATCTCTCTTTATTTGAATGTTTTTATAATGCACATTTGGTAGTAAGAAATTGATCTTTTTTCAAAATAAATACTTTTATTGCTTCTGGTACTTACTGTAGATAAACTTTGTCTTTCATACTACATCATTTGGACACATTTGCACAGTTTGTTTGTGGTTAGTAGTTAATTATAACGCTATAATTTTAATTGAATAGGCGGATACTGCATTTTTAAGTATAAAAATAATTATAACTACTATACTGTATTTTTTGGAGTGAGTGAATATTAACGTCGCGCTGTTCAGCTACACGAGGGCTTTTGGCAACGGACCACGTAATTTTGAACTGTCAAGTGACATGGATGACACCTGAGTTGGCACCCCCTTCTTCTAACTACCACACCACACCAACTTAGAAGGAATATTCTACCAATACTTAGCAAGAATATTCTTTGAAATCCACTCTTCCAAGATATACGGCAGCACGGGTTCTATGATGAGTATTTTAGCGGGGAAGGCGAACAGTTTTGCAGTAGATATGCGTTTTCAGCGGATTGCAAAGATTATCAATTTTGTCGCGAAAAAATAGTTTGTCAAAATTTAAGTGTCTTATGTTTTTGTATGTTAATGAAGACCTTAGGAAACGATTTGACTATTTATTTTAAGTGAACGGTGTATATAATTAATTTTACACAGTGGAATATCTTTAATTTTTTATCTCTAACGGATTTAATTTCCCAAAGTGGAGTATTTCGTTTATGTATATCCCTTAATTTTCAATGTAGTGATCCAAAAAAAAATATTGCATGAAAAAAAAACTGCAGTAAATCATAATGTGGTAGATAAAGCATTAATGTGCATCGCTCCTTTACACGGCGGGTCTTACAAAGCTCGAGCTATGAAAGTAGCTAGACATTTGCCAACTTGACTCTATCGTTATTTTTTCGCTGTTTTTCATTGAATTGCTATTATAATTTAAGAAACGGCGTTGCTTGCGAATATTACAATTTTAACATAAAATAAATACAACAGAAAGTAATATTAATGTATTACAATTTTATACATAAATTATTTACACTATTTTAAGCGTTCATTACGCAAAACTTTTAACAATGTGTTACTTTTGCTGAGCAGAGATCAGCTTAGGGAGGTACAGTCAGGTCTCTTTTTATGCGATTTTCAAGCTGTGCGGTTTGTATTCCAAACATTTTTAGATTTTTTTTAATATTTTATACTGATCTATATTTTTTTATTTTTTATACTGAGACGTAGATCGTAGTATTCCGAGAATTCCCGTATCTTTTTGGTGCTTACGTCTGCGACAGTCTTAGATTCACATTCGTTATTTCAGTAGTATACCGATACGTTATCATTATTTCGAAATTATATTTTCTCTTAGCGGTGTGCCTCGTTCATTTTTTATAAAAGTTTCACTTTAATAAGTGGCGAATATAAGTTGCAATATAAGCAGCAAATTTTGATTTCTGGATTTAAAGTGAGTGTCGTAAAGTTTTATTTTTCATTAGAAAATCAGAAGTGTAATTTTTTTAAATTTCTTTTTTAAGATTTTATTTGGCCCAATGGAGAAAAAAAAAATCAAAGACAGTCAATTTCGTTGGAAACGAAAATTGCAATTTTAGATCGCTTAGGAAAAGGAGAAGGATCTACGGCTATGGGAAAACATTTTAATTTAGGCGAATCTACTGTCAGAGCAATTAAAAAGAATAAAGCTGCAATAAGAAAATCGGTCATTTCTGGTACAAAATTAAGCACCAAATTTGCATCGTACATAAGGGATGTATTATTAGAAAGAACGGAAAGAGCCATCGCAATTTGGATTGAGGAACAAGTTCAAAGAATTCCTGTAAGGGGTTATTTAATCCAAGAAAAAGCTCTACAGTTTTATAAGTCAATGAAACAGTCAGAACCATCAACTTCCACTTCCCAAGCTGGAAAAGAATTTTCAGCTAGCAAAGGATGGCTAACCGGGTTCTTAAAAAGAAATGCACTTCATAATATTAAGATAACAGGGAGAGTGCGACAGCAGATGAAGGAGCAGCAAAAATATTTCCAGAGGAACTAGCGAAAATTATTGAAGATGGGGACTATTCTGCCGATCAAGTATTTAACGCTGATGAAATAGGACTTTATTGGAAAAGATTGCCTAACCGTACTTACATCGCAAAGGATGAAAAAACTGCAAGTGGACATAAAGCAAGTAAAGTTACTTTGTAGCAATGCATCAGGAGATCGGATGTTGAAACCTCTCTTAATAAATAAATCTCTTAGACCACACGCCCTAAAGGTAAAGATTTAAAACAACTGCCCGTGCATTGGATGGCTAACCCGAAAGCCTGGATGACAACAGCTATTTTTAAAGACTGGTTCAATAATTGTTTCGTACCAGAAGTGGAAGCCTATATGAAGGAAAAATCTCTCGATTTTAAAGTTTTATTAATTGTTGACAATGCAGCAAGTCATCCACAATTAGAACATCCAAATGTTCAACTAGTATTTCTTCCGCCCAATACAACAAGTCTTATTCAGCCATTAGATCAATGCATAATTGCAACTTTTAAAAAATATTACATTAAGACAACATACAAATTCATCTTGAATAAACTAGAAAATGAGTCCTTAACTGTAAAAGATGTGTGGAAACAATTTTCTATTTTTGATTGTTTAATTCATGTTGCATCTGCTTCCGCTCAAATAAGACCTAGAACTTTAAATGCCTGTTGGAAAAAGATTTGGCCAGCATGTGTGACAGACAATACAACCACTCAAACATCGACACTATCAGATGAAATAATTAATTTGGCACATGAAATTGGAGGAGATGGTTTTAATACCTTCAGCCACGATGATATAGATGAATTGCTTGTGGATGATGCATTAAGTGACAATGTTAATATTGATCTTAGAGTCTATTAATGAATCTAGATGCAAATTGAATATTTAAGTTTTCACTACAATTATCAGTGAGCCAATAAATATAATTAAAACTTCTTTGAGAAAGAGCTTCCAAAAATAAAATAAGAAATTTTGCAAAACTAAAAAAAAGCACTCTTTTATTTAAGAAAAATTATAATTGTACGAATTCTAGTGATTACAAACAAACATAAAAAAATTAAGCAATAATTTTGTTAATAAATTTAAGAAGTCAAACTAAATGAACCTATCTATTAAAAAAAAACAATAAGTATACAAAATGATTAATCATAAAATGAACTGATAACATTAATTTGAAAATTGTCCAATAATGTCAAAAATGTATTTGTTTTTGATAAAAATTTTCAAATATTCCTTCTTAAAAAAAATTTGGTACATAGATATTAGCACAGCAAAATTGGCATCATGGAAATAACATCTTGATATCAAAGCAACAAAGATTCTAATGTATTTTATATATGAAAAAAAACAACACACACAAAACAGTCAGCTTTTGGTGCGATTCATGAGGGGCAAATTTGGCTACAGTGATACTAATATGCAAGTACCAAAAATTTTAACTCTTAATGGAAAAAGTATTTGGAACACTACTTTCAAAATACATTCTATCAATAAAATTTAATTATATTTATTAAGAAAAGAATGAATTATTAATTTTTAAAATATATCTAAGCTAATTGTCAGCAAATACAGTCAGACCCGTAATAGTTTTGCTATTGTTCTTTGATAACTGCTTCTTATATCACTGCTACACTGTGACAATTATTTTGCCTTTTATAAAAATCAGATTTACTTTTGTTTGGATATCTGTTTAAGGAAAGACATTTTTTTCCTGTTATACATATTATAAGTCGCTATTTCTTGGAGAATGAAAAATACCACAACTGACATCCATGGCCTCAATTCATGTGATATAGTCACATGATAGTAAAAGCCACGTGATTCTAGCGAATCAATTCAAAAACTCATGCAATGCCATAGTCACATGATAAAACTGTAGTGTTTCCAGCTAATCAGTTCACGTGCTCCAGTGTTGCCAAGTTTTGCTCTTTGCAGAAGTTTTTTCTTAAAAAGTACATATGTAAACAAAATGCATTTTATTTAAATGTATAAACATGAATTATAATTTTTTTTAGTTTAAAAAAATCTTTTTGAAGAAATGTTTTTTTCATAACCTTTAAACACCTTTACCCAAATATGAAATTTTATCTGAGTTTTACAAATAGAATAAGTATAATTAGTTTAATGTTTGTTTTGAATTCAATGGAAAACACGTGTTTGTTTTTATCATGTGACTTCATGAATTGAGCCCATTATACATTTTAATACTCGTAATTAATTAGATTAATACTCTTAAAGCACTGTTGCTTTAATACTCTTAAAGCAACAGTGCTATTACTCAGTTTTGAGCAATAAGGAATCAGATTAGGATACAGCAAATAAATTTGTCAAGCAAGAGTTTAAGAAACAAAACATCTCAATTGAAAAAAAAAATCACCTGCAGAGGCGTGATAAAATAATAAACTTGATTTTCTTAAATCAAAAAGTTTATCCTTTAAGACAATTTAAATTTTCACAGAAAATTCACTTGAATGTTGGAACTTGCATTGTTGTTCAATTTAAATTTATACTGTACTCACAACTCAGTAACCAAAAACCCCTACTAGCAGGTGTTAATCGGGTCAGATAAAAGATATCTCATATTTATGCGAAGAAAAGTAAAATTTGTAAAAGGAAAATACTCATGTTGAAATAAATTAATCTTTCCCTAAAAATAATCATAGATTTCAAAAAAAAATTTTATTTTAAAATATTACATAAATAGTCTGACAAACAATAAAATAGTGTTTGAAGTTTTTCCCCCACATCAAACAAAACATAAGCAATAATAGTTGTTAAAAATTCTTATCAAAAGAATAATGAATGTTTTTTCTATTTTTTAAAGAATATGTCACATAAAGAGAAAAAACAACACAAGTTATTCAGAAAAGAAAAAAAAATTAAAGAAATTCATTCTGCATTATATTATACATGTCATTCTGTAGATATATGTCAAATTTCTAGTTTAGCGCTCAACTTCTGGTGAAGGGCAAAAAAAAATTAGCACCAACAGAATAGTTTTTGAGTTCAGTTGTAGTAACTATAAAAGTAAATTTAATTTGCCAAATTTATGATAAGTACAAATAGTTAAAACTGAAACAAATGTCAGAAGTTTTATCAGTGAACATTATGAATAAAATTTTTAAAAATCAAAACAAAATTCCAAAATTTTTAATCATTATTCACACATCAGAATATAATCCTTTAAAATTTTTTGGCAAGGCTAATAATTATGATTAAAACAATTGATTAGATACAATATTGGAAAAAAATAAAGTATATGGAACAATCTAATTTTGATAATATACAAACAAATGTCTGTAATTTAAATTCTACACTGCATTACATATCAGATAATATGCAACTACATCTAACAATAATTATAAATATTGAATAACTGAAATTTTTTTAAAATTAAAAATATGTACCTTTACTCCTTAATTTTTAAAAATAACCGAGCTATCAGATAGCTTCGATGAAGTGATAGATTCAACAGTTTTGTTATATTCTTTCAAAGTATCCAAGAACTCATTGTAAAGATCTTGTAAATTATCGTCATCTGGAAAGCCATTAATAGTATCTAATAAAATATCTATGTAAGTATGTGGTAACCACACAGGTGGTGAATTAATATGCAAAGAAAATTTTAAATTAAAATCTTCTTTTCTCACACCTAAAACAGCCTTTACATATCTATGAGTAAGAGTCAATGCTTCACTAAGAAGTCCATGTGAAAGATATAAACTAGCAAGTTCTGTGAAGTTACGCTTCTGATATGATAATTTTAACCAAGCAGGTAAACTTGCTCCATGTATAAGCAATTTTTCGGTGATGCATCTGTGCAATTCACTTTTGCCTGCTTCTTCATGCTCTGCAAGATTCTTTTCCAAAAGATGCCAAAATTGACATCGGTTTATGTCCTGATCAGCATAATCTATTGCAGGATCACATTGCTTGAAGTATTTTTCCCCATTGCTAGTTATTGAGAGATGAGTTTCGGAATGCAAGGTTGAGCTTAGACATTTGTAAGCAAGTGCCTCAAACACTGGTATTAAGCTGAGAGAAAATGCTTTGGACAAATGTATGGCAGAGTCAAAAAGGCCTGCGTTGAGTAACAATGCAACAGTCTCTTCTGAAGATAAAGGAGTAATAACTAAATTGGATGAATTGCTGTATCTTTGAGCATGAAGGAGACGTGCCTGAACTAGATTGTATTCTTGCATAACATCTTTTAACCCAAGAACTTCCATTTTAACTGGACGATTCGACAGGGCGATTTCGATTCCATCGGAATCTCGTTTAGTTAAATTTTTTGAATTGACTTCAAATTTACTAGGATTTTCAGGAGTATTAAGAGCTGGTTTAACAATCCAAGCATATTGAGGATCAGCTAGATGTAAACAATTAATTGCAGCTAAATAACAAGATACCTGTTTTTTAAGCCCCTTTAAACTGACAACTTCTCTACCAAACCTCATGGCTAATTCATACATAACTGCTGCAGCTTTTCTGAATTTTTTATGATGTATATGTAAAGCATATAAAATACCATAGAAAGATGTATTGTGACAAAGATCTGAACATCTGGCTCTGGATTCCAAGATATTAATAATTTCCTCTTCAAAGGCTAAATATGACAATTCAATAATTTTCTGAAATTGTTTCATTTCACAAAGCTTAACGATCAATTGTCGTAAGCAATCTTTTTTTCTAGATGAATCTGGATTCTTTATAAGAGTAGCAAATGCTTCTTCACTATGTCCCAAATTAAGATGATGCTTAAATAGAACTGAATAAAAAATTGGGACATGTGGATCACTACTTTCAATTTCATTAATGGCTGTCATTGCCATTTTAACTACACAAGATGATATCGAAAACTGTTCGAACATTTGAATAACACGCATGCAAAATGAACTAGTTATCGATGTCCCAGTACTGTATCGTCCTTTCAATATTTTATGACATAAAAGGGATTCTTTTTCAATTTCTTTGTTGACTTCTTGAAACAATTTTAAGGCTTTCTGAGATTCACCTAAAATTAAATAACCACTAGCTACCAAAAAATTAATAAATTGTTTGTTTCCTGAAAACCATCCTTGTAAAAGATGATCATATTCTTGCAAAGGATAATACTGACACCTGGCAAACAAAAATTCAGGAAATATCACATGTTCTTCAAGAGGCCATAAAAGAGTAGCTGCTGCAGAGACTAATGTAGGGAAGAGAGATTCCCAATCATCAGCACCAACTTTGGATGCCTGTTTCATTTCCAAAATTTTCCTAGCTTTTACTCCTCCATCTTCTTGGAAGAATAGATGACTTACTGTCTGACGAGGTTTAATGCAAGTCAAATCCTTGTCTGTGAATTCTGGAAGCTCAAGTAAACAAAACTGTTTGAATGCTGCATCTTGAATTGCAGGTGAAACTGGCACACATTCACACTGTGTACACCATAAAATCATATAATATGATCTCAGAAGCGTAACTGTTTTAGGAATAATGGTCGACTGTGTTAAAAGATGATCCAGCTGCTCACATTCTAAGGCATCAGATTCATACAAAACTAATTCAAATAAGAGTAAATCTCGACACAATTCAAATCTCGCTCTTGCAAAATGAGCTAAACCAGCACATAGTACTCCAATACCAGATGAACTACTTGCAATGGAAGAATATGTAAAACAACTTTCTTCAATTTCTTCTCTAGCCTCCATACTGAGATCCAGTTTTGACAGTAATAAATCAAGGCATGATACAACATCAGAATTTGATGGTATTACTGATTGTAGACTTCTAAAAAAATGACTACCAGCTTCTAATTCTAAAGTTTTTCGTATTTCTGAAGCATATTTAATTGGAGAATATGAATTATTAAGTTTATCTTCAAACCGCATTAAATGTTTGTCACTTATATTTTCTCGAACTAAATTTACACAGACAAGAACTGCTCTGAGACTATGATATATTTTCCCTTCATCATCAAGTAAACCATTGAATAATAAGGATGAGCGAAAACTGGGGCATGTAATTGTTTCTAAAGGATCACATGGACAAAGTAAAGAGTAAAAATTCTTCTTTATTACAATTACTGATCCAGTATTTGGATCTAATGATATACCTAGAGGTTTCATGCCTACTTCATGATATTGAATACAATAAGAAAAAAATCTATCCCAACATTCAGCAGAGATTTCTGCATAATCACCTTCAATATTTTCAGTATCCCCAGTCTTCATTAGTATTTCCGTCTCAACTGCTTCTATAACCCAGTTTCTCAAATCTTCAACTTTTAATGAAATATTAGAAGAAAAACTACTGTTCCTAGTGGTATTATAAATACTGATGGCTTTAGTAATAGTAGATGGCAAAAATCGACCAACCTTAAAAATTTCTTTCAAATATGCATCCTGAGGATTAGAAGATTTATAATCAACAGTTCGTGATACTTGAAGTTCTAAATTGACAAGCGTCCAACCTAATTGCTGCTCAGTTTTTTTATTGCTATCTAACCAAGCAGACAGAACCACTGGCTGATTTTCACAACTTAGCCAAAGTGACCATATTCGATTCTTACCAATGCAAAAATCAACTAAATCATGAAAAATTTCATGCAATACACAAGAAAATTTTAACTTACATTGCTCGGTTCCTAAAACAGGATTAAAAATGAAAAAAAGTTTTTGGTAAGGTATTGGAACATACACAACCAAGTAAAATTCTCCATTCCTTTCAGTAGACTTTCTAAGGTGACACTGGTGAGCAGTAAAATTACCCCCTGCCAATTTCTTTTCATAATCATAATTCAAAACAGAATCCATTAGAATGCACTCTTGCTTTTTATGAGACCAAATTCTTATCTGCAAATCACTAAATAAAGAAAACACCAAAGTATCATTTCTATCTTGGCGACAAACTATGCTCAAGGCTACTTCAGTACGAGTATTTCTAATTGATGTAGGCACAAGTCCATTAAGCAGTCGAAATATTGAACCAGTTTTCATCAACTCAGTGGTATTTATTTCTACACCATTTTTGTCGGACATGACAACCAAGAGTACAGATCCAGCACTATTGGCAAGTATGAAATTAGCATTACCTTCTACATCAAGCCAAGAGCAAGATGTATGAGGTAGTGGAATTCCAAGTGATACATGATTAAGCACAAAGTAGCAGCTTCGATTACGTAAGGTAGATAGAGATGTGTCATAAAACACTGATGGCAAAATTAAATCATTTCTTGAGATATGGAAAGTGTCTTGTTCCAGTACCTTTGGATATGGAAAAACCAGTTTATGAATAGCAGACACAGTTGGCACCAATATTACAACTTGATCATGGTATTCATGAATACTAACACCACGCAAAATTGGCGTATTTTGGAATCGTAAGCGTAAATGATTATTTTTTAAAGTGATATCTAACGATATTTCAACGAGTTCAATAACATCATGATTAGTGCGCCAGTATATGAAACGATTGCTGTTGGTTGAAGATAAATCCCCACTATTGTTATATGTGAAACATCCAGCACATTCAGGCAATTTAATGTCTTGAAGAGTACTTTGAGAAGCTCCAGCATTTATCGTAACATCATTCCACCGGTCCACACTCTCAGAATGAGGTGTTATTTCTCGAAATATTATTGAATTCATCTTGAATAATTAACAGATTAGTTGATATGTTAACTGAAAAATGAGCTTACATAAATTTAAAATTAAATGAAAATATTTTTCGACGTGTTTTTACATTATAATGCAAACATAAAATTCGCGCTTTCTTGAAAAACACTGTTTTAGACGTAGTTAAGGATACAGTTTAAATAATTTTAAAAATATCACGAGGTACACACATACGATGATTAATCCTTTTGAGGCTCAAGTATAGTTCATTGAAGATAATTTAATTTTTTTTTGCAAAAAAAAAAAAAAAAAAAAGAAACTAATAATTTTAAAAGTACCGAAAAAAAAACATAAAGTTGTGAAAGAGATAAATATATTAGATTTAATGGGAATATATTAGATTTTAATTAAAAACTGTTCAAAATGCGTCAAGAGCACCAAATAGAGCGGGTATCATTCAAATCGTCGGCCAAATTATCAGACTGCGTAACTCCGCCGGCGTTACTGATTTGATATAAGAGTGCGCGCTCCACTTTTAATTTATTCCTCGATCAATCAGTGTAATCACTACTTTTTTTATTTCATAATAAAACTATATTTCGAAGGGAGAGGTGGTGGCAAGATTTTAACATAAAAATAAATACAACAGGAAATAATATTAATGAAAAAAACTTCCAGATAGATTATTTACACTATTTTAAGCATTCATTACACAAAATTTGTAAAAATGTGCTACTTTTGCTGAGCAGAGATCCCGCAGAAAAAAAAAAACAAATAACTAACACTAATATACGTTATCCCCATGGTAACCATATTATCCTACGATAAAATATCACAGTAAACCATATTGTAATATTATCGCCTATCTTGGTGAACATAAACAACATTTTGGCGCCTAGCCCTACTGTATCAAATTAGCATCCCAGATGGAGTTACGCAGTCTGGTAATTAGACCGACGAAATGTAGCTTTCTTTCTGTTAGAGCTTCATACGTCTGGCTGTGTCACAGAATGAGGTTGATTCACAGACATTGAGACGCCTAGGCGAAATCACGTGACGAGGATAGCAACACATCCCGTGTTTTGAATCAGTGTGTAAATTTCGTATGCTTGATATACTTACTTCTTGTGTGTGAAGCTAATTTCTGAAATTATATTTATTTTTATTATATTTTTGCATTATCCTTGTTTAATAATTAGGCATGACGTATTTTTCGTAATTTTTAGCATAATTTTTGTTTCAGTTTACTATATTTGTCATTAGGTATTAGTAGGCGAAGCCGGTAGATTCTTGCAGTGTTTGTTTATATATTTATTAATAGTTCTAGATTATTTTAGCATCCTAATAATCAGTCCTTTGTTTTCATGTAGTGTATTATGTTTATTTACGCACGAAAATGATTTACAGTATAGAATTCAGACCATTGAATTTGGAAAAACTTCTCATATGTGTACAATTACTTATTGCTACATATAATGTATCACTCCTCATAAATTCATAAAATAGTGTAATTTATTAGAAACATGCAGATATGAAATGGTCCCATTTTGAAATGTTAATATTTATACCTACCATTCTCTGATTCCCTTAGTAAATACCAGCTACAAATATTTAATGTTTTTAGAAATACTATCTCTATAATTTCTCATAGAAGAGTATGAAACATTCAGAAACAGGAAATGCAAGTAAATATAATTTTGGAAATGAATTTATAATAAAATTTGTCAATGATATGGATATATTTTTGTTTATTTAAAAATTTTCATACCTATTTCTAATGTTTAAGAAGAGATTTATACTTTTTGAGAGCAGAGTGTATAAAATAATAGTTGGTTAATAATGAAAGTTTTTGATTAATAATTAGGAATTCTTCTGTGATGGAAATGAAATGAAATTGTTTTTTAAAATCATTTAAAGGTTTGGGATATCTGAAATAATCTCATTATAAACAAACATTTGATATGTTTTATAGTTTGACTTCCTTTGTAATTATTACCCTTCAAAACGTTTGAATTTTTTTTTTACAAATGACTGTCCCCAACATTCAGGAAGAAATGAACTTGACTTTTTAAAAATAAATTAAGAAACATGCTTAAAGAAATAGGCTTTTTAATAAAATTATTTTAAAGTTGAACAAATTAAATTGTTTTCATGAAAATTTCTCATATAATGAAGCAGAAAATTCTTATCGGACAGTTTTATTCAATAATCACTCATTTTAATATGCATTATTTATTGACACTTAATTTTAACATTACATGAATACACTATAAGTAAATAAAGCAGACCCTACGAATGTAACACTATACTATAAGGACAAATAGTGAACAAATAGAGGATCTAACTGACTAACTAACCAGATTAAATGAAATATCCTAAGAATTTTAAAATTTCAGATCTTAAATCTATACAATCAACTTTCTAAATTTACATAAAACAAATTAGAATACTCAAATCATGCAACTTATATATATATAGAAAGAAGTTTCAAATAAAAAAACAAATACCCATATAAAATGGCAATGTAACTTTTTTGTAAAATATCTCGATACAATTTTTTTCATGTCCAATACAATTTCAGGTACAATAATCCTTTGTATAACATTTATTTATCATACATGTAAAATTACATATTAAATACTAAAGCTTATTATATTTCTTTTTAAACCATTCTAATTTTCCTTACATTAATTTTTATTTTTATTAATAAATCTTTACATTGCATATACTACATCAAAATAAAATTCACAAAGGATTTGCTTTTTTTTTTAATTTCACACTAATTACAAAATTCCTACAATCTGTTCCTTTAAAATATACGAAGCATTATATTGTTTTAATGGGAATATTTGATTTTTTTACACTGAACATACAACGCTTAATGCATACCTATTTCTACCAGTTATTGTATGTATAGTGTTAAATATATTTCAGTTCATCCAAAATAAAACTTATTTGGATTAATGTATTGACATGTTATTTTGTTATCACTGATTATGCATCTTAAGTATCCTTTTATACATAATTAAATTTATATTAAAAAAATTGAAAATGGAACAACATTAAGAAAATAGATTCAGAATTCTTGCTCAGAAGTTTCATGTTTGAAAATATATTAACTTCAAATATAAAATTAATTACTTCAAAGTTTGTCTATGAAATGCTAAATCAGTGCTCATACCATTCCAAAATTTGAAACATACATATTAAACTGCCAACTAATTTCGCCAATCAAAAAGACATCCGAATTTTAAAAAAATATATCACTATAATTACTGTGTTCAAACATGATCATGAACAGTTTCTACTATTGGTTGTATATCGTAGCATTTGGCGGTTTTATGATTTTAAGAAATTAGAGAGTCTATATTATAATATACAAGTGCTCCAAATTTGCCCTCTCAATACACGTCCCACAAAAATATCAGTGATTTTGGACAATTAACCCATTAAAAATAATTTTGAAATTTTTCTGAAATTACCTTTTTTTTTTACTGAATTTTTCATTAATGTAGATTATTGCGAACAGCAATTTGTCATGTTATTCCTTTAAGGGTAAATAGAGAAATGAAAAAGGTTAAATTAAAATTTCGAATACTTCTCTCTATTGCTTTTAGAAAGTAAATATCCTACAGAATCAAATGTTTATATGTAAAATCATATTTGGTTTCAAGATCTTAATTACTTATAAATATCATAGAACTGATCTAAGTACACTTCTTGGATCAATATTTGTAGATAACTCAATACAACAAATTTATTCAGGACTTAAATTTATAAGCAGGATAGTATCAATACAGATGAACCTTTTACTCTGATTTCAATTTTTACATAAGTATTAGAGTATTCTTATGCTTAATACATTTCAGCTGGGGTTGCATAGATTTCTCCAATAAACTACGTTATACTTCAGTAATATGTGTATATTCTATATGTAAAACTCATCAAAATTAATGAATTTTACATTTTGATAACCCTTCTGCAAATATCAATAAATGTTATCCATAGTAAAAAAAATTGTACATATATATCTGTGTGACAAATTTATACCAGTCAAATTCTGAAAAAAAAAGATGTTGTATTAAGAAATCCCTATACTACATAAATAATACACCACACAAATGTTTTATAATTTTTATTTTTTTGTGTAAAAGAATTATGAATTCAAAAATGACATTATTTTGACCATGCAGGAGAGAACAGGACTTTTATATTCAATATATATACACACCAATTTATCTTCCATAATATACACAATTTAATTAAAAAATTTTAATGTCTTAATTTTTTACCACATTCAGAATGAAATTCTCGATAAATGATATCTTTTTACTAAAATGGTGCTGCGAATAAAGGCTTTAAAAATGTTGCATAAATTTTTTTACTTATAACTTTACAAAAGGTAAATGTTAATTTGCATTTCTAATGTTTGAAAATGGTTTTTAATTTATCTTCAAGTATAAACAGAAATGAGCCTGTAGTAAATTAAGTTATTTTTTTCATTTCTGTAGTGAATGCTTTTCGAAATTTGTTTCCCAAAAGAATAAAATTATATAGTAATACATATTTATATATATATATATATATATACTGCTGGCCAAATGCTAAGGACAGATAACACTATCATCCATAGCAACCACAAAATGAAAGGAAGCAAAATGTGGAAAATTAGAATAAGTGCGGGATATTAGTAAGAAGTATGAGTATGCAAATTTTTTTTCCACGTCTGTTCATCACGTGATAGCGTTCATAAGAGCTTTAAAGGTTTTGACGCGTGTGGACAGTTGTGTTGTTTCAAGTCAAAGTTTTACAGGAAAGATTTAATAGACGAACTTAAAATTTTTGGCATGTCTTCCCGACATCACATAGATGATTTTATGCGTGGCCGAATTATTGGAAAGATCGAAGAAGGGCGAAAAATAACAGATGTTGCCAGGGAGTTCGACATCGCTCACAGCGTTGTTTCACGGCTGTGGAAGTCATTTAAAACTACTGGAATATGTAGTAGACGGCACGAGGGAGGTCGTGTTAGAGGTACGACGCATGCAGAAGACAGATATATCGTCCTATCAGCAAAAAGGAACAGGCGCACCACAGCTCAGCAGGTGGCAAATCAGTTTCTTGCTGCCTCAGGAAAGCAGATCTCCCGAAAAACTGTTGCCAGACGTTTGAGGGGAGGAGGACTATACGCACGCAGACCTGTTGTGTGTGTCCCATTGACCAGACAGCACCGTACTGCCCGTTTGCAATGGTGTCGTGAGCATCACAATTGGACTGAACAGGACTGGGCATGCGTTATATTCTCAGATGAGAGTAGGTTCAGTCTGTCATCGGATTGTAGACGCCAACTGATCTGGCGCGAGAGTGGTACTGCTTATTGTCCAAAAAATATCCAGGAAAAGGACCGATATCCGACATGCAGTATCGTGGTGTGGGCCGGCATCATGATCAATGGCCGCACGCGCCTACATGTGGTTGCGAATGGGACTATGACGGGCCAACGATACATTAATGAAGTTCTACTTCCTCATGTTCGTCTTTTCCGTGGTGCTATCGGTGATAAATTTGTTTTTATGGATGACAACGCAACATGTCATCGAACACTCGCTGTTCAGGATTGTCTAGACAGCGAGGGTATTCAATGTCTCGTATGCCCGGCGCGTTCTTCAGATCTAAACCCCATTGAAAATGTGTGGGATGCTTTGGGGAGGCAAGTTGCTGGTCGAAAATATCCTCCGACAAACAAGAACACCCTCATCCGTGCACTCACAGAGGAATGAGATAAATTTCCTCAACAGCTGCTGGATAATGTTGTGCAAAGTATGGTACGAAGTGTAGAATGTTGCATCACACTCCAAGGTGGACATATCCCGTACTGATACCTTTCTTTAAGGTGCCTGCTGACTTTTATATGCATTGTTCCATTTCTCCGTACGCAGATCAAATGAACATTTTTTTTTCTTTCAGATGTTTCACAGCTTTTGTACTTTCCAGAACAATAAATATTCTTTATTCTAATGTCTGAACAGTGTGGCAACTATATTTTATTCTACTAGGCCTCATGTCTTGCTTAATGTTATGCTACATAGCAATTTGTAATCTGTCCTTAGCAATTGTCCAGCAGTGTATATATATGTATATAAAATACATTATATATATACATTTGTCTATATATATATATATAATACATTATATATATACATATTTGTCTATATATATATAGTATATATATATATAGTATACATAGTATGACAAATTACAGGTGAAGGTTGGCGCCGCAAAACTTGTTTAAACCTGCAATCCTGGTTCCTAAGGCCAGGAATTTGTCTTTATACTGTGTGCTTACTTCCTACTTTTAGTTATCTTAGGTTTATAACTATATGATTATTTTTATATTTTTGTTTATATGTATATGTATATGTGTGTATAAATTTATATATATGTATATGTATATGATTATATATTAAAAAATTCTTATATTGGATTATATATATATATAATACATTATATATATACATATTTGTCTATATATATAATACATTATATATATACATATTTGTCTATATATATATAATACATTATATATATACATATTTGTCTATATATATAATACATTATATATATACATATTTGTCTATATATATATATATATAATAGCTGTACCCTGCCACGCGTTGCTGTGGCTCAGTCTTGTTTAACAGAAAGGAAATATTTTCAGTATGTTAAATAATTTGCATTGAACGTATGATCTTTTATAAAAAAAATGTATAAATATATATACGAAAAACTTTTTCCTATAAACTGATATTTATAATTTGTTAACCAAATGCTTGAAGTTATTACAGCTTATTTTTGTCCTTATGTCATGTTATGAACCTAAATTTATTTACCTTGTCTTTAAAGTGGCGACCTCAAGTTTGAAGATAAATTTTAAATAGCTCCATTCTGGATTCATTGAGGGAATTGGGTTAGTTTTACATTGCTTATGGATATTTTATTAAATCAGAGGTGTGTTCACAAATGCACATTTATCCAAACAATATCACTTGGAAACATGAATTGTATTTCCTGATGTCATATAGGAAATGTTTTGATTCCGCAGTATATCTAGCAAGCAAAATTTGTAATGGCTCTGTTCTCTGAGTTGAGGCAGTTTAATTTTTTCAGTGGTACAAAACATTCCTTTGGTTTCTCCCTTAAATTCCAGAACATTGCAATAAGGATACACTTCCATTATTGTGTAAATGAGAACATGCTGCCTGAACCTAGAATCTTCCACTGGGTTGTACCGGAATGCAAGTTGACTGTTATTGTGTGATTGCTCACCACAAAGTCATGTTTGACGCAGATGCGCTGTTTTTGGTTAACATCTTTCTGATGTTGTAAAACACGAATGATGTGCTCGCAAATGAGCTTCCTCAAGTCTGGCTGCATGTTGCTTTGCTGCGCCCTCAGTCTGTGTTTGTGACATTCTTTGTCTGCTTTTCTTGTTTGCTGATATCCATTCTTTCTCAGTTTTATGTGCAATTACACCCATTGTAGTACTTTTGCCTTGCAAGTATGACAACCTAAGTTTGATTTCCCGCAAGGCATTTTTATCTAGTGAAGCCAATTGACTGCACTTAAAAAGAAAAAAAATTCAAACAAAGCATATAAAATTTCTTAAATCTTAAAACTACACTTAAAAAGAAAAGAAAATTAAAACAAAAACATATAAAATTTCAAAACATGAAAAAAAAAAAGAAAAGAAAAATCAGAAACAAAAAAAAAGGAAAAATAAAAAATGCTAATGAAATATTTAACTTTAAACGTGCATCAATTGACACAGCTGAAATTCAACGCAATGAGAGGCTGAAGGTATTTTTAATGGAATACGCCAGGAAAATTCCAATATAAACACGGATTTTGCAGCAGAACACTACGACAAAATGTTGATAATGATGGGAGTATTTTTGCAATTCACAATTCGATTAGTATTAGCAATTGTTATCAACAAAGTTAAGGGCCTATCTTAAAAACAGAGTGGCTTAGATCTAGACACAGACAGCTTTTCACATGGACAATTATTTGTTATCTGTGTACTTAAATATTAGCATCACCACAGCCAAATTACCGCCATGCAAATTGCAACATTTTCCCTCCTTTTTTTTTTCATAAAAAAAATGTTAGAATCTTTATTGTTTAGATATTAAGGTACGATATACATGCCACCAATTTTGTTACAGTGATGCTAATACATAATTACTGATGTGTGTTACAGAGCAGCAGTCACCAATTGGAGATGCGTGAAAAATTTTGGATGGTATGCAGAAAAATTGGGAAATTATTTATACTTTTATGAAGATTCAGTTTAAAAAAAGATGAACAACAAAACAACATATTACGGAACACGAATTATTCTTTTACTAAAAGCTTTTAGTTACTGAAATAACTAAACAAAAAAAATATAATTCCTGAGGATAGCGATTTTTGGTAACCTCAACCATTTTTTGGAAAATTGTAGGCAAAACACTTCAGTTTGTTGATTGTTGCTTTTCATGAAGCTTATTTGGTTCACTCCTAGAAGACCCCACACCCTTGGCGCGAATTACTTTGGTTGGCGATAATTGTGCCATCTTGGTAAACCTACTTTTAAACACTACATACGACAAACTTAACTATTTCTAGCATTTTCTTATTTTGTGGGCGTGCATTTCGAATTTCATTTTGTTGTTGGTCTCCGGGCTGGTTGCGTGTGTGAGGGAATCTACTTTAGAATTTTTTACTTTGTTGAATGCGAAAGGTGAGAAATAATTGATTGAATGGTGTATGAAGGAAGGATGAATGTCCTAAATGTAATGATCAGCATGATGTAACATGGTCGGCAATAAAACGCTTTCTTCGAAATCGTGCCAGCCACGCTGAATGTATGTTCGACCATTACCTCGCAGAATAAATATGGCGGCGTTCACACGATCATTCGCTTAGCGATGAGACCTTTAAGACTTTTTTAAAATCTGTTGTTACGCTGTCCCCTCCACTCGGAAAAGATCAGCAGTAAGAAAGTAAGTGCTGTTTTTATATTTTTTATCTCAAATGCTTAATTTCTGTATTGCTTACATATATTTTCATTATGCATCCACCTTATCCCGCTATATTTCCTTGCCACCATTGTCGCTTTCGCTTGGCACCATCTTGTTCTGGCTTGGCGCCTTATTTGGTTTGTCGCCAAGGGTGTTGGCTCTCCTAGGATTTCACCGCTTATTTTCAGGGCATAGAAGATTAAATAAAGACGTAAATATAGCTATAGTGCTCCGCCACATAGAGGCCAATCCTATTAGTGAAACGCTAATTATAAAGTTATACATTAAGTGGTTCATGAAGTGTTGAAAAATGGCAACTACTGCTCTAAAGCAGGCACATCAGACAATTTCTGTATATATACAATGAAGCAACACAAAATGTCTACTCATAAGCATTGTAAAATTAACCCTTTCACCTCAAGAAGAGTTATTTAATTTGTTTTCAAACTTTTGGCACCTCTTCTATGAAGACAATGCAAATAATTTTAGATTCATACCATGACAAAAAAAACCATAACTTCGGAGTATTCTGTTAACAAATTACAAATGAAATAAATCTGTTAAGAACAGTTTTTTTCATGTATATTTCCACATTTTTTTATAAAAAAAATCATACCTCAAGTGCAAGCAGTTAGATATTAGAAATGTGTGCTTTCTCTTTTCTTTCTTTTTAACCAGACTGAGCCACAGGAAAACATGATTGGGTACAGCTAGCTAGCTATAACAAACTTAAATGAAAAAAAGCTATCAAAAACCAATTATTAACAACAAATTATCATTTTGATAAAATCACCAAAAAAAGTTGCAAACAAAGGTTCTTGGGTACTGTTGCAACTATATCATTAAGTGCTAATGTTGCCAATATGGTTCCGATAATACATAAATATCAAAACAAACACAAAATATACATCAGAAAATCTTAATTTTTCCATTTATATTTCACAGTAACACCAAATAAAATTTTGAAATTACACAAAATAGATATTTCGTGAGTATGATTTTATTTTGCCCCAACTATTAAAAACTACAATAACTATTTCGTGGAAAAATTCACGACCAAGTGCAAAAAAGTATTATTATTGTGCACAAACAGGCATAGAATGTTCTTCCCTTATTGAATGCATATTGCAGTATATGGCCAACTAAAGAAAAATATAAGTACCATAAAAATTATACATTAATTTAATTTAGATTCATTGGAGAAAGATAAAATACCGTAAAGTCCGGCATATAACGCACACCCAAACTTTCAAGCTGCAATTTTTAAATTTTAGGTATATTCGCTATATAATGTGCACCCCTTTTTTACGAAGAAACCTGAAATGTACAAACACAATGCTGTTATGTTTAGAAGTGATTTATTCAAGTTTAAGTTCAATAAGAATGTCATGTCTTTTAAACAAATAGTATTTCGATATATTTAGAAATTTAACTTTTTTATGCTCATTTATTTTTAATTTTTTTAAAGCCCTCTTTTTTATACCCAGCGTATAACTCACACCTGTAAATTTCGATCTTATTTTTTGTGTTCAAAGTGCGCGTTATAAGCCGGATTTTACGGTAGGTGGAAGATTTTAATCGGGATACTACTCGCTAAAAACATACATAGTGTACAGAATTAAATTTAGTATTTTATATATAAAAATTATCCAAGGTAAATATTCTCTGCTTAAAAATAAATTGAAAAATGATATACAATATGAACAGTAATTGACATAAAAAGAGCTGAACTATCTTTATCAACGCGAAAATAAAATTTGAAAAAATAATTACAATCTTATGACAACCTGCTTCCTCAACATGTATTTGAGCCCTCTGTCTGTTTTCCTCATTCACTGATGCTTACTCTAATTTGATCAGCATTTATCCCTCGCATTGTGTTTGCTTGGCCAGCATGATGACCTAAGTTCGAGTTTCTGCAATACAATTTTATGTACTCAAGCCGATTGACTGCAGTAAAAGTGAAGGTTTAAAGAAAAACATGAAATTACAAAACAGCTCTGAGTGGGCCTTGTATCCGAATTCCTTTGTGGCTCTTTTTCAGATATGAACACCATTAAAGTGGAATTGTAATAACATTCGTTGGGGATCCTGCATCATTGATACAGCGGTGCGGTAGCTCTAAATCCCTGACAAAAACAAACCATAATAACTTCCAGTATTTTTTTAACAAATTACTAATGGAATCTGTTTAAGGTAATGATCTTATAAAGCAATGAAAAACAAAATAAGGTGCAATATTTTGATGACTCAAAATCAGAAAATCTTAGTTTTAACATTTGTATTTCAATACTACCATCAAATGAAAGGTACTTACGTATTATCGCAACCTATTAGCGATATTGTATAAAACGAAGCACGATTGCCAATTCCGCGCGTACAACATCTGCGAAAATGGAATGACCAACTTTGCGAGTTATCATTAAAGTTGGCGATAATACGTAAGAATCAAATGAAGTTTAAAAAGTTGTCTAAAAAAGAAAAAAAACCATTCCTATTAAAAACTCCGTCAATTGATTTCGTCACATTAAAATATCTCCTAGTGGGAAAAAAATATTGTTTCCAAACATTGAATGTTATATCGCGGAATTGGGCTACGTCTGTTCATTTAAGGTAAATGGTTGACGCAAACTATTTGGTAGAAAAATAAGTAGCGTACAGAAGTCAATTATGTTAGTTTCATTTTCGCTTAATAAAGAGAAATAAATTTAGCTTAAAATTACAGAAAAAACACGATGTAAAATTTAATCAAAGTCGTAAACATCCCGCGATAATGCTATCCGACTGTTGCCAAACCTAGAAAACAAAATTTGAGTTCTAGAAAGAATAATTTTTAAAAAAAGATTTATTTGAAAAATAATCCCAATTACGTATCAAGGGACAATAAATAGATAAATATGACAACGCATAAACATAACCATAGAAGAGTTATACAATAATTTGGAAAAATCTAAGCGTAAAGCTTAAGTTTTCGCATTCAGAGCGAATCATGCCGTCGTATGACGTCATAACACCAAAAAATCACTTAAAAATTAAATTTTAAAAATTTAGAGAGAATTTCGAAATAAAAAGTACATAAGATCCTGACCAGAGACAAATGCAACGTTGTGTCAATATTTCAGATTAATCCATGCAGAACTTTTTGAGTTATGCGCGCATACACAAACCAACACAACAATTTTATATATATATATATGATATTATATATATATAATCATATATAATTTTATATATATATATATATATATATATATATATATATATATTTTATATATATATATATATGTAGGGAATTTCGATAATAAAAATATATACGCATAAGATATATATATATATACAATATGCGGCGTTTGTGTATATATATTATCATATATATATATATATATAGAACTTTTTGAGTTATGCGCGCATATATATATATATATATACGATTTTATATATATATATATATATATATATATATATATATATATATATTTTCCTTTGATATATATTTATAATATATATTGATATCATATCCTTTTATATATAGGATATATAATCTCAATTTTATATATATATATATATATATTCCGATATATATATATATATATATTTCGTAGCTCCGGCGATATAATTTTATATATACATTTTCCCTTTGAAACATTTGTAAACAGGTTGAGTCATATCCTTTTCAGAGGACTATTAATCTCAATTTTATTTATTACTGCATTCCGAAGCAGCGCCATCTAGTGAGCTTTCGTAGCTCCGGCTTGAATAATTTTTCGGCAGAGGCCAATCAACCACTGCTTGATCAACACGTCGCGTCTTTACCGCATTTCCGCGCCCAGCGCGGCACCACCAGTCCTAACATCCAATAATGAGAAAGGTTCATTTCCCCGTCTTCTAAAGGTAATACTCAACTTTTAATTAACTTAATTCCTGCATGTCTTTCTCTTTGTAATTATCTTTTTTTTTGTAAATATTTTCCTTTAACTTTAAATAAACTCTCTTTTTTACTTAAATGAAGTATTTGTGTTTAAATGACTTAGATTCATTTAATTCATCACTCGCCCTTAAATACTTACCCCTAGACAAGCCACCTCGCCAATCTAAAATCCCGCCTTCTGAAGAGTCCGATTTTTATTTGAAGATTTATTCGGACTCCCATATATATATAATACATTATATATATACATATTTGTCTCTCTCTCTCTCTCTCTCTCTCTCTCTCTCTTATATATATATATATATATATATATATATATATATAAAAGAAATATGTATTATATAATAAAAATAAGAAATGATAGATAAAGAACATAACAAGAAATAGCATAATAAAAATATAAAACCTGAACATGAAGAACAAAATTATAGAGAAATAAAAAAAGAAACTACAAAAAAGAATAACCTAGCGAGTCAGAAAGCAATATCGGACTTAGGACCGAATAAGTGGGGTTAAACTAGTTTGAAGGCGACAACCTTCCCCCTTTGCAACTCGGTAGGAAAACCAAATAAAATAAAATAAACAAAACTTCAGAGTTTGGATAACTCAGAGAGTATGAAAAAACCTCTCATTACTATTCTGTAACAAACTCTCCCAAACTCTTAATGTAGAAAAATCACAAAATAATTACGTAAGAAAAGTAGAAAAATGCTAAAACAATTACATAAAAAAAGTATCTTTCAAGAAATAATTCAACAAAATTTCTTTACTCACAGAGCTTTTACGAGGAGAATCAAGCGTCTTGACATTAATGAAAATCGATTATTCACCAAGTTAAAAAATTCGAAAATACATAAACACATCTTTTGAGCTGACTTTTAAACCAGCCAGCAAAGACAGGTATAAAAAAAGACGACAATCAAATACGGTAGAATTTGAATTGGTTGATTGTCAAAAATGTAAATTTGCTAGGCTCTAATTTGGTTGGTTGTCAACAATGTGTAAGATGTTCAAGATGTGTGTGGAAAAAATGTAAACTGTGATATGAGTGTTATGATATAATCTTCACAGCAAGACCACTAACATGCTGACTTTTAAATCCTATTGTTGTGTGGTGGTTTTGGAATTCGAAGTAGCAAGACGGTTAATGTATTTGTGATGAATATAAGTTCTTAAGAAATTAAAAGGGTATTCATGATCTAAACAACATTGAAAAAATTGTTTTATATTATTGTATTTATCTATTTTGTGGGTAGTTAAGTTATCATTTCTAAATAAAAAATTCAAAATGATATTTCTGTAAATTGATATATGCAAATTACTATTCCATACGGGAATTTTAATTATATGGAACTTAAACGAATCTCTTTTGTCAAAAATGTTACTGACTACATTATTGTTAATAAGATGCAAGTCTAAATCCAAGAATTCCACCATATTAGAGTTGAAGTTAGTTTTAAGGAGCTTGAGATAATCAGGGTAGAACGTAATATTTGGTTTGTATTTACTATTTTACCACTATTTATATATATATATATATATATATATATATTTGTCTATATATATATAATACAGATAGAATTTACACAGTGGGTTTCTAAGATTATTACCGGCGAGCTCGAGTACGGTCGCGTCGTCTATACGCTCCGTACTATTTCCCACATTGCACACCAGGTCTAAATAGAAATCAATCAGGCGTTCCTATAGCTCTTTTCAGAGCTTAAAGGATAGGGCGCCGGCTACTTTAGACCTGAGCTGTATTTAGTACAGCTCTTTACGCCCAATTCTTTCAGATTTTTACCCACTTCACGACTTGGACATGACAATGGAAAACCCCACGGAAATGGAATTAGTAAATGCCTCTCTACCATCCTCGAGATCTTCTACTCCATCACTGACCAACTGCGAAAGGCTGCAACTGGTCAATCAGGACTTGAAAAAATTTTCGATCATGCTGAGCAACGTCTCACACACCATCGAATGCATTGCGCCCATTACCTCTGATGACGATCCGGACCTGGCTGCCTTGTACTCCCGACAGGCCTACTTTGATGACAGACACCAACAAGCCTTAGGTGAGTTGAGTTCTCTTCCTCGTTGCGATACCCCTGGTTGTCGAGTTCATTCTACCCCATGTAATTCTCCCACTAAAAATAAAACCGAAGAGTTCCCTGAACTCCCTAAGAAAATTAGTTCTAAAAAGAAAGGAAAGCGCAGATGGTTTCCTCTCGCCTACCGCTAAACAAACCTTTAAACGCCAACAATTAGAATTTAGAAACTTTGAAATAGACATTAATAATAGATTTGAAAAAATTAATGAAAACGACGAGAATATAGCAGGAACTTCTCAAAACACAATCAATTTCGCGCCCTCTAAAACAACTGAAACAGATAAAACCAACTCCCTTCCACCTCCGGTCTTTCTTAATCTCGAAGATAACTACATGGAACAACTCAAAACACTTAACGAAATCATCCCCACACTCCGTAGCAAAAAAACCGGAACATTAATTAAGCTCTACACAAACAACTCACACGATTACGAACTCCTTCAAGACTCCGTAGAAAAACTTAAATATCAATTTTTCACCATAAAACCTAAACACGAACGACCCATTAAAGTCGTTGTTAAAGGACTGCCAAAGAATACTGAAACAAGAGACATACACCAAAATTTAATTGAACTCGGATTTACCGTCGACAAGGTTACCCAACTCGTTGGGAAAATAACAAAACAACCACTACCAGTTTTCCTTATTAATCTACCTAGAAATATTCATAATTTAAAAATCTTTCACCTCACACTACTCTGCTACCTAACTGTAAGAGTCGAAGGGTACGACGGCAAAGGGGTAACCCAATGCTACTCGTGCAATAAATTCCATCACACAGCCGAGAACTGTCACTTTACACCCCGATGCCTCAAGTGCGGAGAAGCACATCAAACACGCGAATGTGCCATTAAAAACTAGAAAACACTTATTGTATCAATTGTCATGTGTACGGACACATGGCAAATTACTCTAGATGTCCCCTCTACCCAAAGCCCCGCAAAGGCACCAACATTACACCCAATAACTATGCCACCGCTCTAGATAATTTAATACGACCAAATACCTCTTTTGCACAGGCCGTCACTAAATCCACAAATAACTCTAGAAATCCGCAACAGATGGCAGCACCCTCCAACACACGCAGAAATCCTGCTATATTCTCTCAGAAACGAACCAATCAAATTGTAACTCCAACCCCACGAATAATAATATTACTAATGAAAATAATTCTCCACAAAATAAATATTATCCTTCAAACCCTGCAACAAACTATACAAGCTTTAACTCTCTTAACTCAGCAAGTTTCAAACCTTAACTTTAACAACCCAACCCCCAAGCCTAAGAAAATAAAAGTAAACTTACTAAAAAAGAATTGCAAGCCCTATTAGAGGCTCTTATTGATGATGATGATGATTAGACACAATTTGATTGGTTTAAACATCTGTTCATGGAATGCAAACGGCATTTTAAATAAAATTATGGAATTTAAAATTTTTTGTAGAGAAGTACGCTCCCGATTTAATTCTTATTCAGGAAACACATCTGAGACCTAAGTACAACATAAATATACCAAATTACATCTGCTACCGCAATGACAGAGACACGGGCGAGAGAGCGCGCGGCAGTACTTTAATTCTCATCAGGCGCAATTTTCCCCACTATAATCTACCCACTCCCCACTCCAGCACATCGAGGCTACAATCGTAGTTCTCACCCCACCTAACTTCAATCCCATTTCTATTGCCTCCGTATACGTTCCGCCTAAATCGGACGAGAGATTGTTCACCCTGGATTTTGAACAACTCCTTCAGACCAACAGTAATTGTGTGATTTTTGGCGACCTAAACGCCACACACAACGAGTGGAACTGCTTAGTCAACTCCACGAGAGGAAAGCAATTAAAAACGTTCACGGATACACTCAATTTAACTATTGCGTATCCCAGTTCCCCCACCCGCTTCGGCCACGGGACTTCAAATACTCTAGATATTGCCGTCATAAATAACTTTAATTTCCCCTTCACTATGGATTCCATTCCGGAGCTTTCCTCCGACCATAACCCAGTATTCCTTAATTTTTCCCTTACTTCGCCAATACATCAAGACAACGCTCGAGCAGTTACCACCTGTTGGTCTGATTTTCGCAATAACTTAAAAAGTTCTGTTCATTTGTCCGATTTTTCGGGCATTCGAAATCTAATGTGCTGGAAGATAAAATTTCTTTTCTCACCGCCGCCATTTGCTCCGCCCACCAACAAGCGTCTAAGCCAATAGAAAACAAGAAACACTTCTTCACTCCAAACCACATACACGAACTCATTTACATCAAAAATAAAGCAAAAAGATTGTACAATCGCACCTTAAATCCAATACACAGAACTAATTATTACAAAGCACAAGCAAATTTTAAAAAAGCACTCAAAAAACACTCACAACAATCCTGGCAAACTAGACTTGAATCGCTCAACACAACAGACAACAGCCTTTGGCAGTGTCAGAAGTTTTTTCGCAAAAAACGCTACTCCATTCCTAATCTCATTAGCTCATCTGGCCCCGCTTGCAGCGACGATCAGAAAGCTAATCTTCTTGCTATAACCCTCAAAGATAACTTTACTGAAAATGAAAGGCCTAATGGTGATTATCCTATTGATAACACGATTACTACTACTCTTGAAAATTTTTTCTCTCACCCCCCACCCCCTTCCCATTACCCCTACTGATCCAGATGAAGTTCTTAACTATATTAAAACTCTTTCTAACAATAAAGCCCCAGGTAAAGACAATATTACTAATAAAATGGTCAAGCATTTCCCGCTTAAAATTCTTCTGCTTTTAACTTTTTAATCAATAAAATTCTTCTTTTAAGACATTTTCCAAATAACTGGAAAATTGCCATTGTTTTCCCAATTAAGAAACCAGGTAAAAATAGCAAGTCTCCTTCGAGCTACCGACCCATTTCCCTTTTAAGTATTCTCAGTAAAATTACGGAGCACATTATTCTTAATAGACTTCATAACTTTACGGATAGTATTAATTACATAATTCCCAATCAATATGGATTCACCAGGCACCTCTCCACCTACCACCCACTACTCAGATTGACTGAAAAATCACTTCTGGATTTCAGAGAGGCAGATCCACTGGAGCTGTCTTTTTCGACATTCAGAAGGCTTTTGACAGGGTCTGGGTGAGTGGTCTCATTTACAAACTCATTATTAACAATTTCCCCCCTGCACTAATTCATTTAATTAATTCCTATCTGGTCAATAGATCTTTTCAAGTTAAAGTCAATAACACTCTTTCCAGCACCATTTTTATCAAAAACGGAGTCACTCAAGGAAGCCTCCTCGGTCCCATTCTTTTTAACATCTATATTAATGATATTCCCTCTCATACACTAACTATGACTAACATTTATGCGGATGACACTTCCATTTCGGCCACCTACAAAAATCACCACACAATTACTAAAGCACTTAATGCACACCTAATACTGCTAGAAGAATTCTTCAATACATGGAAAATTAAAATAAACGTAGATAAAACAGTCGCAGTTCTTTTCACCAGGAGAAGAAAGCCATGCACACCACCTACTCTGTATTCCACACCACTACACTGGTCTCAGAGCACTAAATACCTAGGACTTGTCTTAGAGAAAATCTCACCTGGAAACAACACATATTACACGCGCGTGACAAATTCCGGAACGCAATGCGATCCCTTTATCCCTTAATTTGCCGGAATTCTCATTTAAATATTTACAATAAGGTACTTCTCTACACTGCCGTCCTGCGGCCCATCCTCGCGTATGGTTGTCCTGTGTGGGGCTATGCAGCCAATTCTAATATAAAACTTTTAGATAACGCTCAAAATGCATTAATTAGAAATATCACCAGAGCCTATAGATATAATAGAAATAGAAATATTTATAAAGTTCTCAAAATTCCAACATTTAAAGCTCATATAAAAAAATTAGGTCAAAAATTCTTTGACAATCTTTCGAATATAAATAACGTTAACATTCAAAATCTAGAGAACTACGATCCTAATATCTATAAAAAGAGACCCAGAAGAATATTACTGGACTCTTACAATCCTCCATAACATTAATTCCCGGTCATTCCCATGTTGAGAATGACCACCCTTGCTAAATTTTTATTTTTTCTTAACTTATCTCTTTTAGTTTAATTATTAATTTTTAATTTAAATTCAATTACCCACACAGGCACCCACTTAAGTTCCCATCTCTAATTTCTTAATTACATTCTCGACACCAGGCGCAGTGAATAGAGTTCTCGCTCACCGACTCCTGACGACCAATAGCAGACGAGCTTCTCGTCTGCTTGCACGAATTTGGACTTGATTTTTCTGAGACCGCCGAAATCGCCAGTTCGCCCCGCCCACTGTCTCCTTCCATGTCCACCAATAAGGAAACACCATCTCGAAAGCAGGCCAACCAACATTAAGCGCCCAATACGTTAAGTATGGGACGGAGGAACGCTTCGCGTTCCAGTGCCCAAAGATGTCAAGCGACCATATATATAATACATTATAATGTTACGAATTTAGTCTTATTCTAATTGTGTTCTACTAATCTACTCATTTGTGTTCATTTCTACAGTTTAATTTGTCGTATCTAATGTGATTTCAACCCTGTTTACCTGTAATATTTCCACTGCATTGCACGGCCCCCATGCTTTAACATTGGTTTAAATGGTAAACTCGCCAAATATTGCAGCTAGCGCCAAGTTGGTGACGGATTTGGCGACTTAATTTTTATGCGCCAAATTTGGCGACATATCGCCAAATGTGGGCGATAAGCTTGGCGACCATGGCAACCCTGCTCCTAATAACCCTGTCTGGCAACCCTATCGCGGTATTGTATTACTGTATTGAGCTTTTCTCGTACGCTCCGGATTTTTCTAGACCTTTCTATTTCTAGATTATTCTGGCAAGTGCCAGAGGTTTCTGACCGAAAGGTATAAAAGGGCCCGGGCCGGCTAGTCAGTTAGTCAGATCTCAGCTTTCATGCAAGTGATACCTCTCTGCTTGAGAGAGACGATTGCATAGTGCGTGTGTTATTGCTTTTATTGAGTTATTATTTTTGTGCTGAGTGTTTACTATTGTTTTTGTTAGTGTATTGCATCTGTGTTATCAGTATTTTCATCGATTGTACGTGAATTTCTCGAACTGTTCTACAATTTGTGGAGGACTGTTTTGGCCAAGAATAAAATTGTTTTGGATTCCGCTCTTCGGCTTCAATCATTTCGAATCCCCGAAAACGCAACAATATATAGAGAGAGAGACAAAAACTTGTTTTAATATATGACATGTAGGGTTACATATTTGATTCTTGTGTTTTTATTTTAGGTAATTTAATACAGAAATATCTATTAACTACTCTGAAGATGAGTATAATAATTAAAATTTAAGTTAACTAAATATATTTTATCTTTTTAGGTATGTTCTCTATATAATTTAATTTAAAATAAACAAAAAATATTTACATTCCTGTAGATGTCTATCCAAATTCCTTTTAGCAGAAGTTTCTTTTGTGAACACAAAAATAGTATAGGAATGGAGCTGGCGACGATTTCTAAAAATGTTTGGTATTGAAAACAAGATTATTCAAAGTGGTCAGAGCATAATAAGTGAGGAGATGGTTTAAAATCCTTACGCTTCATCACGTTAACTAAACACTCGATTTTTTTTACCGGGATATTAAAAACAGATTTTTTTCCTATACAATTATCTGATCTTTGACTGTAATCGAGTTATAATGTAAAAGAACAAGAGCAAAATAGTACACTAAGAATTAATTATTAGGATAGAGTTAAGCGGGAGACAAACCAAAACATATTCACGTGCTCTCCTCATCACGTGATCAAGACGTCACATGAATCAACCTCATGGGCTCGATTCATCACTAGAGGGTGCTGCGATCAGCGTTTGTCACGTGATTTTCCATGTGCGATCAAGTAAACAATAACAGCTGATCGTTTTACACTTGTGGTTGTGGGCTAACTTTCGAATTTGCTTACATTATTATTTTATATTCTTTAAATTCATTTTAGTGCTTTAAATATTTTTAGTATATTTTCTAGTCTTTTAGTTTTTTGTTTCGTGACTAAATATATATTATATATATGGACAAGTTCTACTTTGTAAACAACAACATTGAATGCAGTCCACCGGAACTTCCGGTGTAATATTAATCTATGGGAAAACATCAAAATTCAACTCAGTTTTTCAAAGTTCTAATGCAAGTTTTTGAAACTTTTTTTAACTATATGGATAGAAGATGATCTGTAGATTTCAGATTTCGGATTTTATATAATTTAATTCTGTATCTTTTCTAAAATACCTTGTTAAATTTTTGGCTCATTTAGAGCAAGGTTGGTATAATCGCTTGCTTATCGATTTTTTGGCGACTAGTAGAATGTTTAACAAGCGAAATGTATACTAAGTAAATAGTATTAGCTTGCGTGCGCCATATTGGATTTGTTTTACTGTTTATTATTTACGTTATATCATATAAGATTTATTTTAATAGTTGTATTAAAATATATGTGATTTTTTTGTTACTTTCTTGGATATAAAACAAAAAGTAAAAACAAAAAATTCAGAAGCTTTTTCAATTATTTTTTTGTTTGATACAATTTCTTTCGCACTTAAGTTTATGGCCCTAAATTCATTCTATTACGGAATTTTTTTTTGAAAATAATAGAAAAAATAACACGATATGTTATATTTTAATATTCATATAAAATTTCATTTTTTTCTGTTCTTGAAAATCTATTTCAAAATTATTATAAGGATTTCCAGCATTATTCATTGTTTTATTTTAGATTTAATGGAAATCTTTGAGCAATATTTCAACTTCATATATTGTATAAATTACATAGTTCAATAAAAATATTATATTTTATATGTAATTCATTGTGTTATAAAAATAAAATTTATTTTCATCAAAGGATAAATCTTAATAATTAATCAACCTTTCATGTTAACTAAGGATTTAAGAGTTTTCTACAAGTTTGAATTGCATTTTGGATTTGTATAGTATTGATAAATCATACTTTTATATGTACTAGTATTTTTAAAATCTATAAGTAATTCAATAAGTACAAAATACATTTAAACCAAAGGATAATTAAATTGAATTTCTAAAAATGATTACACCTTTTCTAATTATATTTATTTTTTCTATAAATTATAAGCGAAAAGTTTAGAATTAAAAGATAAATTTTCTTAATTTGCAAATATTTTTTCAAAGGTTTGGAATCATTACTATATTATAGAACAAATATTATATATATTGCCTTTACTTTTAATATGTTGGAATCACTTTAGGAATAAAAATTCATTCAAGGCATAAAAGAAGAAATACTTGTATAACAAAAAAGATTAATCATGTATATTTATAGAAATGAAAAATTCAAAGTTACCTACAAAAACGAGAATTAAATTATGAACTTATGATCAATAACAATGTTACCATAATATATATACACTTGTTAACCCTCTAACTGGAGAGCACGGAAAATTCCGTCAGTGTAAAGTTGCTTCGAAAATGCACTGCACGGATTTTTCTGCCTTCAAGTAACGGTTTCAAAAGCGGATTAGCCACACTTTTCTAAAATCCTTTCCCCCTTTTAAAGGTTTAACATCTTGAAAGATAATTGGAAGCGGTGGAAGCAACACAGCAGGACACTAATAGGAAGTTTTATGGCTCGCAGGAAACCCCGTGTTTTGACCCTGGGGCAATCGTAAATAATCGAGGGGAAATTTCTTTAGACCCCAGGAAGTGTTTATTTGTTACATCGTATTTTAAAAGATTTCAAAAGTCCCAACGCATAAGTAAAATATGTTACAATTCCCTTTTGGTTTCATATTAATTTGAAACTGTAACAAGTTGGGGCGTGTCAGTGCAATCTGCTATTTTATATAGTTAGACAAATTATCTTTTTTTAAGAATATTCTTTCGCTTCATTTTTCTTATTTTAATCAAAGCTTTCAGTTTTTGAAACATGATTATTTTATTATAAGATACCGAAAAAATTAATAAAACACCAAACTCTTTAAAATTTGAAACCTTTTCAATTTTCCAACCACTAAAAATGAATAAATTTAAACTTCATCAAATCATTTGAAACATTTTCTTACACTTTGAGAAAAATAATAACGAAAAAAAAAAAAAACTAATTAAGATTTATTAGTTTTTTTTTTTTTTTTTTTTAGATTTCAAAGCCCAAGTGTTCAGGGAAGTTTAAGTACAGTGTGTGTGTGCCTGGTTATATATTGTTAAAATACACCGAATTATATTTGAATTTTAAGTGCTTGAACTTCAGTTTACACCAAAGACAACATGAATGAAGATTTTCACACATTTTTTTATAACTTGAATGTTTGAATAAATGGTAATCAAAAATATACGGAAACATTTACAGTAGACATTTATGCATATAAATAAACATAAAAATCAATTTTAAATTCGAGCTATTCAAAAATATTCGAATTATTGTTCAAAAATATCTATTTATACAAAATATCTCAACATTTATCTTTTTTAAAGGCTCACTGAATAAGTAATTAAAATCTGTATATTTTTTGAAATTTCGACCGTATAAAGCTAGAAATTTTATGTTAGAAATTCCATTTGAAATTTCGAAAAAAAAATGCATCGCGCAGTTAAAAATTATTTACCATAAGTTTTAGCAATTGTTTGAGTATAATAAAAATTTCAAATTTTATTATATAGCTTCTTTGGTATCTTTTAATATATTTCGAAGATTTCATACAATTCAGTTGAAAACTGCATGTTAAGAGCAAAAAATATACTAAAAAAATTGATGAATATACAATTACAATAAATTCTTACATAGAAGCAAAACTGAGAAGCTAAAGCGTAGGAATGAAAAATTTTGAGTATATCTGAAGTAGTTTTCGAAATATTTATTTTAAGGTTCAGAAAATTTGTGTGCGTTATGTTATACTTAATATTAATTAAATGGTTAAAATAATATGTCAATATTAGTCATGTAATCGTTTGATGACACATTCATGTGCTAATAAAAATTATCATGGTCATTGATGCGAAAGTCAAGAATTTTATGTAATTTTAAATTCAGACATTAAGATATTGATGTAGAAAATATAAAACGACCATCTAAAGTACATGAAAAATGCAGTCTGCTATAAAATGATCTTGACAAACAAAATCCGGCATTTTCACTTACTATGGCAGAGCCGGCTTAGTCAGGGGCGATCTGGAAAAACAGAGAGAGAACCGCGGTATTGATGGATGCCGCTCTAGCTTTTAAAGTTCCCAGGAAAAATTATATATATAAATAAATTACAAATGCAAAAATAAATCTTGTAATTTTCCATACATTTTTATAACAACAAATTGTGGAATTGGCTTCCAATACATTGTTGTGTTTGACAATATGTAAGGTAACCAACGCTACTTTAGATAGATTTGTACTACTTTTTCGTAACCGTATTCCTTTTAAAATTAATTCGTGCAGCCGAAATACACGTTTTGCACCCTTAAAAATTTATGTAAACTATAACGGTTAATTTTAATTTATGCAACTTGTGAAATGTTCATAATTAACCATTTCCGTCTAAACAGTTTGCATGAAAAAAAAGTTTGGACTCCCTCATCCATTAGAGATTTATATAAGATTCTAACATTAAATTTTATTTTCACCGAATAGGATCGAGTGGTAGTTCATAGGCTTCCACACCACAGGTCTGGGGTTCTATTAACGGGCTGCGCAAGGTCGACTCTGCCTTTCATCCCCGCTACATTGGGTCGATAAATGAGTACCAAGCTTGCTTCGGGTCTTAAACACTGAAGGTCTCTCTTCAGACAGACCACCAAATCGGGACATCTGTTCATGCACCTCAGCGTCCAATGGTCAAGTGTATTATGATGGGCACAGTAGTTCCTGGCCCTCATGGATTGTTGTGCCACTGAGTTTGAGTCTTAAGTTTGAGGATTACCTCACTTTAGGGTAACCCTTAGATAAACATGTATTTCCACTCATTTGCAATTAAACATTTTTCTTTCAATTACGTTTATTTCAGAAGGAAGTTTTATTTTTCAAATGTATTTGCTTAATAACATGTATATTTGTGCATTATATTAAAAATTTGATCACTCCAAAATTACATGTTTTTAGCTCCTCGAAAAGCTTTTAGGATTTTACAACTGATCTTACAATCCATATACGTTTTATAGTAGTATATATAAAAATGATAAAGACATTTTTACGACTGTGTGAGCTGTTATGCCTCGTTTATAAATATAAAAATTGCATTCATCTACAGTTTTTAAAATGTACAGAAATAAGTGGGAAAATAGGATACTTACATATTATGAATATTTTTGACTGCAGTAAGATATATGTATATTTCAGTTTCTTTACAATTTGAATAGAAGTTGTAAGCCATTTTGCGAACAGTTTGATATTGAGTATAAACGCATAGGTTGTTTAATTTTGTAAAGTGTTTTACTTTGATACCAGCACACATTAAAATAAGGCTCATTTGCAGTTAGATGATCAGCTTCAGTGATATTTAAATTTTCAAAAATAGTTTACTCGTACGAAAACATTCTTTCATAACCGCACACCACATCTCATACTATATCTTCCCTACAGCAGGAAATATTTGTGTATGCTGAAAAATTTAATACCGGATACATTTCCAAGTGTTAAATTTGTTTTTAAAATTTGGTATGAATGCATTGTGGAACTGTCGGTTAACTTCACTGAACAAAATTGTTTTAAGTGTACTGTTTTGAAAGACAAAATTAATTAGGGAGAATTTTTCGCACAATAGAATTTGTAATGACTGAATTGTGTGAAAATGTAGTTATCGATGTGTGACATTTTTCCTTGTAATAAAAGAAACAGAAAGATAAGAAATTTAACTTGAGTAGAAAATGGTTAGAAGTACTGTCATGCGCATTTGAAGAAGTATATCCCCCATTAAAATTAAAAATTATTGACTGAATGTGTGTTATGTCCATCACAAATGCCGATGTAGAAAAGATATTTTTATTTAATACAAGGAGTACGAAAAGGAGAGTACTAGGAATGAAAATTTAGATTTTTTCCGAAAAATATTCAGTTAACATAAAAATATCATTTATATGATTTAAATTTAAATAAATTAAAAGTATTGAAATCATTTTTTATGTTATTCTAAATTAAAAATATAATTGAATAGAGAAATATCTGTTTTATTTCATAAATATGCACCATTTATTGTCTTAATGTTTAAAAAAAGATAGGGCCTTTACTCTTTTTACCTCATAACTTTTTTTAAAAACAGGAAAGTGAGCGCGTTTTCTTACTCTCATATTCAACAATGAATACAGGATGCTTTTTTCTGGTTCAAATCGCAATACCAAAATATTTTTTTTTTAATTTTTAAAAAATGACAGAAAAATAAATTTTGTTTGAAGAAAATATAACTATTTTTCAACTTTTAACACGCCATTTATTTCATGTTCTTTTTACCATGCATTTTGTTTTAATTTTACTGTGACTGAATCTATGGGCAAACGACAGAGTAGAACTACGGTTTTCATACAAGATTGCCCAAGGCAACTTAACAGCTAGCTGTAAACGATTGATCTCTTGGTTCTTACTTGACAAAGGAACCGAACTAGGTCATAAAATTGTCCCCGTTCGACCTCCCAAGTTCTAAAAGGGGGAAAGAATTGAAGTCTGTTGGATTTTTGAAGGGAATAGCAAAATAAGAGTAAAACGCTTTCGGAATAACTTTTCAGGAGGAAGGTATCCACTTAGAGGGTTAAGGGAAAAATACTCTTTCACTAAAAGGGAATTCATGTAATCAAAAATTTTCATATTAACTAATATTCTATGTACACTGGCTGTTTGTGAAAACACATTTCAGTATTACTATTAGACGGATATCAAGATTTATATGATATTCATTATTTTATTTATTTCAATTGTTTAGTTTACATGTAATGAATTTTCAATTTAAATAAATATTTTATGCAACAATATTTTTAAAGATATTTATTACTTTACTTATTTAAAAGCATGGGGCTTATCTTTATTCCTAGATTTATATATTTAGAATTTAAAAGATTTAGGAGATTATCTCTCGTTGTTTTTAATTATTCTCAGAATAACTGTATCTTTTAAAAAGTTTTCAATATGCTCAAGATCTTTCTTGTAACAAGGCATATAAACTTGCTGTGTTTTGAAATCGTCCAATTCTACTTGTTTGCATGTATCTGTTATACTTAAAATTAGCATTATTTTAGATTACAAGAAGTTTTTTCTTATGTTGTAGCATTTGTGACATCTGCTGACAAAGATATTTATTTTCAAGTTATAGAACGTTAAAAATTATTGGAATTCACATAAAAACCAATTCTTTCAAAAATATGTTTTGCTAGAAATTTTTTAAAATTTTAGCGAAGGCTCTAAAAAATTAAATTTATTCCTGTATAATGTTATAATTCCAATGTTTATAATTTTGTCGAGTCAAAATTTCACCAAGAGAGGCTGCAAAGAAAGTTATTTAAATGAAAAGTTGTGAGGTGATTGTGGGAAGCACAGCAGACTGAGTAGTGTCAATGAACCTACTCTCTCATACTGTTAAAGTGTATCAGTAGTACACATATAATTAAACTTTAATTGGCGCACACAAAGGGGGGTCCTGGAAGTTCGGACCTCCCCCCAAAGCCCTTGATTTTTTTCCCGATTGATTATAATTCTAAGTATATAATACGTAAAATTTAATTAATTACTTGTTGTTAATGATTAATTTTATTAATTAATGCTAATTATTTATTCAGAAATTAGTTTTTTACGGTGTTTTGTTCCACAAAATTGACAAAATCAAAAGGAGCATGATACAAGAATGGTGAACTTTCAACCCCGGACTCCCCCCTTGAAAAATTCCTGTGTGCGCTACCGAATTAAAGTCATTAATTTTGTAATGCTTGCTTCAATCCTTTGAACTCTATCAATGACAAATCCTTTATAAAAGATCGAGATTTAATTTTGTTATTGTATGTATATCTGAATAGATTTCTATATATAAAATAAATAAATTTCAAAACATTTCAAGTAAATTTATTTGGCCATCTTGGATAAAATAATATAGACAAAGATAAATACAATAAACTAAGATTATATAATGTTAATCAATGGCCATTTTAAACAGTAAAATGACATTTGAATTGTACATTTCTTATATGAGCTGCAAAAAGCTTGAGTCTAAATATCCAGGCAGCATAGCAGGATGTGTTCTGTACTTTTTATCTCCTTTTAAGTCTGCATTTGGCGGTACTGACAGATAAGAAGAACCCTTAAGACCGGACGTGTAATGTTCAATTTCGTTGGAGGCACTTAAATCTATAAGCTGCAAACTAGATCGGTTACTGTTAAATTTTTGGCCTATTTTCGAAAATCGCCAAGTGTATCGTTTGGCCTCAATGAACCCACAGTATCATCCTCGCAATAGCTCTCGTGCCGTGAGGTTGCTTCATTATCAAGCGGTTAATATTATTACGATATTGAATTACTAGTTTTATATTGTATTAATCTTTCATTATTTATTGAATTGTTTTATTTTACTCTTTTTATATTAAGTGGTTAATATTGTTACCATACTTAAATTTTGTATTAATCTTCCTTTTTTTTATTGAATTGTTTTATTTTACTCTTTATATGTTAAGTGATTACTATTTTTACTACATTGATTCTTTTAATTTTGTATTAATCTTCCATTTTTTATTGAATTGTTTTATTTAATATTGTGTTTATTGTCCATTTTGTTTTTACAATTTTCATACTGTATTAATAGTTCTCTTTTAAAATTTCCAGGGTTTTAGCATTTGTATATTCATTTTCTAGCTTCTACCAAACTATAAACTAGAGGATTTACTGATATATTTCGTAATTATTAATTATAATTTTGCTTTATTTAATTGTACTATTTTTATATTTTGTGCTTTGATTTTATGCATGTTTAATTTTTTCCTTTCAGGGACATTCCAGTTTTTGCTAAGTGATTGTTCAATTGTTTTTATACTTTCATTTTCTGAAATTTTTATAATTGCATATTTTAGATTTTCTAGGTTTCTAACATATTAATAGATAAATTTATTTTCTGGCTTCTGCTGTGCAACTGCCTGTTTAACCGATCTCCCGATAAATTTTTTCCAGAAGACATGATAAATATGCTTAAATATGAAGTAAGTGATTTTTTAGTATTATCAGGTTCCCAAACTTTGTTAATGCGTAATACATATTTTAATCATGAAGTTTGTAGCAAAATCAGTTATGATAAAGAGAAAAAATTATATAATAGAGATTCATTTAAATATTTGAATTATGATAATAGTGAGCAACCAATTTGTTTTGGAGGTGCACCTGTTAATGGAGGGGGTGGATCCTAGTCAAGCACACTGCTTGGCGACAAAATCTTTGGTGCCAAAAATTTTGGCGATAAAGTTTACAATATGGCAACCCTTCCAGATTGCCCAGTCCGGAGGCTAACATATGGCAACCCTAAAACCGGTCAAACAAAAAAATCAGGTGAAAAGTGGACATCGTCCATTTTCGCCCTTGACCCTGCTGCAACACGTCGAGTTCACCCCTGCTCTTACTTTCTTCCCCACGTGTTCCGATTTTTGGCTCGATTTTTCACCGGTTGTTGGAATGGCTTGCGAAATAAAATTGCTTGAAAGCGAGGCAACCACAGGATTTTTTTGTTTTGCTTGGAGAGCAAGGGAATAAGACTGTTTTAGATTGGGTTATGAAAGAAGGATTAATTCCCTCCAGATATGAGTGATTATTTGTGTGTATTGAGAGATTGATTATTTGTGTGATCTTGCGATTAACCAGGTATTGTTTTGACAAGAGTATGAATGAGTTTGTAGTGAATGATTTAAAAATTAAAAACACAGTAGTAAGTGATTTTTTACAATTTTTAAAATGCTGTTTTCCCCTTATTTTACTGCCTTTATCCCGTAGAAATTCTCTTTTTGCCCTTTTCTTTATTTTATGCTTTTCTGTAAATACATGTGTTTTCAGCGTCCCTGACGCCATTACGGAAACCCCGTTTTTTAGGATTTTTGAACAGGAGCTGAGACCGTCACCCCCCTTTTCCTTCGTTTCCGGCCCTGACATCATTACGGAAACTCCATTTTCTTAGGGTTTTTGATCACCAGCTGAGACCGTCAACCCCCGATTTTTTTTCGTTTTCTTCCATGACGTCATTTCTGAAACAGGTGTTATTGGCGCCATTTGGCGAAAAAAATGGCGCCAAAAATAGCAGTGTGCCAGACTAGGATTTTACCGGGAATTAATTAAAGCTAACCTTCAAATGGGTATTGAGAAATCTAAAGTATTAGAATATGTACGTGGTAATAGGGAAATAAGAAATGATCGAGATAAATGTCTCATTAAGGAATCCTTTTTAACAAACAAAAACTTATCATACTATGTTAATTCTTTGAAATCACTTTCCCAGCCTCATAAAAATGATGCCATTTCTGTCAATATTCTAATTAACAAGCTACAAAAAGAAGCTCATGATTGTGTTCTTTTATATAAACCCCCAAAGGGCAAGATACAGTTTTTGGACCAACTAGCTCAAAAATGTTACCCAATAATTCTCTTGCAATTGGCGTACAAACAGCAGAACAAAAAAAATCATGATTAAGAACTGTTCAAAACTATTATGCAGTGACTCCACACACCAAACTAACGAGTATGGTTTATTTACTAAATTTAATTGTACCATATGAATATGGAATAGGTTACCCAGTTACTCATTTCATTACAAATAAAATAAACGTGGTAACAATGTATTGTTTATTTGACAGTTTGAAAGAAAGGGTACCCAATTTAAATATTAATTGTGTCATGACTGATGATAATAAAACAACTGGCCCTGCATTTAAAAAAGTATTTGGGGAAGGTGTTAAACATTTGCTTTGCAAATGGCACCTTCATCGTGCATGGAAAAAACAATTAAATAATCTTGTTTCTGGTTCCGAAATTAGAAATGAAATGTATGCTTCTTTGGTAGTGCTTTTAGAAGAAAAAAATTTAACTAAGTTTAAACAAATGATGGAAAATTTTAGAGTTAGATTTGTTGATAAAGAACCTGTTTTTATTAAATATTTTGATTATTATTATAATAGAACAGATTTATGGAGTATGTTACACACACACACATCGTAAATTTCCACATTCCTATACAGATACAAATATATATTGTGAATCTTTTCACAATAAATTAAAGACCAGTTATTTTAAACGTAAATTTAATCGCAGAATGGATAATTTAATTGATACATTGTTAAAAATAGAGAATGATGTGTATTTATCTCATCAATACAGAATTATAACTGGCACTCCCAACAGTGTTTATCCTCCAACATATTATAAACGTCACAACAATGGTTTAAGGATTCCTGATGGAGATATTTATGTTAAGTCGACAAATTCATGGTTTGTTAAATCGCAGACAAACAGGGATGTACTTTACGAAGTTAAAAAGGTTGCGGAAACATGTTCAGATAATTATCAGTGCTATTGTAGGTGTATAAAACAGGCATGTTTATCTTTGTGCATGCATTTGTATACATGTGAATGTTCTAATAATCACGCACTCTGTAAATGTAAAGAACAATTTCAATTCTAAAATTCTGCGAGCTGCATCTACCCGATGCTGGGCGTTGGAGGAAGAAATTCAGTCTCGAGCCAGTCAATTAAAGTAACTAAGTTTATTCAGAACTACCGAGTGAGAGTGAGCACGTGATTGCTTTACCCTTTTTATATACAGAACATAATGACGTCACACAACCTCTTCACAGTTACAAAAACGTGGCGCCATGCAGCCACTCATTCACACAAATCATTTATATTCACAACATAATCCCCCCTTTGAGACTTGGGTAGAGTCTCAAACCTATAACAGTTATAATTCAAAAGATCAAGTCTCTTCAGTTCATTAACCAATCTTCCAGAAGAAGTATATTTTTTTACAATTGCATCATTAGTATTCAAGACCTTTTCAGGTTTAGTACTTTTAACAGAAATTGATTCCTCTTTCAACTCCTTATCGCTATTAGCAATCGCTCGTACTTCCAAAGGGAAGATACGTTGCACAGGGCGTATTACTGTTCCATGTTGAGTTTTTAGTCGAACTGTTTGAATTTCCCCATCTCGACCAGGGATTAATTCTATAATCTTAGCTATAAACCAAGACAAACGTTTCTTATTGTCGTTTCCAATTAAGACCATTTCCCCAATTCGGGGTTCCCGTACCCGATTATCATTCTGTTTTTGTATTAGCTCACTTAGATATTCTTTCCTGAAACTTTGTCTTAAATCACTTAAAAGTTTAATACTATATTTCATTCTCTTTCTTAAGTCTCTCGAATTAAATTCGTCAATATCGGTAGTATCGGAACAGCGATTCTCTATTAAAAACATTGCTGAAGTAAGAGGGATCAATTCCTGTGGATTTCCAGATATATAAGTTAAAGGTCTACTATTGATTAAAAATTCGCAATCACAAATCACTGTAGACAGTTTTTCATAGGACAATATTGATTTTCCAAGAGAACGTCTCAATAGTTCCTTGATAATGCGAACCAACCTTTCCCACCAGCCTCCTCACCATGCGGCGGTGGGTGGTATAAATTTCCAAACTATTTTTTGAGTTGAGAGTTTCTCTCGATATATTTTATGCCAATCCAATTTCGCAAGGTCATTGAAAGCACCTCGGAAATTAGTACCGTTATCACAGTAAATTATCCTGGGCCTCCCGCGCCTGGCAATGAAACGCCTAAGGGCTAGCAAAAAGGCATCAGAAGATAAAGTGTTTACTAATTCAAGATGTAGTGCGCGATAGACGGTGCAAGTAAATAATGTAATCCATACCTTTTCGCCAGTTTTTAAAAACAGAGAGAGAGGTCCAGCTAAGTCAATTCCTACAACTTCAAATATCACGCAATCAGTCACACGGTCTGGTGGTAAAGGTGATGGTCCGCTTGACAATGATTTCACTTTAAAACGAGCACAAATAAAAAATTCATTCAAAATACTCTTAATAGTTTTTCTAGCTCTGATAATCCAGAACCTTTCTCTAATTAATGATTGCATTATTTGGATTCCTGCATGACAGTTCTTTTTGTGTATAGATCTAATCAAAAGTTTTGTAAATTCACATTTATCAGGTAACAATATAGGATACAAAAAAGAACTTTCATCATTTCGTTGAGTTATTTTAGATTTTACTCTTAAAACATTATCATTATCAATAAAAGTAACAAATTTCAAAGATTCATTATCAGGTAAATAATATGTTTGACTTAAACGAATCAATTGTTTTTCAGAATTTTCAATTTCAGCAACAGAAAGTTCATGTTCCTTACATTTGTTATAGTCTTTGCGACAATTATTTACAAATCTTAAAATCCATGCAAATACTCTTATCATTTTATCATAATCAGACACATTACATATAAGCAAGGGGGGTGCATCGTTTGCTAGATCAACATTCGCATTTTTAGTTTTCTTTCTCTCTACGTTAACTTCTTGAGGCTTGCAACTGATTTCACCATCTGGCCAATATTCCGAATTTTGTTTCAACCAGGAAGGTCCCTCCCACCATCTAGAATTAAGCATTTGTCGTGGAGAACAACTACGAGATAGTAAATCCGCGATATTCATGTTTCCTGGAACATACTTCCATGACTGAATTTGAGTTAGTTGTTTAATTTCCTTTACCCTATTAGCTACAAAAACTAACCAATTTCCATATTCTTTAATCCACCAAAGTGCTGTTGTGGAATAGGACCAAAGAGTAACTTTCAAGTCCGGCATATTAAGCGCTTTCAAAATAGAATTTACAAGTCGAGCACCTACACAACAAGCCATTAGTTCTAAACGCGGTATACTTAAAAGTTTGAGAGGAGCTACTCTAGACTTCGCTCTAACGAGAATTACGCTAACTCTAGAATCAACTATTGATCGAGCAAAGACGCATCCCGCATATGACCCCTTGCTTGCATCAACAAATACATGCAATTCAGTAAAAATATCAATTTTCATACAACGTGGTACAGTTACATCTTTCAAAATTTGAATTTCATTAAACCATTTCATAAGTTTGTTTACAATATTCTGAGGTAGTTCCTGATCCCATGCTTTTTTCATTTTCCATATTTCCTGCAATAGTAATTTTGGGAGCAATGTAGACGGCGCCAACATTCCAATGGGATAAAAAACTTTTTGTACAGTAGACAAAACTAATTGTTTCGTTATTTTCACTTCGCACGTTAATGAGTCGAAACTCGTGCAACATTTCAAAACATCATTATTCAAGTCCCAGATGATACCCAAAATAAAAGTTCCGCCTGAGTGTTTATCAACACTTTTACTCGCCACATTTCTCTCAAAAATACGTAAATTAAAACATCCTTCCGACATAATTAATTTAGTTTTCTCAATAAATATCTCTATTTCATCAGCACTGAAAACACCAGTTACACAATTATCAACATAAAAGGAAGATTTTAACTTTTGTGCAACTTCCTTACATTCGGAATTACAGTTTTCCAAAAGATGCATAATAGATGCATTCAATAAGTAAGGGCTTGAAGACACCCCAAACACAACTCGACAATGCCTGTACACTAATTGTTTTTCATTGCATGGGAAAAAAATCTGAGATAATCTCTATCTTTCGTTCACAAATCATTTTTATTCACAACAGTAAACATATTCATAAAATTCATTCCTTAATTGTTCGACAGATCCCTTCTTTTGAAAATATTTTTATTGATAATGAAATTACCAAAGATGTAGAATGTATTCCTGATTCAGTTTCTTCTGTAACCCTTGTAGAAAGTTGCATTGATTATTTTTGTCGAAGAAACATGTGATGATGGAAGGAAAATTCGCGAGACTGAACTTTTACTTGTTAAATTAAACTGTTTAATACAAGATAAAGTAATTATGAGAACTCTATCATCATATCTAAGTAGTAGTTTAAAAACAATGGTTTCAATGTGTGAATCAATAAAAGAGGGGGAGAAATTAAACATGAAAATTAATTTATCTGATCCCAATTTGCCTTCCCAACAACATTTAAGTAAGCAATATACATTTAAACGTAGTAGCAGAGTTAAAAATGTGAAAAGGAAAACTTTGGAATATCCTTCCTTGCCTGTCAAAAAAGAAACAACAGACAATTTAAGCTGTGGCGATTCGGTAGTATTTAATTCAAAAAGCAAGTACAGAAAACTGACTGAATCTTTTACGCCTGAAATAGGCTATGTACCTGATTGCAGTCAAGTTGTTTTATACATACAAGACATTCAATTACGTTTTTATGAGTTCAAATCTTTGGATACTTATATATCAAAAAAGACAAATTTTCGTAATGGATGGCTTTACCATAGTATAATTGATGCATTTAATTTAAAAATCATGCAGGGGAAGGATCGTTTTGCAGCAAGATGTTACCATACACAAAATCTAGAAAGTGGAGGTAATCTTGGAAACTTTTTCTCTCCTAATAAACTTAATGCTGCGGAATTCCTTTTCATTCCTATTAATGTCTCTTATCATTGGGCTTTATTGGTTGCTAATTTACGTCTAAAGAAGCTGAGTTTTTATGATCCTTTAGGTTTTGGAACTGAAGGTAAGTATATTAATCTGATAGATTTATGGAGAAAAAAATTAAATATTTTATTTTGTGAAGAACATGATTGGCCTGTTTCTTATTCTGTTCATGTGAAACAGACTGATAGTATGAATTGTGTTTTCATATCATATTTCACAAATAGAATGTTAGACAAAAAGAACATTGTCGATACTTTTGATACAAATGAATTTAGAAAATTTATAATTCTATTACTGGTGAGTGTTTAAATAATGTTAAATATATTAGATCCAATGACATTAATGCTTGTTTGCAATGCAAGCAAAGTCATATACAATAAGTAATATATTTTAAATATATGTAAAATGATCATTATTTGTAATTTTGATTCCATTTGTGTATTATTGAGTATAAAGGAATATAGACCTCCTGGGGAACCCACCTTTCCTATTAGGGTTAAGGGGTAATGCGTTCATACACCATACCTCAAGGGTGACGTGGAAAGTGGTGAAAATAATAGTAAAATGTAATTTTTGTGTCCTTTTTTTACTGCACAGAAACACTAATGATGGGCTATTTTTTTCCATCTAGTGATGAATCAGCTTTTGATATGCCATATTATTTACTTGTTTTATGTATGCTTTAAATCGGGTTAGCCAAACTGTGGGAGAAGAGTGCCACTTTCAATTTTTCCAACAAATAAAGATGTGAAAAAATGTTACTTATGTGATTTTTAAGCAAATAGAACATTTTTTATACTAGACTTCAGTAGTGGAAATTTAAAAATAAACTTTTTATTAGTTCAATAAGTTAGGCCAGGAAAAAAATAAAAATGAGTGTAACTCGAAACACATCTAACTCTAAATTACTAAACAGTCAGTTACTGCTAGATGTAATGTGGGTAGCAAATAACATTTAGAAAAGTTAAAAAGGAATTTATGAACAGATTAGTGGTTTTTTTTATCATCTTGAAAATAATCAAATCTAGTACTGAATTAATCATGCAAAATGGATGTTAAATTTTTAAATACATCATATAGCTCGGAGTGTTATTAAATTTCATAAATAGTTCCTGCAATAATATGAAATGTTTTAAACATTTTACTCAAAAGTGGTGACAAAAAAGCAGAAGTTTCTTCACACAAAAAGATATATGACCAACTATAGGATAAAAATCAATGTTACCTGTTTCTAATCTTAAATTTAAATTATCGAGACGTCCCATAATATCAGTAGGTAGTCCCATAGCCAGTCTTCATACTTGAGTAGCCAGTACTTCTAGGGCAGCTCATTGTTTTCTCCCAGATATTTTGAAACACAACCCCTCAAATACCAAAATATAGTGAGTGCACTCCGTTTGGAGAACCGGCGCACGCAATGGTGTGTTCTCTACATGAGACAATCTTCTATTGTAATTCAACTAAGTGTGTATTTAAAATAAATTTTGAGGATTTTATTTATTTATTTTTATGTGAGATAACCGCATTTCAATAGAACTGTAAAACATGTTTTTTGTTATATTTTCAATTTTCAGTAAATCTTCCGGTTACAACGTTGCCGTGCCACGGGTTGGCCGCCCTTGCTTTATATATTTATGATTTTTCAGGTTGCTTTCCATTTGTTCTGTGTATCAAACCAGATGAATGATATAAATATGTTTGCTCATCAGAAAGTGTCTGGAATAACGTTTTGATCATATGAAATAAATGCTAGATGGGATTTCCAACTGTGGTGACATTATGTATATTCTGCATCCCAGTTGTGAAAGACTTTCTAAGGCATCAAAAATTTTACAAAGTAATAGGTAAGTAATATGTATGAAGAGAACATAATTTGTTAATGTCTTTTTTAGTTAACAGCACTTTTTTTCTGCTATTTGCTTTTTTAAGACTATCATCAATGTTAGTTACACGTAACTTTTTTTATACGGTAGGTACGATCCAAAATCGGGGTTTGAGTTGTGAAAAAAGTGGCATAATGCATCTCTTACGCCACAATCGTACAAAAAATAACGAGTTTTTCTTAAATTGAAAACATATGAAGAATCAACCATACTAAGTTCGATAAGTATATAGCGTTATTAAGTACAATAGTTCATACTCAAATAAAGTTTGCATATTTAACACAATACATTTTTAAAAAAACAATAGCTGTTTTATAAAATAAAATTAGAAATGTTTGTTTTATTTTAAAAAAAAAGGTTTAAAATTTTCATTTTAAAATATACTAGTAATTATTGAAATAAATTATTTCTGCGATACTTGTCATAGTGAGTGCGTTTGTTCGACGAGATTCCTCGAATTTGTTTTCTTTAATCACAGTATTAGAATGCAAAAAGTTTTCAAGCCAAACAAAAAATATTCATATCTTGGTTTTGCTATTTAGCTGCGTTGCTACGTGGCACACAAAAAGTATTAAATTTTTTGGAATACTAGACCATGTCTTATTTTTTTTTATCTCTATTTAAGAAAAAATTTTCCAGATGCGTAAGTTTTGATAACTGAAATATATAAAACCTGCAGTTAATTGATGAATTGAGCCTTCCACAAAACAAATGGCGATCTTAAATCAATGAATTAAATCAGCCGTATTAAAATAGAATAGCTTTTTATTGTGCCGTGTAAAAAATGGTTAGTTAAAAGTCTCTGTCTTAATTACAATTACTTTTTCAAACTTATATTAAGAGTTCTTTGGTTATCTATTTGACAATCTCATCACATAATTTTATAATTATACTAATATTTCGTTTTAGTAGAATGATAAAATTACGTATAACTATATATATATATATATATATATATATATATATATATATATATATATATATATATATATATATACACTGGTGTGCAAAAATTAAGGACGAAGTCGAAAGATTAGCATATCAGCTGAACGAAGAGGCAAAGCGGACAGAAAGACCAATCAGGAGATTAAGTAAGGTGATGTCCGGTAGCACATGCGCAGATATGCAGGTAGACGTAATGGGGGAGTGTCTGAGTAGTATAAAGCATGTTGTCGGTATAAGATCAGTATTTCTGGCAAAGAGATTGCACGCCGTATAGCAGTTAAAATCACACCGAGTTGCTGCCTCAGCGAGAAATGGCGAATAATCAATCTGTTGGACGACATCTGGATGCTTTTACCCGAGGTCGAATCATTGGGAAGTTGGAGGAAGGCCGCAGTGTGACAAGTGTGGCTGCAGAGTTCGGAATTGCTCACAGCATCGTTTCACGACTTTGGAGACAATTTCAAACTACAGGAACAGCTATCCGGGGGTTCAGTAGTGGTCATTCACGAGGAACCACACCCGCAGATGACCGGTACATTGTCTTACAGGCCAGAAGAAACAAGCGGCAGACAGCGGGAGAAATCGCTAGACACAGGTGACTGGACGACCGATATCGCGTTTTACCGTGGCCAGAAGACTGCACGGTGGTGGTCTGTTTGCACGACGCCCTGTACGGTGTGTACCTTTAACGCCTGCCCATCGGAGAAGGCGTTCTCTGTGGTGCCGGGAACACCGGAATCGGTTGATTGATTGATTGAATATTAACGTCGCACTGTTCAGCTACACGAGGGCTTTTGGCGACGGACCACGTAATTTTGAACCATGGTGAAGTGACGTGGACGACACCTGAGCTGGCACCTCCCTCTCCTAACTACCACACCACACCAACGGGAGGACGTTTCAGCTCTCGACAGATTTAACGTGCATCGCTGCCCTACACGGCGGGTCTTTAGTGGTACTGGGCTCGAACCCGTGACAAAGCAAGCCACGGTCCGATACCTATACCACTCGGCTAACGCGGCCACACACCGGAATTGGAGAGACAATGAATGGGGACGAGTACTCTTTACAGATGAGAGCAGATTCAGTTTGAGTAGCGATTCTCATCGCATACTCATCTGGAGAGAGCGGGGAAGCCGCAATCATCCCTCGAACATCATTGAAAAGGACAGGTATGGAGGTCGCGGTGTTCTCGTTTTGGGAGGCATCATGCTTGGTAGTCGTACAGACCTTCACATTTTCGACACAGGTTCAGTCAACGGGACCCGTTATTGTAACGAGATTCTTCTTCCATATGTGCGTCTTTTTAGAGCCGCTATGGGTCTGCAGTTCCTTTTCATGGACGACAATGCACCATGTCATCGCACAGTAGCTGCCGAACAGCTCTTAGAGAGTGAGGATATTGAACGTATGGATTGGCCGGCACGATCTCCGGATCTCAATCCCATCAAGCATGTATGGGATTTTCTAGGCAGACGCTTGGTAGCTCGTACCTTACCACCAGTAACGATTCGGGAGCTTCGACTGGCGCTTCAAGACGAAGGGGCAGCAATGCCTCAACAACTCATTGACACCCTCATTCTCAGCATGGGCAGACGCTGTGAAACCTGCCTATCAGTCAGGGGAGATCATATCCCCTACTAAAGACCGGATGTTTCTTGCTGGACACCCATCACAGGGATGTTTCGGCCTTCAGTCGCATTGCGCTCAATGCTACTTTTTCAATCAAGCTTCTTTTTATCCCTCTGATTTTTCTTTTAGTAAGTGTTGCTTACATTACACATGTCCTTACGTATTGGGGATCTTACGGTATTAAATGTGTTGATTTGGAAAGCTTTTGTACAAAGTTATATTGAAAAAACCGTCTCGTCCTTAATTTTTGCACACCAGTGTATATATATATATATTAATCTTGGACGGATTTTATTTGAAATTTAAGATTGCTGCAAAATTAAAGAATCACTATAATATAGTTTATTATTTTAAAGATATATTTAAATTATTATGAGTTGTATGAAAGAATTGCATGTATTGATTTCGGTAATGAAACGTGTGTAATCGACGTGTTAAAAGCTGACTCAGATGCGTGTAACAAGACAAAATTCGCTGTACAGTAAACTAGCTCTTATACCCGTTCTTCGCATGGATGAATTGAAAAATTAAGCAATACAAATTGAATGATAAAGAAGTTTTTAATGAGTTAATTTTACGTGAATTACAAATTAAACAAAAAAAAAGCGTTTTGCATATTTCAGCTGAATAAAAAAAACCCTGTTTGTTAAAATTTTGTCTGTAGATATAATAGCTGTTAAAAAAGGATTTTTTTTATCTATAACTCCCCGTAATGCTATTGTGGGTCGATTTTTGAAAACATCTTCCTAAGCTGATCTCTGCTCAGCAAAACTAAGACATTGTTACAAATTTTGTGTAATGAATGCTTAAAATAGTATGAATAATTTATATCTAGAAGTTATAGATATAAATATTACTAATTACGTTAATATTACTTTTTGTGTATTTATTTTATGTTAAAATTGTAATCAGCCTCTCACTCCTCATGTTTAAGCTTTTGCAGCGCCTGGCGTAGTCAAAACAAAATGCAAAATTTTGTTTTTCACATAAAAGAAAGATATATGCTATAGTGGGCGCTTTTGCAATTGGCAGAATTTTTTCCTACTTACTTGATAATTATCGTTATATTTTGGACACTTCACACAATATCTTTATAAATTATAGCCTATGTGTTATTCTGATGTATAAGCTATATTATTGTAAAGTTTCATTAAAATCCATTCTCAGTTATTTTTGCGTGAAAGAGAACCAAACATCCACACAAACTTTCACGTTTATAATATTAGTAAAGATTGATAGAAACGAAGGAACAATCATGTATTAGAAAGAGTTTCACATTTTTAAATAAATGCTGACGGAATTTAATAAAAATTTTGGAAAAGCTGGGAATGATTTTCAAAAGCTTGTCCATTGATTATGAAAAGGAATTCAAATAACAGCTTATTTATTAAGAATTTTTCAAATCAATATCCGAAGTTTCGGTTCTGTTGGCTTCCTAACCATTAAATTTTTCAATTAGCAGTAAAATAAAAAGATATTTATTAAATATGCTCAATATAATATTTGCATAAAATAACCATTGAATACCATGAAATTAGGAATCTGTGTTGCTTCGTGACCCAATCATTCAATTTTAAATACTGTTAGTCTACATACATTTTAAATAAATTGCGGGAAGAAAAGATAATGTAGTGATTCAAAAAAAATATTGCATGAAAAAAACTGCTGTAAATCATAATGCGGTAGATAAAGGGCTGAAAGGAAGTCAACAGTTTCCACACGAAAGAAAAATTAAATCAACAGCGCTTTTTCTTAACTTTTATTATTCTCTTGATTCCAAAGTAATTCTTTCGTATTTTTGATTTACTATCAGGCTTCAAATTTGTTCAATATCCTAGTACTTTCTTTTCGGGTAATTATTTTAAAGAAGGAAATAAATTCCTCAGTATGGTATATGGGGCCTCTCTATACAAGAAAAGGGAAATGTTTTGTTTGTTTCCCCATTCAAATCATTTCCCCTTATTTTTACAGCTAACATGTCTTCCTACTGCGGTGGGGGGGGAGCGATCCATTCATAGTAACTGGTTCCAGTCTATTTTACTACTTTCCCATGTAATTGGAATTTTCTTCCAACTAACTTTCCCACTCATTTTATCGAGTTCAGTTTTTTTTTAGATGAATGAAGTAAATATTCTTACATCTTAGAAAGTTTTGAATTACTTATTGATCACAAAAAGTGCTAGATGGGATTTCCAGCTGTGGTGACAAATACATTATAGTTGCATCACAGTTGTGAAAGACTTTCTAAAGCATTCAAGATTGTGTAATGTAATTAATTCGTAATATTTATGTGATGGGAAATGATATTTAAGTTAATGTTTTAATTATAAAAGTACGTAATCAATTGTCTGCTTTTTTTTACTGTTAGCAAGTGTTTTTTACTGTTAGTTTACTTAACACTTTTTATTACAGCACAGGGGCGCAGCTACCACCGTATCAATGATATGGGGTCTCAAGATACAGGGGCCACAACATGTGTAAGCAAAAAATTGTAAAATAGTAAGGGGCCAGAAAAGCCCCCCCAAGGAATTTTTGATACAGGGCCCACTCAAGACTAGCTTCGCCAGTGTTACAGTAGATATGTGTAACGTCACTTCTCGAAAACAACAACATCTGGTCGGTTTCTTTGTAGATCCGACGCCCACACGTGCAGCTTCAGGTGCAGCACAACCCCTGTTTGACCCCCCCCGAGGAATCTAGCGACCCGACCGGAAGATGAGGGGAGAGATGCTTTGAACTTGCACGCGAGCGGTGACCAACGAATCCTCCTCTCACAAAATAGTGGACTCTAACAATCTATAATTAATTTTAATAACTTTAATGTATCATTTTGTAAATAATTTTCAATAGTTGTGACGTAAATAAATTCCATATTTTAATTAACCAAGAATACGCTACCGTTATTTTTTCAAACGTTACAGCTTAGAGTTTTGGTGGCAGCGCTTTGGGATAAAAAGTTAGCATTCAGGACCCGTGAGAGGAGGAAAATTTTGGATTTTTACGGACGAACCGCAACGCAGGGAGAAAAAGATCTTCGGAAGCCGTGCTGCGATTCAATTCAGCTGCGGAGAAAAAGAGCGTCCTGCTCAAAGATCAAACTGATCTATAGTGTTAACGGCTAGAGTGTCCGAAGGGAAAGCGATTTTCGGAAGCCGTGCTGCGATTCAATTCAGCTTCGGAGAAAAAGAGCGTCCTGCTCAAAGATCAAACTGATCTATAGTGTTAACGGCTAGAGTGTCCGAAGGGAAAGCGATTTTCGGAAGCCGTGCTGCAATTGAATTCAGCTTCGGAGAAAGAGAGCGTCCTGCTCATAGAAGATCAAACTGATCTATAGTGTTAACGGCGAGAGTGTCCGAAGGAAAAGCGATTTTCGGAAGCCGTACCACTAGTGCACATAATTTGCTTCTGACAGCAAGCTGAGTACTTCAAATGGGTGAGTACTGTTATATTTTTGAGTTGCAAACTGCATATTGTATTAGGAACTTTGATTAAAGTGTTCTTTACAAATTTTGAAATACTTAGTGTTTTTTCTTGCATGGGAACAGTGTTATTTTGTTTCTAGAGAATTGTAATTGTATTTCAAGTATTGTGTGCAATTTTAGCTTAAGATTTATTGTGTTTTAAGTCTCTTGAATGATTTTGATTATATTTAGTGTTAAGTTTTTCTTTGTGTATTTCTGTGTATGCATGGGACCAGTGTTATTGTATTAATAGAGAATAGTAACAATAGTGCAAAATTTAGCGTGACATTTATTTGATATTGTTTAAAAAATGGCTTTCCTTGGTAAAGGGAAAAAGCAAGACATGTTGCAACTTGCTGAGGAATTAGGAATAAATGCCACTTTAAATATGACTGTCCCTAGCATAAAAATTGCAATCACTAACAGTGAAGGTTATGAAGAGGAATTTGTTAAAAATCTGTATGAGACTATCATTGCAAACGGAAAAAGATTGGAAGAGTTAGAAAGGGCTGAAAAAATGAGATTGGAAGAGTTAGAAAGGGCTGAAAAAATGAGATTAGAGGAGTTAGAAAGGGCTGAAAAATGAGATTGGAGGAGTTAGTAAAGGAGCAGGCATTAAAAGAGAAAGAATTACAGCTGAAATTTGATTTAGAAAGGTTTAAAATAGAATCCGGATTTAGGGTAAATGATGAATCAAACGATTATACAAATGCATGTTCTGTAACCTCTAATTTAAACTTAAAAAAATTGATCCCAGATTTTGATCCTAAGCAGTCAGATATTAGTTTATATCTAGTGATCTTTGAACGCCAGGCTAAAAGGGCGTCAATAGAAAAGAAAGAGTGGGTGGGGCAGTTATTGGGTTTGTTACCCCTAGAGATCGTGCAATTTATTGCTCGCGAACCGGAGGAACAAGCCGAAAATTACGATTATGTAAAGAAATTATTACTTAAAAGATTCAAGTTAAGTCCGGAGGTCTTTCGGCAAAAATTTGTCCAACACCAGAAAAAATCCGATAGCACCTGGAAGGATTTCACATTTGATATTAGGAATTATCTAGATGAGTGGCTGATTGGCTTAGAAATAAATACCTTTCAAGATCTTAAAGATCTAATGGTGGTAGATCAATTAAAAAAACGCGCCAATGCTAGTATGAAAGATCATTTTTTAGATAATTGGGCAAACCTTAAATCAGCTACTCAAATAGCAGAACTCTTTGATAATTATGAGGACGTCTGAAAGGTAAATTCGAAACCCATGGATAGGTGGGGCAGAAATGATAAAATTTTGACATACTCAGGGGTCAAGGAAAAATAAAATAGATTTGGGAAAACTTCCCCTAGATTAGGAGCTTCTGTTCCGGAGAGTACTAGAGAGAGAACTTTTGAAAAACGCGTGATACAAGGATGTTATCATTGCAATATGCCTGGACATATAAAAGCTGTTTGCCCTAAATTAATAAAAAACAAAACGACGGAAACTCTCAATAATATTGAAGGAAATGAAAACCCGGATTTTCTTAATTCATATACAACAAAGGGCTCTGTGAATGGTCACGAGATAGACATTCTTAGAGATACGGGAGCGACAATAGATTTAGTATGTGCAAAATACATAAATCCTTCTTCTTTCTCTGGTGAAAATGTTTGGGTAAAACAACCGTTAAGCCCAGAATTAGTTTGTTTACCTTTGGCGGTCGTGGAAATTTCCGGAAATTTTGGAACGGTGCAAACTAAGGCAGCGGTTTGTGGAAATCACTTAAATCAACACGGTCGATATTTGCTTGGAAATAAAACGGCCGATGTAATAAAAGGAAATTTAGGCTGTAATTTCCTGCCAGTCGAAATATTGAATGCTGTCCAAACAAGGTCTCAAGTCAAAGCGGCTAGAGAAGAAAGGGGAATAGATAGTGGTGATGCTAAAAAAAGGGGAAGATGAGGTTATAATTGTTTCTTCGGATGCAGAGGACGAAATTTTAATACCTGCACTCCAGGAATATGTTCCGGAATTAGCGCTGCTAAGGGTTACGCGAGAAAATTTAATCAATGCTCACAAAAAAAATAGCGAGGAGATTAAACCCTTATACGAACAGGCAGCCAGTCAAGTGCAGGTTACCAATCAGATTTATTCGCTAGAGAAGGAATTATTGATCAAAAATCGTGAAGATAAGTTAGGTAACGTGGTGAAGTTAATAGTAGTGCCGGAAGGGTTGCGCGACCCTATTAAATCATTGTGTCATGAGGGAACATCTGCACACCTGGGAATTACGAAATCCAAAGACAAATTAAACCGATATTTTTACTGGCCGAATTGCTATAGAGATATGGAACAGTTTGTAAAAACTTGCGATCAGTGTCAGAGGGCTGGGAAGCCCAATGATAAAAATAAAGCTCCACTAAAATTGGTCCCTGTTATTCAGGAAGTTTTTACTAAGCTAAATATTGATGCATGTGGGCCTCTCCCGATCACATCTAAAGGGAATCGATATCTTATCACGGCCATTTGCATGTCATCAAAATTCCCTGAAGCTATTCCGGTGTCTGATATTAGTTCCGTTAGTGTCACAGATGCGCTGTTAAACATCTTTAGTCAGATGGGGTTTCCCCGTGAAATACAATGTGACCAGGGTACTTCTTTTACTAGTGCTCTGACTACCGAGTTTTTTGAAAGATTCGGAATACTTGTCAGGCATAGTTCTGTGTATCATCCACAGAGTAACCCTGTTGAGCGATTTCATCGAACGTTGAAACGACTCTTACGAGTCTTATGTTTAGATGCAGGCTCCGAATGGGACAAACATCTTCCGTCAATTCTCTTAGCGTTACGAACTGTATCTCACGAAAGTACAGGGTATACATCGTCAGAGTTGGTGTATGGGAAAAATTTGCGAACCCCAGAGACGTTAGTAATGGAACATTGGATGGAACCGGAAGAAGAGGGTGATCTCGTCACTGAATATATGTTTAAGTTAATAAATAGATTAAAAAGATGTCAAGAAGTAGCTATAAATAAAATGGAGGAAATGCAAGTTAAGCGGAAAACTTGGTATCATAAAAACGCAGTAAAACGTGAATTTAAGGATGGAGATTTAGTCCTAGTGTTAGCTACATCCAGAGCAAATAAATTAGCAGTGCAGTGGATAGGTCCCGGGACAATTTTAAATAAAATTTCGGAAACGAACTATTTAGTCGAAATCCCCGGCAGACGCGAAACATCTCAAATCTATCATATAAATATGCTAAAACCATATTACAAAAGGCCAGAACACGTTAACGTGATTATTAATGATGAAACAAAAAACTCTCTCGCAGACCAGGAATTAGAAATCCCATACTTAGAAAACAATTCTCTCGTTTATGATTTCGAGGACGTAATCCAGGCTAGCGAGTTGAACAAACACCTTCACGACAAACAAATGGATCGACTGCGCGAATTATTAAATAAATACTCTAAATGTTTTTCAAACAATCCCGGTTTAAATAATCTGGTTGAACACGAAATCCAGTTAGTTAGCGATCAACCAGTTGGGACGAAGCCCTATCGAATGTGGCACCGACAAAATGAAATCTTAAAAAACGAAATTAACCGAATGTTAAAATTAGGAATCATTGAGGTAGGAGAATCGGATTACATGTCCCCTATGATTTTAGTTGAGGTAGCTGGGAAAGAACCTCGTCCATGTATAGATTACAGGAAATTAAATGGGATCATTAGAACGGAATATTTTCCTCTTCCGAATATCGAAGAACGCGTAGAAAAAGTATCGGCGGCTAAATTTATTACCGTCTTTGACTTATCTAAGGGATATTGGCAAATACCTTTGAGTAAAACAGCACAGCGATACGCAGCCTTCTGTACTAGCTTTGGTACATACCGACCCCTAAGGATGAGTTTCGGATTAAAGAATGCTCCATATTTCTTTAGTAAACTCATGGCTGAATTACTTAACGGACTAGAGGATTTCGTTGTCCCGTATCTAGACGATATCGCAATTTTCTCAGATACTTGGGAGTCGCACATTAAACATATGGAAACGGTTCTGCAGAGAATAAAGAGAGCTAAGTTAACGATAAAACCTTCAAAGTGTAAGTTTGCGCAACAAAATGTCAAATTTTTGGGTCACATTGTGGGTCAGGTTTTCGCACCCCTTCCGAGATCAAAGTTCAGGCTGTTCTAGAGTTCCCTACCCCTCGCACGAAAACCCAAATACGTGCTTTCTTAGGTATAGCGGGTTATTACCAAAAAATATATAAATCTGTTCTCGGTAATCGCTGCTCCGTTGACGGATGCGTTGAAGGGAAGAGCAAAGAAGGGAGAAATTAAGTGGACGACCGAGTGTGAAAACGCATTTCGAGAACTAAAAGGGAAACTAATTGATAAGCCCGTCTTGTATGCGCCAAATTTTGAACGAGAATTCATTGTTCAAACGGACGCTTCGAACGCAGGTATGGGAGCAGTTTTAACCCAATTAACTGAACAAGGTGAGGAGCATCCAATCCTTTACCTGAGTAAGAAATTTTCAGAGGTAGAGAAGCGTTATTGTACGACGGAGAAGGAATGTGCTAGTATTGTTTTCGCAATTAAAAGGTTACATTATTATTTAGATGGAAATTCATTTTTAGTTATGACCGATCACAACCCGTTGGTGTGGTTGAATAGAAATGTTAGTTCTAACCCTAGATTGATGCGATGGGCTTTGGCTTTGTAACCATATAATTTTAGAATTGTACATCGGTCGGGTAAAAGTCACAAAAATGCAGATAGTCTCAGCAGATCGGTGATAGATTATTAGGAATTGTTAACAATGTTCTCTTGCTCATGAATAATAATTGTTGCTTATGTTTTTTAGTTAAAGGTTAATAATTGTATTAAATTTTATTTATTTACTAGTACTGTATATCATATCGAATGGAGATGCGTGTCAAAAGATAAAGCCATGAAAAGCAAATGTATTAATATGCTTAATTTTGTGTATAGGGTTTTAAAATATACATGAGTATTTAGTTTACGCAAGAGGCATATTGTGAAAAATATTTTGTGTGTAAGATTGTACACTTCGCATATCATATCAACATGTCGTTAGTATAATTTTATTTAAGTATTGTGGCGAAGAATATTTTATGTGCAAGGTCTTACACTAGCATTTGATATAACATGTTGTTAGTATAATTGATACTAGGCATTGTGATAGGAGTGTTTGTATTTTTATTTAATGTGTAGTATGTTTTCTTACATTGCTTACATTGCTATTTCGTAATATGGATTTGTGTAAGTTCCCTAGCAAGAACACTCACTCACTAGAAATAAGTAATTCCAAATTTAGTTCAGCGTTTTCTTTAGTAATTAAAATTGCAGCTCAGAAATATAGTGGTGCTTGATGAAGGGATGTGTCGGTAATCTGTCAGTTGTCTCATCGTCATCCCATTAAACTTTTCTCAACGGAAAAGTTCCATAAGAGAGGGCGAGAGCTGTAACGTCACTTCTCGAAAACAACAACATCTGGTCGGTTTCTTTGTAGATCCGACGCCCACACGTGCAGCTTCAGGTGCAGCGCAACCCCGTTTGAACCCCCCGAGGAATCTAGCGACCCGACCGGAAGATGAGGGGAGAGATGCTTTGAACTTGCACGCGAGCGGTGACCAACGAATCCTCCTCTCACAAAATAGTGGACTCTAACAATCTATAATTAATTTTAATAACTTTAATGTATCATTTTGTAAATAATTTTCAATAGTTGTGACGTAAATAAATTCCATATTTTAATTAACCAAGAATACGCTACCGTTATTTTTTCAAACGTTACAATATGATCCAAAACCATTTGAAAAAGGCAATGGTTTGTGCAGTAAAAAGGATGGTGTATTCCATCTAATGTCAAAACCATACAAGTAATGAATTCTTCTTAAATCAAAAAAACTTGTATAGTTGAGTCTTCATAATTTTTAAGAGTTCCATAAGTACATAATCATTAACTGCAGGGTTATTCATATTAAAAGTTTAACATATTTACACACAACATAAATACAATAAAGAAAAAAATATTTATATCATTACATGTTTTGTAAAGAAAATTAGGAATGTATATTTCTTTGAAAAAAAGGTATAAAATATTTAATTTTGAAGTCCTAGAAATATATAAATCAATTATTTCTTTACTATTGCAGCTAAATTCATCAAAAGGGCTTTCTTCAACCCCATAAATTAAACTAGAATCCAAAGAGAGTTTTTAAATAAAAAAATAGCTTATATATATATATATTTGTTGTTGTTTTCTGATGCCACCTGTCTGACGTGGCGCACGAAATTCATCGTGGCATGGGCAATAGGTACGCTTGTCGTTGGCCTTGGGCACCAAACAGGTGACAGTACGATTTTAGCTCGGTGAAATTCCCCGAAGACATGATAGATGGCGACACGACCTCTATCTCCATCTCCCCAATTTCAGCATGTAAACTGAAGGGGAGGGAAATAGTCTCCAGATGCTCGTGATTAAGCCCACAAGACTACGGACCCACTGATTTAACGAGAAGGTACTCCGTGTGTACTCGGAGGGTGTTCGGTGACATCGGGCATCGAACCCAGGCCTTCCGGTTGATACTCAGCTTTACAAATATATGTATTTTTTTAATACTAGCTCGCTATTTATACTTTTGTATCACTATTTAAAATATATATGTATATATATATATAATATATATATATATATATATATATATATATATATATAATATATATATATATATATATATATAATATATATATATATATAATGTATATATATATACTATATAATATATATATATAATATATATATACTATATAATATATAATAATATATATATATATATATATATATATATATATATATATATATATATATATATATATATATATAATTTCTTGATTTTGCTAGTTATTTTTATAATACTTGATACTCAGCTTTACAAATATATGTATTTTTTAATACTAGCTCACGATTTATACTTTTGTATCACTATTTAAAAAATAAATTTCTAGATGCTCTAAGTTTTGAAGACTTTCAGAAATGTATAAAACCTGCAGTTAAATTAATTGATGAAATGAACCTTCACATAAGAAATAGAGATTAAATAGATTAAATCAGTCATATTAAGTCATATTAGATTTTTATTGCACCATGTAAAAAAAAGTTAGTTAACGTTTCTTGTCTCAATTGCTATTATTACTTTTTCAAACTTAGATAAAAGGTGTTCTATTAATCTTTGGTGATCTTTTTGACAATCTCATTATTCTGATTTTTTAAAAATATTTTTAAATTATTTTATATAACTATACTAATATTTAATTTTAGTAAAATGATGTAATTCCGTATAATTATTAATCTTGCACGGGTTTTGTTTGAAATTTAAGAAGATATTGCTGCAAAATGAAAGAATCGCTATAGTATAGTTTAATATTCTAAGGATAATTTCAATTATTTTGAGGTGCATGAAAGAATAACATTTATTGATTTCAGTAATGAAACAAGGGTAAAACGAAATACAAAACAATGCGTTTGCGTGTAAAAAGACAAAATTCGCGTTATAGTAAATTGATAGGAACTCAGAAAAGATCGCAACCATTACATATTATAAAGAGTTGTACATTTTTAAATAAACTCTGACGGGATTTAATAAAAATTTTGGAAAAGCTGGGTATTTTTTTTCAAAGATTTGTCTAATGATTTTATAAAAAAAGAATTCAAATAGCACCTTATTTATTAGAACATTTCCGATGAATGTCTCCGAAGTTTTAGTTCTTTTGGCTATCTAACCATTAAGTTCAGTTTTTTTATTAGCAATAAAATAAAGAGATATTTAATAAATTTGCTTAATAATATAAAAAATGCATAAAATAACAATTGAATACCACGAAATTTGTAAAGTTAGAAACCTGTGTTGCTCCATGACCCAACCAATTTTATAACATTTTGTTAGATTACAAATCTACATCATAAAATTCAAGGGGGAGGGGACAAATTTTTAAAAAAAAATTCCTTATTGAGATCACTATTTACCCAAAGCTTAACATTTATAAAAACAAAATACAAACCTTTATAAATGGTTTGTGCGTTTAAAAAGAAGGGGGGGGGGGCACTTAAGTGAAATGATTTTATGTTCATTGCAGCAATATGCGTATAATACTAATTGGATAATTCCAAATGAGTTGTAATGGCTAATAATTCTATTTGGGATGTTAAATCATCAAAACCTTTGTTCGAGCATGCGCAGTGGGCGCCGCGCGGCGGTGAATAAGTGTATTAAGCGAAACGCGAATTAAGAGTTTTTCAGAGTGTGTGTGGGAGATCAGACGAGCGAGAGCGCAGAAACGGTGCCCATCGTAAGTGTTCCCCGACATACTCCCTGAGTAACCGAGTTTGGAAATAAAAGAGTTGTGTCAACATCCTCGTCTGGTTTCCTGAAACAAAAACACATAGGGACCACTTCCCCATAATGGTCCGTCCAGCCGAGCCGGAGAAGTGAGCTATTCAAGGTGACGTGAGTAGTGGTCTTTTTTGTGTTTTTATTATTATAAAAAAAATTGAGGACTAAATTAATTTTAGAGAAAAATGTTTAAGAACTGCCGTAAGGAAGATCTTCGGATCGTAGCTCTTGAACTTGGTGAGACTGTTGCTGAAAAAGTAACTATCGTTGAGTTAACTGAAATTATTAAAGAAAATAAATATTTTAAAGAGGATGTTGAATTTGTTAAAGAATTAATTCAATATACGATCGAGGACCGTAAGAAAGCGGAGGAAGACCATAAAAGAGCAGAGGAAGACCGTAAAAAAGAAGCCGAAAATAGGTTACGAGAAAAAGAGCTTGAGCTTGAACTAGCACGTTTAAATGTTAATTCAGATAACGAGAGAACAGGTGAGGGTTGTAACACGCTGGATGCGTTGGTGTGTGAAAAGTGTTCGAATCCTAACGGTGAAGGTGCCTAATAGACCTGAAGGTTGCGCATTCTTTTTCGCTTCGTTAGAAAGAGCCTTTGTATCAAAAAATGTGCCCGAGAAATTCAAGTCGGAGATTTTATTAAATTTGTTGGGAGAAAAAGCTTCAAATGTGTTAACATATGTTAAAGATGACGAGCTTAACAACTCTGAACAACTAAAATCAATAATACTAAGAGAATATGAGCCAAGTGCAAATCAATTACTTGAACAATTTAAAAAAGCTACGCGTCATCCAAATGAAACATTTATTCAATATACTTCTCGCTTAATTACAAATTGGCAGTATTACTTAAATTTAAGGAAGGTCTATGATTTTGACAACTTAAACGATCTTATTGTGTCCGACAAAATTTTCAGTTCGCTTGAAAAAGAGGTAGCGTCACACATTTCCGTTCGAGCAGGAAATGATTGGTTTCGCCCACTAGAGCTTGCCAAAGAGATAGACTTGTATAATACTTCTCGGGGAAAGAGCTTAAAAACTTTGCCGAATGTTCTTACTAGAAATAATCCAGTGAAAAACGCGTCAAGGGTATTTTTGAGTGAAATTAAAGATTCTAAATGTTTTTGTTGCGCTGAATCGCATCCATTATATAAGTGTGCAGTGTATTTAAAACTTCCCATAAATAAGAGAATTGATCTGATTAAAACTAATAACCTTTGGTTTAATTGCCTTTCTACATCTCATAGAGCGAAACACTGTAAATCGAGATTTGTTTGCTCTGAGTGTTAAAAGAGACATCATAAACCGATACATTATACATCCCAAAACCAGGAAGTAACGAATTCCACCTTTGAACCTCTTAACACATCAGCGCCAGTCTTCGAGTCGCGAGCAGAAAATCATAACTTATTAACCGCAACGAGTATAAACAGAAAAAAATGTGTTTTGCTAAGCTCAGCAATTTGTTATATAAAATGTGAAAATGGTTTATTCCCAGTCAAAGCAATTTTAGATAGCGGATCTACCTCGAACTTTTTAATGAGCAACTTATGCGATTTAATTGGATTGAAAAAATACAAGACTAATGTTTCGGTTTCGGGACTAAACAAAACAGTAATTCCAATAGACTCGCGTGTTTCAGTATCTATTAGCAATAAAGAAGAGAGTTACATAAAACATTAGACTTTTTTGGTACCTACAATAACGAAAGATCTTGTTCCAACAACGAAAATCGATTTTAATCTAAATAATATTCCCAATCTTAAATTAGCTGACAAAAATTTCAATATTCCAGAGCGCGTGCAAATGCTATTAGGTGCAGAAGTATTTTTATGAATTAATGTTACCCGGACAGTTCAAGACGGAGGGTTCAAATGTTATTTTTCAAAACACTGTTTTCGGATTTATCGTTTCCGGATCTACTTCTTCAGGCGCGAAGGGAAAAGAACATTGTGGGTTTATTCAGGCTGCGGATAATCTAGAGCATTCAATTAAGAAGTTTTGGGAAATCGAAAATGTAGAAATAGATTCTGTTAAAACCAGTGAATTAGATATTTGCGAAGACCATTTTAAAAGCACTCATTCAAGAGATGACCAGGGGAGATATACGGTTTCGATGCCATTAAAAGAAGATCCTTCATGTCTTGGTGAATCCAGACAAACCGCGATTCAGAGATTAAACTCTTTGTAGAAACGACTGAGTAGAGATAAAGAATATTTGTCCCTGTATGAGAAATTTTTACAGGAATATGAGGATTTGGGCCACATGAGGGAAATCAAGGCGGATGGATCTGGAGTTGCATTTTACATGCCACACCATGGTGTTTATCGCCCCAAAAAGTCTACAACAAAAATGAGAACTGTCTTTAATGCATCAAGTCCTTCAACGAGTGGGATATCTCTAAATTCAATTCAATTTAATGGCGGACTGGTCCAAGAAGACCTCTTTTCCATTATGGTTCGCTTCCGAAAGCACAAGTATGCCTTTACTACGGATATAGAGAAAATGTTTCGCATGATAAACATACATCCGGAGCAAACGTGCTTGCAAAGAATTCTGTGGAAGAAGGGCATAGGAGAGCCAATAAAAACGTACGAGTTAACTACAGTAACCTACGGCACAGTTAGCGCACCTTATCTAGCCACGAGAACTTTGAAACAGTTAGCGATGGATGAAGCTAATAATTTTCCTTTAGCAGCTCCTGTGGTGCTGAGTGACTGCTACATGGATGACATACTATCGGGATCTGAGAGTATAGAAGAGGTAATCGAATTGCAGCATCAACTAATAGAAATGTTCAAGACCACAGGGATGCATCTTCATAAGTGGTGTGGAAATTTACCCGAGATAACTTCCAATCTACAAGAGTATGCTTTTTGGAGTCTGAGGAGACTAAAGCACTTGGAATGATTTGGAATCCTAAGTTAGACTGTTTTCTTTTCAGAATAGAGCAACAAAGGCCAACTTCATTCACCAAAAGAATGGTTTTGTCTACAATTGCAAGAATCTTTGACCCTTTGGGTCTCCTCGGACCGATCATAACTTGGGCAAAGATATTTATGCAAAGATTGTGGTTGCTGGAATTGGGATGGAGTGATGAACTTCCCTTTAAAGAACAAAAGGAGTGGCGTCGATTTATCGACTCTTTGAAAGCCGTGAATAACATCTCTATTGACAGATGTATTGTGATTCATAGAGCGGAGAGCATTGAGTTACATGCATTTAGCGACGCATCGGAAAAGGCGTATGGTTCATCCATTTATCTCAAGTCTATATCTGCCCTTGGAGAAGTCAAAGTGTGTCTTGTAACGAGTAAAAGCCGAGTGTCGGCTCTGAAGCAGATTTCTATTCCAAGTGTGGGGCAGTTCTTGCCACTAAATTGATGAAGAAGGTGAAGGAGGCATTGAATCTTCAGATTACAGCTGTGCATTTTTGGTCGGATTCAACTATTGTGATTTCATGGATACATCGAGAATCAAGAGAATTGAAGACGCTCGTGGCTAATCGAGTGTCTAAGATTCATCAACTAAGTTCCCGTGACCAGTGGCATCACATTGCATCAGAACAGAATCCTGCAGATGTGTTATCTAGAGGACTACTTCCTGAGGAGCTTCGTGACGACTCTCTATGGTGGCATGGTCCTGAGCTTCTACAGAGTACTTATTCAACTACTGTCATTGCAGAACCAACCCAGAGAGATGGCTTTGACTGCGAACTAAGGGTGTCTGAGAGAACTCTGGAGACTTCACTGCTGAGTTCCAAGAACTTTGACTTTTCAACCATCTTATGGACCTTTCTAATAATTATTTTAAAATAATACATATTGTTTCTTATATTTATAGATTTATTGAAAATTGCAGATCCAAGGTGAAAAAGAGGGGATCTTTAACTACAAGTGAGGTAAATGATGCAGAAACCTGGCTTATTAAACAGGACCAGAGTGGCATTAACTTAAGTGACCCGTCAGGTAATCTTAAATCTTTGAATATATTCCAGGATGATAAAGGAATCCTGAGAGTTGGTGGAAGGCTGGAAAAAGCTTCCATACCCTACAGCCAAAAGCATCCAGCCATACGGGCTAAAAATTCTAAATTGAGTAAAATATATTTCATAACTTTGCATAAGAAATTATTTCACGTTGGTCCACAAGTACTGCTGAATGCAGTAAGATTCAGATTTTGGGGTTTAGGAGGTAGAAACCTAGCTAGGAAAACGGTTCATACTTGTGTGGTGTGTTTCAAGTGTAAACCCATTCCCTCTTCTCAAATAATGGGCGATCTTCCATATGAAAGAGTAAATATGGCCCCTCCATTCAGTATAACTGGACTAGATTTGGGAGGTCCATATTTTGTAACTTACAAACACCAGAGAAAGGGCGTTTTGAATAAAATTTATGTTTGCTTTGTGTGTGTGTGTGACTCGTGCCATCCACCTAGAAATTCTTTCCGATTTGACTTCGGATGCAATAATTGCGACCCTTAAGAGATTCATGTCTAGGCGAGGAAAATGTTCCAAAATTTTTACGGATAATGCAACAAATTTTGTTGGTGCGAATTCTCAACTAAAGGTATTTTATAAGACATTTAACTTTCCAGATCAAAATCTGACGGCATATTTCACTGAGGAAGGTATTGAATGGAATTTTATTCCACCAAGGTCCCCACATATGGGAGGTCTTTGGGAGGCGGGCATAAAGTCAGTGAAATATCACCTCAAGCGAGCACTGGGAAGATCCCGACTCACCTACGAGGAGTTTGAAACAGTGATTATCCAGGTAGAAGGAATTTTATATTCCAGACCCCTTACACCAATATCCAATGATTTTGATAACTTTGAGGTATTAACGCCTGCACATTTCTTGATTGGTATATCAGTTAATTCTATTCTTGAGCCCCCCTAGTAATTAATATTAGTGACAATAGATTAAGCCGTTGGCAGAGAACAACAAAGGTAATTCAGGTAGTTTGGAAAAAAATGGAGTACCGATTATCTGAATACTCTCCAACAGAGAGGAAAGTGGATGATCGAGAAGGACAATGTAATGTGTGGTACAATGGTAATTGTAAAGGAGGATTTTACACCAGTTTGCAACTGGCTTTTAGGGCGCGTCGTTGAGGTCTATCATGGTTCTGATGGTAAAGTGAGAACAGTCAAAATTAAAACAAAAACCGGAGAATTTAAGAGGCCCATAACTAAGATCTGTATTCTACCTATAGATGTAAATAATTAAGGTTAATTTCCATTTAAGAAATTATGCGTTTATCTTTAAATTGTGCTATTGTAATTTAAATTTTTTTTTTACTGAAAATTTATAGTACCTTTTATATATATAATAATTTTGAAAACAATTGTGTAATTTTTGTGAACTTGTTGTGAATTGTGAAACTGTATTGCTATTGTTGAATATTGATATTGCAAGGCCGGGGGGTATGTTCGAGCATGCGCAGTGGGCGCCGCGCGGCGGTGAATAAGTGTATTAAGCGAAACGCGAATTAAGAGTTTTTCAGAGTGTGTGTGGGAGATCAGACGAGCGAGAGCGCAGAAACGGTGCCCATCGTAAGTGTTCCCCGACATACTCCCTGAGTAACCGAGTTTGGAAATAAAAGAGTTGTGTCAACATCCTCGTCTGGTTTCCTGAAACAAAAACACATAGGGACCACTTCCCCATCAACCTTAGTATGCTGATTTCCAAGATTCGGCTTCGAAACTAGCAATTAAATCTGATTTAGGGTGCGACAGGTTCCAGAGATGAAAAGCCGACACACACATAGTCTGATAACCTTCTCGGAAAAGGGGCTAACTTACTTTTGACATTTATTGGAGACATCTGTCAAAGTGGTTCAATAGCGGCTTAGAGGTGTAGTCTTCCTAGAAAGCATCCCATGGTCTCAGCACACCAAGTATCTTGGTGTCATTATTGATAAAAACCTCACTTTCAGACAACATATCACATATATAAGAGATAAATTTAAAGATACAACGCGCAAACTATACTCCCTAATCTGCAGAAAGTCTAAATTAAGTAGACATAACAAATTGCTTATCTACACTCTGATCTTAAAACCATTACTTACCTACGCCTCCCCCGTGTGGGGACATGCAGCAAAAACGAATATAAATTTACTGGATACCTCGCAAAATGTAATAATTAGACAAATATGTAACGCTCATTGGTATATGAGAAACAAAGACTTAAGAATAGCTTGTAATTTACCTACTTTACGACAAACCATCAGAAAATTAGCTATTATCTTTTTTAAGAACATAGATGACTCTGATAATGCATCTATAAATAGTATTACCCCATATTTTCCCCACTTTTCTGTAAAGCGACCAAGAGATATCTTGGTAAATCCTGATTTTGTTTAATTCTTTATTTTATTTAATTAATTGTATTATTTTTCATCTATTTTTTTCCGGCCCGCAGTCCAACTTCGTTGAACTACAGGCACTCTCAAGGGTGATCCGATCTATAGAGATCCAACGCCCGGAGGGCGTTTCTTCTCCGTATGTGTGAGCCTGAAAAGAGATAAAAAAGAACAGGAGCGATCTGCACACAGATCGCGGAACAAGTAGCGCCGAAAGGCAGGAGAAGCACAACAAAACCTTAAAAGAGGGTTGGGGGAGGAAAAGAGAAGCAGCGCCCGAAAGGGTTGATCGGAGTTGACTGGGTTTCTTTGAGAGAGGAAGAAGTCGTTTTTCCATTCTTATAATCCGCCATAATTTATTAATTTCGTGCAATTTTATTGCACACCTATTGCTAAAATTTTTTTACATTTATCATTTAAAATTTTTCTATTATCATATTAAATTTTTTCTCCTATTTTTATCGTATTCCCTACACCCGGGCTTGCCCCTCCCCCTCTATCTTAAATTTCTTCCTGAGAGATTTAAGCAGCCAATGAGAGTCACTATCACATCCCGCCAAGACCCAATCAGAGAGCTTCATCTCGTTACCGCCATGATCACAGGAATCCGCAAGACCAAGGCAATTTCCCCAACGATTGGCTCGACCAATCAACTGACTGCTACTCACTAGCATGAAATGACCACTGTCGTTCCCCATCAAATTATCGGATATGGGATGGAGGCTCGCTTCGCGAGCCATATGCCCAAAAATATCACCGAAGGCACCGAAGTCGTTTTTCGCCTTCCCGGGAGGGGGGAAGCGGTGGGGCAGGTTGGGAGAAACACCTCTTTTTCTTTTTAAGACATGACTGTTTGTTTTATTTTCTTTTTTCCAAAAGAGTTCTCTAAAGTTCCCGATTCTAATCGAAACTTCGGGGAAGGGTTGTTGCACGGCAGGGGGGTCTGTGAGTTCCTGTGACTGGATAGCTGGTTTGCAGTCTGATAGAATCGTTGTGATGTAATGGAAGATGATTATAGAACGGCAGTGAGAGGGTCTTGATTCTTGAGCGAATGGAGGTTATTTTTAGCTCTCTGTGAAGAATGATTCTTGGGATGTATATCGGAGCGTTTAATATTGTTCGAAGGGCTTGGTTTTGGAATACTTGAAGCTTATTGAGGAGGTAATTTGCAGTATTTCCCCAGATCTGGCAGGCATATAAAATAACAGGGAGTAGATGTTGGAGGTAAATTAATCTTTTCTTGTCGAGGTTGAGTTTTGATTTCTTGGAAAGCAGTCTGTGAAGAGCATGAAATTTTAATATGAATTTTTTCGCGGTCTGAAGTATATGGCTTCTGTAGGTTAGTTTCTTGTCAAATGTGACGCCGAGGTATTGGACTTCATCGCACCAGGGGATGGAGTTTCGAAATAGTTTAAGAGGATTGAGCTTGTTCTTGAAATTTCCTTTTTTGAAAATGATAGCTTGAGACTTTGAGGTATTGATCGAAATTTGCCATAACGTGAGCCATTTTTTTAATTTTACCAAGTAGGCTTGTAGGTTTTTCCGGACTGATTTCGGGGAGTGTGATTGGGAAAGAATGGTGGCATCGTCAGCAAACAGACAAACTTCCACCGTTGGAGCGGTGGGGAAGTCGTATGTGTAGAGGCTGTATAGGAGGGGGGACAGATTACTTCCCTGTGGCGTTCCGGCCTGGATGCTTCCAATTCTTGAGTGGATTGAATTGATTTTTACTTGAAAGTTTCTGTTGTTAAGATATTCATATATAATTTTGATCAGGTATGGAGGGAGATTAACTTGAATTAGCTTGAAAATTAGACCGTTGTGCCAAACTCTATCGAACGCTTTTTCCACATCCAAGAAGATTCCTCCGGTGGTTTGGTAGTTATTAAATCCGTCAATGATCATATTGGTGGTACGGAGTAGTTGATGGCAAGTAGAAGTTTTTTGTCTAAATCCATGTTGGAAATCGGGAATGAGGTGGTTTGAGTCCGAAAAGGCTTGGATTCTGGAGAGAAGGATTTTCTCTAAGAGTTTGGCAACGCAGGAGATGAGGCTGATTGGACGATAATTTTACGGAAATTTCGGGTCTTTGTTTTTTTTCGGGAGGAGAGAGATGGTGCAGTGCTTCCAGATCTGAGGGAAGTATTGAAGTAAGAGGCATTTGTTGAAAATTTTCGTAAGATGGGTTATTGCGTTCATCGGAAGTGATTTGAGGGCTATGTTCTTTATTTGATCGTGTCCTGGGGCCTTGCGGATGTTTAATTTTGAGATGATGTCGCAGGCTTCATGAGGGGAGGGAGAGGCGGGATGCTTGGTGAATAATTATTTAGAAAGCTTCTAATTGCCCTGTCCACTTTGTCAATGTGATCATCGTCGTAGGGGATTCTGTTTTCGGTGAATGACTCTTCTAGGTTATCGGCGAAGCAGTCTGCTTTTTCTTTCGTTCCGTGGACCAGGCCTCGGAAACCAAGAAGCGGGGGATAGATGATGCTATTACTGCTGGTATTGCCGGCTACAAGCTTGTGGAGGGTGTCGGTGTCGATATTTGCATCTTTTTGAAGGGAATCCCAAACATGCTCCTTTGAGTTTTTTAGGTCTGTGCGTATAATTCTTTGTAGTCGGTTGACTTCTGCCTTGAGGGGAGGGTATTGAGTTCTTTGCCAAAGCTTGCGTAGACGGTTTTTTTCTCGGATTTTTAGTCTGGTTTCAAAAGGGATATTGGACATTGGGTGTAGGATAGGCTTGAACTTGCTAGCTTGATTTATTGCATTGTGAATTTGGGTGTTGAAATTGACTATGGCTTCTTCTATTTCTTCTCTATCGCTGATTTGGGGATTTCCAGGGAGTGAGTTGGCTATGATGTGTTGAAATTTATACCAATTGGTGAGGGTCTTGCAATTTTGTTTAAATGGAATTGAGGAGTTGATCGAAATGACAAAGTGGACAGGGTTGTGGTCGCTTGACATTTCCGGGTGGACTTCAGCTACAATGTTGTTGATTCCACAGGTGATTCCAAAGTCGAGGGTTGAGGGCCTGCTGCGGGAAGGAACTCTTGTGGGCCCATTTGGGGCTGTGAGGAGGAAGACATTAACTTGTACAAGACGAACGATAGCATTGCCTGCTGCATTGTTGTGAGGGGTTGCACTCCAAGAGGTATGCTTCGCGTTGAAGTCGGCCACGATGATGCACTGGGATCTATTTCTAAAGATCTTGAGGAGATCTGGGATGAGGTTACACTAAAGTTTTATTCTAATCAATGGGCACGGAAAAAAATTAAGAACCTGGCATCTAAATTTTAAAAATTAAGGTTTATTAAAAGAAAACATTTAAGGAAAACAATTATTGTACAGTTAGCAACGTTCGGACATGACTTCACTCCGTCGTACCCAAAGACCGAATGAATGCAACTTCACATTCCACATTCCAAGGGGGAGGGGAACTACCCATTCCCTTTAGCAGGTGTTAATGGACCTTTCCACTCCTACACCTCTCCCCTTAAAAAGCTCATCCGTCATTCCAGGACGATGAAGCTGAAAAGAAACTATAAAAACAAAAAAAACACATGCATACATACATGGTAAGAAACGAGATAACGAGAGAAATTTTTTTTCAGGGATCACGTAAAAAGAGCTTTTGCTAATACAACTCCCACATAGTTTTGCAAATCACATTAATATGATAGAAAAATTTATATCCATACAAGTTTCAACACAAATAATACTCAAAAAAAATATTAAAATATAAAAAGACAAGTTACTAAAAATATAGCACAAAATCTAAAATAATTATACAACATGTACTAGCAAAGCATATTTAGAAGCCAAAGTTTTAATCTTTAGAAGTTTTCAGAAATCATGGTACTGAAAAACGTTAAGTACATATATAATCATTGGCATTAATCTTATCTATTTAACAGGAGCAGGCAACCTGAATAATTCATTACTTTTACATGCTTAAACCTTCAGCCAAACGTTAATTTCGTTTATTGTACTAGGTTTAAGCATTTTAAAAATTCTCTTTCTCTTTTCTTCCAATTTCTACGTAGAATGAAAGCAAGAAAAATCCTTTTCAGTCCCAAGAGTGACAAAAACAACCAACGCATGTTATTGTCCATAAAATATCCTCGCGAACCTTAAGTATTTTCAATCCTGCTTTCAACTCCAAATTAACAATTCCTGTTATTGGATCACGACAACATTGCACCCGGGTTGAGTCAATAAAATTAGGAATACATTTCTTACGGGGCAACCACGCCTAGTACTATACAAGATTCCTTTTTTAAATCCACAAGTTAAGGCAACCTCAACCTTGCTTTCTTTTATACCTTGTCCATTTGTTTGGACATTCGATCCATTAATTTTTACTGCAACCAAATCTCCGTTTGGAACATTCAATAAAGACTGTGTCTCAGGAAGTAGATCGGTGACCACTTCTTGGTTGCAAACTGATTTCGAATTTACCTAATTAATAATTCCTTCTTCCCCTGAAGGTTCTCGAAGTATCGCAGGATTGCGAACCATTTGCCAGTTTTCTATTAATCCTTCAAAATCAGAGGAACAGATTAACATTTCGTTAACCAAATTTTTAGAGACAGGCACAACACCGTGCCTCAGGTCATTCAATTCCATGTTGGAATCTTTTACTTCACCCTTTTCATGCTCCCCAAATGCAGACGTTACTTGAACTGACCCTCTATTATCAATGCTTTGTCCTTCGACAACATCTGGTCTTACCACGGGCATCTGGGCACCTGTGTCCATGACAGCATTCGCCATTTCTTGCTCACCCTTGACCTTGACGTAAACAACCCTTAAATCGTCCATTCCATTTTCTTCCTTGATAGGAGTAGTTTCTGGTATCGTAGCTTCAGCCATCAACACAGCAGGAGATGTTTCCCTCATATGTTCCCCGGCCCTCCCGATACTAATTCGGTAATTTGAAGATGTATTCTTACGATCTTCTGCACAACTCGTCCGCTTAACATTCGACCGAATACTTTCGATCTGTAACCGCAGTTCATTTAATTCTGATTCCCAGCGCAGCTGCCTGGCGATTTTTCCCTCTGTTTCCCTTTCAACGCGTTCCTCTGAAATAACGGATAACTGAGCTCTAACTCCTCTTCGTAATCTTTGCTACCGATTATGATATTCTTTAAATCTATAATCGTCATTTTATTTGATACCTTTTGACCTAACTCCTCAGCCAACAAAACTAAATCTTGCTTTTTAGCTTTCCCCAAGAATGCCATTTGAAAATTTTTTTCTCTTAAAATATACTCAAACTAACCAATAATAGGACGAAAATAACACTAAATGGAATTGCAAAAATTAAGTACCACACATATATCTTTCATTAAACACCCACAAACAACGTCCGCTATGCTAACTCAATACTCGATGAACTGGGAAAAAATCAAAATATTAGTCATATATTTCACAATATCCCAAGTGTACTTAATACTCTATAAATAAAACTTAATATATTACTGATTATATCACCTAAAAAATTCTCACTTCGTATATTACTGATACACAATAATCACTTAAAATATTACTGATACACAAGAATCACTTGAAATATCACTGATACACAAGAATCACTTAAAATATTACCGATATACAATAATCACCTAAAATATTACACACAACAATCACTTAAAATATTACTGACACACAATAATCTCCTAACCTATTTCTGATACACAATAATCACTTAAAATATTACCGACATGCACCACTTAATCTATTCCTGGCTGGAATAATAGAACACTACAAAATATATTCGGTAGTTTTTCTCCAATTTAAACTGATAATATATTTTTTTTTCTCACATTAATCGAAAAATACTATGCGTACATAAGCACAAAATAATTTCATTGACATGAAATAAGTATTATTCTTTAGCATTAATTTTTCAATAAACTCAATTGCTATTCACTGACGTGAACTTATTATTGTGCATTACAAAAATAAATAAATACAATAAAGAAAAAAAAACATACAATCTTTCCTTAATTTATAGAACTGATGTTCTAAAAACACTTTCCATTTATATGGAACAATAATAATAATATATATACTGATGTATATAATAACTCACAATTGAACTGGCGTTCAAAAATTTTTTTATAACTGCATGGATATGAAATAAAATAATATACTGAGAGAATTAATGATTTTGAAGTTTTCCTTAATTTATAGAACTGATGTTCTAAAACTTACTTTCCATTGATATGGAACAAGAAATAATAAAAAAATATACTGATATATAATAACTGAAATTTGAACTGGCGTTCAAAATTTTATAACTGCATGGATATGCAGAGCAAAAAAAAAAAAAAAAAAACGTACACTGACGTATACAAAAATAAAATCAAAATTCTCTCTTAATAAATGGATATTAAACAGTATAATTTTATAAATTTCTCTCGTCTTACATTACAGGGAGTTGCAAGCAAAAACTCTTACCTGATTCATTTCCACACGGGAATCCAGAAAACTCGAAATTTCTGGAACGTTCTTCCTGTGGGGTTTGCCACTAAAAGACTTGATCCTGCCGGCTGCGCCACTAAAGTTTGATTCTGATCAATGGGCACGGAAACAAATTAAGAACCTGGCATCTAAATTTTAAAAATTAAGGTTTATTAAAAAAAACATTTAAGGAAAACAATTATTGTACAGTTAGCAACGTTCAGACATGACTTCACTCCGTCGTACCCAAAGACCGAATGAATGCAACTTCACATTCCACATTCCAAGGGGGAGGGGAACTACCCATTCCCTTTAGCAGATGTTAATGGACCTTTCCACTCCTACAGTTACCAACTGCGGTTCTTGGGGGGTTGTAAAGAGAGCAGATTGTATTATCATTTGGCTGGCTTTCAATTACTTTTATTGTGGATTCCACAGTGCTGGTGTTTATTTTGATACTGTGATGAGGGATGGAATTTTTGACGAGGACAGCTGTTCCCCCTCCTCGGTGGGTCAGCCTATCGCATCTGTGAGTAGTGTAATTTGCAATATTGAGGTCATGACTGGGCCGGAGAAAAGTCTCTTGCAGTGCAACCACGTCAGGATCTTCATCTGCTATGTATGCTGTGAGTTCGTCCATCTTGGTTTGTAATCCGTCTGCGTTCCAGCTGATGATCTTAAAGGTGTTTCTCCCCCCGGGTGTACTGTTCATATTGGGAGATCAATTTGGAGGAGGGCGGCGACTTCAGTAGCACGGTCGGCTAGTGGCTTATCCGAGTTGCAGATGACTATTACTTGCTTGAGTACTTGGAAAATTTCTACTACCTTGGGTTCACGTAGTTGTTTGAGTGTTTCGGCGATGTTTGATGGTGGATTGGAGGTGCTGGAGGTGGAGTTGATAGCTGAGGTGGAAGTATGGCTTGTTGAAGGGATGGGAGCTGGTCTCGGTCTAGGAACTGATGCTGCACTCACTGGTGGGGGAGTGGAAACGCATGCAGGGGCTGCACTCACTGGTGGGGGAGTGGTAGTGCTTGACTGGGCTACACTCACTGGTGGGGGAGTGTAAGATGGAGCAGAGGTTGCCATAAGTCTTGCTGTGTCGGCTTGGGCTTTTGCTGCGTCTTGCATCTCTCTTCTTTTTCGGGCTCTCTCTTCCCAGAAATTAACCTTGGGAGGTGGAGGTGGCTTGTTCAAAGGGTTTTTAGGACATCCTGTGTAGTTTGCAGGATGATTACCCTGACAATTACAGCAGGTTGCCTCCGTTGATGACGTCTTCGTACAACTCCTGGTGAGGTGGGGCTGGCCGCACTTGACGCACTTCGGATTCCTCGTGCAGTACTTGGACGAGTGGAAAAATCTCTGGCAGCGAAAGCACTGCGCAGGGCCAAGCTTGGGTCGAAGTGGCTCCACCTTGATTTTCAGGTAGCACAACTCAGTCATATTGAAGATGTCCTTGTTAATGTTGTTCTTGGGGAGAGTGAGTAGAAAAAGCGGCATGGGCAGCCCTGTCTTCCTATTTGTCATCGCGTGACACTCGTTTACCGTGATTCCCACCGTCAGGAGATCTTCTATTATTTCTTGGGGGCTATCGGCCGGCATGCCCCGAATAACAGCTTTAATTTCTCTTTCTTCAGGAAGCTGATACGTGAATGCTTCAAGTTTTTCGGCGTCAACATATTTTCTGATGGCGTGGTAAGCTTCCGAGTATATCTGGAGGCCTTTGCCGACCATTCTTCCTTTCAACTTTTGTCGTGTAGCATCCTGCAGCTTTTTAAGAAGCTGGTTTGGCAGCTTTACATTGTCTATAGTGATTGGTGGTGGGGGGCGAACTGTGTTGTGGTGAACAGGCGCTCCGGCCTCATCCTCGTTTTCCTCGTCGTGGTGTGTTGGAAGAACGTCATATTGGTTTGATGTTTCGACTTCCGTCGTTTTCTGCTTCTTTATTGAGGTTGCAGTGTCCTTAGGTGGTGTTGGGCTGCTTCCCTTCTTCCGACCTTTCACCAGTTGAAAGGCGCCTTCGTCTTGTTCAGAATGTGTGCTTTGATGCATAGGGTCGGGGTATTCGTAGAGCTGATTTCCGCTCTCTAACTCTATCTTCCGTAGTCTATAGAACCTTGTGCGACTTTCTTCAAAGAGAGTGTTTAGTTCCGCCACGTAATTTTTTTTTTGCATCTTCGTCTTCAAAGTGGAAGAGATCTACTCGTCTGGCCGCGTCAAGAATATCATGTCCGATATTCATATTCAGAAACGAATACTGGCAATTAAGTAGGTTGCTTTTAAAACCAGAAATGGTAGGAGGAGGGGGGAGGGGAGTAGGCGAACGCCTTTCTTCCATCCCGTCATCGGAGTCCGATTCCGAGAAGCTCATGTCGTCAGGCAGGTCTGTGGGTTGGGGGGAATCCCCGTCCATTTTCACTAGTAGAGATTCTTCTATTGAAGAAACAGAGGTAGAAACCTCGCGGGGGTATTTTCTACCGCAGGCAAGTAAGCTCAAACAAAAAATATCACGCACGTGGTCGTTCAGATCAGAGAAACAAGCGACGTGGAGTAAGAGGTTTGTTTGCTCTTTTGGGCACTCTCTAATTGGTTATCGAAACGAAACGAAAATTAGATGAAGCGGGCGACAGCGAAAACAAAGCGCTTTTGCCCAGAATCCCGGAAGAAGGGTGAAAAAGAAAAACCGTTATCAGAGCATTGCCCCCGGCGGGGGCAAAAGACGAAAATGAAACGCAACGGAACGAAAACAACAAGTGACGTCACGAGGCGATGACTGAAAGAGCGCAGGAAGGAATCTGGCCCGAGGCCAACGACCTGAACATTGAAGAACCAACAGGGGAAAAACGACGATTCGCTTTTCAATTGATCCGTGTTTCGAGAGAAAAAATGCAAAGGCGTTTGAATGTAATGAAGTGTTTGAATTAAGTATTTATGTTGTGTTTACGGCGGTTTTAAAGGCAAAAACCACTTTGTCGTTTTATATGCAAAATTTAATTTAGTGTGAGGAGAAGTAAAGAGTGTTTGTGCTCTAATAATTGGATTTTCATGATTTTGGATGGAAGTGAAAATATTCCTAGAGACACTCTAGTGATGTAGTTATCGATCGGCTCCATATGTAGGTCGTGGTGCATTACGTCATTTCTAACGTACCAAGGCGCGTTAGTGATGATGCGTAATATTTTGTTTTGGATTATTTGAATTCGTTTTTTGTGAGTCGGTGCCGCGGCAGCCCAAATTGAACTGCCATACGTTAGAATTGGGCGCAGATTTTGCTTGTATAAAATAACTTTATTTTCTAAGGATAGAGGAGAGCTTCTCCCAATAAGAGAGATAGCTAACGCTATTCTACCCCAGAATTTATCTGAAAGATAGTCAATATGTTTTTTGTATGTTAGACGACTATCGAGATGTAAGCCCAAGTAACGTACGACAGGGACCCATTGAATGTTGTTTTCAAAAAGTGTCAATTCAGTTTGAGGGTCAATGACGCCCCATTTTCTGAATGCAATGGCTTGTGATTTTTCGACATTTATTGCTATTCTCCAGTCTGTTAACCAATTCTCAAGTGTGTCGAGACATGGCTTTAATGGTGTAATTGAGATGGACACCCTGCGTGAGCGCCGCTGAATCGTCTGCAAATAAACAAGTACTGACGGTGGGGTGATCTGGAAAATCGTGTGTGAAAATGTTGTATAAGTACGGGGATAGTACCGAACCCTGCGGGCTACCACTGCGACAAAAACCCGTTTCGGAGAATGTGTTATTTACACGAACCCGAAAGGTTCTATTGTGTAAATAATTTTGATTAGATATGCAGGGAATTTGAGTTGTATCATTTTGTAGGTGAGACCATCATGCCACATCTTATCGAATGCCCTTTTGACATCCAAAAAGACACCGACGGTGTATAATTTGCTTGCGAAGCCTTCATTAATGATATTTGTTACTCGTATTAATTGGTGTGACGTTGAATGGCCCTCCCGGAACCCGCATTGTTCCGGGGGAATGCAATCTATGACTCTTATGACTCTTATGATTCATAAGGGAACTGGAATCTTGGCAGATTCCTCCGTCCCTGATCTGGGTTAGCAGGTGATTGGCGTTGCTAGCATGGTTTGGGTGGAGAGGAGGTGTGGCCACTAGGAGGAGGGACCAATGGCGTGAAGGCGCATGTCGTCTGCAGTGAAGGAGGCGAAATCCAGTTGGTTTGTGAGCTCAGGTCTTTAGAAATTAGAAACAAGTTGCAAATAAATTTAAGTATTGAGATTGAAAGGTGCCCGGAAGAAAGAAAAAGTTTAATTCATGGAAATAAGACAATGTATTTTATTAGAGTCAAGCTGAGAATAAATTAAAAATTTAATCCCAGAGTGCTTCTAACAGCATACATGCTTGTTTTTGGAAATCTTTGGTTTTTTTGAGTTCGGGGATAATCTGTTTAAGTTTTGGGAATTGTTTGAAAATATTAGATACAATTTTGAATAATGAAATTAAGTCTTGGAAAGCAGATGAATTAATTTCATCTGTAGGAGGGGAGTTAGGATGACTTTGTCTTTTAGGATTAGATCTACTAGTATTAGCGGGTTGGGGGTCGGTATTTTTGTTTTTTCCAGAAACCATGTTGGCGAAGGAAATTCCTTCTACAACATTGTTGCTGGTAAAAACTTTTTTGTTTCTATTTACGATGGGGTTGCCTAGTTTGGGTTTGGGGAATATAGGGCATTTTGTGTAACAGGCAGTGTGCCCGTACGTTTCGCAATTTATGCAATAAGGGTTTTCTTGACGTTCTTTGATTTCACAGTTTTTCGTAAGATGTTCTTCACCACACTTTAAACATCTGGGGGGCATATGGCAATTAGCTGCTGTGTGGTAGAAATCGTTGCAGTTAAAACATTGGGTGGTTCCTTTAACAGAATACCCTTCGATTTTAACTTGCATGTGACCCACATGCTTGATGTCAAATATTGTTAAATTTTCGGTATTTCGAGGTAATGTAATTAAGAAGAATGGGAGTGGAAGTTTGGTCCGTTTTGAAATAAGTTGGTTACAGCTACAATCGCTGTAACCCTGGTGTTCTAGATCGGTGATAATTTCTTCGGGTTTGGTGCATCCTGGCAATCCCTTAATGACGATTTTAATGGGTTTCTTTTCTTTGGGGGGAATGACATAGAATTGGTATTTTTTATCTTCATCCATGAAGTTAACTAGGTCTCTTTGGTCTTCGTGGGAGTTAAGGCTGAGTTTTAGGTATTTACCTGAGGTTTTTGAACTAATTTCTGGGAATTTTAATTTTAATTGGTCAAGTTGTTTTCTATAGTTATTGGAAATTTTTAGATATATTGGCTGAGGGGGTTTGATGATGGGGATTTCTGCTGTATTATCGGTAGAGGGATCGGGGTCTTGGTCTAGGTTGTCGAAAGAGTTATTTACGGCGATTGGCGTAAGTACTGGCGTTGGGGTGGTCGGGCGAGCGGTTTTGCTAGGGAAGACAAAGTCATCCGTATTATTTTTGACATTTTTCCTCTTTTCTGCGGGGGTTTAGCTACTTCTATTTGAGTTTGCTTAGATTTAATTTCGGTGTGATCCGGGCAATTTTGGTCGAGGCAGGGGGGCATGGTCCTGAGCTCACTTACCAAAAGGTCTCTTGCTGCGATGGTTTCTTTTAGGCTCTCTTGCATCTGTTTGTGGACGCCATGCTCGTCTTTCTCATGTTTGAAGGTAGTCAGGAACTTCTGATACCCTTCTATCATGGTTTCCTGGTTTTTCAGTCTCGTCATGGCTGCCCTGCGTTTACCGCAGACAGTGGTTGGTTCAGGAGGTAGTGAGATTGGGGTAGTAGGTCTGGAAATCATCCGCTCTTCGTATGCTCCATATGAATAAGATGGAGATGGTGGTTCCATATCTATGTCACTCATAATGAAGTCGACTAGGCCCTAAAAGGGCTAGTATGGAAATATGAGTAATCTCAGGCAATATCACAGTGCAACACAGGAAATCGTATGCGGTCGTGCTAAACACGACCGGCCGCTAACGTGTCACAACTGGGAATCGTGATCGTCTAAAAACGCTGGAATGCAATCTATGGCTTTGCAGTGCTTTTTAATTCTGTGTAGTATGACTCTTTCGAATATCTTAGCAGTGCTGATTGGCTATCCCCCCAACTAAGTACTTATACATCATTAGCCGAACTCTTAGCTCGGCCAATCAGATAACTTCCACTTTATTCCTAGACTACACTAGACTGCCAAGATCTTTTCCCCGCGCTCTGATAGACAGTTTTTGCTGCATTCGGATTGGCTAGGATAACTCCGCCCACTTTTTTAGCATTTCACATTGATTTTTCTAAGTTTTTTAAAGTCTAATTATTAATATTTTTGAAATCTCACATCCAAGTATCCTATATTTTCATATTCTACAGAACTTTTACTATTTTAAGCTGATTTTCTTCCTAACACTGGGCAATTGGTAAAATTCATTAAAGGCATCTCAAATTACCTGATAGGAGGTTAGAGGCCGACAGGCCTAGGCCCTCCAACCAGTTCGTCAACGATCATTTTAGAAAGCTATTTGAAGATGCAGTTTTGTCCCATTAACAGAATGTTGAGAAAAAACCTTCGCGTAGAATCAAGGCTAGCTTGAAAGACTCCCGCGTACTTTTCCTAAATCCCCCCTCTCTTTCCGTAATTGCTAGCTCTAATGATTTATAGATAGGTCTATATTTATATTGAGAACAGCAAAATTTTTTTTTACCTCAGAGTAAAGAAGGGATATGGTGTAAGATTTGTGTTTAGAAAATAAAAAATGGAATGGGACTAAATTTTTGTTTCTATTATAATTTTTTCCCCTCAAAAAATTAATATTTTTTTCTATGATAATTTTTTTTACCTCAAAAAATTAATATTTTTTTCTATGATAATTTTTTTTACCTCAAAAAATTAATATTTCTTTCTATCTCATAAAGGTATCAATTACCTTCCTGTACTTTTGTTTGGTTGAAAAAGTTTCGAATACTTCACATCTTTTTCACAGACATTTTTCAAATGCTGCGATTACGAATTATTTCTCGGAATTTGATTGCAATATTTTGGGCTGGGGGAGATGTGCTGAGAAAAGAAATATATTTCTAAATAAGCTAATACAATAACTTCGGTTTATCTTATTTTTCAATGGTATTACCTAGGCATACTTGGAAAGAACACTGTGACACATGTCAATAAATATATTCCTTTAAAAAATGAAAACCTGACACGAACTTAATTTTTTCTCAAACTGTTGACTTATTCAAAATACTATTTTTATATTCATTAATTTTATTTCTCTCTTAATTGTAAAAAAGTGATTATTCTCTGTTTTCAACCAGTTGTTTTTCCCCATCTTTTTAGAGTATTAAATGCAAAATCTTTACGAGCGAAACGTATGAGCAAAAGCATACTCGAAACAATGTTTTCAATCAATAAGAAAATTCTTGTTTGCTTAAAAAAAAAACTTAGAAATGAATACATTTTGAGCATATTTTTATCATTTTTAAAGTCAGGTTTTAAATGTGAAAATTTATTGAGAATAATACATTTATTCGATATGTGTGTAACAGGGGGGGAGAGATGTGCCGAGAAAAGAAATACATTTCTAAATAAGCTAATACAATAACTTCGGTTTATCTTATTTTTCAATGGTATTACTTGGAAAGAACACTGACACATGTCAATAAATATATTCATTTAAAAAATGAATACCTTACACGAACTCAATTTTTTCTCAAACTGTTGACTTATTCAAAATACTATTTTTATATTCATTAATTTTATTGCTCTCTTAATAGTAAAAATGTGATTATTCTATCTTCAACCAGTTCTTTTTCCCCACCTTTTCAGAGTCATGAAGGCAACATCTTTACGAGCGAAACGTATGAGCAAACAATGTTTTCAATCAATAAGAAAATTCTTGTTTGCCTAAAAACAACAACTTAGAAATGAATACATTTTGAGCATATTTTTATCATTTTTACAGTCTTAGGTTTTAAATTTGAAAATTTATTGAGAGTAATACATTTATACGAATTGGGCGTATATATGTGTGTGTGTGCTATACCACTTTCTTAAAATAAAAAATACAGTTTCAAATAGAAAAATAATACTTTTTTATTTAAAATATGAAAAAAAATCTGTAGCAACATGCATTTGTTTAGCATTTTCTATCAACACATTCATATTCAACTTATTAATAAATATCTCATTCACGTAATTTACGATTTGGATGTTTCGATTAACAAAATCTGCAGCCAGTTTATCCCAGTCCATGTTTAATATAGCTAAATCACCATATTCGGAAATTCTTTGTTCATTTGAATTTGTCATACATTCATGACCTAGTTGATTTTCGTATCCTTCCAAACATCCGTAGCATATGAACAATGATGAAATATTTTCTTGGATATGGTTACATAAGAGTTCTACCATTGATGTAGTGAGAACTATTTCTGCGTCGATACAATCGAAGTCAGATTTTGGAAAAGGAATGTGTTTAGCCACTTCCTTCCTCAGAAGTTTCAGAAAAACATGCCCGAACATGCTTGAAACAGTTTTCGATGTGATCAGCTTTTGGATATCTTTTAATGCATTCCGTTTCTTTTAGCATGGAAACTGGAGTCAAAAGTTTGCGAGAAAAGTCCTTTCGCTGGAAATAACTTTGACATATGATATAAGTCACATTTTCGATAACGTTCGGGAAAGTAGGAGATAGTCCTTGATTACAAATACTTTTCCATCATCAAAGGCTTGATCGATTGCAGCAAATTCTCTTACGAGGGCTAACCATACGAAAGGTGTTACAGTGATTCCATCTTTGGTAGGTAGGAGAGATCCAGTGGTATCGAGCTTGTATTGGCGCAAGTGAATTCGAGCAACACATGCAAAATCAGAAACAACGGCGTAGTTGTGACCGCCTAGATGGAAATGATTCTCAGGAACAGCATTTGGTTTAAACGAAGAAACTTTCCCGTTGTCTTTATCAAAGCACACTCTTTTGGCTCGAGGATTGGGGGATACGAGAGGTGTAGCACGTCTCATGGTTAACTAAATAAATTTCAATTCACTAATCACGAAAGAAAATATCATGAAGTTTTGTGATATGGCAGGAACGAGATAATTCTTTATCGTGAAGCAAAGTATTCTACCATGTCAGAGCTTGAGAAGAAATGATACACAGAAAGAAATAAAATGAGTATTACAAGGTGGCAACAGTAAGCTGATTGGTTCATTTCCATCGCTTAACTTTGGAAAAAACTGATTGGTGGAAAAAATACTGATGTCACTAGTCTTATGACATCACTATTTTAATCAGATTCGTAAGAAGACGCGTTTTTCAACGTGGTTTATTTACGAAATCTATCTTCCCATATTTTAATCACATCTGTATATATATATATATATATATATATATATATGAATGAAAAGCAATATTTCAATATTGTACTCTAAAGACACTAATTTGAAAATTATTTATGCTTTGTTTTTCTCTTTTAATTGTTTATGCAATATCCCGCTACGAGAAAATAGAAGTGAAAAAGCTTTCCGATTTGCATGAAAAAGAAAAATAGTCCCCTTAAAAAAATAAACCCTCTCCTGAATGTAAAGAAGCTAGACTTTTAACTACTTTGGAACCAAAAACAAAATATGTTCTCCATTATTCAAATTTAAAGTTTTATTTAAAATTAGGGTTAGTCTTTAAAAAAAAAATTCATCGCGTTTTAAAATTTTTCCAGTCTCTTTGGCTTAAAAATTACATAGATTACAATCCAAATTAAGAACTAAAGCTGTAAATGACTTTCAAAAGGATTATTACATACTAATTAATAATAGGATTTTCGAGAAAAACGATAGAAAATCTAAGAAAAAAAAGAGTCGATATACGTTTATGTTCAACAGAAGAGCAGTCTCGAAAGCTAATAGCGAAATCAAATTTTAATCGTCACACAATATTTTCTGAAAACTTAATGGTCGTTCATTAAAAAAAAATTAAATTTTTGAAACCAATACAGGTAGGAATGGTAAGTTTAGATATCTCAAAAGTTCTTAAGTATTCTTTTCACTGAGTACATGAAGCATTGTTACGACTCGAAAGTAAGGCTCATGTACACTGATAACGATTCTTTTATGTATGAAATAAATAATTATAGCGACATGAAAGATGATAATAACTTATAGGACACTTCAGACTATGGGAAGATCAACATTTATAATTTACCTGTTGTTATCAAAAAAGTCATCGGAAAAAGGAAAGATGAAATCAAGGGAGATATTATGACAGATAATGTAGGATTAAAATTGAAAAAGTATGCCTACACACACACACAAGGCAAACAATAAGATTGTAAAGGGATTAAAAACAAACTTTGAAAAACAAAATAACATTTGAGGACTACAAAACATGTATTTTTAATCAAAAATTAAAATATGCCGACAAGAGCTTAATTAGGTCCAAATTTCCCTCACTACATTCAATAAGCAAAACAAACTTGCTCTGTCATATAAAGATGACAAACAATTTATTAATGGTGATGGCATTATTACTCTTGCCCATGGACATTGATCGTTGATGAATTTAGACCTATTCAATGAGCAGTATGGCATAAAATCCAATGATATGATAAATTCACAATAATGTGATTTTTGTAATGTAAATAAATTATTGTAATGTAAAACGGAATACAGAATGCTGTTTTTGTAAATAAGCAACTTACTTTGTTTCTTTACTGTACACGTAGGGCCGTGGGTAGCCTAGTGGTTAGAGCATCGGACTCCAGACCGGAAGGCCTGGGTTCGATGCCCGATGCCACCAAACACCCTCCGAGTACACACGGAGTACGTGCTCTTTAAATCAGTGGGTTCGTAGTCTTGTAGGCTTAATCACGAGCGCAGGGACTGGAGAATATTTCCCTCCCCTTCAGTCTAGATGCAGAAATTGTGGAGGTGGAGATAGAGGTCGTGTCGCCATCTATCGTCCCTTCGGGGAACTTCGCCGAGCTAAAATCGTACTGTCACCTGTATGGTGCTCAAGGCCAACGACAGGCGTACCTCTAGCCCATGCCACGATGAATTTCGTGGGCCTCGATCTGACTGCGTCAGACAGGTGGCATCAGACAACAACAACTGTACACGTGTTTATTTATATTTCTAGAAACAAAATTTTTAAAACCAAATCCTTTGGGAAATTTATATAAAAATATTGCTTTTAAACTTACATAAAGTTTTTTGTTCTTACATTTGTATGAAATGTATTAAAAATATGATTTATGCATAAACATTCTTAGATCATTTGTTTTGAAAAAAAAATATTCTTTTTTTATTTTAAAAATGACACTTGTTTCAACATAAATTAAACTAACAAACGATAAAAATAATATTAACTCAAATTAAGGATATATAAAAAAAATTATTCATATTTATAAAAATAAAATTTTTAGAACAAAATACTGTGTGAAGCTTATAAAATCTTTATACAGATTCTTTATGATATTCAAAACAATCAGATGGACATAATAGTCTCCTACTTCTTAAAATAATATCTAAGCGAAGATTTTCAAAAAATTCTTCAGTTACATAATTTGCAGGTTTTAATAATAAAAAGTGTTTATTTTCAAAAAAGATTATTATAAAAACATTCAAGAAAATGATTTTAAAAAATATCGCCATCCTCTGGAAGCATTGAGATAATTTCTGACGTAGAATTCAGTCTCCGTCTTGTAGAATCAAGATCAGACAAGTTAAATCGTAACCCGTTCACGTTGATGACGCGTATACTACAGCACATTTTTCTAAATAATCAATTTATTTTGTATCTTTACTGTGTGTGTATGTAATCATTATACTGAATTAAAATTTACAAATTATTAAAATAATATAAATTAAATATTTTTTTATTTCATTTTAATTAAGAAAATGATTTTAAAACACGTCGCCATCTGCTTCGCCTGCAAAATTAAATTCATGAGATTATAAACATAAGTTTTCTTCAGGTCTCTATGCCTTCATAGGACAATGGTTAACGTAACTGAAAAACTATTGTCCTATGGAGACATTTTGATCTGAGGTCGTGAGTTTGAATCTGGATTAATTATTATTTTTTTTATTTGAGCGTTATTTACTTCAATCATTTTAAAATCTATAATTAGTGTATATTTTAATCAGTAGGTGGCGCCATGAGCACGTTTAACATTCCCATACTTCAATTTTTTTGCACATTTTTTTTAAAGAAACAACTCAACTTAGCTGTAGGAGAAAACAATTCAACTCGCCCCCTCAACTCGAAAACCAAAACCATAGAAGAAAAACAGCTCAACTCAGCAGCAGGAACGGAACAACTCCACTCAGCAGTAGGAACGAAAAACTCAACTCAACAGGAGAAAAACAACTCAGCTCAGCAGCAGGAGAACATAACTCAACTCGGCAGCAAGTACGAAACAACTCAACTCTGCGCTGCCGTCGACCGCCTGCACCGCCTTTACAGCAGAATCGGCTTTTCTTATCTACTCACATACGTCCTTAAATTTAATTACTAGTAAAGTGTATTTATTTTGAGTCTTTTGCTTGAAAAAAAAATTTTTTCTCTCATGATACGCCTCGCATCTTTGCAGTGCACCAAAGTAGGAAGATGCGGAACATCTTTTCATCATTTGTTGAACGATAATATCGTTATAAAACTCTTTATCAAATAAAAAATAATTATAGATAGTGTATTTCCAATCCGAACAGTCTGCAGAGTAAAATTTCGAATCAGGTGTAATCCTACTCTCTTGACTGTGATTTAAAATTACTAGGTTCGTCACCACTATACCGCTCACGTTGCTTCGAAGTGCCATATTAATAAAACAAGTGACCAACCAACGAAATTCAATCAGAAATTAACGAACATTCTATTTGTTTACCTTTTTTATAGTACAAGTTTCTGTTCGCGTCTATATTTTTTATTGCAGAGAGCGTAATTGCTGTTGGATATTGATGTGATTTGCTTTAAAGAGATTCAAACATTCTGTATTAATTTTAAAAAATATTTTTCAAAAATTTATTTTTAGAATGTATAAAGGTACTATGTCTTGCGTGTTTTTAAAAAATTCGTATTTTGAGGGGAAAAAATAAAAAAATTTAAAAACAATGTGTCAAATTAATGATTTTAAGATGTTCCTTTTTTAAACAAGTAACCTAAAAAAGAACCAGCAGAAAAGTAAACTGAAAAAATACATATATGTATATGTGTTCTACTTCTATGGCTATTTTACTCTTTGACCTTTCATCTCGCTATAAAGTTTTCTTCACACACCGTCGATTAGTTATAAAAATAGACTTCTAACAGAAGCATGACTTGGATATAATTTTTCTTTTAGATTATTTTTCTTATATACAATTGGATTTTCATTAAATTTCTCACAAACAAATTGCGTGGAAAAACTTAATAAAAGTATAGTAATGATAATGTTTGATGTACAGCATAGTGATATACATAATAGTACAATTTATGTTTCACTATTTATTAAAATGTCTATTTTTATATGTTATTAACCACTTTATAAAAATTTTAAAACATTACTTTTTCGTTTACATTTAAAATATTTTGAGTTGTGCATCATTTCTAATCAATATATCATAAAAAAATATCTACCCAAAAAGGATAAATCGGAAAAAAAAGAAATGAGAAAAGCATTTCCCAGGTTTTGTCTTCAAGTGTCTCTCTTTCTCGTAAAATAGCCCCCCCCAAATCCTATGTGAATCATGAGATGGGGTGTGTGTTACAAAGGAAAGTATTTTGGAATTTAGGGAGTGGAGACTTTCCCTTTTCCCAGTCTAGGAGGAGCCATTTAGCATAATGTACATAGAAAATCAATTTCGTCTCTTTCATAACAATTCTCCAAATAAAATATCAGGAAAATTAATTAAAATAGAGGCATAATAGAAAAATCAAAAGTATGAAAAAAGGAAAATAGTGAAAGAAAAAAAGAACGACACAAATATTAAATTTACATTCAACTATAAAGTCAAAACGTTTATTTTAATTAATACTTTTGTTTTTGATAGAAAGGACTGAGAATTGTTGGAATAATCCAATATGACCCATTTTCAGTTTTCATGTCCCTAATTTAATGTTACTGAGTTACACAAGAGAAGATTTTGCCACTTGCTTCTAGTAAACTATGGTAGTGATTTTTTTTTTCTTTTGTGAACATAATTTGTCCATGCATAGAATGTTCAATACATCAAATTTTAAATAGTATATGGTTATGAAAATTATCTAAAATCTGAGATTTTAAACAGCTGAAGCAATAAGTTGTAAAATTTTAATTTATCCCGAATCATACACAATTTATTAAAATGCTTTTAAAATTTCAGAAATATTATCTCAGTGTGTTAGAGTTGGAATGATAGTCGTATTTTAAAAAATGAATTAAAAACTGCATTCATATTTGTTTAAATTAAATAAAAGAAACCGAATACAAAGGAGTATAACATTTCAGTCCACTTAAATTCTAAAAATGACAGCATCCTGTTGTGCGGAATTTTGGAGAATGAAATGTTATATCTTATCAAAGCCTCCACATAAAAAAGTATGCAAAGTTAGCATATCAAGTTATTGAATATTGATTGAAATTTTATACATTTGAAGCAATTTTAAAAATGTAAAAGAAAAAAAATTATTCAACAAAATAGTAAATTATAAGATCAAATGCATCCTCACTAAATTTCACATATATTGAAATAAAAAAAAAGATTAAGAGGAATAGTGAGCAAATATTATTCTTTCCTATCAAAAATGTCATTTCAAAATGAATGGCTGCTTCAGTATATTAAGATGACCAGATTTTGAAGCTCCAAATGTAATATATATAGACTTTTTTACAAATAAATTATTTTATTATAGTAGTTATCGTGATAGAAGTGGTATGTTGGTCAAGAAATACTTATACCGAATTAAAAAACTTTGTTTTATTTTTTAATAACGATATACTTTTAATATATATATATATATATATATATATATATATATATATATATATATATATATATATGTGTGTGTGTGTGTGTGTGTGTGTGTGTGTGTGTGTGTAAGAACAAATTATATAATGCAGGATTAATTTTTTTAAAAAATAATAAATCTTCAGCCCTTTTAAATTATTTTGAAGCAGCCATATATTTTTCAAAAGCATGAATATTTTTCAGAACATCTTTTTCTGTTTTTATCTTATTCAAGTCGACGCAATTTTGTTAACAAAAATTGTTGAATGTTAATGTTGTTGTTAAATGTTACTGTTGAATTGTTCATGGTGCTAAATACTTGCAAAGTTGCAGCATTAGTGCCAGGAAGAAAAAAAATAGAGGAACTCTGACAATTTTAAACATTTGAACAACTATAACCTCAGGTTCTTATTGAAATATGCAGTTATATTTCCACCCACCTCTGAAATTGGCACATCTTATTGGACTAAGTGAAAGCATTTCTAGACAGTGCAGCATTGATAATTAAAAAAATGCTATAAATTTGGGACTAAAAATGAGTAGTGAAAAATCGAAGCAATTCGGAACAATCCTGGGAAATTCGGGAATAATGTATTATTAAGTTCAAAGGAAATTATTAAAGGAACCAAACATGAGAAGGAAAAAACGTATTAGTCTTTCTTCTCAACAACCCTCAAATTAAAAAAAGGTGGAAGAAAAATTAATAATTTTTCTTCATTGAAGTAAAATTTTCAGGAAAAATCAACCTTATTTTTTAAAAAAAAACATTTAATTTGTATATCTCAATACATTAAATTAAAATGTTTATGTCAAAAAATTATAATCCATTCAAAGAAAACAGCCACCGTCATGTAATAATTTATAAAGAACAGAAATCTTATTTTTTTTTAAAAAAAAAAAGAATTCTGTTTGAAATAAGTTTTTTTTATTCAAAACCTCCAACAAAAACCCATTTTCACTGTAATATGTGCTCTGAGCAAAATATACATCAAGGTATTTTGAAAATATAGCATAATTTTTCTGCCATTAATAATTATTTTGTGAAATACTTAGAACTAACTTTAAAATTATCTCTACTCAATATTGCTAAAAAACCCCACTGTTTCATGAATTTTACTTTTAAAATTAAAAAAAGTACATTAATATTAGTGAAGATTGAAATGATTATAACACTATACTTTTTAACAATTTTTTAAAAATATATGCTGTGCTTTCAGCTTTATACTACAGCATTGTAAGTTTAATCACCTTTTAAGCATAGCTGAAATATGAATCTTATTATGAGCCATGGTTATAATGGATTTTGAGAAAAGTAAAAACAGAACTGGAAAATAAATTATCCCCTTTATATATTTGCTAAATCACAGCATAAACATAATTTTGGACTATTTTTTAACTGAAAAATTATATGGAATTTAAGTCAATTTTTGTTTAGTATAAGCTAAGAACAATTTTAATTGTAAACAGTATATTTAAAAGGCAATGTATGTAATTTCTGCCATTTTATAACAGTCAATATATAAATAAATATAAAACACAATTTTCTTCTTTTATCATTAATATAATATACATATATATATTCATAAGAATTGCTGTAAATAAAAATATGATTTAATTTCATCTGCAAAAGTTAAAATGATTTTGTACCAATAATCACAAAATTTTCAAGTGGCTGTTTAGAAAAAACTTGCTAAACCTGATTCAAATGTTGTACGGACTAATAAAATTTTACTAAAAGTTGCAAATAATCAAAATTATATCAATTCTAAAATATTTTACTCTTCTATTTTTTGTTTACAATACAGTTGCAGTTCAACACTTGTTTTTTTCAGTTTCATTTAATGTTTTTCGAAGTTTAATCTTAATTTTTATTTTATAAGCATACCATATTTCTAATGAACTTGTATAAAACAAATAAATAATAAAAAATATTTATATTTTAAAATTTCAATAAATATTGAAAAAACATTAAAATTGTTCAGTAGTGAAGTTTTAACAATAAATGCACATCATTTATAATAGGTTATTAGAATCACACATACTGAAACATTAGCATTATTCTCAACGAAGCAAAAATCGTGAAAATATAATTTAATGCACTTTTTTATAGTAATTATTTTGAATATAGCCAATAATTTATAAACAGCCAAATATAGCAACCCCGAAACAAAGGAGTTTGAATTCCAACACCGCAAATAGTAGGAATAGGTGCCTCCAACGAAATCGAGCATTACACCTCCGGCCTTATTTGTTCCTTTTATCTCTTAGACTATGCATTTGGCATAAACCAATCAGCTATTTCACCCAGCAGTTATGATCTGTCATGGCCTTGATCCTGACTGTGAGGGTTGCAGATACATTTAAAAATACAGTACAGTCCCGCTAATCCGAACATCCGGTTAATCCGAACGGCTCCGCGGAAAAAATTTTGTAATTTTAAGGACGAAAATCGGTGAATATTTCAATATAAAACAGTGTAAACCTTAATTCAAAACAGTTCTTTATTTAATATTCACGCACTGCACATCAAGTTATGGTACAAATTTTAAAATGGAATAAACTACAGAACAGGACACTAATGTTTAGTATGAAAAATTGTACTACATAAGATTAAATATAAAATATGTACAGTACAGTACAGTACTGATAATGTAGTGAACAAGTACCCTATTACATTAATTCAGTTATTTTTTTCTGACGCAACGAAGACAGTCTTTTCGATGATGCGTAATTTCGCCAGCGCCTCATAAATAACACATCAGCTGGTGTAGTGTCGGGCTGTTGCTCCAAGTAGCGCAGGGTAAGGTCAAAGGCAGCTTCGCCGTCTGCATGTGGCACCACGTCCTTCTTATCGCATTGCGTCTCGTCGTCACTCCCCTCCTCCTCCATTGGCTCTTGAGTCACTGCCGCAGCTATGTCGTCATCAGTCAGAAATTCGGCTGTTTCCCGTCTTCTTTCCTGGGTAAACCAAATATGAAGCGCATTATCAACTTTATCGTACAGCGATTGCTTTGCTGTCTGTCTGTTTTCAAGAGTCTCGCCAGAAGAATTAGCACAGTATTGTTCAAGCTTTCTACGATTTTTCTCCAATCACAAATTGTAGCTTTGCCAACATTAAACTCTGTAGCCAATTTTTTGTCACACCTTCACCTTCATCTAAACGCTTTAGAACCTCTAGTTTGTCTTTAAGAGTAAGTGTTGAGTGTTTACGCTTACTCGCCATAACAATCTGTTTACGTACACTGTATCACAGATAAATGTCCAAAACACACAACAAACTGTTTTCACTGTAGAATATCACACTGTAACACTGTTATTAACACAGAGACAAAAACGGACGAGTATAGAACGAGCGCGGAACGACTGACGGCCAACAGTACGGGCACACGCACAGGAGTGGTGGAGGGAGGACACACGCGTCGAGGAGTGGGAATACAGTCCACGCGGCAAAAAAGCGGGCGCGTACGCTCACATTACAACAAAAAACATAGACACAATAGACCCGTACTCCCGGTTCAAATAGTGATTTCGCTGTTATTCCGGCTAATCCGAACAATCACGTAATCCGAACAGGGGTCGGTCCGATATTGTTCGGATTATCGGGACTGTACTGTACTGTTACATGTAACATTCTTCACATTTTTACTTGCACTGTAAATAATTGCATCATTCCAATGCTTATTTTGTAAATATTGTGTTTATAAATAAACTAGCCGTTACCCTCCCGCTTCACTGGGTATTTCACGATGTTGTATATATGTATATGTTTACATATATATTAATTATTGATATCTAGCATTAAGAATTCGATTGTATTGAAAAATATATTTATAGCAGTTACACACTCGCCCTTTGATATTAAAAGAACATAAATTATAATATCTAACACTTCTATTTATATCTAAAATAGAAGTAAAAAGATTTTTTTCGCTCACTTAACCTAATAATCAAGTGGATTTCCACCAAAGCAACTTTCAGTGGATCTCTACTCCATAAAATAAACATGCGTGCTAAATTTCAAGTCTAAATCTAACAGAGCAAAAACGGAATTTTTATCATCAATACCTCGTTGGCGGCACTCTTAGCGGATTCCAATTCAACAAAAAAGAAGCATGCAAACCAAATTTTACTATTATAGTCTTAGCAGTTCAAAAACGGGAATTTTGTCCATCAATACGCCCCAATAACTTTCCCCGCTTCCCCCTGGAGTTGATTTCCGTAAAATCCATTCTTAGTGGAACTCTATTCAACTAAAGAAAAGTGCTCAACAAATTTCAATTAAATGAGTTAAATTCAAAAAACGGGATTTTTCTATATCACGCCTTAATCCCTTGCAACCCCACTCCTTTGGGGGTCCGTTTTCGCAAAAATCTTTATAGAAGGAACTTTATTCCATGAACGGAACTACTGCTTCTAATTTTCAAGCAGGTGGTTCTATTAGTTGAAAAGCAGAAATATTTATCTATTACGCCCCTTAATCCCCATCAGTGACACTTGGGGATCAATTTCCCTCAAACCTATTTCGTAGCGGATCTCTACACCATGAAAGGAATTCGCTTACCAAATTTCAAGACTGTGCGTCTAATAGTTTAAAAATGGAAATAATTATGTATAACGCCCCTTAAGCCCCGCAACGCCACTTAGGATACGATTTTCACAAAGCCCATTTTATGACAGATCTCTACTCAGTGAATGGAATCTGCTTACTCAATTTCAAGATTTTAAGTCTAATAATTTAAAAAAGGAGTTAATTGCCTATATAACGCCCCTTAATTCTCCACAACGCCACTTGGGGTCGATTTTAACAAACCCATTTTGCAGCGAATCTGTACTCTATGAAAGGAATACGCTTACCAAATTTCAAGACTGTACGTCTAATACACTGCTGGACAATTGCTAAGGACGGATCACAAATTGCTATATAGCATAACATTAAGCGAGACATGAGGCCTAGTAGGATAAAATATAGTTGCCACACTGTTCAGACATTAGAATAAAGAATATTTATTGTTCTGGAAAGTACAAAAGCTGTGAAACATCTGAAAAGAAAAAAAAAATGTTCATTTGATCTGCGTGCGGAGAAATGGAACAATGCATCTAAAAGTCAACAGGCACCTTAAAGAAAGGTATCAGTACGGGATATGTCCACTGTGGAGTGTGATGCAACATTCCACACGTCGTACCATACTTTGCACAACATTATCCAGCAGCTGTTGAGGCAATTTATCCCATTCCTCTGTGAGTGCACGGATGAGGGTGTTCTTGTTTGTCGGATGATAGTTTCGACCAGAAACTTGCCTCCCCAAAGCATCCCACACATTTTCAATGGGGTTTAGATCTGGAGAACGCGCTGGCCATACCAGACGTTGAATACCCTCGCTGCCTAGACAATCCTGAACAGCGAGTGTTCGATGACATGTTGCGTTGTCGTCCATAAAAACAAATTTATCACCGACAGCACCACGGAAAAGACGAACATGAGGAAGTAGAACTTCATCAATGTATCGTTGGCCCGTCATAGTCCCATTCACAACCACATGTAGGCGCGTGCGGCCATTGATCATGATGCCGGCCCGCACCATGATACTGCATGTCGGATATCGGTCCTTTTCCTGGATATTTTCTGGACTATAAGCAGTACCACTCTCGCGCCAGATCAGTTGGCGTCTACAATCCGATGACAGACTGAATCTACTCTCATCTGAGAATAGTACGCATGCCCAGTCCTGTTCAGTCCAATTGTGATGCTCACGACACCATTGCAAAGGGGCAGTACGGTGCTGTCTGTTCAATGGGACACACAAAACAGGTCTGCGTGCGTATAGTAGTCCTCCCTTCAAACGTCTGGCAACAGTTTTTCGGGAGATCTGCTTTCCTGAGGCAGCAAGAAACTGATTTGCCACCTGCTGAGCTGTGGTGCGCCTGTTCCTTTTTGCTGATAGGACGATATATCTGTCTTCTGCAGGCGTCGTACTTCTAACACGACCTCCTCCGTGCCGTCTACTACACATTCCAGTAGTTTTAAATGACTTCCACAGCCGTGAAACAACGCTGTGAGCGATGTCGAACTCCCTGGCAACATCTGTTATTTTTCGCCCTTCTTCGATCTTTCCAATAATTCGGTCACGCATAAAATCATCTATGTGATGTCGGTAAGACATGCCAAAAATTTTAAGTTCATCTATTAAATCTTTCCTGTAAAACTTTGACTTAAAACAACAACTGTCCACTCACGTCAAAACCTTTAAAGTTCTTATGAACGCTATCACGTGATGAACAGACGTAGAAAAAAAATTTGCATACTCATACTTCTTCTTACTAATACCCCGCCCTTATTCTACTTTTCCACATTTTGCTTCCTTTCATTTTGTTGTTGCTATGGATGATAGTGTTATCCGTCCTTAGCAATTGTCCAGCAGTGTAGTTTAAAAATGGAAATAATTATGTATAACGCCCCTTAAGCCCCCGCAACGCCACTTAGGAAACGATTTTCACAAAACTAATCTAATAGCGGATCTCTACTCAATGAATGGAATCAGCTCACTAAATTTCGAGATTTTACGTCTAATAGTTTAAAAAAGGAGTTAATTGCCTATAACGCCACTTAATTCTCTACAACGCCACTTGGGAGACGATTTCCACAAAACCCATTCTTTAGGGGATCTGTACTTTATGAAAGGAATCCGCTTACCAAATTTTTTTTTTCAAGACTGTACGTCTAATAGGTTAAAAATGGAAATAATTATGTATAACGCCCCTTAAGCGCCCTCAACGCCCCTTGGAGGTCAATTTTTGTAAAAATCATTATGTAGGGAATCTCTACCTTACGAAAAAAATCTGTGTACCAAGTTTCACGACTGTACATCTAATAGTTTAGTAATGGAAATAATTATCTATAACGCTCCTTAAACCCCCGTAACGCCCCTTGGGGTTTGAACTTTGCAAAATCCGTTCTTAGCTGACGTCTACTCCATGAAGGGAACCTACCTAGCAAATTTCAAGTCTGTAGGTTTAATAGTTCCGGAGATATCGTGATTAGTCAGTGAGTGAGTCGCTTTTCTCCTTTATATATATAGATAGGGTGGCTTAGTTATCTGTAAATGTGTAGTAGTCATATTGGATTGTATGTACTTTCAAATCTCATTGACACATTCCACACTTTATATATACCTATAGTATTAGAGAATTATTTATAGAATTTTTAACTCAAATAAATATACTGACAATTATTAAATTAATGACTAATGATGAGATTCAAATATATAAATTCAAATTGTTAAGTACTGCAAATTGTTTTATAGAATTTAGACCATTGAATTTGAAAAACTTCTCACAATTGTACTTATTGGTAGATAGTGTATCACTCCAAATTCATTAAACATTTTTTATTTCTACGATACATATACATATGAAATGTTCCCATAGTGAAATATTAATGTTTATACCTTTCATTGTCTGATTCCCTTAGTAATTATCTTCTCCAAATGTTTTAGTTTTTTTTAGAAATGCTATCTCTATAATTTCTCATATAGAAGAGCATGAAAAATTCAACATGTAAACACAATTTAGGAAATGAATTTATAATAAGATTCATCGATAATATGGGTATTTTTGTTTATTTAAAAATTTTGACATCTACTTCTAATGTTTAACAAGAGGTTTATATCTTATACAATTATTGTACTCAATTTTTATATCTTACTGATAATATCTAATAAAATTCTATGGAACTCTTATGAATGGCTTTTAAAATTTATTTACAACAAAAAAGGATTGTTTTTAAAAATATTTACAAAAAAGTATTAAATATCATTAACCCAAACAGATAAAATGACTAATAAAAAGTCAAATTATGCAGAATTTCTAATATTTTCACTAAATTTAAACTGAAAATATCTCATTAGATTTATGACATAAAATCTTAATTTTTGAACACCTAATGATTTGGCAGTTAACAAGGATTTAAAAAAATATTTGCTTCTTATATATATATATAAAAGTCTCTGTGAATCTTATTTGCTCTAATTTGAGCACTATCAAAATTAGTTTAATCAAATAAAATGTGAAATATATCACATGTAGGAACTAGAAAGCAAAAATAGGAAACTCTTCTTTTCATTTGTAGGTTATCTACAAAACCTTTCATAGTATTTTGATTCAAATTAAATGAACTATTGCGAGAATTTTGAAATTTCAGATCTTAAAAACTGGAAGAGTTATAAAATCCATGTCTATGCAATCAACTTTCCGAATTTACATTAAACAAATTACAATACTGAAATGTGCAACGTAATTATTTATTTATTTATTTATTTTTTTTGTAAAATATCTCCACATACACTTTTTTTTTCCATGTTCTAAAAATACAATAAATCCTTTTTATAATAATTGTTCACCATAACTGTAAATATACATATTAAATAGTACAATTATTAAAATTATATTTATTTTTAAACCACCCTAACTTTCCTTACATTGAATTTTATTAATAAATATTTACATTGCATGTATTAATAACTACATCAAAATAAGGGAGATGGAAACAAACAATAAAATTGACAAAGGGTTTTCTTTTTTTAATTTCATACTAATTATAAAATTTCTACTTACATATTTGATTTTTTAACACACTGAACATACCAACACTTAATAACCGGTACAAATAGATATGCATTATGTCCTCTGAGAATTTACTGTATATGTGTTTAGTTTTAAATAATCCAGTTGCATTTCATGCAAACTTAAAACTTATTCGGAGAATGTAGAAATAAATCTAATCTATAATGATAAATCTTCTACAAACTGTGCAAATACCAATAAATGCATATTTGTTATACATCAGTGTTTCTGAAACTGGGGGGCGTGATAACCTTACAAGGGGGGTGCGAGCATATCGAAAATAAAAGATTTAAAAAATAATTAATTTACTAGAATGAATTAAAACAAAGTACTTTCAGACATAATAAAAAATGCACTTTTACTCTGATATAATTTATAGGCGCGCGATATTAAGTCATCAAAAATAAAAACGTCTTCAATACCTAATTAGCTATCTTTGACCCTATAACCAAATAAAACAACTTTTATTTGATTTGCTGTAATCCCGTGATGAGAGATTTTTTATTACGTTTTCTTTTTAATCCTAACATACTGCTCTTTCAGAGAAAAAACAAATCCCAGAATCAAAAAAATTTAGGAACATGAAAAATTCATCACTGTGATTATTTTTGAAATACTGCACATTATAGCTGTAATCTGTTTTTGCTGATAATTTGTTTGACCTAAGTTATTGGTACAGTTAGTTATGACCCCTCTCTTATATATATATATATATATATATATATATGTTTGTTTCTCACTTAGGGAAGTTAGTAATGTATTTTTCTCTGTTGCGCGTTTTTCCATGCAAAAGAGTTTTATGATACATATAAACATATCTCAAACATATAAAGCATAACGAAAAACGTTTTACACAATTGTTTTAGCAGCAACATACATATTATCATAATGAATACACTTTTGACCGGAAGTGGTCGCGCGGGACACATAGAACACGATATAGTTAATTCTGACAAAACTGTTTATTTGCTACCGAAGAAAAATTGAAAAGTCCTTGAAAGTGGGTAAGTTTACTTTCTCTTAATTAAATTATTCGCTGGAATCACGATTTGTATCGTGCACAATGAAATAATTATAAAGAAAAAGAGGATTGGGGTGACTCAATAACCCCGCTCGACCTTATAGAGTGCGTGCCTGCTCCCGGGTTAAAATATGTTGAAGTCTTTTCGCTTTAAATATTAAAAATAAAACAATTATTCTTCATCGGAATTTTATATTATTGTTCGTTCTTTAACATCAATTATAAATGCTAATTCTGTGAGACTTAAAATTACAATTCGCTTAAAACTAATGAAAATTTGAGCAATCATTTTACGTTTTTGTAAACATTGTCGCGCACTTGGCTTTACTCTCCTTACAATTCAGCTATTATATCAATAATGTTTTATTTTCTTATAAATGAACTCGTGCAAAGAGCGGGCACTTCAGCCGGTATACTTTTAATGTATCAGTGCTGCACAGAGTATTTTATAACTAACTAGCTGTACCCGGCGCGCGTTGCTACGCAAATAACTGAAATAAATTTAAGAAAAATAATTGTAAAGGAAAATCAGTACACAAATATTCAATTCATTCAAAGCCGTTTCAAAAAAATTGTGTGATTACAAAGTTCAGTTTCAATTAGATGTTTATTAAAGTGCTGTGGGATACACAATATTTCTTGTTTTTCCATATGGTGCGTAGACGAATAAATCAGAAGGTTTTCCGACACGTGAGCAAGCCACATAGAGCTGTCCATGTGAGAAGCATGGATTCTCCAAATTTAATCCACACACTTGTAACGATTGTCCTTTGTTAATAGTCATTGCGAAAGCGAGTCGCACCGGGAACTGTAAACGTATGAATTCGAATGGCATATCTGTCGGGATCATTGGGATACGTGGCAACAGGACGTCTTCACCTTTGACATGTTTAAAAACGATTCACAATCCAAGGAAAATGAGTGGAAAGCTGAGAGAGATGCTCTTAAATCTGAAAGAGATACCTTTAAAGCCGAAAGAGATATCTTTAAAGCCGAAATGAATGTGTTTAAAACCGAAAGGGATAATTTGCTGTTGGAAAATTGTGGACTGAGAAGAATGCTCATCAGTGTGCTTCAAATGTTGTCAGATTCAATGCAACGATAAACATGCTGGGAAATTATATGGCATTGAATGGATTTATTACAATCGCAAAAAAGCCATGACAATAATTATATTATTGTTATAAAAAAATATTATCATTATTTTTTTTGCTTGTAGCCTTTATATATCAAGCATATTGCTCTAGAGTTATTTATTTTCCGAGTTCCACCTGAAGCAACGCATGTCTCTCAGGACGCTTTACACGTACATCAGTTCATCAAAGGATGTTGTCGTTCGTTGTCCCATTTGCTTTGAATCCATGACCTTTGGACATTACTACCACAAGCATGCTTTGCAAGAACATTTTTTGAAAAATCGTAAAGAGTGCGTTTTTTGCATGGGATTTAAATCTTGGCCTCATGGGCAACGAATGAAGCGTGAGAATGTGAAGCAAGTAGTGGAATGCTTGAAAGGCTTTGTGGCTCGTAGTAAAGAGGATGACCAACCCCCGGATTACGACTTATTTGAAGGTGTCACGTGCGAGTGCAAGTATTTCATCTCGATGCCCCACTACATGCATGACCGTAGCAAAGACCCCACGTATGAGGGATTTTACGATTCAGTGTTTGAAAAACCCGACATGTGGCCACGTGGACTAGAATTTAGTGACGCGAGTGGTTTGGGAAAAGACGTTCACGGAATCATCCAACGCTACCTGTCTCAAGACATGGAGTGGTTTCATATTATGGTGAAACACGACGCTTTTCCCATATTTTGTCGGGAGATGGAAACGATTCGGGATGAATTTGTCCTTTTACCCTTCTGGTGTCTGTGCGATGGATTGGAAGGTAAAATACAACACCGGCACATGATTCTGGCCTGCGAGCCGGAGAGTTCATTTAAAGACATTTGGAAACACAAAATTCGTTATGATTTTCCAAACAAGGGACTCGACAAGAAATGCGTGAAAATTCGAGATGCTTTTCACTTGGCCCGGACCATTGTGTATGTGAGCCAACCCAAGGCCATGTGTGATGGTAGAATCCCAGAAAACGTAGAAGAGGGAAAACATACCTCCCATTTTCGTATCAATCGACCCATGCATGAACACAGCATTGCCTTTTTATGCACTCTGTTTCCCAACGGGATAGAAAGGTTACTTTTGGAACAAAATGGTCGGAAAAACAAGGTACAGTGGGATATCCATGCTCAACGGGGTCCCGACAAGTGGCGTCATTTGAAATGGGAAGTCCCTATTAAAGTGACGGGCTGGAAATTTATCCATTGTCAAGTTCCCTTCAACGGCCAAGAAGAAAGGTATTTGACGCTGCAGGGGGACAAGAAAATACATTTCACACCTGGATATTCCCTTTAAATTCTCAAGGACCAAATGTACGTTTTATCCCCTAAGCAACAGAATGTCATGAAGCAACTGAAGGAAGTTAAAGAAAAGGTACAAATGGAACGAGATAATTATTGGAAGACAATAGTGGCGGATTTCAAGTTGGAACGAGACGTATTTAAAAACGAATTGAAATCAAAAGAAAATGAGTGGAAAGCTGAAAGAGATGTTCTTAAATCTGAAAGAGATATCTTTAAAGCCGAAAGAGATTCCTTCAAAGCCGAAAGAAATGTATTAAAAACTGAAAGGGATACCTTCAATGCCGAAAGAGATGCTCTTAAATCTGAAAGAGATACCTTCAAAGCCGAAAGAAATGAGTTTAAAACTGAAAGGGATAATTTGTTGTTGGAAAATTGTGGACTGAAAATAATAGTTATTAATGTGACTCAAATGCTTTCAGATTCGTTGCAAAAATAAATGTACTGGAAAATTACATGTGTGGTATAGATTTATTAAAAAAAAAAATTTTTTTAATACATCTTTAAATGTCCCTTGCCTTTCAACTTTTTCCTGTGGATTTTAAATGCTGATTTTCATGTGATTAGAAATGTCTCGGTACCCTTGAATATTTACAATTTATTTTCTGGAGCTTTTAAATTTTGCCTTTCAAGTGAATAATTTCAGAAATTTCTCAGTACCGTGGAATAATCACCATTTTATCATTAGCCTATGGTAATGACTGCAATAAAAGTGTGCAAAACTGTAAACCCTTTTTTAGAGTGTACAGTCTCCTTTTTACAGTCCTTGCCGTTCAAGTGTGTTTCAAAACCCTCTCACCTGTTTTTACAGTCCTTGCCATTCAATGTGTCAAAACCCTCTCACCTGTTTTTACAGTCCTTGCCATTCAATATGTCAAAACCCTCTCACCTGTTTTTACAGTCTTTGCCGTTAAATATGTGTCTCTCTCCTAGTCTTTGTTGCCAAGTGTATCAAAACCGTACACCTTTTGGGCATCCTTTTTACAGTCTTTCTAGGTAACGTGCATCCTTTGCCTGAAACCCTACCCAAATTTCCGTTTTCTTTTCAATAGCGTGAAGCTCCTCCCGTGGGTCGTCCATGGTTGACGAGGCCCTCGGGTTGCTGAATCATTCACCCTTCTCTTTACGCTCGTTTCATTTAAATCCCTCCTTTTAGTTGCTTCCCCAAAGGAGTTTGTACATCCATCTGCCAGTGGGACGTTTGATCCCATGAGATTTTTCATTGCATGCTTCCATTTGCGTAGCCTCTCCATGTACCATTAGCGCATGTCGCTCATTGTGGAAATGGCACAATGTAGGACCCGGTATTGTGGAAACGGCACAATGCTGCGGTGGGCCCCAGAATTGGGGAAATGGTACAATGCTGCGGTGGGCCCCGGTATTGGGGAAATGGTACAATGCTGCGGTACTTCCAAGGCCCCGGTGTTATTACCACTATACCATTAACCTATGGCAATAACTGTAAATAAAGTTCCACCTCTTGTTTTACAGTACTTACCATAGGTTGCATACAGTCGGTCAAAAAAATAGTTGAGCACCGTGACCCTTTCAAAAAATGATTGGAAATGGAAAACGACCTTTATTGAAATGAAAATGACCATTGTTGAAACCCTCTCACTTGAAATTTATCATGAAAACCCCCCATCTCATTTTAAAATTATCATGAAAACCATCACATTTTAAATTTATCATGAAAACCATCTCATTTTAAATTTATCATGAAAACCATTTCACTTGAAATTAATCATGAAAACTGTCTCATTTGAAACGAAAATCATCTCATTTGAAAGCATCGCATTTGAAACCATCTCATTTGAAATCATCTCATTTGAATCGAAAACCATCTCATTTAAAATCATCTCATTTGAATCGAACACCATCTCATTTAAAACCATCTCATTTGAATCGAAAACCATCTCATGTGAATTGAAAATCATCTCATTTGAATCGAAATCCATCTCATGTGAATTGAAACCCTCTCATTTGAATCGATCTCAACACCGTATTTTGGTTCCCACCTTTTCGTTTCAAATGACTCTTTTTACATGACTCTTGTCCCTTTTCCCCCTACTTTTTATCCAACACTTGCCTTTAAGATTTTAATCCAAAAGGAACGTTCAAAGGGCTCTTTTGTATTACTCTTGTCTACTTTTTAATCAAAAAGTTGTGTTTATGTCTCGATACATGTTTGAAGCAAAGTTCTACTGAAAACGTTCAAACGGCTCTTTTTGTATGAATCGTGTCCATTTTTCACCTCATTTTTATCAAAACGTTGTGTTTAGTGTCTCGATCCATGTTTGAAGCAAAGTATGCAGGAGAACGATCATGTATGAGCAGTATAAAATTTTTCAGATTTCTCCCAAAAATATTTTATGACGGGGCGAGAGAAAATTTTTCATTCCATCCCAGAGAGACAATTTAGACAGGGGTCATCCACAAATGAAATTTAGACAGGGGTCCAATGAAATGGAGGCATCGTGAAGGCGTCCAATGAAATGGATGCATCTTGGTGAGAAAACATGCCAATTCAACGAGACAAACCCTCCAATTTCGGTGAGAAAACAGAGGATATGCCCACTCTACGAGACAAGCCCTCTCATCTGGGTGTGATAAGAAGACGACACAATAGGTAAGTTTAATCTATATTATTCCAATCTTGGGGTGTATTTAATACTCTAATGATGTCATGTGAAACGATTCCTATTGACTGATGCATGTCGTAATAAAAGATACCATCCAACGTTGGCATATTGTGTGTCTTGAAAAAAGGGGAACAGAATCGACTGGTGTGTCGATTTGATTCCCCTTTTTTCGGTAAAATTTTTTTTTGACTCACTCTACTAGATGAGCCGTCTGTCTTTTGTAATCAGCCTGCAGCTTGTTAAAATGCTGCAGGTATCGTGCAAATCGATACGATTTCACCATGGTGCACTCGGAAATGTTAAAGTCCTCGTGTACCTCATCGTGCAGGTGGTCAGGCAGACTGCGGTCATTTAAATCCCGGAAATGGAGCAATATTTCCAGGTTGATCGTAAAAAGTCCCAGCTTTTCAAACATTTTCCGCTGGTCCGAGCACTTGACGACGATGAGGCCTCTGTTTCCTTGGGCCAGGTGACAAAACTTGCCCCTGACGCAGAAATCCAGGTATTCGAGAGGTACAGATCCAGGCAGGTGGCTCTTTAAGCTGAGCCGTTCGTTAATGTACCTGTTGGCCCTGCTGTCTTTGGCAGTCGTGAGGAGGTTGGAATGATCCACCGTGATGTGCAAATTACTTTTGGATCTGTGCCATCCTCCGGAATGCTGGCAATGGACAGTTCGATCGGAACAGGTTGACCACCATGGTGAAACACGTTGGCATGAGCAAAAAACGTTAGAGGAGACATGTTGCTGAGTGAGAATGTCTCTGGTGGATGAGCGCTCGCCTTTTATACTCTGCTGGGGTCACGTGAATCGATTCCTATTGGCTGATGCTTTTCCAACTTTGAATCACCAGACATTGATTGCATCCAACAGCACGATTCAGCACCAAGGTTCCACCATAAAGATGAATTTAATCTTGCTGCATCCAACAGCACGTTTCAGCGCCAAGGTTCCACCATACAGATGAATTTACTCTTGCTGCATCAAACAGCACAAGTTTTTAAAATGTGCATTTCAATCTTGGTACATTATTTGACCCAAAAAAAGGGGGACCGAATAGACTGTTGTGTCGATTCGATCCCCCTTTTACCGGGCCAATGTCCATTTACTGTGTCAATACCGACACTTTGTAGCTCTATTCAGCATGCAGCTTATTAAACTGCTGCAGGTATTTGGCAAATTGGTACGATTTTAGCATGGTGCAGTACGAAATGTCCTCTTCCTCGTGCACACCCTCATGCACGGGGTCGGGAAAGGTTCCATCGCAAATGTCTTTGAATTTCGGCAGGTTCTCCAGGGCCATGGCATACAGTCCGAGCTCTTGAAAATTTTTTTGTTGTTCTAATCCTTTGACCACCATCAGGCCCATGTTGCCTCGGGCCAGCTGACTAAACTTACCCCTCTCGCAAAAGGGTAGGTATTCCACGGGCACACTCTTGCGTAACGGGTGGTATACCAGACGAAGACGGGCATTCTCTTGGCAGTTGGATCGAACATCTTTGGACTTGGATGGTTGCCCGGCATGATTCACAGTGATGCACATTACCTCGGGATCACTGCCATCCCTGGGAATCGTGGCAATGGACAATTCGATGGGCACTGGCTTGCCCTCGTGATGAAACACGTTGGCATGCGCAAAATAGGCGGGTTGACTCAACACAGACATGTTGCTTCAAACAGCAGAATGATTCAAGTGGTGAGTGGCTCGCTTTATATATGGTCGAGGAGCGTGACGTCAGAGGGCATCCCATGAGCCAAAGCCTTTTCATGCGAGCGCTGCACGTGTTGTTCCAAAGCCCGCTTCCAAGGTTGGAGACCCACCATGCGCCAAGGAACAGGATCGTCTCGATGCATTTCCCAATTGTCCAACAACGTCAACCATTTCACGTACACGTCTGCGACTCGAGGGCAGTCTGTCAAATCCAAACTATACGCATCCGTAGTTTGAGGTTGATACGCCTCCCAAACTCGGTGAGAATGAGGACGACCCACTTGAAAGAATCTCTACTCGACCCCTTTGTCCCAGGTCAGATCCAAATGACTCGTAAACACAATGACCATTTTTCCAAACGACCGAGGAATGTGCACCCCAAAATTGGGTTCAAAAAGGATGGTATAAGGATAGTCTGGCTCGTAATACGTGACTCGATCCGGCCACCGACCCAGATTTCCAAATACGATAGTGGTGCGCTGTCGATACTGGTCCAACAAGTGTTGTACCGAAACCATTTTTTACATGCTCTTGTCTCCAAGCTTGGTATTTTTTGGACAAAAAAAGGAGACTGTTTTCTGGTAAAAATTAAATTTATTTACAAATTAATATTTACAATATTTACAAAAAATAATATTTACAATATTTACAAGATAATATTTACATGCAAGGCAAACAATTGCGAATAGACAGATTCAACGGTTCAATCACTTTAAACCCAACAGTCTTTTTCAGTTTTTTTTCAAACGGGGCATGGTCAAGTCCATGGGGGCTTCTTGTTGTTCTATGGCCAACCCTGCTTCAAAATGGTCCAAGAACGAGATGATATCGTTACTCTCGTCAAACAGGGAAGGCACCGTTTCCAGCACCTGAGGTTCTTGGGTATGCGCCGAGGGAATCCCTTCTTGCAAATAGTCTCCAAATACGGACGACATGATTTGATCTATGGAAGAGTCTTCCGTAAGGGTCGGCTCCAAAGTCTCGACCACAGGTGGATCTGGTAAAAGGATCTGAGGTGTTGTCTGCTTAGATGGTGGATCTGGTAAAAGGATCTGAGGGGTTGTCTCGACAACAGGTGGATCTGGTAAAAGGATCTGAGGTGTTGTCTGCTCAGGTGGATCTTGTAGAAGAATCTGAGATGTTGTCAGCTCAGGTGGTTGAGATGTTGTCAGCTCAGGTGGCTCTGGAATACTCACAGGTTGAGGGGTGGACAAGGCAGTGGAAGGTTTGATAATCATCACAGGAGGCACAGAAGGTCTGATGATGGGTGTGATAATCACTCTTTTCTTTTTGGATAAAGGCCCTAGCTGTTGCTCAAAAGGTCTTTTGTTTGTCTCGGCCGGTACATGAGCCGGGGTCGGAAGTGGTAGCTTGTAGGCCTTTTGATCAAAGCGTTTCCTTTGTCTAAAATACCCCAGATTAAATCCATTCTCCATGAGCTGGGGGAGAATCATTTCGGGGATAATGTCCAAACCAAACATCGTCTTTTGCACCGTGAACAAGATGTAACGGGTTCCAGCCGGGATCGGGTACGCCGTGTGGGGTTCCAACACCATTCGATGATAGAGCATCTGGTCAAACGGTTCAAAGCTCCTCCGAAACAAATTGGGATTGGCTCGAAACCTGAGACTGAACGATGGAAATTCATAAATCAGCAAGGGCACGTGGGTCGTTTGAATCAGGTGAATCTCGCCCGACTTTACCGTTCGAAAGCCAAACGTAAAGTCTTTTTTCACAAAAAACATGTTGTTGTAAATGTACACCATCCTCTTGTCGGTATTTTTCAGGAGTCGATCGGGATTTCTCAACAGTCCTTTGGAGAATTTCTCCCACAAGACATCGTCGAGCCTGAATTCGTTCACGTGCTTGGCCTCCAGGATGGCGCGCTTGAAATTATCCAACAGCGTCTTTTTTTGGTACCAATTGTCTTTGCAAAACAAGACAAACACTCGTTTCGTGTTGGGTTCCTGATAAATGATGCAAGCCCGGACGTGTCCCTGCCGAGCGGCATATTCCAAGGCGTCGGGTTTCTCGGGCAGCGTCAAGGGCATCCCGGTCGTGGAAATGTGCTCGGGAAAGGCATCAGTTTGGTCCATTCTGCTCGACTAACGTGAAGTGTCGACTGATACGAAGCGTCGAGACGAGTCTTCTTTTATACGTTCAAACAGGATGTGGGCAGAGCCATGAGTAGCCAATCACGAGTGAAAAATGGGATTGATGGGTTGATGCAAAATGGAACACATGCCTTGCACGGCAATCCAACGATGACAGGTGGTCTGATTACAAAACGGACATTGCCCCAGCTCGTGTGCATTGGAATTTAACAACATCACAGAGGTTTGCTTGAAGGGGCTCGAGGAGCTCCAACTGGCTTGAATGTCCTTAAAGGTTTGTTTGGAATGTTGGTCGGTGAAAGAAATGATACCGACATTAAGATAGTGTAAAAATTTAAACAGTTCGTGGGGACATTGCCGATCCATGGCATACGAGACGACTCTGTTGGTCAGCGTGAAACCACTGTTTCTAATACACAACACGGCCAAACCTTGGCTGTGGAAAAAAACTTGGGCATTTTCCTGGGAAGTGGGCATCAATTGCTGTGCATAAGGGGGTCTTTGAAACACTCTGGGTTTGAAATGATGCCTTTGATACGGGGGCCTGAAATTGGGTCTCTTGTACAACCTGGGATCTCGTGGCCTTGTTTCCTCGTGCCATCCTTTCTCATTCCTTCGTTCTTCATTCTCCTCATTCCTTCGTTCCTTGGATTGCAGAGAACGATGAACGACGGAATGAACCTTCTTGACATGGGTCTTTTTGGTAGGTGGATCAAGTGATTTAGAAACCACGAGCGATTTAGAAACAATGGGTGGATCCACGGGTTCTTTCAAAGGTGACTCGGGAACCTTAGATTGTTCCATGGGATCCTTCAAAGATGACTCGGAAACGGTAGATTGCTCCATGGGGGGTAACGAATCATAAATGACATCTTCAGATGCTTCATGGGATGGAGAAGATATATATATTTACTTGTATAAGGATAGTTTCAACTGTCCATTTACTTTTTCATTTGAAATATTTTCACACACAAAAGACACTACACACACAAAATGTTTAGTCTCTTTATTTACATTTCTTATTTCCATGTTTCAACCATTCTATGCGGTTGAATGTCGAGCAGGATGGATTGAACCAACCTCCGATTACCGTCTGAGGTGTCATTCCAAAATTTTACCCCATTTCATGTCACAAAATGGACGGTTTCAACCTCGGCCACCTACATATTATTTTGAAATGGGCACAAGTGTTGCTTGCAATAGTTTCCAACGTTGGCATAAAGAGGAATCCAAAAAAATGGGAGAACGACTACTGGTCCCGAGCTATGCTCCTTTCCAGTAATCATTTTTCCATTTTTCTGGGGCTCAATGCAGTGTCTAAGATGCCCTTAGAGGGTGGGGTGTTCTGCAGAGGGGGCACGTGTTGCTCACATCCAAGTGTCGGAGGAGGCAACGCAAGTGAAATGCATGGCCGCATTGCGTCTTTTCCGGCCAGTGCATCGTGCTGAGGCAAATCGAACACGAGTCTGGCACTTGGAAGACGCAATCGGGCCATTTCTGCCCAAAACACCCGTCCAACACTGCTTGCGCCAATCGAGTCCAGGTGGTCAAGTTTTGAGCACCATAGCGTCTCCAAGCCTTGTACACCAAAAAATACCGTTTGGGGATGGCATACTGAGTCCATAGGGCTTGGAGAAAGGCGCCTTTCCCTTTGGCAGCCTCTTGTTCCATAAATTCACTGTCCAGGTCAGCAGGTTCGAAATAGGAAAAACTTTCAAACCAAGGCACGTCATGGGGGTCGTGGTAAGGTAGGATTTCCATCATCAAATCGATAATGTTGACGGCATAGACAGTTTCCAGTTCAATCACCTCGGTAGGCTTTAAACGAATTAAAACACCCCGAAAGTTCATCATGAAGGTGATGTAATCCCCAAGGTCTGCCTCTTGTGTGTGTGTGTGTGTTACATGGCAAGATGCAGGGTGAAGGCTAATTCGTGTTCCATGTCTCTGAGTAAAATGAAGCGACTGGCTTCTGAACCCTGCTTTTATAGTGGACAGAAGGAGAAAGTCTACTGATAAGAGAGAAGGAAATGGGTGATAAGGGCTTTCGAGTAAAAAAATAAAAGAGACAGGGTTGAACCATCCATCATTTATTGATACCATTTACATTGGTGGGTTGAATAATGAATCCATTGTTGCCCAATTGCACGAGAGGATGATGTCTAGGCACCCACAAAATAATGTTGTTTGAAACCTCCGAGGGTTCCTGTTTGAGTCTTTTAGGCGCCAAGGGTGGTTCCATGCGTCTCTTTCCAAGATCGAGGCGTTGGACGTGGAAGGTGGGAGAAAGGGTCTGGGTACCCTTGTCACAACCAGGGATCAGGGGTGGAATCACCTCGACATTATCCATGGGTGGTTTTTCAGGTTCGGCAGGTATTTCAGGTTCAACAGGTGGAATAGGTATTCTTTCAGGTTCAACAGGTGGAGTAGGTATTCTTTCAAGTCTTTGAGCAGGTTCGGCAGGTCTCTGAAGTTCGGAAGGTGGAATAGGTATTCTTTCAGGTTCAACAGGTGGATTAGGCATTCTTTCAGGTTCAACAGGTCTCTCAGGTAGAGTAGGCATTCTTTCAGGTCTTTGAGCAGGTAGAGCAAGTCTCTGAGCCTTCAAGAAGGCTTCATAAACCATCTGTAAGGAGGGTTTGGATCCATTTCGCATCCGACGCATGTCTTGCACCTTTTGGATAAAGGTTTGGACCCACAGTCTCACCAAAATGGAATTGGGGACGGGAGAGACTTGGACATGCAAGACGGGAGAGGTTTTGAAACTCTCCACAAACAGGTTGCTAGGGTTCTCCACCAGAGCAGAACCCGCATTGAGACTGATGTCAAAGCTCGTGGTCAACGACGACAGTTCGGCATTCAAAATGTTAAAGACGACATCGGGAGTCACCAATTTTGACTTTTGCGTCATGATGGGATACGGTTTGTGGGCCGGCAACACATCTTTGCCTTGAATGACCAGGTTGTCGAATCGTTTGGCAAATTCGTATACTTTGGAACGACCGCGTAGGGCTCCAAAATCCACCAGTCGAAAGTAGAGCTTGCCATCCTTTCCAACCATAGCAGCCAATGGATAGTGTTGATGAGGCAGGAGAAGTTTGAACCACATGATGACTCTTATAAAACACTGCGAGTGAATGAATCGCAACGGAAGGCTGTCAAACATTTATACTCTCTTTCTAAAATTTTTTTTTTATTTTTACATGGTTAATTATTTTACAGCTGGCCAAGCATTTCCATGCTTCACCTTACATTCCTTGAAGAATTTCCCTGGTGTTGGGAAAACCACTTTTGACAGAATTGTACATTGTCTGCCAACTTACGCTATTTTCGTCCGTCATCAGCATGGCCAGGGGTAAATATTCTTTTCCATTTTTTAAAATTTCCTCCAATTTGGCTTCGGTGGGTTCGCCGTGCAACATTCGTTCTTGAAACACTATCGATTCAAACAAAACGTGGATGGCACAATCATGGGGGACTCTTCTCTTCGACCACACACCAAGCAATCCGATTGACAAGAGCACGGATCCGAAACGACGGGCATGGCGGCACGATCAATGGTCAAAAGGGACGATACAATGTTCAAATGGCACACATGCAAGAGGAAATTTCAAAAGGCAGATTTCAAAGGCAGCCGAGATGAAATGATTATTGCAGAAAAGTGTTAAGCGTATAAAGTGTTAAGTAAAAAAAAATCTTTTTTTTTTTGTAATGCTTATAAGGAACTACTTTGCAACTCTAAACTATTTTTATAGTTTACTTGCAACTTCATTTGCTGATTTGAAAGCATTCATAATTATGACTTCTTCCATGAAAACTTTAATCACTGAATTGGAAGAAAATATTGTCCCAGGTATGCTCCAAGAAACTGTCTTCAATTTGTCGTATCGTAGGCGAAGATTGGAACGTTTAGCCGGTATATTGAAATTTCAAGAACTCTCGAAACTGTATCCCGTTCCGGTCAAGGTGGTAAAAAATGAAAATGGATTTCACATTACGGACTGCGTCTGGAGTACGGAAAACTTCACTGAAGGACCAGACACTTGTGAATGTTATTTATTTAAAGAACCCGAAAAGTATTTTATTGTGAAACAATTTGATCACGTCGTTCTACGGGATGGATCAATACATCACAAGGATTGTTTGAGAAAAGCCAATTGTCAATGCGGGAAAATGACATCTCTCTTTTAATAATCATTTCATCTCGCATGTGTGCCTTTTGAAATTTCCTCTTGCATGTGTGCCATTTGAACATTGTATCGTCCCTTTTGACCATTGATCGTGCCGCCATGCCCGTCGTTTCGGATCCGTGCTCTTGTCAATCGGATTGCTTGGTGTGTGGTCGGGGAGAAGAGCCCCCCATGATTGTGCCATCCACGTTTTGTTGGAATCGATGGTGTTTCAAGAACGAATGTTGCACGGCGAACCCAACGAAGCCAAATTGGAGGAAATTTTAAAAAATGGAAAAGAATATTTACCCCTGGCCATACTGATGACGGACGAAAATAGCGTACGTTGGCAGACAATATACAATTATGTCAAAAGTGGTTTTCCTCAACACCAGGGAAATTCTTCAAGAAATGTAAGGTGAAGCATGGACATGCTTGGCCAGCTGTAAAATGTTTAACCATGTAAGAAAAAAAATTTTTTTAGAAAGAGAGTATAAATGTTTGACAGCCTTCCGTTGCGATTCATTCACTCGCAGTGTTTTATAAGAGTCATCATGTGGTTCAAACTTCTCCTGCCTCATCAACACTATCCATTGGCTGCTATGGTTGGAAAGGATGGCAAGCTCTACTTTCGACTGGTGGATGTTGGAGCCCTACGCGGTCGTTCCAAAGTATACGAATTTGCCAAACGATTCGACAACCTGGTCATTCAAGGCAAAGATGTGTTGCCGGCCCACAAACCGTATCCCATCATGACGCAAAAGTCAAAATTGGTGACTCCCGATGTCGTCTTTAACATTTTGAATGCCGAACTGTCGTCGTTGGCCACGAGTTTTGCCATCAGTCTCAATGCGGGTTCTGCTCTGGTGGAGAACCCTAGCAACCTGTTTGTGGAGAGTTTCAAAACCTCTCCCGTCTTGCATGTCCAAGACTCTCCCGTCCCCAATTCCATCTTGGTGAGACTGTGGGTCCAAACCTTTATCCAAAAGGTGCAAGACATGCGTCGGATGCGAAATGGATCCAAACCCTCCATACAGATGGTTTATGAGGCCTTCTTGAAGGCTCAGAGACTTGCTCTACCTGCTCAAAGACCTGAAAGAATGCCTACTCTACCTGAGAGACCTGTTGAACCTGAAAGAATGCCTAATTCACCTGAGAGACCTGCAGAACTTGATAAAATACCTACTCCCTCTGCTCAAAGACCTGAAAGAATACCTACTCCATCTGAGAGGCCTGCCGAACCAGAGAGACCTGCCGAACCTGAGAGACCACCGTTGGAGATGGTGGATTCCTCTGTTTTCATGGATAATGTCGAGGTGACTCCACCCCTGATCCCTCGTTGTGACAAGGGTACCCAGACCCTTTCTCCCATCTTCCACGTCCAACGCCTCGATCTTGGAAAGAGACGCATGGAACCACCCTTGGCGCCTAAAAGAGTCAAACAGGAACCCTCGGAGGGTTCAAACAACATTATTTTGTGGGTGCCTAGACATCATCCTCTCGTGCAATTGGGCAACAATGGATTCATTATTCAACCCACCAATGTAAATGGTATCAATAAATGATGGATGGTTCAACCCTGTCTCTTTTATTTTTTTACTCGAAAGCCCTTATCACCCATTTCCTTCTCTCTTATCAGTAGACTTTCTCCTTCTGTCCACTATAAAAGCAGGGTTCAGAAGCCAGTCGCTTCATTTTACTCAGAGACATGGAACACGAATTAGCCTTCACCCTGCATCTTGCCATGTAACACACACACACACACAAGAGGCAGACCTTGGGGATTACATCACCTTCATGATGAACTTTCGGGGTGTTTTAATTCGTTTAAAGCCTACCGAGGTGATTGAACTGGAAACTGTCTATGCCGTCAACATTATCGATTTGATGATGGAAATCCTACCTTACCACGACCCCCATGACGTGCCTTGGTTTGAAAGTTTTTCCTATTTCGAACCTGCTGACCTGGACAGTGAATTTATGGAACAAGAGGCTGCCAAAGGGAAAGGCGCCTTTCTCCAAGCCCTATGGACTCAGTATGCTATCCCCAAACTGTATTTTTTGGTGTACAAGGCTTGGAGACGCTATGGTGCTGAAAACTTGACCACCTGGATTCGATTGACGCAAGAAGTGTTGGACGGGTGTTTTGGGCAGAAATGGCCCGATTGCGTCTTCCAAGTGCCAGACTCGTGTTCGATTTGCCTCAGCACGATGCACTGGCCGGAAAAGACGCAATGCGGTCATGCAATTCACTTGCGTTGCCTCCTCCGACACTTGGATGTGAGCAACACGTGCCCCCTCTGCAGAACACCCGACCCTCTAAGGGCATCTTAGACACTGCATTGAGCCCCAGAAAAATGGGAGAATGATTACTGGAAAGGAGCATAGCTCGAGACCAGTAGTCGTTCCCCTATGTTTTTGGGCTCTTCATTATGCCAACGTTGGAAACTATTGCAAGCAACACTTGTGCCCATTTCAAATTAATACGTAGGTGGCCGAGGTTGAAACGGTCCATTTTGTGACATGAAATGGGGTAAAAGTTTGGAATGACACCTCAGACGGTAATCGGAGGTTGGTTCAATCCATCCTGCTCGACATTCAACCGCATAGAGTGGTTGAAACATGGAAATAAGAAAAGGGGGAAATGGAGAAATAAAAAATGTAAATAAAGAGACTAAACATTTTGTGTGTGTAGTGTCTTTTGTGTGTGAAAATATTTCAAATGAAAAAAGAAATGGACAGTTAAACTGTCCTCTACAAGTAATATATATATATATATATATATATATATATATATATATATATATATATATATATATATATATATATATATATATATATATTATATATATATATTATATATATATATTATATATATATATATATATATATATATATTATATATATATTATATATATTAAAAAAAATTTTTATAGTAGAGTTTAAAAGATCTGGCTCATCTCATGATACTCATTCCTGCAAAAATGAATTCGCCAGACTATGAAGATTTTATTGACATGTTTAGTGTGCCAACACCAGTTTCACCTTTGCCACCGACTCCAGTAGCTTCTCCATCCCATGAAGCCTCTGAAGATGTAATTTATGATTCGTTACCCCCCCATGGAGCAATCTACCGTTTCCGAGACACCTTTGAAGGATCCCATGGAACCATCTCAAGTTCCCGAGTCACCTTTGAAAGAACCCGTGGATCCACAAATTGTTTCTAAATCACTTGATCCACCTACCAAAAAGACCCATGCCAAAAAGGTTCATTCCGTCATTAATCGTTCTTAGCGATCCAAGGAACGAAGGAATGAGGAGAATGAAGAACGAAGGATTGAGAAAAGATGGCACGAGGAAACAAGGCCACGAGATCCCAGGTTGTACAAGAGACCCAATTTCAGGCCCCCGTATCAAAGGCATCATTTCAAACCCAGAGTGTTTCAAAGACCCCCTTATGCACAGCAATTAATGCCCACTTCCCAGGAAAATGCCCAAGTCTTTTTCCACTGCCAAGGTTTGGCCGTGTTGTGTATTAGAAACAGTGGTTTCACGCTGAACAACGGAGTCGTCTCGTATGCCATGGATCGGCAATGTCCGCACGAACTGTTTAAATTTTTACACTATCTCAATGTCGGTACCATTTCTGCCACCGACCAACATTCCAAACAAACCTTTAAGGACATTCAAGCCAGTTGGAGCTCCTCAAGCCCCTTCAAGCGAACCCCTGTGATGTTGTTAAATTCCAATGGACGCGAGCTGGGGCAATGTCCGTTTTGTAATCAAACCACCTGTCATCGTTGGATTGCCGTGCCAGGCATGTGTGCCATTTTGCATCAACCCATTAATCCCATTTTTCACTCGTGATTGGCTACTCATGGCTCTGACCACATCCTGTTTGAACGTATAAAAGAAGACTCGTCTCGACGCTTCGTATCAGTCGACGCTTCACGTTAGTCGAGCCGGATGGACCAAATTGATGCCTTTCCCATGCACATTTCCACGACCGTGATGCCCGTGACGCTGCCCGAGAAACCCGACGCCTTGGAATATGCCGCTCGGCAGGGACACATCCGGGCTTGCATCATTTATCAGGAACCCAACACGAAACGAGTGTTTGTCTTGTTTTGCATAGACAATTGGTACCAAAAAAGACGCTGTTGGATAATTTCAAGCGCGCCATCCTGGAGGCCAAGCACGTGAACGAATTCAGGCCCGACGATGTCTTGTGGGCGAAAATTTCCAAAGGAGTGTTGAGAAATCCCGATCGACTCCTGAAAAATACCGACAAGAGGATGGTGTACATTTACAACAACATGTTTTTTGTGAAAAAAGACTTTACGTTTGGCTTTCGAACGGTAAAGTCGGGCGAGATTCACCTGATTCAAACGACCCACGTGCCCATGCTGATTTATGAATTTCCATCGTCCAGTCTCAGGTGTCGAGCCAATCCCAATTTGTTTCGGAGGAGCTTTGAACCGTTTCACCAGATGCTCTATCATCGAATGGTGTTGGAACCCCACACGGCGTACCCAAGATTGGAATAATATAGATTAAACTTACCTATTGTCGTCTTCTTATCACACCCAGATGAGAGGGCTTGTCTCGTAGAGTGGGCATATCCTCTGTTTTCTCACCGAAATTGGAGGGTTTGTCTCGTTGAATTGGCATGTTTTCTCACCAAGATGCATCCATTTCATTGGACGTCTTTACGATGCCTCCATTTCATTGGACCCCTGTCTAAATTTCATTTGTGGATGACCCCTGTCTAAATTGTCTCTCTGGGATGGAATGAAAAATTTTCTCTCGCCCCGTCATAAAATATTTTTGGGGGAAATCTGAAAAATTTTATACTGCTCATACATGATCGTTCTCTTGCATACTTTGCTTCAAACATGAATCGAGACACTAAACACAACGTTTTGATAAAAATGAGGTGAAAAATGGACACGATTCATACAAAAAGAGCCGTTTGAACGTTTTCAGTAGAACTTTGCTTCAAACATGTATCGAGACATAAACACAACTTTTTGATTAAAAAGTAGACAAGAGTAATACAAAAGAGCCCTTTGAACGTTCCTTTTGGATTAAAATCTTAAAGGCAAGTGTTGGATAAAAAGTAGGGGGAAAAGGGACAAGAGTCATGTAAAAAGAGTCATTTGAAACGAAAAGGTGGGAACCAAAATACGGTGTTAAGATCGATTCAAATGAGAGGGTTTCAATTCACATGAGATGGTTTTCGATTCAAATGAGATGATTTTCAATTCACATGAGATGGTTTTCGATTCAAATGAGATGGTTTTAAACGAGATGGTGTTCGATTCAAATGAGATGATTTTAAATGAGATGGTTTTCGATTCAAATGAGATGATTTCAAATGAGATGGTTTCAAATGCGATGCTTTCAAATGAGATGATTTTCGTTTCAAATGAGACAGTTTTCATGATTAATTTCAAGTGAAATGGCTTTCATGATAAATTTCAAATGAGATGGTTTTCATGATAATTTTAAAATGAGATGGGGGTTTTCATGATAAATTTCAAGTGAGAGGGTTTCAACAATGGTCATTTTCATTTCAATAAAGGTCGTTTTCCATTTCCAATCATTTTTTGAAAGGGTCACGGTGCTCAACTATTTTTTCGACCGACTGTACGAGCATATCCAATTCCCTTTCGAAAGATTTATTTTGATTAGCAATTGCCACTTTAACACACCCGTTTACAACCATAGAGGCATCATTTAAACACGAGATTAATGTATTTATTCTTTCGGTCTTAAGTCGTAATTTATTCGCGCACTCTCATTCGAAATTAGACATGTTTCACTTCCCGAGTCTAACAAGGCCCTAAATGTCTGCCATTCTGAATATTTATCTTTCACTATAGAATTAAAGCAGTACTCAAAAGGCATTTGTTTTTAAAACATGCGGTTGCCACGATCTGTGTTTTGTCTACTTTCGGAACGAAAGATTCAGCATTTACACTCAAGGCGAATTGTGGCTATCCTGGTTAACCTCGGTCATCGTCTCCAGGGGGAAGAAAGAATTCCCTTTCATTTCTCTGGGGTAATGTAATAATTTATTATGCGGCTTAGAGCAGAAACAATTTTTTGATCGGCATCTTCTAACGCTGCATTGAGGTGAAAAACATTTAAAACAAAGTCTATTATTTTTAACAAATTCTACTCTTTCGTTTACAGAAAACATTTTAAATTGTGGACAAAATTGTAAAGCATGAACATTATTTTTACACAATACACATTTATCATTTTTTAACTCGGAAAAAAATACATTCGATGCATCTCGCGGTATTTTAGCATTAAATTTGTTTTGTTTATTATAACTGAAACGCTTGGCATTTTCACAAAAGGGCTTAAAAAATATCTCATTCTTAATTTTTCCTTTCGATGACAAATAGATATCGCACTCACGCCCTAACTCTTGTGGTTTAAAATATTTCTCTCCCTGTTTTATACTCATGTAAGACATTAATTCTTTGTCGAGTGTGTGTTCATTATTTTATCCGATACAATTAACTCACACAATGATTTAAAATGATTCACACTGCGCAGCTGACAATAATACTCAAATGTCGCGCATAATCGTGTTGGAAATTGTACATAACTCTCTGAACTTATTTTTTGCGCTTTCTGAAATCTATAATAGCATTCTTGCGGTGTGGGAGAAAATTCTTTTAATACTACATCTTTTTAAGCTTACTATAATTATTTAATTCTTCTTCAGAAACATGAACTAGTAAATTATTAACTCTTTCACCTAGAATATTTAAAAGAATTTCGCCTTTAAGTTGTTCGGGAACCTCTTTTATTTTGAATGCTTTTTCAAGCGACTGGAAAAATAAATTATAAAACTCCACTCTTGAAGGTACGGGTATTGTTAAAGTTTTCACGGACTTTGACAAAGTCTCAACATTAATATTGGCGGCAGTTTCAAAAACACTCGGATTTTGAATATCGGAATTTTGAGGTAAATTCTTCTGGATATTTGCAAGCTCTAATTGTTTTTGCAATTCCGCTAATTTAATTCGTTCAAATTCTAATTTAGTTTCACTATCCAATCTCTTATTTTTAATTTTCGCCAAAGCATAGTCGATTGCAGATTGAACTAACTCTTTATCATTTTTGTAAACGTCACTATTTACAATTAAGTTTTTTAAGTCAGCGATTTTTGCTCCTTCTGGTACAGTTAAATTTAACTCTTCCGCAACGATTTTTAACTCGTCTTTCTTTAATTTATTTAAAGACATATTTATGAATTAAGGACACTAATAGAAGGATCAATTAATTGCACCTACCTCCTCAGATCGCTGTTTCACGCCGCTCGCTAAAGTTTCGGTTTCGCAATCGGTCTCTATTCACACTTTGGACATCACTTATTTTTTTTTCTTTTTCACTGTGAATTTTGATAATCCACGGTTTCACAAATACACATCTCCATTATATCGTTTACCTCCGGTGAGGCTGACCATGTTTTGACTCAACACAATAAACAACACTAGCAGTGGACTGTGATCTCTTTAATTTCTCTACTCCGTACACTACCTCTCGGAGTGATTGTTACACATACACTGACGTTTTATTTTACAAGCCGCTAGAGGGCGCTGTTCATTAACAGAACTAACACATATCTATCAAACAAAAAAAATTGAAATAAGTTCGCTAAGACGAATAAAAAAGATATTTCTACAAAAATAAAACTGGAGGTCAGTCCAATCCTTCCTCCAAAAATTAAAACTCCTGTCTAAATTCAATCTTTATTCTTAACCCTATGGGCAATGTTTATGATACCCAAGAAAATGTAAACGTACTTGTTCATTCACTCGTGGATATCCCAAAATATTAGCACGGATTAAAAAAAAGACTGTGCGCACCATTTCCGCGGTAATTCTATAAGACACAGCACACTCTTACAAAACTTTCTTTTTTCCCCTTTTTCATTCAACACTGCACCCCGTATGGTTTTGAATAGTTTATTTTACTGCAACTGCGTATGCGTTCTGAAACCGACTATATCTGTCAATCATTTCTTAAGCACACCCCGTTGCTATAGTAAAGAAGGTTTACCTTTTTACAAACATTATCGCTTTGACGTCATCCGAGTTGCAAACAACGTCATCTGTTGGATAAAGGTAGTTTTTGAAAACGCTCCTGAAGAACAACTGTCTTGCTCTTTTAGACTGAAAGCATTAAATAGTGGTACCCCTATCTATGATTCTTTTTACATTCTAAAATTCATCTTGTTTCAGAGCAGATCGGCTGAAATGCCTTCATTCGTTTTAGTAAGCAAAGCTATTCCTTAGCAAATTTTATTATATTTTTTTACATAGAAACTTCTTGTAATTATCAAAAAATAGCTGATTTAACTGTTATTTTTTAATATTCATACAAAGTTTCCTTTTTCTGTTCTTAAAAATCCATTTCATTATTATTGTTAGGATATCCAAGTTTTTAATACTTGCCGCGTTGCGTGGTTAGGCATTCTTCACTACAACACGGTTGAATTAAATAACAATAAACATTTATTAAATTTAAAGATTAAATGAGCAATTAAGAGGTAAACTTCTAAAAACTACAACACATGGTGAATCAGGCACGCTACAAGAATAACAAATCAATTCAGTTCAGTTTTGGAGTCGTTATGTTGAGCTGTAAGGTAGCTGCATACTCCCTTCCAGTGTCAACGATACCTAGTTGGAAGATGAACTTTGCGACCAGAACGTGTAGATGGCTGGGTAGGCGTTGAAGCTGTTGCATTAGGTTCCACAGTAGCAGGTAATTCATTCTTGGTTTGAGGTAGTTGCAAGTCCTCAGTGTTAAGAAAGAAGGCAGGTTTGCATCTATCAATAGATACAGATACCCGTTTACCATTGATGTCAAGGAAAAACTCTTTATCCTTCCTTTGTAAGACTTTGAAAGGGCCATCATAGGGTTGTTGAAGTGGACGACGTAACATGTCTCGGCGAAGAAAAACATGTGTTGCTTCCAACAGTCCTGGATGGATAAAAACTGGACGTTTGCTATGGTGTTTTGGTGGTTTAGGGTGAAGTGATTGCATGTGAGACTTAAGTTTCGAAACAAAATTCACAACATCATCGTCTGGCTTGGAAGAGTCAAACATCTCCCCTGGCAGTCGAATAGGGGTCCCAAAAACTAATTCAGCTGGGGTACACAGAATATCTTCTTTAAGAGAAGCTCGTAGACCTAGTAAGATGATAGGGAGTACTTCTGTCCAACGCTCAGTAGCATGGCATTTGATTGCACTTTTCAATGGGCGGTGCAATTCTTCGAACATTGAAATTAGCTTGAGGGTGGTATCCAGTTGTACGACACTTCTGAACACCAAGTAGTTTGCTAAGAGCTATGAAGAGCGAGGACTCAAACTGCCTGCCCCTGTCGGTTGTGAGAATTGCAGGAGTTCCAAAGCGAGACACTGAAGAGGAAAAGAAGGCCTCAGGCACAGTCTCAGCAGTTATGTCTTTGAGAGGTTGGGCCTCTGGCCATTTCGAAAAACGGTCAATCATTGTCAGACAATAGGTGTAGCCATTTGATGGAGGTAGAGGTCCAATGAGATCCAGATGAACATGATCAAAACGTTGGGAAGGTTCTTGAAATGATGAAAGAGGTGATCTAGTATGACGATGAATTTTGGATTTTTGGCAAGCTAGGCAGTGTCTTGCCCACTTAGCTACATCTGATGAGATTGATGGCCAAACAAAACGCTGCTTCATCAAATGCACTGATCGACGTATGCCAGGATGGGATAAATTATGCATAGCAGAGAAAACATCTTGGCGATGCTGTTTTGGGATGTAGGAGGGTCTGGCTGTGCCCGTTGATAGATCACACATAATTTCAGTAGACGAATTGGGAAAAGTTACCTTTTGAGTTCCAAGGAAGTTCCAGATGCTATTAGGTGTGAAGCTCCTGATCAGTCTGTTGTGTCTCAGCAATACAGTCATAGTCAATTTGACTTCGGAAGGTGATTGCAGAAACACGAGAGAGAACATCAGCAGCAATATTGTCAGATCCTGGAATGTGTACAATATTTGTGGTGAACTGAGAGATGAAATCCAGCTGACGGATCTGCCGTGGAGAACACTTGTCACTTTTTTGTCTAAAAGCATAAGTGAGGGGCTTGTGGTCAGTAAACACTGTGAAATCTCTAGCTTCCAGCATATACCGAAAGTGTCGGATAGCCGAGTAGATAGCAAGGAGTTCACGGTCGTAGGCACTATAAGACTTTTCAGATGAAGTAAGTTTTCTGGGAAAGAAAGCCAATGGCTGTAGCTCAGAGTCCACAACTTGGTGAAGTGCACCTCCTATGGCATAATCAGAGGCGTCCACATGAAGAGCAAGCGGGGCAGAAGGTGAAGGATGAGCAAGAAGTGCAGCATCAGCAAGAGCTTGTTTACACCTCTGAAATGCTGTAATTGCCTCAGAAGACCAGTTTAAAGGCTTTGAGTCCTTCTTACCTTTAGAACCTTTTAAAAATTCACTTAAAAGATACTGTTGTTCAGCTGCTTTGGGCAAGAAACGTCTATAAAAATTTAACAGTCCTAAAATTTTTCTCAGAGAGCCAACAGTCTCTGGTTGTTTATAATCAAGAACTGCTTGAACTTTGTCAGGCAATGGCTTAATGCCATCAGGAGTGATAAGGTGGCCAAGGAAAATGAGTTCAGTCACACCAAATACACATTTAGAGATATTTAGTTTTAAACCATATGAGCTCAGTCTTTGGAATATAGTTCTTAAGTGAGAACGATGCTCCTCAGCATTTTCTGAGTAACACAAAATATCATCCAAGTAGACAAAACAAAAAAGGAAGTCCTCTTAGTACTTCATGCATGAATCGCATAAAGGTTTGTGGTGCATTCACAAGGCCAAAACACAAATGGGTATATTCGTAAAGACCCCATGGAGTTGTTACAGCTGTCTTAGGAATATCACACTCAGCTATAGGGATTTGGTGGAATGCCTTAAAAATGTCTATTTTGGAAAATATCTTCTTGCCATGTAGTGCATGAGCAAAGTCATTCAAATAAGGCATGGGGTAGCTGTCGAACTCAGTAACAGAATTCAGCTGCCTGTAATCCCCAACAGGTCTAACTGTAGAGTCAGATTTGGGCACAACATGAAGAGGAGAACTCCAGGGACTTTTTGGAAGGTCTAATAATGCCTTGAGCAAGAAGAAATTCAAATTCTACCTTCACTGCATCATACAGTTTAGGTGTAGCCTTCTAGGCCTGGCAGTGACTGGTGGGCCAGTAGTAATAATATGGTGGACTGTGCCATGTGATGCTGATTTGGAAATTAAAGAAGGGTTGCTGAGGTCTGGATATTCCGATAAGATGTTTTTAAAACTAATGTTTGCATCTACAGTGAGGATTGAGGGCTGTACAATATTTGAAAAAACACAAGAAGTGAAAAGAGAAGTTTCACATCCACCAACCTTTTTTTTCTTAAGGTCGATTAAAAGGTTGAAGTGCTTTAGAAAATCAGCACCAGTTATAGGAGATGATACATCAGCAATTATGAAAGTCCAGATAAAAGGTCGCCTCAGACCCAGGTTCAGTTCTTTACGGACCATACCATAGGCTGGAATTTTGGTATTATTAGCAGCAAATAAGGAGAAGTTAGACTGAGGTGATTTATTCATAGTTGGAGAAGGTGGGATGACACAGATTTCACTTCCAGAGTCTATGAGAAATTTCTGGCCAGACTTGCGGTCTAATAAAAATAACCGGCTGGTATGTTTCGAGGGCTCTGCCATTCCAGCTATGACAGAGCTTACTCGTTTTTTTTGCACAAATGCACAAGGTGAAACACACTTGCGGGCCTGCTCTTTATAACGGCGATGGTAGTAGCAGATGCCACTACCTCTATTGACACTCCTAGAGCGTGAATGTGATCTCCGGCGGTCAGAACTATATCGTTGGTGGCGAGAGGAATTACGCTCTCTTGTCAGTTCAGCAACTTGTAGAGACAGCTCTTGGATCTGCCTGAGGAGAGAGTCCATGGTTGGCTGAACACTGCATGAAGATGACTGGGATGGTGGAGGAACAGTTGTGGCAGCACAGATAGTCGAGGACGCACCAACACCCTCAGAAACCTTATCCAAGATGATAGCCAGTTTATCCAAAGGCTCTGAGGATGCAGATAAAACAGTCTGGATATGTGGTGGCATTCTTTGAAGCCACAAACTTTGCAGAAAGTCATCCTGGAGTTGGCCATTAGACAGCTCTTTCATTTTTCGCAACAGGCGGCTGGGCTTCTCATCTCCTAGCTGAAGGTCAGTAAGCAGTTTCTTAATTTTTTGAGTCTCCCAGTCGCTAAATTGGGTGATGAGCCACTTCGAGAGAGTGTGATATTTGTCACTGTTCGGAGGGCTTAACACAATGTCCGACACGTAGGAGAGAGTTTCAGCATCCAGGTTCGCAACCAAAGCAGAATACTTAGTATCATCACTGGAGATACCACTGAATGTGAATGCATGGTCGCATTGCGCAATCCATAGACGAACGTTGGATTTCCAAAACGGCGGCAGCCGCAACGCAATACGAGCGACTTCAACGGTTTCACTAGTCATATTGTTGAATAAGCAGGAAGCGAAACGAAAATCTCCGAGCAGATGCTTCAAGTGGCCTTGAGGAGAAGGAGAAAAAAAATCTTTCGCTACGTACTGATCATCCGTAGTAGAAGAATTTGTATTGCATTCGCCAGTAGAACAGAATAGCTTACGTGTTTTTAAGTCCAAAAGGGGTCACCACTGCCGCGTTGCGTGGTTAGGCATTCTTCACTACAACACGGTTGAATTAAATAACAATAAACATTTATTAACTTTAAAGATTAAATGAGCAATTAAGAGGTAAACTTCTAAAAACTACAACACATGGTGAATCAGGCACGCTACAAGAATAACAGATCAATTCAGTTCAGTTTTGGAGTCGTTATGTTGAGCTGTAAGGTCGCTGCATACTATTCAATGCTTTATTTTTTAAATTGTATATAAATATTTGGTTTTCATCTATTGGATAATTTATATGTAATCCAATATCTCATAAGAAATAGTTTGTAATAAAAAATAATCCAATAAAATTTAGTCATTATTTCTAAAAATTATCTATTAACATATGATTCCTTTCTTAAACCTTATCGTAAAAGAGTATTTTCTTTTTTGAACTCTGAAGACAGTCATTTCTAAAAGAAATTTCAGACCTTCATAAATGATAATTATAAAGTAAAGCCAGACAATCAAAGCTGGCAAATGTTATTATTATAGCATTGTTTTACCAAGACAATTCTAAATTTCAAGAAACTTTTCAGTTCTCCAAATTATACTTGAGCAAAATAAAAAAAAAATTACTTTAAAGTTTGTCAAAGAAATGCTAAATCAGTTCTCGTACCATTCTGAAATTTGGAACTTATTTATTAAACTGCCAAATAATTTCGCCAAGCAAAAAGAGATCAAGAATTTAAAAAAATTATATTATTACTGTGTTTCATAATCCTAATTCTCGATAAATATCATACAATTGGATCCATGTTTTCTTCTTGAGTCAATAGTTGTAACTAACTCAATGCAACAAATTTATTCAGGAGTTATAAGCCGGATAATATCACTATACATGAGTCTTAAGACTTTTATATTTATGCTAAAATAAATTCTAATCTATAATGATAAATCTACAAATTGTGCAAAAACCAATAAATGCATATTTGTTATGCATAGTAAAAAAATATCTACACATTTGTATGATAGATTTATACCACATTCAAACTCTGAAAATCAAATGTTGTGTTTGTAAATACTACACAAATATGTTACAATTTTCATTTTTTTGTGAATGAATTATAGATTCAAAAATGGCTTTTTTATTTTGATCATGTAAGGATGAACAGGACTTTTATATTCTGTATATGGACACAAATTTATACTTTATTATACACACATTTTAATCTGAAAATTTTAATACCTTAATTTATTACCATATTTGGAATTCAATTCCCTATTAATGTGTCTCAGTGTTTGTATACATGCATAGAATAAGTATATAGTTAAAGTGAAACACTATATTAAGAGCTTTCTTATGTTACATTTGTTAAAGGTTTATGAAAATAGCACATGTTATAATAAATAAACTGTCAACGTTGTGTAAACTTTCATATGGAAGAGCACCTTCAAAATATTTATATTGTTTGATTCTTGAAACAGCTCTTTCCACAGAACTGGCTTGTTAAACAATTTGCAGTTTCTAATAGTTTCAGAAGCATGAAATTGAATTTTATCTTTTAAAAAAAAGAGGGCTTTTTAATTTACAACCAATTTTGTCAAACTCTTTTTCGATTAAGAACCCTTTATCAGCCATAACAACATCATTTGGTTCAAGAAGATCCATTAGTTTACTTCAAAGAAAAAGTTCCTTGTCCGAAATTCTGCCACAATGTAAATGTGATACAAAACAGATAGCCCCTGAATAATACCTATTATATCACTATACCATTATACATAATACCTATTATACCATTTAAAGTATTACAATTTTTGTAATGACTAATTTTCATTTGTTGCTGTAAAGGACTGTTGGGATTTTTAATTGGAAATTCTGTACAGTCAATGATCACTTTACAATATTTATTCTCAAACAGAAAAGCTTTCGGAATTGTTTCCAAAACAATTTTCTTTGCAGGGAAAAGTGTCTTAATAATTTAAATTTTTCATGAAAAACTATTGTAACAAGATTAAAAATTCTAGATATTTTTGCGATGAAAATTTCAAATAAAATTTCTAATCTATTGCGTGTGTGTGGAGACATACCTATCCTTAATTTTACCAAACACATATTAATGAGTTAACATAATTAGCATTGATATAATTAGAATATTTCAAAACAAAGGAGCTTGATACATAGAAACACACTTTGTATTTCAAATACTTACAAATCAAAAATATATTCCAATATATGCAACTAATGTCCTTGTACTGTTCAAAATGGTTGCAAATTAATCTAATATATATTATAAATGCGAAAGTTTGTGAGTATCTTTGTGGGTCTTTCACGCAAAAACAAATGAATGGATTTTAATGAAACTTTACAGTAATATAGCTTATACGTCAGAATAACACATAGGCTAAAATTTATAAAGATATTGTGAGAAGTTTTCAAAATATAACAACAATTGTCAAGAAAGTAGGAAAAAATTCTGCCATTTGCAAAAAAGCCCATGACAGCATTCATCTCTTTTTTTATCCCTTCTGTTTTGTCTACGCCATACCTCGGTGCCCTTTCGCTTTTCATTTACTTCGTTCATCAGTGTCGTCACTGTTTTTATTTCATAATAAAACTAGATTTCGAAGGGAGAGGGGGTGGCAAGCTTTTAAAATTAAATAAATACAACAAAAAGTCGTATTAATGTATTACACTTCCTGATATAAATTATTTACACTATTTTAAGCGTTCATTGCACAAAATTTGCAACTATGACAGTGAAAGGAAAACTATGAAATTAAAATAAAATATCAAAATGTTTTTATCATTTAGTTTTTTTTTTTGAGTACATGTAAATATATATCTACGCTTCCCCATACTGTTTTTTTATAACTTATATATATATATATATATATATATATATATATATATATATATATATATATATATATTCTAAAAGTATTTCTATTAATTCATTACTAAATTAATTATTTGTTAATTAAAAAAGTACATTATCTATTATTTTGGATAAAAATACATTTAGTGATATAAATTATTTACACTACTTTAAGCGTTCATTACGCAAAGCTTTTAACAATGTGTTACTTTTGCTGAGCAGAGATCAGCTTAGGGTATTTTGAAAAATCGACCCTCAAGAGTGTTACGAGGAATTATAAATAAAATAACCAATCCTTTTATCAGCTATTAGATCTACATAGTTAAAATTTAACAAAGGTGTTTTTTTCTTTCTTTTTTTGTTTAGCTGAGATATAAAAAAAGCTTTTTTTTGTTTAATTTGCTATTCACATAAAATTAACTCATTAAAAACTTCTTTTTCCTTCAATCTGTGTTGTTTAATTTTTCAGTTCACCCGTGCGAAGAACGGGTATACCAGCTAGTATTATATAATCTTAATTTATTGTAATTAACAGTGTATTTATCTTTGTCTTATTTGTTTATGAAGATGACTAAATAAATTTATTTAAAAATGTTTTGAAATGTTTTTATTTCATTTTATATCGAAAAATCTGTTAATATGTACTGATGCGACGCTAATGATAGATTATTTAATTTCTATGACTTGAGCCAATATTTCTAATTTCTTACAAAAAACCCAGATTCTTAATTTAACATCGCATCATGACTTAAGTTAAAATTAGTTAAGTTCTATTGACAAATTAACTTTACACTAAATTAACAGTCCGATCGTATAGTGGTAAGAATTAATTTTATTGAATAACATATTTAAGTAACTATAAATTTACTTCACAACAAGATTAAAATTTAACTTAGCTTTGAGAGAGAGATGAGGTGGGGTGGGAGTATGGACATGGTTGACGCCTGGAGTCCTGTGGAGTCTAGATTCTCAAGGTCTAGGATCTGCTCAATCTGTGTCCCTCTGTCTCCAAATCGGGGGTGCATCCCCTTTTTGTTCTATGACTTTTCACTTCCAAATTCTAGCGCGGATTATTTGCCTTGTCCACTTAATTACCTCTGATTGGTCCGGAACCAGCGCAGAGTAACCGCACAAGGTTCATTGCCTTTTTGGAAGCGCGGGAAAATCTGATGACGCACCCCAAAATTTATGAGTCCAACGATCCCCCCAGGCGTGGGAATGTTGACACTCCCTCGCTGAGGAATTCAACCCTTCAGTGATGGGAAAAGAAAACGAATTCCAAAAAACTGACTTTGAAATTTTGAGGTCTGCTGAATAAATCTGTTCTGGCCTCCCATCAGTACATATAAACTTTCATTAACCAGTTTGTTAAATTGAATCTCAATCTTTTATTAAAAAAATCTGTCATTGACAGAATTCAAAATACTCAGGCCAGCATTACAAAACTAATGAATTTAATTACATGCATACATAAATATTCTTTAACAGTACAAGAGAGCTGGTTCATTGACACTATCCAGTCTGTGCTTCTTCTCATAATCACTATCCAAACTTACTACTTTGCAATGATTTCCTCTCTTAGCAGCCCCTCGTAAGGGAATTTTGACTGTACAAAATTATATGCATATTTAAATTACAATATGCAGGAATGAATTTAATTTTTTAAGCCTACTTTCCTACTTAATACATAATTCAATGCATCTAAACTTTTTTAATTTCTCTCCCTCCCCCCCAGTATATGCACATTCTTTCTCCACAAAGTACATATAAATGTCTCCAAAAGTGATTGGAAACAACTTTTTATTATATACAAGTACATGTTTTGTTTGCTCTCTGAACAAATGGATAGGGAAGTTTGTTCCTAAATAACTATAACAAATTATCGTTAATCTTGATTAGCATAATTAATCTTTGGATTTGATGTGGACGAGCAATTCAGCAATTAAATACGCTAACTAATCCAACAGTAAAATAAGAATAAAGAAATGAAAATACTTAAATGCATTTCCTATGATTTATCAATACTTTTCACTATAAAAAAAGCTATTAAGGTGTAATAAGTACATGCAATTCAGAAATTAAACACTGATTAATCTTAAACTAGCCAAAAATTAGCAAAATGTAAATAAGTATTTTTCACACATATTTATAATTATTCTTATTTAGTTAAATAGAGGAAAAAATATATAATAATAACTGTAATGAAGTTTTATATGTAGAAATAAGTACGTGCAGTGTATCTAATTATATTCTTAATAATAAAAAAATTTAACAAACACAATTGTTAAAAAAATTTCCAAAAAACTTGTTATTACTTTTTATTTGATAAACAATAAAGAAAGAAAAAAATCAAAGATCTAGGTCAATGTTGTTTACAAAATAGAACTTGTCCAGTGCTTGTTAAATAGTTGTAAATAATCTTAAAATGACTAAACAAAAAAAATGTAGGTGATCAACTGCATACTTACTCATCAGTTACAGAGCATTCAGAATAGATCACAGAAGTGGTACCCTAATCTGTGTGTTTCTTTACGTTTGCAAAATTAAAATTCTTCGAATTCGAAATGCTCAGAAAATATATCACTCTTTTTAAAACTTGAAATATCGTCGGCGTATTTCATAAAAACAAAAAGTATTGAAAATGAAATAATTAAAAAGTACTCGCGCGCATTTCAGTCGAAATGTCTTTTGGAATATCTCTTAATTTCTGTGACACTGAAGATTTATTCCTTCTCTGCAAAATTTGGTTAGATGGTGGCTCGGAAAAATAGAATTTTGAGCGCACTGAATTCGGTTTCAATATCATTCTGTTGATGAAAGGCTGTATAAAGCATCCTTCTTCAAAATGATCGGAACATACTGAGGAACACGTAATTAGTTTGAAATCTTTTCTACCCAAGTTTAGTAACCACTTTTTTTAATAAATATGAATTCTTTAGCGGAAACCCCAAAAAGGTTTTTGACCTACTGTCAAACCTTTCTTTTGCATTATGACAATTTAATACGCTACAGTGTCTAATTTTGTAATACGATAGAAGATGTGCAAATTCGAAAATGGCGGCTAAATACTCAGTCGAATGAAGAATATGGTTGTTTACTGCTTTTGTCATGTGACTGTGACGTCAAGTGAATCCAGTCCATTGGTGTAAATGAGTTATTGCTCTTTTGAAACGTCTTCAACCACTAAAACTGAAGTTCTCCAAAGGTTTTTAATCCTGTGTGGTTATCAGATGCAGTTATTTTTATTGAAAATATCTGCTTATCATATTAAATTGTTTATAATTAAAAACTGAATTTTCTGTTAAGTTGAATATTTTAACCATTTGACAACTGAAGCAGAATATTTTGAGTTGTTGACAGGCCTCACCGAATATTATTCAGGTTAGCTCTATGGAATATGGCACAGCACAACGTGTGCTATTTTAAAAAAAAATAATAAACAAATCTTAGAAGTAAGTTTGCTATTATGTGTATTTTGTAATAATGAATGTTTCTTTCTAAGTGTGTGAATCGTGCTTACTTTATTTTTAAACGATTGTACCATGTTCATAAAAAATTAGGAGGTGTTAATTTTTTTTCAAGGTTACAAACTCAAATTTTGAATGAGCAGTTTTTGGAAGAGAAATTTCCATAATTTTATATATATACTTAAAATTTGAATCTTATACATTTTGTTCTTTAAATCATAACAATGAATACCCTATTTCGAAACGCGTCTTAAAGATTTATTAGTAATTCTTCCTTAAAAGGAGTAGACTGTTGTGGCTTGAACTGATACAAGTCTTAAATAATAGTTACTATCGTCGTTTTTTTATTTTTAATTAATCTTTATATTGCTAATAACCTCCTTAGTATCACATTTGTGTTTTTGTTTTCTGTTTGTATGGTTACACCAACAGCTGGTTGCGATACCTACGGAAGAGAATTGTTCTTTTTTTTTTAGTTGAAAGTTATTTTGAGAGTTTAAAAAACCTGCTCTTGGTACCATTTTGACACGACTCAAGAATCGTCACTAAGTAGTACACCAAAATAGCTTTTGAGGGCCTCAGTTCTACATTATCTACTTGACCTGTTTCTGTGGGGAAGAATGAAGAACCACTAAAATCTATTTACTAAGACCTTAGTTTAAACACAATACACAACAATAATAAGTAAGTTGATCTAGAATGAGAAGACGCAACACGTATTGCCAAATAGTCGCATACTTGACCACTGAATCTAACTTTATAGATTAATTCCTCTATCACTAATATATGCCCTTTCCTTATAGCTTATATAAATTTGCTTACCGCTATATCCTTGGTAATCAGCCATGTTTATCTGTTCTGACGTGGCTTTAATCCGACAGTGTTCCTTTTGACCTCGAACCCACTTTTAGTTTGTCAGTACTGACACGGCTAGGCTGTATCACAGAGTTAGGATTCTTCTAAACTTTATCTCAAATCACTTTACAGCTAACTCTCTACTTAGTGACTTCACTTCCCACTTAGCAATCACTTCTGCACATAGACAGAGACCTGGACATAGACTCCGCTCAACTGCTAACTTCCTATATATATATATGATTCCTAATTTACATAACCACGTTCTTCTTCTTAAGTTGGTGGGAAAGAATTTTGGCCCTAAAGAAACCCCAAGAAGGCATTAATAGAAATCGCAATAAAAGCCCAGTCACAAACTTTTAACTTGATCATTAACTTTCATATGTGAAGTTTTTAAATAAATATAATTTAAAGGCTGAGTAGTAATTTCTTTGTATTTTTTGTAAAAGCATCTTTATATACTAAAGTCATTACTTTTTTGTATGTTTCTATAGATATGCCTTTAAATTTACTTTAGTGTGTAGGAGTTTTTTTTAATCAAGTTGATACAAAAGGAGAGTTTCCTCTGAGTATTTTTTTCATCAAAATATCTTTATTGTGAATTTTTCTTTGCATTATTTTAAAAACATTTATATGTCTTACTTTATTTCATGAAATTCAAAGTACACTGTTTATCCTTTATGTTAAGAATTTGTTTCAAATGTTAATCCTGTGTTTTCTTTACGCTTTGTCATTTAAAAAAACTTGCAGTTATGTATATTTTTATTCAGTTTTAAAAACCTTATTTTATCCTTTTTTATACATTTTTTTTTAATAGTTTTTGGAATTACATACTCAATTGAGTTATTATTAGCTATGGGGACTGTAATAAATCAATATCAAGTACTCAGCAATAGTTAGTTGAAATATCAAGAAAAAGTTAGTAAGATCACTAAATATTTACATTGTTTTTTAATATTTACATTGAACCTTGAACACTGCAATAGCAACTCTTCTGCGATACTGCTTGCTAATTAGAAATGTGAGACCTTTTCTCTACAGCTTACAAGTTTTAATTCTTGAAGGATCCATTTTTCTGAAAATGAAGTTTGTAAGATTATTCTGATGGCATAAAGCTCCATTCATCACTGGTAGTTATCTTCTGGATTGTGAGGCAGTCGTGTCTGCTACAAAGGTCTTTAATTGATGAGATTCCCTTGATCATCTGCCTCTTGCACATGACCTAATTCCTTATACTGTCTTAAAAATTTCCCGTACGGTTTAAAATAATTAACATAAACATTATTTTGTCTCAAAGATGCAGTTTTATTAATTTGATAGGCAAAATAAACTTTACTGAAAGGCTTGAAAAGAATTTCCATGTTTAAATATATATATACTTCGTTGCTGACAAGTGCAAAATTTGAAAAAGTTTGTTTTCTAATTAAAAAGATTGTCTAAAGCACTGGGGGGGGCTGTTCTTTTCCAACAAATATTAAATTTTATATGTGTACACACATTTTTTTGTATGTTTCCACATACATCTAAAAAACTTTATTTTTTCACTAATTGAAATATATACACTCAATTCTGTTTTCTGATATTGGAGATGAGGAATGCAATGTAATTTCCATTTGTGAGAATTCCCAAAATTTTATAACTTCAGTTTAGGGTCTTGAGTTTGATGTTCAAAATCTAAAGTATTTTTATAAAATTTGATAAAAAAATAAAATCCAAGCATAATACATTATCTCTGGAAGTTTCACTTGTTTTGTTGCTGTTGAAATGTTTCAGAATATCAAAATAAGTATGAGAAAAAATTATTTAAATGGCTTCTCCTCAACATAAAGAACAATTAGTAAGAGTTGGCTAATAATTAAATCTTTATTTTAACTGTATTTGCTCTTACATCTGCTGTAACATTGGTATCACAGGCTAGTCTTAATTTTGTTCAAGATATTACAGAAATAATTTAAAAATGGAGCACAAGGATGATAACCAAGGCACTTCTTGTGATAGCAATTTTTCACAAACATATGTGTTTATTGTCAAAATGTGACAATGAACATAGTATTCTTATGTGTAACTCATATTATTTTGCCTAATTTTTTGTCTTTATGAATTAGTGGTATGTTTTTTTCCTACTTAAAAGATAATTTATTTTGTATGAAATATCTATAATCTGTACTTTTCTATTTTGCCTGTTCAAATCTTGCCAAGCAGGCTTTATTGGCAACAGAATTATGTATATATAAATGTTTATACATTTCTAACACTTCATCAGTTGAAGTATTTTTGATTGATGAAATGACAGAGCTTGTTATTTTTCAATAGGATTAAATGAGTATTCAAGCAACAGGTAATCTGGAATATATGGAACCATGACGATATGTCTGAAATTGAATCATTTTCTGAGTTGGATGATACTGATGATGATCTGCCTAATCTTCTAGGCTTTGTCAAGTCAACCCCTACTAGCTACAAAGCAAAAGTAATAAATTTTTTTTCATCATTTCCTTTTTTCTTTTTCATGATCATGTTTATTTAATTTCTCTTAAAACACTTACACCCAATCCCTCTTATATATGATGGATATGTTCCTTGAAAAAATTGTATTGAAACACTCAAAAATATATGAGATTTGTATTGTAGAAAGTATGTAAATTCTATATTACTCAAAATTTATGTGTGATGAAATAAAAAACGGCTTGAAAAACCATGTAGAAAAGTAATGAAAAATCAATTGTATAAGTTTTGATATATGTGTGTTGACAATTATATATTTAATGCTGTAGCATTTATATTTGTGCATTTAACATTAATATTAAATTCATGCATTTTTCAATTAATATCAAAAATAATAAAGTGATACATGTTACTTTATGAAAAGATGAAATTTTTTTAATTAAAAATGCTAGAAATAATATTAATTATTCAATGCTACTTAGTGATATTAAATGCATTTGCTTATAGCAAGATAAACCAAATTACTATTCTTGCTAGATTTATGTCTATCTTAATTCAGTGAAAATATTTATGTGGTAGGGACATTTTGAATGGATGAACTACTTTTTGAAATATTGTATAGCATTGACTTTTTTTATTAGAAAATCTGTTATTTTTGCTCTTTCAATTTTGTGAATTCTTTTGTAATTCTTGGTTTCTGATAAATAGATCTTTACATTCTTTTATAATTTTAGATTGTCCTGTACTTAGATCAATGTTAAGGAATGACTTGCAGCAATTGTATTAAAGTAAAAATGAATTCATCTTTTTCCCTCTTGAACTGATATTTCAAAACCATGTAAAAAATAAAATATTAAAAAGAAATGATATGTATAGTTATATGATGGGTATATGGTTGCCCTGATGAAAAGAGTGGACATGTGTGATTGCATCAGAATGACTTCAGCTATTGCAGTGCCAGCCAACAGGGATATAAAGAATGGCTGCAGGCATATACTGCATACATCTTTCAACAATAAAGCCTATTTGCTGTAGAAGAAATGAGTCGAAAGTTAAGTTGTGCTATACATGGATGTGTCCCAACCAGAACAACACGAGCTAGTAGGGTTTCTTATTGTGGAAGATGAGCATAATGCAGCAATCTATTAGTGAATAGTGGTAGTTTATGATGAGCAGAGTTAATGTCAAACAACTGTGAATAATTAGTTTTAAAGTTTTTGTGAAATACTGCAAGCCATTTGGATGTCCATGACATTGCCTACTCGCATGCCCCCCGTGAAACTCGGGTGATCTTAAGAAAGTTCCCTAGAAAACTTTTAGAATATCTGCCGCCGTACAATTCAGATTGGTCACTTCATGACTTTCAATCTTTTTGACTCCTTAATCCCTTAACGGTTGCATAATTTTTAAGAACATGGTCGTGCCTATTTTTTTTATTCAAGAAATTATTTAAAACTAAATGTATGTTCAACATATGTATTTATTTTTAAATTTTGGGTAAATTTTTAGCTTGAAATACAAAAATTTAATTTTTTTAAAAAAGAGAACATTTAGGGGTATTGTTACTGAATGTTGGTTTTTTGCAGAGAAAAAATTAAAAAACCTTTTTCTTAAACATTTAAGGTGAATTTTATAACACTTATGCATAATGTTTAACACATTAGTAATTTTTCCTTGTGAGATAAATTTCAAAGCATGAGATAAAAAGGCCAATATCACATGTAACAGTACAGATCCATCATCACTGCTCTCAGATTCACTAATCGAACTTTCAAAACAATAAGTTATTTCAGAATCACTCTCTGATCCATTTTTACTTAAAGTAGAATCCTATTCATACCTGACTTACTCCATAATGAATACAATAATAAAAAATACATATTTTTATCACAACCCACATGTATTCACGAAAAGCGAACTAAGTAACTGAGCTGAGGTTACAAAAACATATCTCTAATATGTACGTTTAATTATGCTGACATCTAGTGTAAAATAAAATAACTATCTTGAAACACGTTACTAATAATCTGGTATTGCCATCTTGTGAGAAATAAATATGATTCTGGGCATAAGAAATAAATAGTTTTAATCTTTTTAGCGCATTACTTTTGAACACTCCAGTCCAGAAATATCACAAGCACGTGAAATAGAGGTTGAAATTTTACCCCGTGATTTTGACGGGAGTGTGAAATAAGTTGTTACGAGGGCATTATGTTTCCATTCAGATGATGAAGTAAAGGAAACTGTACAGGACTTTCCTCAAGAATCAATCACTATCTTTCTACAGCAAAGGTATAAATCTGTTGGCAATACAATAAGACCTATGTAACAATGTTCATGACAATTTATTTTGATTTCGTATAAATGTATTCCTTTTATTCAACATGTCCACTTTTCATTTGGGCTACCCTTATATTTATAGAGAGAGAGAGAAAGTAATGGATGGTGTTATTCTGAGGGAAAGTTAATTGAATTTTTATGACATGATTCTCATGATCTGGGAGTCTGTTATGAAATTTGTTTGAGGTATGATGCGAGTTCTTTAGTCAATTAAGTTTTTAAATCTTTTTGAAGCATTGTGTTTGTAATAGGGGGAAATGGTTATTATTTTATAGTATTTGTATTTAATTTGTGTGTAGTATATGAAGCAATGTACCCTTTATATAGCTGAAGCATATAACTTGTTTGTAGAATTCTGATAAATAGGGAAGGGGAGAAAGGGGGCAACCAATAGGTGGATAAATTGCCAGAACATTAGATTTTGAATTTGCTTTATTTTCTCTTATTTGTATTTATCTATTTTATTCTCATAACAGGCAAATGACATGTTTTATACAAAGGTATTAAAATGCACAGTTTTTTGTTGCAACATATATACTAACCTATTAATCACATACATGTATGTTTATATAGCTATATTTTAACACTTTTAAACATTAAAATCAGAATAATTTTTGTGTAAAAAGTTTAATGCCTTTGTTTGTTTTTTTTTAAAAAGCTTCGAAGGAACTACACTCTATAACAAAAAAACCCCCAACAACACACCAAGGACAAGTTGCCCGATAGAGACAAAAATTGATGGGTAGAAAGATTATGTACGGAATAGAAAATGATTAAAATTTCAAAAAAATTGAATGATTTATTTCGGAGTTACATAGTTATAAAGTAACGAGCTCAATAAGGTGTGACCCACACCTCTAGCCTGGATACAAACTGCCACACAATGTGGCAAAGAGTAATAAAGCACCTTGATCGTCTCCTGTGTTATTTCTTGCCAAATTTGCTCCAATTGTCAGGCTAGATCATCAACATTCCTTGGTAGATGCAGTCACCTTCCCATCATATCCCAGACATGCTTGATTGGAGAGAGATCTGGCTGGCCAAGGAAGTGCTTGACAAACTCTAAGATAGTTCATAGTAACTTCTGCCATATGTGGTCTGGCATTATCTTGCTGAAAAATAAGGCCAGTGTACCTCAAAAGGAACAGTACCAAAACAGTTCTCATCGTTGATGTACCAATGTGCTGTAAATGTGCCTCTAATGACAACAAAAGGGGTCCTGCTGTCAAAATAAATGGCACCCCCCAGACCATAACTCCTGGTTGAGGGCCTGTGTGGCATGCAATAGCGAAAGCTGGATCAGCACACTGCCCTGAGTGTCTCCAGACACGTCTTCGATGATTGTCAAGACACAGTTTTTTTATTGAGAACATTATAACCCCATGCACCACAAAGTATCACATGGGGGCTTACATAGAAGTAAGCATGAAGTACACATCACAAAGAAGAGAAGGATTACAACACAAACATCCTTGCCTTACTCGGAACTTGAACCTAACCCCTACGGCACCGCAGTCCACTTCACTAGTCACTATACCTGATGAATGGCATCAAGACGCAGTTGGGAGCGGGATTCGTTGCTAAACACAGTCATCTCCAGTCAGCATGATTCCAACCTGATCGAGCCAAGCATCACTGTAATCTGGCTCAACAGTGTGCAGATGTGAATGGCAGGTGGCGTAGCGGTCAGTACGAGCATAAATTTCGCTCTATCAGCGATCTGTGAATGGTTATGGTGGACACTTGTGTGTGGGTTGCACGTCTGATGGTTGATAAGGATGAATCGGGCACTGTGATAGTTGATCTGACAGTCAAAATTTGTCCTCCCAATCTGCTGTGACCCTAGGTCGACCGCTACCATCATGATGCTGAAATCTGCCGTTGTCCACCCATTCTTGCCAGCATCTTAATGGCCACATCATTTTGATCCATATGATGAGCGATTCTCCGATTTGCCCAACCTGCTTCTTTTAATCCAATGATATGACCTCTTTCAAACTCTGACAGTTGCTCGTAATGAGCTCGAACCCTGCGACGAGGCATTTTTTCAGTTGTTGAAAGGTATCCTAAATTGCAATGCAACAGAAATTTTGACCATCAGATTCAGAATCGCTTCTTATAGACACATGATTGCACTGTAGCTCCTGTTATTCATTCATTGGACACCAATTTTTAATCATTTGCATGTTCAGTACAAATGTCTTTGCATACAAAATTTCATTACAATCCGGCAACTCCTTCTTGGTGCATCGTTTTTTTTTGTTATAGAGTTTATTTCCTTTGATTTGGCAACATATTAATTCAGCTAGATATGATGTGGAATTGTTCCTTTATATTTTTTTATTTCTTTATTTTGCTTATAAACCTCATTTAATTTCAACACATTGTGTGTGACATCTATCTCTGGATTTACAAAGTTTTGTGAGTGATTTATAATTCCATGTTTGAAACAAGCTTTTTCTTTTTTTTTGTAAGTAGACAAACAATAGTACATATTATATTTTCCTGTTATATATATTCATTAGTTTTCTAGTTTCATTAGTTTCAATAATGTCTGCTTTTCTTTCAAGAACTGTAAGTAAGAATCCCAGATACTCTGTCGGAAAGCAGCTACATTGTAGAATGTGAAAAGATCCCACACTTTAAGAAGATAACTTTCATCAACTTTAATTACTAGATTTTTTAACTTGTCATTTTTTTTCTGCTCCTTTAACTAAAACATATTTCTGGATAGTCTCATTTCAAGATTGTTTTATTTATATTTGAACCATCGTGCTGTATTGAAAGGAAACTGAATATTTTAGAGCCAGTTATTGCTTCTATAATTTAAGTGTTGGTTGCAGTTTTTACATTGCATTTTAAAAATGCCTAGTTCCTGAAATGTAACTGCACTGCAATGTAAATTTGAATATAAATAGAATCTAAGATAAAATGTTGTACCTTTGAAGCAATTTTATCATTTTTTCTGTTATAGGCAAATCCCACTTCATCTGTAGAAATTTAAAATGAGGCAAAAATGGGTGTGAATAAAAATAACACAGAAACCAAACATACACAAAAATGGCTTGGCAATTTGTCAGAACACAATTGGAAGTGTGCATATTTGCCATGGATCTGTTATGTCAAATAACAAGTATTTTGTGGATTTTTTAACAGTGGCAATTTTTAACTAAATGGTTATAATAGTATATAAATATCTTTCCCTTCCACCTTTCTGATTTTCGTAAAAGTACTGTTTTATTTTTTTGTTGCTTTTTTATTTTTTGAAAGTGTTTAGAGTTAGGTTAATTTTTTTAAATTTGTGATTTAATTGCAAATTTAATTCTGATTTATGCTTTTAGAATTTTTTAACTACTGTATAAAATGTGAGAAGTGTATCAATTGTTTTGAAAAAAATTAAAAATACTTGACACAAATTTTTACAAATTGGTTCTTTTAATAATTTTTTGAGCTATGGGGAAGATACATTTTGTGTATTAATGTTTATAGTACTGAATATAAAAAAATCATAAAATGTTTGTCCAATTTTGAAAAATGGTTTTTGCTGCAGTTTGTGTTGTCAGTTATTAATTTTACGTTCCTCAATAGTCAATTTTCAGGCTTGTCTTTGGGTAGAGTTTGAAGTTAGGAATGGAAAAATATTTTGTTTTATAAATAGAACAAATTGTGTTCAACAGTGTAAACAACAAAGTAGTTTTAAAAAGGGCTTATTTCTTAATCAATGTTTGATTTGTAAAAAAAACATGAATTAACAATACAAATTCAAAGGTTGAGCAGGATAGGGTACCATGACAAACCTTTTTTTATAGTACCTCCATTTCTCTGTGTGATTATTGTTTTTATTTAATTTTAATCAATGCAACAGAGTGCAACAGTCCATGAGGGCCAGACCTACTATGCCCACCTCAGTTTAAAGAAATAATATTATATTCATTATTTAATCTTAATCAGTTGTATTAAATATAGTTTTTGTGTAATATTACCTCTTTGATTATAAATTTTTTTATTTGTTTATTTTTTGTTTTAGACTTTGAATGATTTATTTGAAGAAAACGTGACCCTACGTAAAGATCAAGAACATGATCAAAAAATCCAAGAAGAAATTAAAGCTAAAATTGAGACTCTTGAATCTAATCACTCTTTACCTGACCAAGAAATCCCATTGGATGAAAATGCTTTATCTGAGGAAGAAAATGAAACAGACATTTCAGAAGAGCCAGTTGTACATTTTTTTGGAGAACTTGACAAATTGCAGTTTTTTACTTTGGATGATGTAACTCTTTTAAATTGTGGATTTGAGTTAAAGCCAAATCTTTCAAAACAAGAACAATTTCTTTTATTAAATGAAAATCAATTTCACAAAGTGATTAAATACGGGTTGTGTGATTTTTCATTTAGTAAAATTAGTCAGTTGGATCCATTAGTGAAATATGTTTTAAAAACTATGTCACTTCATAATGACGAATCTTACATCAATGCATGCCAGAAATTTATGCAGAGATTGTTTTTAAAATCATATAAACCAGAAAGCATTGCACTTTCAAACAAGGATATTTTCATGATTCTCTTTAACTATGGTAAGTGATTCTTTTTTCCCCTCTGTCTAGATTATCTTTTTCCATTAATTTGCTGCTAGTGTAAGCTTTCTAATATAACAGGTTATGAAATTGGACCCCCCCCCCTCTTAATAGATTTAATATTAAAAAAAAATTGACAATTGAAAGTATTTGTTAAATGTGAAATTTCTCGAAGAGAATAATAATTTTTTTTTAATTGACACTTGTTTTTGCTAAAAATTTTGTATTGTAAAGTTTTATTTTCCGAATACTTTGTATTCATGCCAAATGTGGGAGGTCTAGCACTTTTAATAATTCCTGTTATTGCAAATGATTGAAATACATATTGCTAGAAAATAGGACATTAGATTAACTTAATATAATTAATGTACCTCTAATTAGAAATTTTCCATTGGAGATGCTTTTCTTTTCAGAATCAAGTAAAGAATGCTCCGAGTAGTCTGTTTAATAGTTTAATCCAATTCAGTCATATCATTAATTGTAGAAATGTTTGGAAAAAACTTATATGTTTTAATGTTCTAATAATGTAATAGAATATTCTGGTACATGATCTGCCCATGTTAAATTAGGATGACTAAAATATTTCATACTATTGATTTATTTGGAACGTTTAACTACTGTTCAGGTGTAACTTTTTTTTAATTCAAAAATATTTTTAATTACTTTTTACTTTGATTTTATTTTTAATATTGGAAAAGTATATTTTTTTTCAATTAATATTTTTTAGTTAAAAAAATAAACATGTTATTCAAAATGCTTTTTTTTTTAAGTGGAATGAAAGTAAATTAGTATATGATCATTTTAAGAGAATTGTTTTTGATACTAAAGTTTTTCAACTTGAAGTATTTCTTAAACTAATGGAGATAATTGTATGAAATTTTGAAATAAGGAATAGTAAATTCATGTATCATTTGAAAAATGTGTATTGAAATTGTTTTTTGACAGTTCATAATTTTTGCTGTATTACTTTCACATTTTTTGGGGGGAATTTTTAAATTGGAAGAAAAAAAGAATTATTGATCAGTGCAAAAATTCTGTAGTTAATTTTTTTTTAAAGAAACTCAGTTATATATATTACGACTTATTCCCTTTGAACTATTTACAGAAGTATCAATTTTCTATGATGAGAATTGTAAAAGCTGTTATATATTTTTAACTGTATATATACTGGTGAATTTCGAAATTGAATTATACCCTTAATATGTAAAAAAATTATCTACATAATTATCAAACTTTGATTCACAACATAAAATAATTTTTAAAAAATTATTTAAAGCAATAACTTTGTTTTGTTTCTTTTTTATTAATAGTTTATAGATGTATATGCAGAACTTGTTACATTATCATTATTTCAACATTACAAAAAATTAAATACTAACTGAATTTTTTAATGTGTTCTTCAATCTAATTATTTTGTAATTAGTTTTGTTATTTATAATTTTTGAGTGTTTTTGTGACACATTATCCAAGTTTAATATTTTTTTTTTTTTTTTTTTTTTTTGTGATTAAATTTTTATTTTTATAAATGTAAATATTTTTTATTTATATTTTAGGGGTTGATGCCAAGAACAGAGTATTTAATATTCCAGAAGTCCAGGAAATATCTACCAATTCCGATGAAATAAGTTTTAAATTGCCAAAAAATTGGATATTTAATTTAAAAATTGTATTAATTATCTTGAAAGATTTAATTAATTGGTACACATTTGAAAATAATGATATGTGCAATATTATTATTTATTTATTATGGATGAGTCTGGATGATTGTTTATTAAGTAAAAATATACATTCAGAGCTTCAGGGATGCATTGCTTTAGCTCTTACCAAATTTTCAGATGAATATTGGCCTGATATGGTGAGTGTAAAAGTTTGATTTCGAATATAATTCTATAACACCTTAGCAAATGTGTTAGAATGTTGTCTTTATTAATATATCTAGTATATTTAAATTTTCATAAATGCTTAAGTTTATTAAAAAGAAAAAGGTTTCAACTTATGGTATACTTATAGGCTAAATGTAACCTGTAAGTTAACTATTGAATTAATATGAGAATAAGTATATAACTTTAAAATGTTGGAAAATAGGATAGTTGAACAGGTGTAAATTGCAAAAATTTATTATAATTAGGGAAAATTGTATTTGTAAAGTTTTCAGTTATTATGAGTGGAAAAGATTTAAAAAGTGAAATATTATTTATACTGTCTAACTTCTAGTATCTTTTTGGTTATTTTTGAAAATTTTATGTTGAAATGTTTGTATTATAATTTTATTTTGGATTTAAATTTATATTATAATATATATTCCTTTGTAGCGTGCAAATATTGCTCAATTTGTGATGTTGGAAAATATTTCATTGTGTTACAAGTGGAGTTACATTCTTAAGATGACTAAATTTATTCCATACACTATTGATAGAGGAGTTGAGTTACGAAAGTACATATCTTATTCAGTTTTGAAGAGATTGACAGATGAGGACTCTGAAATTCTTTTTGAATACACCGATGATTTATTCAGTGTAAGTAAATTTAAACAACATTAATTATATATGTTTTTTTTTATCATAGTACTCTATATTTTATATCGGGAGTAGTCAGCCTTTTTATATCTACCACCCACTTTTGCATCTGTTAGAAGTAACATTTTCTGACGTTCCACTAGTTCTGCAATAATGGGGATTTATAAAGCAGGAAAGTAACTTTAGCTTATGAAATTTATAAAGCAAAGTTAAAACATATCAAATGCTTTCTCAGTTTTTCACAAAGTTTGGCAGAGTAAATCAGTATAAAACAACTTTCTGTAACTAAATCCATCTATTTATTAATGCATGTATAGATACACATATATATGTAAGGATAATTAAATTAGATTTAAAATTAAATTCCCTATCTAGCACTTGACTCATCTTTCTTCTCAGTTCCCATATTCAAGTATCAAACTAATCACCCATTTATTTCTTCGGAACATATGACCTAGCCAATAAACATGTCTAATTCCAGATCGTTAGATTTAATAGTCAACATATGTCAGCATTAACTTGCAAGCCCCTCTTCAAAGCAGCGATACTTACCATATGTTTTTTAAGTGTTATCCACTTGAAACCACCACCATGGCGTGCTTTTTCCTCTCTGCTCTTAGCATCAGAAGAGATGTAGAATTGGTTGAATAAAGACCGTCCCTTTTTCTAACTTTTAATCTGATTCTGTCTCCAAAATCATGACAGTTAAAGCCGACAGGATTTTTATCTGCGAGTGGATTCCAAATCTTAACGTAAAAACTAATCTTTTTATAAAATAATTTTAATATAAAAACTAAAGCCAGCGACCATAATAACTGATATGGAGAATTTGACGGAACACTGAATGCACCATATGCCAAGACGTCGGATTGCCGGAATAAAAAATGATACGAAAAAAAAGCGCTAGTAATCCCCGAAAGAACATCACTCTGAACATCGAGAAGAATGCACTGTTTACCGCCGAACGTTATTCTGTCTTTGCGGAAGAGACCATCCAGTTACCATGAATGGAGAAATATTCTAATAGAAAAAAAAGGGGGAGGGGGAAGCCTGAATCCCTTATTCCCCCGTGATGAAAAACGTCACTCCCTTTCGCAAGAAAAATAAAAGGAAAAAATCTTCTTCACCGGAAAGTCTGTACGGTAATACTGTGAAATAATGAAGCAACAACATTGAAAAAAATAATAATAAAATTTTAATAGTGAAATAACGTGACAACAGCATCTGGATTACCGTTCATGAAGGGTTTCTGGCACTGCAAAGTGGAGGTCAGTTAGATTATATATTTCCAATTGAAGTAACATTGAAGTAACTGAGTTTTGTTGAACAGAACTTTGCAAAAAAGAATAATATAAGATATGATATGGTATTTAATTTTTATAATATAGTTGTGTTATAAATGAGATATTTTCTTTATATTTTGATTGAGAAAACAAAGTATATAGGTTTAGTCATACAAAATTTTGAGAAATTTTAATATACTTCTCATAATTTTATCTTAAGATGTCGAATGAGTTAAGAGTTATGATAGAAATTGGTGTTTTAAAGTGAAAGATATAAATTAAGTTTTTAGAAAAATGACTGAGAGAAATAATACTAGAGATATTGATTTTTATAAGAAACAAAAGTAAAGTCAAGTTGTATTCTTTTTTCTCCATTGAATTCAATTGTTTTGTTAATTATTTTATTCAGCAGTAATCTTATTGCATGTCATTTAATTTTTTTTTCATTTTGAAATTGTGTGTTTTGATATACTGGCCATATATCAGGATTCACTATTTCTCGAAAATTTCCTTATCTAAAATTAAAATTAACTTAATAACTTGGAAGTTTATTTTTGGATATTATACAGTGGATAAGGGAGAATACAATCATTATAATTTTGTATATGTCTCGAAACATTAAGAGGACAAACTTGTTTAGTTTGATATGTACACCTCTCATTGTTTCTTATCAGCATCCCTGAACATCTGTGAGTTGATGACGCAGATTTCTCAGAGAGATGTGTTCAAAATTAAGTAAGGTGATACAGTTTTATTAGTGAATGTGTGATGCAAGAAAAACTCAAGAATTTTTGTCTATGAAACGTATTTTTAGAAGGTTACGGAAAGATTCAAAATATTGCATGCGATATTAAGTTACAATGAATATTGTGAAAAATTTTCAGAAATACTAAAAGTTATTATTGAAGTGAGTCCACTTTTCCGACTCAAAATAATAAAAAAGAGCTCCTATATTCTTATAATTTTTATATTTTATAACGCATATGAAATAAAACATTGTTTATTGTGTTGGATAGTGCATAGAAGTTGTGTGTTATACACCGTTTTCATATTATTAATAATTTCATTTTATTAGTGTCTATATTTTTTTTATCTTTTTAAAAAATGTATTTCATATATGCAAAATGTGTGTAACAATATAAGGTATTACTACGATGTCGCCAGAGTAGATTTTTATACAAAATTATTATTTTAACATTTGTATGATTTCATGTATTTTTATATTTACTATCTTATTGTTCGATATATTATTTTCCAACATAATTTTTTGTAAAATATCTACCAGCTATAATACGAATCTATTATTATGAAGGAATAGGAGGAAACGCGTGAGCTCTTATTCTGGATGTCGAATAGATTTAAACAAGCTAATCTTCAATTATATGTAGGGAAATTCATTTTTATCAAATAATTGTCATTACTGTGTTTGTTGTTATAGTTTCGTTTATTGTATTGCTTTTTGATTTTAATATTACTATTGCTTAAATATTTCTACTGTGTTTAATATGTCTTTCTAAATAATGTTATGTATTGTTTTGTGTTTATTGAAAATTGATTAAGTTTGTAAAGAGAGAAAAAAAAACCACGCCATGACTCCCTTTTTAAATTGGGGGGCAAATGTAAGGATAATTAAATTAGATTAAAAATTAAATTCCCTATCTAGCACTTGACTCATCTTTCTTCTCAGTTCCCATATTCAAGTATCAAACTAATCACCCATTTATTTCTTCCGAACATATGGCCTAGCCAATAAACATGTCTAATTCCAGATCGTTAGATTTAATAGTCAACATATGTCAGCATTAACTTGCAAACACCCTCTTCAAAGCAGTTACCATATGTTTTTCAAGTGTTATCCACTTGAAACCACCACCATGGCGTGCTTTTTCCTCTCTGCTCTTAGCATCAGAAGAGATGTAGAATTGGTTGAATAAAGACCGTCCCTTTTTCTAACTTTTAATCTGATTCTGTCTCCAAAATCATGACATATATATATATATGAGTAGTATACTTACATGGAAACATGAAGTCTTATTAAATTACATTTAATTATTAATATGAGATCCCTGAGTTTAATGCTATGATACTAAACACTGTATAAAGGGCTTAATTTTTGTGTGGAATAAACAAATGCTTTTTGGGGGGAAATATTCACCCTATTTCGTTCTTTTGACAAAATGTCTATTTGTACTAAAGCCTGATCTGCAAGGTATGAGGTAGGGAAATGGAATAAATAAACTGAATATTTGATTTGATTCTGCATATTTGAATATGAGACAGGCATTTTTTAATATTTTGCCATAGGTTTTCATTTTCATCCCTACTGCAGTAGGTCGATAAATGAGTACTAAACTTACTTAGGGACTTAAACACTGGGGGTCTTGCTTCAGACTGACCACCTGATTGGGACATCTACTCATGCACCTCAATTCCCAATGGTCACGTATACTGGGATGGGCACAGTAGGCCCTGGCCCACATGGGCTGTTGCGCCACTGAGTTTGAGTTAATAGGTTTTCATATATCACTATACTATTGAATTTACCTTTAATTTTTAACAGTTCTTTTTGGCAAGTTGTATCGGCCTCTTCAATATTTGTGGTATAAAGATTTTTCATCTGTCGTACATCTTTAATTTCAGTATATTTTGAAATGTTTTCCCACACATATCCAATTTTAAGTTCTTTGAGGGGGACTATTAAATTTTTTTCAATATTCTCTGGAATTCAAGTATCTTTTACTGATGTTAATTCAAGAAACTGATGAAATTCTCTTTTCAATAGATTATGACAAAGTGGCTTAAGTTTTACCAATAAATAATTAGCACTTTGGAATTCTATGAAATTTATTAGCTCCTTGAAGCTGCAAATTGACATTATTAAATCTCTTGAAAATATCTGCCAAATAAAAGGCATTCTTTTTTTAACTGCTGATTAGTCCCATTTTTGCTTTAAATTATTGTATGACTATGTTACAAAATGGGCCAAACATGTATATTTTTGACAATCACTAAATTTCCGTGAATGCTTAAGTAACACAATAATAAAACTATAATCTTCATTATAGTTTTGGAAAAATGGTTGAAACATTCTGTCATTTTTTTGTTTTGTTTTGGACTTGATTGTGTTTACAAACTCAAATTATTATAGTTAATGATGAGAGAATGAAGACTGGTTCTCTTAGATGTTCTCTTACAAGATGTCTGTGTGTCCACACAATGAACACTTAAAACATTTGATTCTTCCTTTAAATAAGCATCAAATCCATGATAGGGACCTACTATTGATAGTTCTCCACCAATATATCTATTGGAGTATTATTTTTTGTGAAATATATGACTTCTCCCAGTATTAAATATAGATAATCCTCTTCTATCTGTAATACGATTTATTGTGAATGACATTTCTTCTTGTAACTTTTTATTTTCATCAAAATAATGTGCATATGCGATCAGTATAAAGCATTATTATTTACAATGGCAGACTAGTTAAATTAGCATGGAAAATGCAGACTTTTGGGGGACATTTATAAGGGTTTTTTTCCCTACATTTTCTGTCATTTCATCATTTTATCACTTTGCTGTGCTATCACTTAGGAATAACACTTAAAATTTGAGATATATCCCGATCCATTACTTTTTGAGATATTCTTCTATATAGATGGTATTGTGTATTATTACAATTTCTAAAATGTTATAGATTTTACCTCTTTTTGCAATTGTGAAATGGGATAAGAGTCAATTTACCTTCATTTGTTGCTTGTTGTTTTGTAAATGATGCAACAATTGTTAAATGATTTTGAAATGTTTTATTTATTTCCAAAAAATATTATGTTTTACTTATCCATATTATTTGGACGCTTTGTTGATAGATACTCTTGAAACCAACTTGGTTTCACTGCTTTGTTGGATAATGCTTTAAATCAGTGTTCCGTATTCCCCGAGTGGCTGCGGTAGCCGAGTGGTATAGGTATCGGATCGTGGCTTGCCTGGTCACGAGTTCGATCCCAGTACCACTAAAGACCCGCCGTGTAGGGCAGCGATGCACGTTAAATCTGTCGAGAGCTGAAACGTCCTCCCGTTGGTGTGGTGTGGTAGTTAGGAGAGGGGGGTGCCAGCTCAGGTGTCGTCCACGTCACTTGACCATGGTTCAAAATTACGTGGTCCGTCGCCAAAAGCCCTCGTGTAGCTGAACAGTGCGACGTTAATATTAAATCAATCAATCCGTATTCCCCGATCCGCAGACCGGTACCAGTCCGTGGATCAAATGCTACCGGTCCGCACAAGAAACATTAAATTATTTCTCTTTTATTTACTGCGGTATATTTTTCTTAGGTTTGGGCTACTTTTTATGAAAATCACTTGATATTCCTTGTTAAATCAGTTTATATTCATTTTTTAGTATAACCATGTTTTATTCAGAAGTCACAATCAAATTAAAATTATTAAATCAAAACAGTCTAAGATATATAAACAATCAACATCCTCCCCCTAAGCAGGCCGCAGTAAACTTAACAAATGTTGACTGGTCCGTGGTGATATAAAGATTGTGGAGCACTGCTTTAAATGGCACAATGAATATATTCGATATTTATTTATAACAGATTCTATGAAGCCCATCTTCATATATTGTAGCTGATAGCCATGGGCATATTTCTTTTTTTGAGTTAAAGGCTCACAATATAGCTGTAGGCATATACTTATTCTCACAATTCTAACTACATACTGATTAAACTATTATTACATAATGTAATTACTAATCTCAGTGCCACTTGATTGTTCCACTTTTTATTATTGTGATGGCACAAATTCATAATGGTGCCTTTATCCCAAAATTACTTAATAGGATATCATTATTTTGTGTTATAAAGTGGGACTCATGAAATGTAAATACTAAAAAGAATTCTATGAAAACATAATAAAAATGTTTTAAAATAATGCTATAATTTTTTTTAAAAAAATACTTCAAAAATTTTTAATTTTAATGTTTCTAAAAAGTAAAAAAAAAGTGTCTCAGTATTGAGCGAAATTCATACCTCCCATCATGAAAGCTGGAGCAACCACTAGTGAGTTATAGGGACCAGGAAAACTACCACTATTTGAAATGTTTGATTTTGTTATATAATCGTTTTTTTAATTACTTACTACTTAAACTATATTTTTAAGCATTATGAGAAAAGGAAGAAAATACAGATATTTATTTATTCAGAGAGAAGTATAGTATTGTTTACTTAGTAACATTAATTATTTTTTAAAAATGTGTAAAATATATCTTCCATAACATGATTTTATGCTTTTTTGAAGATGAAGTTAGTAATTATTTTGTCCTTTTGTCTTATATATTCTACATCTTACTTATATGTAGTATATTTTTTATAGATATCTCATCTGTTACCAATTTTAGAATCTATCTGTGATATTGAAAAACAGATCCAGTATCTAGCCACCAAATTCATTGATATATTTATCAACCATTTAAAACTGAATTCTCAAGTGAGTATTTCTGTATTTCTAAACTCGTTCTTCATTTGGCACATGTGATTTATTTAGTAGCAAGAGTAATTGTTACTGTTTTTATTTGAAGCATACCAAAGAATTTAAACTGAGTAAATTCAAAAGTGAGAGGAACAACTAACTCCATGTTTATCACAAGAAAAATAGAAATTAAAAATTCACTTTCATCTAAGCATGTAAGGAATCTGCTGTGTGACAGAACATAAGCAGACACAAGTAGTAGCAATAATAATGCATGGACAGATAGATTAATGTTATCAGAAAACTCTATGAGTCATTTCTTTTCAGTAAGACAACATAATTGTATTGATTCTTGAAAGAGCAACAACAATCAGCAACTGTTCAACCTGTTCAAGAAAATCACAATTATTCTGCTTCTCTTTCATTTTACTGTAATCTGAATTAAAATTTAAATTATCTGAGGCATTCTCAACATAAAATATATCTTTCCCACACTTTGCACCATTTTCATCTTTTGAAAATGGAATAAAACTATAGCCGATTTGGCAATAATCTCATTTTCTTTTAAATTGGTTCTGTCATTTATTGAATACAAAGACTCATATAAAGGAGGTATTGAAGCCTCGGCATTTAAATTACCTGGGATCACTACCAAGCAATCCATTGGATGATTTAAAGAATTATTGTCAGCTATAGATGTTTTAATTAGTTTTGCTTCTACATTCTCTCCAAATGCAGAGCTTAAAGTAATCGTTCCAAATTTATCTTTACAATTATCTGGAAATATATCAGAATTACGTGTAAACATTTGGGTTCCCTTATCCAAAACACAATTTATTGCTTTCCCATTAATATAAACAATGATAGTGCTAGTTTGATACCAAGTTGTTGTTTATGTTCACCAAGATGGGTGATAACATTACAATATGGTTACCTTGATATTTTTATCGTCAGGGCATGTGGTTGCCATGGGGATACTGTATATTAGAAATAACTTTTATTGGTTTTTTACCCGTGGTAACGCTATTAATTTCAGACAATTTTAATTCAATTTCTTTAAAAATATAACCATTTTCAGTGTAATTCTTCTATTATTTTCATCTTCTGTTTTATTTTGTGCTATTTTCGAATTTGGATATTTCTAATATGGGTGAGTTCTAGGATATTTTTTTTTCAAGAATGAGTGCTGTACTTTTAATTATCGCTATAAATCATTTATTTTTGTTATTTTACATTTTAAAAATGCTTTTTTTAATGTTCCTTGTTCGATGAAATTCGTTGAAGGAACTTCCAGTTTTAGAATATTGCTAGCTTTCAGTATTTTGTAATTGATATTCATTATTAATTTTAACATATATCATGTAATTATTTTATTAATAATGTAATAAAAATGCAATTATTACTATATGTAATAATCATATAATATTTGTTATTTATAATTTTTTTTACATTTATTTATAAATATTATTACATATTATGTTATTTATTTATAATTATTATTCTGTTATTTATTTATAATTGTTATTATGCTATTTATTTATAATTATTTTTGTTATTTATTTATCATTATAATATTATTTATTTATAATTATTATGTAATACGAGTATTCTTATGTGTTATTTTTATTTTTTTTACAATATGAGGTTTATTCTTTTTTTTACTATTACTATTAAGTTTAATTATATTATATATAATAATTATTATTAAATCATACTATATGAATATATGTAATTACTATTAAATTATATTATAAGATTATTATATACTGCATGTAATACTATTATTAGTACATGTTACTTTTTATTATATATTGATATTCATGATTTATTGATTGAACTTGGTTATTCTCAGCCTCTTCCTATATCCTTCATTTGAAATACATTTCAATGTATTTCCAAAAAATTCTTAAAAATTATTGTGTATCATTAAATTATGCCGCTGTCTTGGATTCCATTCCAGCAAGAACACGCTCTGCTTGGCGTGATTCCTTTATCGTGCCAAGCTGTGTTTGGCGCCATGCCCCCGAATATCAAACTAGTTCCACAATGACATATTTCAAAGGCTCAAGGTCAACTTTCAGTTTTACATATTGTGCTTGAGAGATCTGTTCTTTTAATTTAGAATATTTTTTATTACAGTCTCGAGGTAAATGGTTTTCACTGCAAATGTCACATTCTTTATTTACTTTACTTTTTTTTAGAGTTATTAATTTTATTTTCTTTCGAATTAAGATTTATTTCATTCCATCTCACATAAGGAAGGATATAATTAAAATCATTTCACGAGTCATTCTGATTATGACATGCTCTATGTGAAAACTCCAAAAATAATTTTCCTTTACAAGCATAAAACATGTCACACTCTTTTCCCATTTGAATTTATTTGAGCCAACTTTTCTCCTATTTGATATTTATATGAACGATAATTTCATGATCTAGTTATGGTTTAATTTATTGCTAATAATTAACTCCTATAAAGAATTAAAATCATTCACATTTCTCAAATGACTGTATTGATACCAATTGGTTAACAAGCAAGATGCAAACTGAACATGCGTTTCATTTGGCATTAGTTTTGCTTTTTGAAAATTTGGCAAGCAAATTAAAGGTGTTGGCTCAAATTCGCTTAGAATTAAACTTTTTAATTTATCATAATTGCTTATTTCTTCATCTTTTACATAAACTAAAATATTTTCAGCCTTTCTCCTAGCAGATTTAAAAGAATCTCTTCCTTAAATTTATCCAGAACATTTTTGGTTTTAAAAGAGCGCTGTAAGATATTCACCCGTGGATGATGCCTTACTTCTAAGTTATCTTCGTGACCTAGGGGTGTGGGAGTGAATGAAGAACCAGGCGTTGCCATTATCTTAATATATCTTTATTAAGATCTTAACTTAAACACTAACAATGATAATATTTATATTTTAACTTAGCAGATCTGAGGTGAGAAAACACGCAATAAGTATTACCAAATAAGCGCAACTTTAATCATTATATTTCCGCCTATTCCTAATCTCAGTCTTTACACAGTTCCTAATAGATAATGGAATTATCCTACCTTAATCTCTTGCTTAACAACAATCCTCTCGGACCCTAAATGTCTTTTCTATATCTTGCATGGAATAGTATCCACCTTGATCGTTCTGTCACGGATTGCTTCACACTTGAATAACGGCTTACTTCTCTTCCTTCAGTTTAGGCGCTTAAACTCAGACTAGCATAATCACTTCCCAAAAGGTTATACACTCAGTAAAAACTTGAGCAACTCTGGGCTAAGTGGAGGGGGGAGGGTTGGAAGTCATTTTGAAAAAGAGTATTAGAAGTGCTGATTTTGTGAAGGAAAGGGAAATTTTACAAAAGTAGAGAAAGCCTGTGCAACGCCGGGCCATGCAACTGGTGATATATATAAAGGATGTTCAAATGAAAGTGATTTGAGGTGTTTATTCATGAGATGTGTGTAACATAGATAGAAATAATGATATTTAATGAGTGAAATACATACAAAGTTTGTTAAAAGAAATCACCCATCGCGTTTAGGCATCGATTAGAATGGTTACAAATTCCTTTCGCGAAGAACAATGTCATTTGATCATGAAACTAGTTCAGAACTGCAACCTTTACATCATCGGAGTGAAATCGTTGACCCATTAGACTTTTTTTCAACATTCCAAAGATGTGATAGTCACAAAGTTACATATCTGGACTGTAAGCTGGTTGTTGCAGGATTTCCCACTTTTTATGGGCCAGTGCCTTAATACACACCTTGGCAATATGCAGCCTTTCATTGTCGTGCAGAAGGATGACACCTGACAACAGCATACCTGGACATAGTGCAACAAATGCTGTAAACTCAGGCCCTGTATGGTGTTCAGGCAGCAAGCAGGATACCCACTGGCAACAAACTTTTTGATACTTCAGAATTTTGATGACAATATTGTGAACAGTATAGATGGAAAGATTACACTCTTTTGCGACATCACAAATGTTTCAATGTTGATTTTCCTTGATTGCAGTGTTAATGTCCCTTAATCAGCTTCTCACAACTTTGTGTACCTGATCGGGCTGCGACAAATCCCTTGTTTCCTGTTGACCATCGTTAAACATTCTTGTCCAACTCATCACCTTGGACTATGAGACACACTTGTCACTGTACACAGCCAGCATTTTGCAATAATTATCAACTGGCTTACACACTTCCAGTGTTAAAATCTGTATTACAGCTCACTGATCCGTTTTGGATGCAGTTACATCTACACCAGCCATTTTGAAATGAATGCCACATCTCTACGAAAGTAGTTATCACAAATCTGGTTGCACATGCACGTGTGGTGTACATAGACCTTCTCTATTGCTTTTGTTTTATGAAAATTCTATGAAAACTGGTCATATGCAACACTTTGAGTCACGATCATTTGAACAGGCCTCATATATATTTACATTTCAGTTTTATTTAGATTAAATTCACTACTTATTTTGTTTCCACATCCTTAGCTTGTTTCTTTTTTTGTTATTACATAAGGTACTTGATGTCCTGTTTTTGCAAATACTTCACGACTGAGTTTTGTAATGGTTTTAGTAACGGTTTTAAAAATATAGATTTGATATGCAAATCTGTATTTTATATGTAGCTTTTACATACTGTACTGCTGGTTTTCAAAAATGGAAAGCCATGAAAGAATTGGATATTAACATTTCATTTTTACTTAAAGCAACAAATTTCATTGAAATGAAGTAAATGAAATTACAACACTGTTCACACAGCTTTCAAAGTTTTACAGTACTATTCAGTTTTCAAAATTTTGTATTGCTGTCCAGTGTTCAAAATTCACTTAATATTCCTTTTTGGATAAGGGAAGTATACGAATCTGTACTGTTTTCATTGTTTTTGAAAACTAAAAATCATATTTACAGCTGTTGCACAGTGAAGATTTGCTATTGAAAAGTTTTTTTCATTATTAATGTCCTCTTGAGGAATACTGTTCTATAATTATTTTTTGAAAAGTTTAAGATAATAAGGTATGACTATTTTTCAATTGTTTTGAAGATAAAAATAGCTCAAAAAGTCCATCCAAAATATTTTAATAGTTATAAATTATATTAGACTTTTTTTTAACCATTGTTTTGTGAGCAAGATGAACCTATAGATGTTAAATATTCATCAGATTTTAGAATGCAGATGAGTTTTTTCTTGTCATTTTAAAATGTAGTAGCTGAAATAGATTGTTTTAATTAAACACAGAAATATGTTCATCAGATCAATATTCAAGCTTTCATCACATTATTATTTGTTTTATCTTTATTATTTTTTATAGTATTATTGGTTATCTGTACTTATCACAAATGATTACCATCTCAGTAGTGACTATGAATATGCAAAAAATGGTTGTCCCACTATTTTTATCTTAAAGCTATTTCTCTGCTAATTTTATTTCTACATTCACATTTTATTTTTGGAATAGTATACAATTCATCAGTTACATTATTTAAAAACAGGGTACTTTTAAAAAAATTCACAACAAAGAAAAAGACAACTTTTTTTAGGAATTGGAGAAGGAAAAACTATGCTGCACTTAAAACCTTAAAATAAAAGAGATTTTTGTATTTTTTTTATCTTTAGATCATATTGCTATAGGATACAAGTGGTTTCTTTTTTATGTACTTGTTAACTCTAATATCTCTACAGTTTGTTTTAATCAAAAAGTTGCATTTGAGAAAGGGATATTTATTTTATAAAATGTTTGATAAACATGTAAATGTGTAGAGCATATATGGGTTAACTTGTGTGTGTACTTATTCCCCCTTGTTAAAAATATCCATGAAGCATGCACCTTTGAAATCTATTTTGTAGATAATCTGGAAATACCTTGCTAAATAGTTTTGTATAATGTTAGTACTATCATCTACCCCCCAAAAAAAAAAAAATTATGAACAATTAGTGTGAATTGATAATATATTTACTTACATCATTCACTCATTATTTTTGTGTCTTTTTTTAAAATTTATATTCTGGAGTAAAAAAATAAGAATTGTTTCTTTTAGGAAGATTATTATGACCTTAGTCTATTACTGAAAATGTGTGAAAATTCTCTTGGCAAAAATGTAAGTATGTTTATGTCTAATTGAGTTATAAAGCACAAAAGTACCTCACTTAGTACTCCTAATTGGTTTCTGTGTTATAATTAATTCCTATATTAATAATTATCTAAAAAAGGAAAACTTTATATTTTTTAATTACTAAAAAAATTTAGTGATGAAGAATGTTTAAAATGAAATTGTGCTTGTGAAATGTATTATATACTAGCTGGTATACCTGTTCTTCGCACGGGTGAATTGAAAAATTAAACAATACAGATTGAAGGATAAAGAAATTTTTAATGAGTTAATTTTACGTGAAATGCATAGTAAACAAAAAAAAACACATGTTTGTTAAATTTTAAGTCTGTAGATCTAATAGCTGATAAAAATGATTTCTTTAATTTATAATGCCCTTTAACTCTCTTGTGGGTCGATTTTTAAAATCACCTTCCTAAGCTGATCTCTGTTCAGCAAAAGTAAAACATTGTTACAAATTTTGTGTAATGAACGGTTAAAATAGTTAAATAATTTATATCTAGAAGTGTAATACGTTAATATTACTTTCTGTTGTTATTCTGTTAAAATTGTAATATTCGCAAACAACGCCATTCCTTAAATTATAACGGCGATTCAATGAAACATAGCGAAATGTTGGCAACTTGGCAATTGATTGAACTTGTCAGAAGTCGATATGCTGTAGCACCACCTGGTAGGGAAGCTGCAATGAAGAAGATAGCACAAAACTTTTCTCCATGAAAAAATACATATACATGCCAATTTTCATAGTGATCGTTTGAACAGTGTTGGAGTGAAGCGAGGTCATACATACATACAAACATCCATTTTTTTTAGATAAACAAATAGTATTACGGAATCTTAAAGTTTGGATCAGTAAAATAGTTTATAGAAACATGCAGTGAAAATCGTTTAACCCAAAACTGAGAGGGTATGTATTTTTTTTTGTGCTAAAAGTATTTCATGTTAAAGAATACTAAAAAAACCCCCCATATATTTAACAAAATTAAGTTTATTAGAGTACAATTTATTTACATAGATATGTATATATATATATTATGTAACTGGTGCTTGTGACTGTCTGCGCAGGATTAGTACTTCGAGTAGCTTTTATTTTCTTCTCTAAGGTCTTCTCTATCTATCTTTATACCAAAATTCATCAAAATTGGTTCTGTGGTTTAGTCGTGAAGGTGTAACAAATAGACAGAGTTACTTTGAGAGACCCTTGTTCTACATTGTGTAATGCATGTAAACTGAAACTAAGTGTTTTTGATGATTATCTCACTGATAGGTATTATAAATCCTATATTTTGTGTTGATAGATGTACGGATGTATATGATGATTGATGGTAATGCAAAAATTATAGGTAGCTATTGCAATATACTCCTATAAACTATGTTAAACGATTTTTTTCGTGCAGCATAAACATGCAGATTTTGCGATTTAGAAACGCATGAGCAAGCCACGTAGATCTGACCGTGGTAAAAACATGTATGCCCAAATGTATGTCGACGCCGAGCTTGGGACTGCTCTGGTGTATCAGCAGCTCTGTGAGCTACCTCACGTTCTGCCTGTTCAAGCCTTCACAGTTCGGCTTGTGGAAACATTTTGTTAAATCTAGCTACTTTCTTAGCTCGAGCTATATTAGAGCTTTGGGAAAGATTAGACTTACGCTTTTGCAGCATAATTCTTAGTATTGGTTAAAGTGTAGTATAGGGGGGAGCACTCGGCGCAGTCCTTTTTTTTTGGTGTCCAAAACCGGTTGCCAAGATACTTTTTTCAAAATTATTTATTATTTATTTTAGAATGAATTCAATATCTCACCATGACATTTAGAAAAAAAAATCGCGAAATCCAAAAAAATAATCGCTAAATTCAAAGTGGCCCCTCTATAATACACTTGAACCGGTGCTTTTTCTACACTTCCGAAAAATACAGTACGGCAGTTATTATTTTTATACTTATAAAATGCAATACCTGCATATTCAATTAAAACTATTGTGTTATAATTAACTACTAAACACAAAGTTGCAAATTTGTCCAAATGACGTAGTGTGAAAGACAAAGTTTATCTACTTTAAATACCAGAAGCGATAAAAGTATCTATTTTGATATAAGGATCAATTTGTTACTACCAAACATGCATTAGAGCGTGCAATTATTAGTTTTTATTGTACTCGTATTTATGGTATAGCCAATATAGCGATAAAAGTATTTATTTTGATATAAGGATGAATTTGTTACTACCAAACGTGTATTACAACATGTAATTATCAATTTTTATTATATTTATGGTTTGTTATTTTGGCAATAATGGCGTATACATAAAAGATAGATATATGCTGCAGCGGGCATTTTTGCAGATGGCAGAATTATTTCATACTTACTTGACAATTATCGTTATATTTTGGACACTTCACACAATATCTCTATAAATTATAGCCTATGTGTTATTCTGATTTATAAGCTATATTATTGTAAAGTTTCAATAAAATCCATTCAGTTTTTACGTGAAAGACGAACAAAGATCCTCACAAACTTTCGCGTTTATAATATATATTAGAATGTTTGCTTATGTTAGTGCATGTGCATGCACACATATATGCATAAAGAGGTATATGCAAACAAGCCCAAAAGATTTCTAGAATTAAAGTTTTGAAAATATCAAACGCTGTAACATCTGACACACTTGATGCAAATAATTCAGGAAAGTCAGCTTTATTAGACTCTTTATATCACAATTCATAGTTATAAATATTTACAAACTAGAAATCTGTTTTAAAAATTCTCAAATCTCTGAATATTTACAATCTAGAAATTAATTTAAAAGATTTTGGAACCTCGCTTTGATTTCACTCTTGCCCTTCTTGAATCTTGTTCAGTTTTGAAAGTTCAGTTTTACTTCTATTTGTTGCCATCTTCTCTACAGAAATCTTACTATATATTTAAAGTTTTGTTGGTTTTTTCTTCTTTCTCCCCCTATTCATAATTTCAGTGCCTTCCTTTAATAAAAGTCATGTGCAGAATTTGTATACATATTTAATTATTTTCTTTATAAAATGCATCATAGATTTTGTATTTTAAAAAAATCTGGATGTGTCTTTTTGTTTGAAATTATTTGTTTTAAACAATCACTATAATTTTTTCTTTTATTTTGTTTAGATTTCAAAAGCACAGTCACATTTAATAAAAATGCATTCCAGAATTAGTGCAATGATACCCAGGGAAAATATAAAAAGTGTAAGTTATGACTTTATATTATTTTCTGTTATAGCTTTATTTCAATGATTATTCTTGCGGTTTTATGTGTTTTTGTATTATAATTAAATTTAATGAAAATATAGAAATAACTGAAAAAGAAAAAATGGTTATAGTATATTTATGATATGGGTTTCTTTAAGGTTTTTATAAATTTATACAGTTTTTTTTTTATGTCAATCTACTTTTCAACTTATTTTATTGCATATTATTCATTAAAATGTTTTCATTTTTAAAAATAATCGTAGCCAAAACTGCAGTAAAGCTAAATAAATATTCTAATCAGTAATACAATTTTATTTTGTTGATATCTTAATTATTTTTGTCACTCAAAATTATCAATCTGATATGCATAAACCAGGTTATTTGAAACATAATTTCAAGATACTAATTTTTTAAATAGGGCTACCGATTGATATTTTTTACCGTTGCAGACCTAATACATTCCCTAGGAGCTTGTTTTTTAGTGTGACACCATATAGGTATATACCAGTTGTCATAATGTAATTTTGATGCCTAGTTTACTTCCCAGAGGAAGGCACTTGAACTCTTACAATGCAAAATTATACTAGAAATTTTAATTATGCAAAGAGCACTCAAGCCAAACAGGCTCTCAAGGGATCTTTTGCATCCACATAAACATACTGCATGAATGCTGTCGATTTTTTGCAACACGAAAATCAACCATCTTGGGTAGGGGTGTAGCCCACAAACTTGGGTGTACAACGCCAGCACCTAACCAACTACACCATCCAGCTGGCTAATTTCAAGATGTTAAATGCAGTTATTTTTATTTTATTACCTGCAATATAAACCCCTGAGGTACCTTCTGTAGATAAGTATGGACATCACTATTGTGAGGTCCCCAATGATCTTTTTCATTCCCAAAGGGTTTACTTACTGTCTTAGATAAATATGGATTTCACATCCCTACTCTTTTTCTGGCCTTCTTCCTTGGCATCCAATTTCCTTTTTTCCCTTTTATATCAAAATTACGGCACATCTCAAATTATTTACATAATAATGCATTCAATTATTGTTTTGATTGTTCAATATTAAAATTAAGTTACAAATATGCTTGGGTTTTTGTTCTATTATGTCTTTAATTGTTCTGTTTTTTGTTATTTCAATTGCATATTTTTGCTTTGATTACTTGTTGTATTGTGCTTGGTTTTGCATCCTATAAGGGGAAACATTTTAAATGCTACAAAACTTCTTATAATAACTGATGATAAAATTAATAACTATTGATGTAAATATAAAGCTAAGGATTTGCTTATAAATAAATTGTTATTAAATGTTTCTACCACAAAAGTTGAAAACATTTTTTTTTTTTTTTTTTTTGCCTAAATAGTGTTTGATGCTTAATGAGTTATTTTATTCTATGCATTCTTTATCCACACACACACACAGCAGCCATAACAATTTGTATTCATGACGTTTTTAATATAACTTCTTCAACCTTAATGTATCAAAATAAATATTTTATTAAACGATAATTACACAACATTTCAGAATTATTTTTTAAAAGAAAAATACATCTTAATATTTAAAATAAAATTTCCTTGTAAGGGATAGATGCAAACACAATTATTATTATTAAATAGAATATTCATGAATAAAAGAGCACATTGTGTAGGTTTTTTCCTAAAGAAGATATTATCTATTCCCCTCCCCCCCAAGAATTCTTTAATTTAAAGCACACAACATTTCATTTCATTACATTATTTAATTATTTTAATTATTGATGTTTATTATGAGCTAAACACTGGGTGTCATCAAGATGTAATTGTATAAAAATGAACTCATTTAACTATAAATGAATGTAGCAGCTAATTTTTTTTTTTTTTTTTTTTTTTTTTGCAATTAAGTTGCATAGCATCAGAATTTTAATATTTGTGTTTTTCTGCATTAAGATTCTTTTTATTTATATAAATTTTGCAGTATTATTTTTCACTTTTTGCTTGGTGTTGCCAAAAATGATTTGCAAGTATTTTTTTAACTTAAGAGTATAATTTATAAATAGTCATAAAAGATAGAACATTTAGTCACTTGTTTATTATAATAACTTAAAATGTTTTTGGAAATATTAGCTATATCAAAATCAAGTTTAGTTATTAAGAAATAATTACTAATTTAGAAATGGTTTTATGTAAATGATAAACAATGATTATGAGTGTATTAACATGAAACATAAAACAGCATGTTCAAATAATTTTAATAATAAAATAGTGCTAAAGATTAAATCAGATTTTGATGAAACATTTTAAAAACATATTTTCATTTGTTGTTGTGTAATATATTTCATAGGAAACAAGATTATTGATGACTATTAGTTTATTGTTGCATAATTTTCATCAAACACTGCTATACAACAACATATAGAATCTTTTTTGTTCCTTGTATCAATTCCATATTTTTTGTAACTTTCTGGACCTAAACCAATTTTACTCCTAGATTTGATATGTTCTAAAACTTCAAAAGTCAATAAATCATTCCTTCACAAATTTGATGATAAAATTCTATTAGAGTGGAGTAAGTACTAATTAATTTACTAATTTGAATGAATTTCAAAAGGAACAACCAAGCTTCTGTGATAAATGGATTCAGTGGTGTGTGCAAGAGTGAGGTTTGGGACTTCTGACTGTTACTATCCAGCTCCTAGGTTACCAATGGTCCTCCATCACATTTCATAACTTGAATGATTCTGTTTAGTCATTTAAGCTGCAGATTATGTGGCCTGTGTTGTTTTCTTTAAGAAACAAAATCCCACACACAAATTTGGAACTTTCAAAAAACTTGCACTTAAGAACATCAAATTTTATTTCAATTTTTTAAAAAGGAAAATAACCCTTTTCACTATTAAAATAATAATGGACTTATAAAATTAAAATAATTTGCTTAATTGCACATTATAAATTCATTTTTTTAAAAAAATAATAGTTTCAGATGTTTCTATTTATTGTTATAAAGTTGTTTTCAACTTTAAGTTTGGGCACCAGTACACAAATGATCACCTTTGCTGAAAATTATATTAACAGCATGGCTATATGACATTTCTTTGTAAATTAAAAATAAATTCAAGAGCGGAGAGGAAAAAATTACATCTTAGGGGAGATGTTAGAATCTAAAAAGATAACATGTAGTTTTCAGCTTACATTTAATACTCTGAAAGAAAAACTCAGCAGGATTTTCGCATTCATGCATTCCAGTGATCTTCAAACTTTTCTGACTAATAAACCTTAAAATTATAAAACAGGGAGAGAGCATTTAGTCAATTGTGATGAACTGGTGGACTGCAAAGACATGTTGGGGTGACCACCTTTACTAAGACCTAAGACATGCATACTAAAAGAAACATTTATGGAACACCCATGCCAGCAAGACTGGAGAATCGGCTTTTCACAACTGTGTTTACTTAAGCAAATGATTCAATAAATTTGTAGACAACACATTTACCTTCATCAGAAACAAACGACACTTAAGACGTTCACTGCTGCTGTAGGGTAAAGAACCGTTCACTGTGATGCCAGCCGTCGAATGGAATTTTTCCCCACATGCCGACTGAAGGGGAGGATAAATGTTCTTAATCAGCTTTTCTCTTGATAGTATGGGATTGGCTTTTGAGACATCCCACACCCCATGCTTCCATGGGATTGGGTTCTCCAGTACTTGTCATGAACCGGCTATGATGCGGGAATCAGCAACGAACAAATGTAAATTCATACATCAGTTTCAGATTCACAGGTTCATGTAAATTCTCTGCTCACTGTGTTGAATATGTCCACAGTGTAACATTTGCTGTCTTTGTTGTTCCAGCTTTCAACTTAACAATTTTGTATTGCTTGTGTTTTTGTAGTAAAAATTGTAGTCATATTTTAAAAAAAAGGGTACAATGTCAAATACAAGTGTTAAAAAAGAAAATAAAATTTTAATACAGAATGGGCATACCTGTGGGTGAACCACGACGCCTTAAGAACTTTAGAAGTAGCCCATAGACTGGAAAAGTTCTCCCACCCCTGCTGTAAACTGTTCCCGGAAAACCCAAATATGTTTTAAAATAGCATTTAAAGTAGATCAACAGGTACTTTTAAGAAAAATATTGCATTTTTATTAAAAATATTTTTAACATAATATTAATGTAATTCGTTCATTAGTAGCATTAATTTGTGCTCCAGTTGTCATCTACCTTTGCATTAAATTTGGTACTTGAAATATGTGTTTACATTTGTTATACAGACTGTCAAAGTTCTAGGTCTATTAAAGCTATCTGCAGTCGCATTTAATGTTCTGTGTTAATTTGTTTGTATTTTTTGTTATTGTTGCCCCATACATTGAGAAATATTTTTAAGTTAAATACATTGTTCAGAATGATATTAAAATAATTTAACTGTATGAGAAACATCTGCATATTGTGCAAAATGGTCACCTAAAATTTAAAAGCTGTTTAAATTTAGATTTTAATGTTAAAACTGTTGATAAGTTGTTCCTTCACCTGCATTGGCAAGCCTTCTGATTTATCCATTCATGCAAAGGTTTTCTCCTCAAGGAATATATGATTCAGGGAAATGTTCTCTCATACGCTGGTTGTTATTTTTAAAATTGCGAAAAGGTGCTTCATTGTATACTTTTTATCACTGTCATATAAATCCAATTCATTCCTTTCCACCTTGTTTTGTAAAACATTGCATTAACAAGTATAAAATAATTTTGTGGTATCCAGGATCATAAACAACAGAATATTCACAATCTAGGTATAACATATAAAGAAATAACATTTTAATACTCTCTTATATTGTAATTAAAAAGAGTTGCTGGAAATTACTAAAAATAGAGCCTGTTCAGAGCTGAATTTATTTTTTTATGTTCCTCCCTGTGGGATGCACCTAGGGAAACACAGCTGTATACTTGTGGTCATACAAACTCCATAGAGAACTTGAAACTATTTTGCATACATATTTATAGTTTTCTTTTCAAATTTTTATTTTGACTTATGAAACCACTAGATATGCTTTGTTGAACCCCGGGATAAACACTGTTTACAGATACTGCCAGCTGGGTGATGTAGTTGGTTTATCGCTGGCCTTCTGTACCCAAAGTTGGGTATTCGACCCCAGCCCAAGTTGGTGGATTTTCATGATGCAGAACATCGACAGCGTCCATGTCGTATGAGTATGTTGCATGTAAAAAATCCCTTGAGTACCCATTTGGCTTGGGTGCTCTGAGCAAAATTAAATTCCAAAGTACAATTTCACATCATTAGAGCTCAGGTGCCTCCCTCCAGGGAGGAAACTGGGCATCCAAATTACTTGCAGCAATTGGTATTGCCTGTATGGTGCTGCACTAAAAAGTGATACCAGCTCCTGGGGAATGTACTAGGTCGGCAAAGGTAAAAATACCAATCCGTAGCCCCATTAGAGAAAAAAGAGGTTTAAAGATCACTGATGCATTCAAACATCCCAGTAATTGAATCTATTATTCAGAACTATTCTGACACAGACTTTGAAGGATTTGTTACTTTTAATTTCTTTTTAAATAAAGTTTGCATTCAAAGTACCAAACAGTATAAAGGTTAAACATGCCTGCGCATAACTAAAGAAAAATGCTTTTTTAAAAAGAAATTGCTTTTTGTTTCTAGCTTTTTTTGAGATAAGCAGATCCATATTTAAGCTGACCTTGTATTTTAGGTTTAAGAGGTCCCAAAAATTATTAGCTTTTCCAAGGAAATGTATGATGTTCTTGTAATATGTTATTAAGTATTAATCAATATAAAGATGTGGAAAATTGGATTAAGATTTATGTGTCATCATTATCTGTGTTATAGGAACAAGTATTATTTTAATCATAAGAATTGTTAATGTTAATATATAAATGTTGATGAGTGTGGGGGGAAAAGGGTTATGATAAATGCTGTATAAAATGCAAAGGTTTTGAAGGCTTGATTCTGTTGTATCAATATTTGATGGAAATTCTTCTTATTGATGATTGCATCTATAAGTACTTTTCCATTATAATTGCACCATGCTGAAATGGCCCATTTAAACTTGTTTCTTTCCACTGTGCTTTATATTACTAAAAGTTAAGCCAGAGAACAATGAATTGCTTAGAAAAAAATTGATTAAAAAAAACGCCAATATATAGCTATAACAATAACAGAAAAGTACCCAGCACAATTAATTCCTATTTCTAAAATTCTGCTGTAATACCATTACTTCAGAAAATTTCCTGAAATTGTACAGAGTGTTTTTTTCCAGGTATAGAAGTTTAAGTTGGCATTACTTTCCAAGATGGCGACCGATTTGACAGCTGTCAAGTGATTTATTCTCAGTTTGGTTTGGCAATTCATCATGAATAAACTCACGCCTGAACAACGCTTTCAAATTGTGCAATTTTATTTCGAAAATAATGGTTGTGTGTGTGTGATTTTCATAAGCGAATTTTGTTTAGCGATGAAGCGCACTTCTGGTTGAATGGCTACGTCAACAAACAAAACTGCCGCATTTGGAGTGAAGCTAATCCACAAGTGTATGTCGAAACACCGTTACATCCAGAAAAACTGACTGTTTGGTGTGCTTTATGGGCTGGTGGAATCCTTCTTCAAAAACGATGATGGCCACAACGTTACAGTCAATGGTGATCGGTATAGAGCCATGATTACTAACTTTTTCATTCCTAATTGAACAATCATGATGTCCAGGAGCTGTGGTTCCAACAAGACGGCGCAACATGTCACACAGCTCGTGCCACAATCGATTTATTGAAAGACACATTTGGTGACCGCCTAATTTCACGTTTTGGAACTGTGAATTGGCCTCCAAGATCTTGTGATTTAACACCGCTAGACTATTTTTTGTGGGGCTATGTAAAGTCATTGGTCTATGCGGATAAGCCACTAAAGCTTGACCATTTGAAAGACAACATTCGCCGTGTTATTGCCGATATACGGCCACAAATGTTGGAAAAAGTTAAAATGTAATGCCACAAGATTATCTTTCGAATAAAAAAAAATTCATGTCAATCGAATAATACATTGTTGTTTTATTGCAATTTAAAGTTCTATACCTCTCAAAAAACACCCTTTACAAAAATAATTCTACTAACTTATTAGCTGTACTAGTATATGCTGAAGTGTTCGTTCAAGTGCTTTCAATAGACTTTTAAAATTATTCTTTTACTTTACTTTTTTAAACTGAAACAGAAGTTTTTTTTAATTTATTATGTCAATTTTTTCATAGCCATTTTTTAAAACATTATTTCTTCAAATGTCAAACAGCAATTTTTTTTCTAACAAGGGGAGGGCACGACTAAGGAGTGTAATAGTAGTACTCCTTTAGGGTGTTCACCCCTCAATGTAATTCCACCAAATGGCCAGTCAATTCAGAGAAATTAGCCTTCGAAATTCATGCTTAGCTTTTATACAATTAAATTTTAATTTCCCGCAGCGAGTTTGTAGCCTGATTGGTAAATTGTCTGCTTACTATGCGTGAGGTCAGGGTTCGATTCCACACGATTAACTTTTTTTCTTCAATTCATTTAATTATTTTCTGTTCTTATTTTGTATTTTGTAAAGTAAAAAAAAAAAGTTTTTTAAATATATAACTTGAATTATTTATTAGTAAAATTATTTAAAATTTATTATTAATTAAAAATATTTATAATTAAAGATATTTAAAAGTATTAAATAAAAATATTTAAAATAATTATTAAATAAAAATACTTAAAATAATTATTATTTATTAGGATTAATTAATTATTTATTATAATTAATTATTATTAAGCATTAGTATTAATAAGACATATTGTTAATTTATTATTAAAATTATTGTTTATTATTAAAATTATGATTTATGATTGAAATTATAATTAATTTATTATTAAAATTATTTAAATTTATTTGAAAAGGACTTATAGAATTATAAAATAATTAAATTAATAATATTTAAAAAGACCTTTTTTATTATATTAATTATAAAATTATTAATTCAATAATAGTAATATATTTTTAAAATTATTTTATATTATATATGTTACGGTGCAACACCAAAATTTGGAAAATGTCGACTTTCACTGGTGAATGTCAACATTCACATTGTCGCTTGGTGTAAGTCTGAAATATCTGCTAAATATCCTTATATCTAAATAGGATATAGTCTTTGCGAGTACTTCAATGAAGCATTAAAATTAGTTTTCTTTATTTTCAATGGTCAGCTAACTTTTTTTAAGAAAAATTAACTGTGAATAATTTAATTTTTTATTATCAATTTCACAAAGTGTAAATTTAATTATTTATTGTTGAATGAACAATTTCTGATATTTATCATTATAGTTAATTTTAATAGTATCAAAGTCATAAAGGAGATTGCAATATATTACAGCATTAAAATGTATCTCAATTAATAATAACTTGTAATTGAATTTAAGAAAGTATTTTGTTTCAAGAGTATCATCTTCACTTGCTTAGCAACTTTATTATTATTATTTTTTTTTTTTTATGTACAAAATGTTTCATTTAAAAGATTTTTTTAAGATCAAAATACTTTTTCCAATGTATTTGAAATATTCACTCTTGATTATTTTAGAATAGTGAGACATGTGTGTGTGTGTGGCATTTTACTTAAATGATGATATTTTTTTAGGTAATCAATATAGAAGAAAATGAAAGGGAGATTTTTGAACCAGAGATGGGATCAGATCTTGAAATTACTTGTGAAAAGGCAGATTCTTTTTCTTCTGTTTCTACCCCTCCAAGTTTCCAGTTAAATAATTCTAAAGGTGATTTTCTAACAGAAAGTTCTAATGACTCATCAGAGAAAATGGTGTCAAATAAAGCTGTAAATATTTCAGAAAATATTGAGAAAGATGAATCCAAACAAACTAAAGAAATTATAAAGGCTATAGATCTTAAATCCTCTGATATGCTTGAAACAAAAAGAGAATTAGATTATAGCGGTTCAATCTTCAGTTCTTCCATATTGTGTTCACCACATTTTACAGTAATTAATGAATCTTCAGATGAGGTTCTTACCGTAAAACAAAACATCAGTTTGGGCCAATCTTTTAGCAAATCACCTGATCAAAATCGAGTAGTAACTGATAATGGAACCTGTCTCAGTGAATTTTCTTTTAAAAAGGTAAACAAACGTAAAACTCGGATTTTAAAAGATTCATTTAAAAAGAAAAAACCCTGCAGATCAAAGAAAAAATATTCATGGAGTAAAAAGGCCAGTAAAAAAATTCCTAGAGACAAAATTTTAAGCACAATGAATGAATTAGGATCTGATGATAAATTTGATCAAATGTCTGCTGTAGATTCTATGTGTACAAGTTCCAGTGCAAGTCATAAACATTCAAGAGTCTTCAATTATTTGTCAGATATTTTAAAAAAATTTAACATTTCTAAAAAAAAATTAAATAAATCCGAAGCCAAATTGTTCAAAAGAGGATATGAAGAAACTTCAAGAAAAATTCAACGCAAAATTAGGAAGGTATTTAGACGTAAACTATCCAGGAAGATGTATAAAAAATCAAAACTAAAAAAGGAATCACTGGTCCATAATACTGATAAACATGACAAAACCTCCTCTAGGGGAAATTCCAATGAATTAAGTGCTGAGAACAATGTGCAGAATGATCTAGACTGTAATAAGCAGCCACAGGACTCTAATATATTTCCAGATATTTTAGAAGAGTTTAATACTTCTCCAAATGAATTAAGTAAATTTGAAGCTAAATTGTATAAATATGGTTTTAAAGAAATTTCAAAAGAACATGCTAAAAATCTCAGGAAATGTCTTAAAACTAACATTCAGAAAAAAGTAACTAAAAGAATTATAAGTGCTAAGACATCCGAGCCATCAAATGGATTTCCAGTTCATTTTGATAATAAACTTGACAATACATCTTATATTCCGGCTGAAGATCCTAATGCTGTTAAGGCTCAAATGAATGTAGATATTTTGACAAATGAAGAAATAAAACATTCTCCTTCATCTGTTTCTGATGATTTTCTGGAAGGTTCTATTACAAAAAACAAGGAAAATTTAATTTCTAATAACAAAGATGAAGTAAGCAATATTGCAAAATTAGAAAAGAAAACAAATGTAATGAGTTTGGAATCAGTTAACTTCTATGTACCTAATAACAATGAAGCCAAGAACAAATTAACTATTCATGCTGAGAAATCTTGTAAGGATGTCCAATTATTAGGTACTACTTCTTCAAATTCTAGTCAAAATATTGCTGTGAATGAAAAATCAAGACATGAAATGATGATAAAAAATGATAATTATTTTTCTAATGAAAATGCTTCTCATAACACTCCCATGGTTGTAAACCAGTTGTCAAATAAAGCTGTAAATATTTCAGAAAATATTGAGAAAGATGAATCCGAACAAACTAAAGAAATTATGAAGGCTATAGATCTTAAATCCTCTGATATGCTTGAAACAAAAAGAGAATTAGATTATAGCGGTTCAATCTTCAGTTCTTCCATATTGTGTTCACCACATTTTCCAGTAATTAATGAATCTTCAGATGAGGTTCTTACCGTAAAACAAAACATCAGTTTGGGCCAATCTTTTAGCAAATCACCTGATCAAAATCAAGTAGTAACTGATAATGGAACCTGTCTCAATGAATTTTTTTATAAAAAGGTAAACAAACGTAAAACTCGGATTTTAAAAGATTCATTTAAAAAGAAAAAATATTCATGGAGTAAAAAGGCCAGTAAAAAAATTCCTAGAGACAAAATTTTAAGCACAATGAATGAATCAGGATCTGATGATAAATTTGATCAAATGTCTGCTGTAGATTCTATGTGTACAAGTTCCAGTGCAAATCATAAACATTCAAGAGTCTTCAATTATTTGTCAGATATTTTAAAAAAATTTAACATTTCTAAAAAACAATTAAATAAATCCGAAGCCAAATTGTTCAAAAGAGGATATGAAGAAACTTCAAGAAAAATTCAACGCAAAATTAGGAAGGTATTTAGACGTAAACTATCCAGGAAGATGTATAAAAAATCAAAACTAAAAAAGGAATCACTGGTCCATAATACTGATAAACATGACAAAACCTCCTCTAGGGGAAATTCCAATGAATTAAGTGCTGAGAACAATGTGCAGAATGATCTAGACTGTAATAAGCAGCCACAGGACTCTAATATATTTCCAGATATTTTAGAAGAGTTTAATACTTCTCCAAATGAATTAAGTAAATTTGAAGCTAAATTGTATAAATATGGTTTTAAAGAAATTTCAAAAGAACATGCTAAAAATCTCAGGAAATGTCTTAAAACTAACATTCAGAAAAAAGTAACTAAAAGAATTATAAGTGCTAAGACATCCGAGCCATCAAATGGATTTCCAGTTCATTTTGATAATAAACTTGACAATACATCTTATATTCCGGCTGAAGATCCTAATGCTGTTAAGGCTCAAATGAATGTAGATATTTTGACAAATGAAGAAATAAAACATTCTCCTTCATCTGTTTCTGATGATTTTCTGGAAGGTTCTATTACACAAAACAAGGAAAATTTAATTTCTAATAACAAAGATGAAGTAAGCAATATTGCAAGATTAGAAAATAAAACAAATGTAATGAGTTTGGAATCAGTTAACTTCTATGTACCTAATAACAATGAAGCCAAGAACAAATTAACTATTCATGCTGAGAAATCTTGTAAGGATATCGAATTATTAGGTACTACTTCTTCAAATTCTAGTCAAAATATTGCTGTGATTGAAAAATCAAGACATGAAATGATGATAAAAAATGATAATTATTTTTCTAATGAAAATGCTTCTCATAACACTCCCACGGTTATAAACCAAAAAGATTATCAATATCCAAAATTTTGGCTTCTCTCAAATTTTTTAGGAAAACCTGATATTTCTCTTAAAAATATACCTGGAACATTGAATGATCCAATTGCTCCTGATAAAGAGATGTCAATGCAGTATCCTTTACCCTGTGATTTTGGCATGATAACTATCAAGAATATAGAAAGGGACCATAATTATTCCTCTCCCCCACCTAATCATGTGATTTCAAAAAGTAATAACGACATTCATGTAGATTCTTCTCCTGTATCCCCTTTATCTAATGAACCTCAAAATAATTCAGTGGATTTGGAAAGTTTTAAAAAATCATTTGCACTCACTAATCTAAATTCTTATGAAATGTTAAATAAAACTCAAAACATTGAAAAAGTGAGAGAAACAGTGAAAACTACTGTACATGATCAAAATGATAGTGATAAATTAGTTCAATTGATGTCTGGAGCTTTAAATGATTCTGAAACTGATGTTCTTAAGGAAAAAAGTCTGGATGCAAACGACTACAGTATTATAAAGGACACAAGAGATAAAATATCTCCAATTATATCGTATAATTTATTGAAAGAAAAGAAACATAAAACTACCTTCATAAATTCCAGCCTTTCTACTTCTAATGCAGATAGAATAACAATATCTAATTCACCCAAAAAATCTGCATCAAAATCTAAAATTAGGTCCAATGAATCTAAATCTAAAATTATAACACCAGAAAAGGAATGTCATAGAAATGATGAAATTTATCTGAAGGGGAAAAAATCATCTATTATTAAAATAAAAGAAAATATAAAAATTTCACACCCCAAAACAAAAAAGAAAACTGAAATCAATCCAAATTCAACTGTAATAATAAAGCCAAAAGTTGGTGCAGATTCATCTTATTTCTCTATTTCTGTAAACACAAGTTTATCAAAACCTGAAAACCAATTAAGTGAATCACCAAGGAAAAAAATGATACATACAAATCCTTTGAGCTTAGAAACTACAAATGAAAGTTCTTTAACAAAATCAACACCAGTTGAGTTTTCGAAAATTAGAATCATTGGTCAAAAAGAAGGAAGTGGTTCAAGCACAGGAAATTTAATTACAAACAATCCATCATATAAGAAAAAAAGGGAAACAACTTCTGATGTGAATGTAAATAACACCAAGATAATAATTACTCCTGTAAAGAAATCAAGTGAAAAAGGAGGAAGGATTTTCATGAGAGACAAAAAGATTTCTAATAATTCAAACAACATTGTCACCAATAATGTACAAGAAAAAGATAATCGACTCTCATCTTTCTCTCATCTTAATGGTTTTCTTAACCCAGAAAATGTAATAAATTCTATTAGTGACCCGCAAGAAAATTGTGGTCAGTTATCTAATCTAGTTCAGTCTATATCTGATAAAGCCATGGAAAGTCACAATGAATATTCAGATAGCAAAACTTCTAATGATGGAAATTTGCTTCCATTTGATCATATTGGCAAAAATGAGTTTGGACTGTCCTCATCAAGTTTTTGTCCTGATTTCCATGATTTAAAAATTGACTTAAGCTCTATTAGTGAATTGTCACAAGAAAATTATGATCAGTTAACCAAAATAAAATTTCAATGTTCAGTACCATGTGAAAGAATTAATTTGTGTAGCAACTATCATTTCAAAAATGCAAAAATGCGAGACAGCTTAAACACATCAAAATCGCTCCAAGATAACTTTAAAAAATCTATATCATCTAGAATTTCTAGTAAAGATTCTCTCTCTAAATTGGATTTTAAGCAAAATAGTCCTCCTATAAGTGTTGCTGAATCAATTCACCTTTCAAAAGAGGATTCAAGTGCAATTATCTTGAACTCCTGTCCAAAAGATTTATCTGAAGAAACACATTTTAACAAAGCATTGTGTGCAACTGGACCTGTAATTGCAGAATTCCAGAAAAATACAAAAGACATTGCAGCTATTTCAAGTAATTTAAATGGAAGCTGTTCAAATGAAGCAAAAGACTGTGTTAGCAGTGATGGCAAGAATATTCCATATATTGAATTAAGTGATAGTGAAGAGGATGTGCAAATCCTTAAGTGTTTTGATAATAAAATTTCAACTAATGAGAAAAATCCTTTGGAATTAGTTCATTCTAAGTTTAAGGAGTGTGAAACCAAAAATTTAGGAACAAAGAATTATAATCCTAAGTTTAGAACAGATGATAATTTTTTACTACATGTTTCTATTAAAGAAAGCCCATCAAAAATGCCAGAAAAGCAAAAATCTTATAAGCAGACACATCTAACAGATAGATCTTCACAGGACATCAATGCCTTTAAACAGAGTCCATCAAAAGCGAAACAACAAACTATTAAAGCTCATGAAAAATTGTCTACTGAATCTAACAGAAGGAATCTTCTTGATTGCGGTATAACTTATACAAAGAGCCCTAAGAAATCTACTAATGTAAATTCCAGTCAAGTAAGTTGTTCTTCTCCCAAGAGAAGAAGACTTAGTCCAAGTCCAGTTACAGTTAAATCTGATATAAATACAAGTGCTACTTCAAACAAAGAAGATATTGATAACATTCATTGTTCAAGTAATTTTGATTCTGACTGTTTCATCATTGATTCAGTTAGTGAACCTCAACTAATTATCATTGATTAATCAGTTGAATAATAAAATTCCATTTTTTTATAAATGTACATATGTGTAACAAGTCTTTATGTGTATTATAGCCTACAGTATTTAATTCATATTTTCTACATGGAAAGACGTAATTATAAGAAAATGTGTTGTGCGACAAAAATAGTTTACCTATATATACTGATAAAATTAAAAATAGTTTTTAATTTGTCGGTTATTATTTTTTTGATGAACTTCTTTATATAAATTTATATATTTTTCTCATACAAACATTTGTAAATTTAATTCATTGTGATTGCATTTTAAAAAAAAACCATGTCATGATTTTGTCTATGCATTTGTGGGAAATACTCTAAATATGTGTAGAAGTGAAGTTTGCATAAATTGTAATGTTTTGTTCATCATATATTTGCTTGTGCAAATAATAAAGTCAGTGTTGTATGTTTTTAAAAATTTACTTTTTAAATAAAGTATTTTCCCTTAGCATTAGTATTAATTTGAAATATTTCTTGTATAATGTACTTTTATGAATTTATATGTTGCACATTTAATCGTAAAAAATGTTTTCATAAAATATTTTAATACTACTGTAAAAATATAGTAAATAAAAAAACATTTTTTTATTGTTGTTGTTTGTGCATACTTATAATTATTTCGGATCTATATTTAGTGAAAATCATTTAAATCATCTGGCACATGAATTTTTGAAAAATTATCGATTTTCACTTTTTTATATTTTTCTAAAGCTCAAATATTTCTGTTTAAAATGATATATGACATGAGGTAATACAATAATTAGAAGTATTTTTATTTATTATTTTAAATGAAGTTACTCCTTGGCGCACATAAAATGAGCTTTGCTAAGAGCACCTAAGTTTCCTATGATTGCAAATTTATATGATGTTCAAGTGGGAAAATTGGACTGAATTAGGCTTATCCAAAAGTGTATGGGTACACGTCTTTTGGATCTTAAAAGCGAAACAGAAAAAATTTAAATGATGGAAAAAGCCTAAGTGGTTGTAACCGACACACCGACATTTTAATATCAAAAATTCACATTTAACGATATTAAAAGTATTGGTTACAGAAATAATATCAATGATCTACACAGCATGAAAACTGCTATTTGGGCTGTTTATTTTCATCTTCTGTCTTCAAACGAGAGCCCTCAACATGGACTGTGTCCCGCGTGTATAAATGCCTGGTGCAAGTTTCAAAGGACCAGAAACTGAATGTAACGAATGGCAGTAAGATTATAAACACACATATATACGTGCTATATATACGATAATGAATTAAATGAACCCAATTTTTAGAGATCTAGGTGAACCTATATTAAGAAAATGTTTACATGAAAAGACTTAGAACCCAAATGTTTCAGTTAATAACATCCTATAGCCAGTGTTTCCTATATCTAAAGGGTGTTTTTTTAGAGGTATAGAACTCTAACCGGATAGCACGGAAAATTCCGTCAGTGTAAAGATGCTTCGAAAATGGACTGCATGGATTTTTCTGCCTTCAAGTAACGTTTTCAAAAGCGGATTAGCCGCACTTTTCTGAAATCCTTTACCCCCTTTTAAAGGTTTAACATCTTGAAAGATAATTAGGGACGGTGGACGCAACACAGCAGGACACTGATAGGAAGTTTTATGGCTCGCAGGAAACCCCGTGTTTTGACCCTGGGGCAATCGTAAAAAATCGAGGGGAAATTTCTTTAGACCCCAGGAAGTGTTTATTTGTTACCTCGTTTTTTTAAAGTTTTGAAAAGTCCCAACGCATAAGTAAAATATGTTACAATTCCCTTTTGGTTTCATATTAATTTGAAACTGTAACAAGTTGGGGCGTGTCAGTGCAATCTGCTATTTTATATAGTTAGACAAATTATATCTTTTTTTTAAGTATATTCTTTCGCTTCATTTTTCTTATTTTAATCAAAGCTTTCAGTTTTTGAAACATGATTATTTTATTATAAGATACCGAAAAAATTAATAAAACACCAAACTCTTTAAAATTTGAAACCTTTTCAATTTTCCAACCACTAAAAATGAATAAATTTAAACTTCATCAAATCATTTGAAACATTTTCTTACACTTTGATAAAAATAATGAGAAAAAAACTAATTAAGATTTATTAGTTTTTTTTTTTTTTAGATTTCAAAGCCCAAGTGTTCAGGGAAGTTTAAGTACAGTGCCTAGTTATATATTGTTAAAATACACCGAATTATATTTGAATTTTAAGTGCTTGAACTTCAGTTTACATCAAAGACAACATGAATGAAGATTTTCACACATTTTTTTTATAACTTGAATGTTTGAATAAATGGTAATCAAAAATATACGGAAACATTTACAGTAGACATTTATGCATATACATAAACATAAAAATCAATTTTAAATTCGAGCTATTCAAAAACATTCGAATTATTGTTCAAAAATATCTATTTATACAAAATACCCCTCAACATTTATCTTTTTTAAAGGCTAACTGAATAAGTAATTAAAATCTGGATATTTTTTGAAATCTCGACCGTATAAAGCTAGAAATGTTATGTTAGAAATTCCATTTGAAATTTCGAAAAAAAAATGCATCGCGCAGTTAAAAATTATTTACCATAAGTTTTAGCAATTGTTTGAGTATAATAAAAATATTTCAAATTTTATTATATAGCTTTGGTATCTTTTAATATATTTCGATTTCATACAATTCAGTGGAAAACTGCATGCTAAGAGCAAAAAATATACTAAAAAAATTGATGAATATACAATTACAATAAATTCTTACATAGAAGCAAAACTGAGAAGCTAAAGCGTAGGAATGAAAAATTTTGAGTAAAACTGAAGTAGTTTTCGAAATATTTATTTTAAAGTTCAGAAAATTTGTGCGCGTTATGTTATACTTAATATTAATTAAATGGTTAAAATAATATGTTAATATTAGTCATGTAATCGTTTGATGACACATTCATATACTAATAAAAATTATCATGGTCATTGATGCGAATGTCAAGAATTTTATGTAATTTTAAATTCAGACATTAAGATATTGATGTAGAAAATATAAAACGACCATCTTAAATACATGAAAAATGCAGTCTGCTATAAAATGATCTTGACAAACAAAATCCGGCATTTTCACTTACTATGGCAGAGCCGGCTTAGTCAGGGGCGATCTGGAAAAACAGAGAGAACCGCGGTTTTGATGGATGCCGCTCTAGCTCTTAAAGTTCCCAGGAAAAATTATATATATTGTTACGTTTTCGGGGGTTCGAAATGATTGAAGCTGAAGAGCGGGATCCAAAACTGTTAGACATTTTAAAAAAATCGGATCCAAATTTTTATGATCTCCTTGTGTTGTTTTTCCAATCCCGTTCCATGATCTCAATGAAAGTAAGCACACCGATTCGAACCCGATCTTTTTGAGTTTCGTGATTTGAGGTTGGCAGCAACTGCCATGCAAATCGAGCTAGTATTTAAACTCGGCTCATGTTAGTTTTTAAGAAAAGGAAGGAAAAACGGAAATATAAGAAGTGTGTGAGTGGTTTAACTCTTAGAGGGAGGGAGAGAAAGGCTGGTTGGCAATGCAACTGCAAGTTGCATCACCATTTTAGATTATAAATTAATTTTACAATATTAGAAGACGGTTCGAATCGGATGTCTCTGGTAATGTTGCTTTTTGAACTTATTGTTTTTATCGCTCCAGTATCGAGCAGAGTGACTTTATGATTGATTATTAAAGGCCAATTTTAAGAAACTGTTTTTCGTCTTCATGCCTCCTCGACACATAAATTTCACTGCTAGCTTTGCAAAAATTTAAATTAGTTTACCAATAAGTGTAACAAATTTGGTTATGGGTCCAGTCCATGTACTGTGTCGAGGCAGGCTAAGCAGTTGAACCAGGCCATGAACTTTGTCTATGTAAATACTGTTCCAGTCTAGAACTTTTTTTCATGAACTCTGTTGCTAGTACGCTAAATCGAGTAGCAGGTATGGAGTTTAACAACCAGATATCAGTGTTGACTCCAAATAACTGGAACACATGGAAGCATGATATGCAAGTACTCTTAATGCATTATGGTTGCTGGCAGTTTATAATACAGACCAAGCCAGAGCAAACTGATGAAGAGGCAACATATAAGGAAAAATTAGATCTACAACTTCGTAAGGATAGATGTTATACGTTGATCTATACTAACATCAGTTCAGATTTGAAAAATCTGATAACGAAAACAACTGACGGAGTAGCGGCATGGAAGATATTAAAAGATCACTTCGAACCAGTCACAAAAGCAAGAGTAATTCAACTATTAGATCAATTTTTTGGAACAAAATACCAACCAGGGGAAGATGTTGGAATCTTCATATCTCGTGTAAAGACAGCGGCAACCAGACTACAAGAAGCGGGTCATAAATTGGACGACCTGTACATAGGATTTCAATTAATAAGGTGGCTTCCTCAGGAATTCCAGTCTCTACCGTGCAACAAATCTACAGATGGAAAGAAGAGGACTTCAGAGTTGTCAAAATTGAAGCAGAGCTGATATTAGAAGCCAATCGTCTTCAGTTGATGAAACAAGATTTGGAGAAAGCGGAGAATGCTTACTTGAGCAGTTTCTCTTCGAAGAAGTCGAAGACGTTACCTGGTGCTACGGCTGCAGCTCATGGAGATCCAAATGGCAAGAATGATTACCAAAAGAAAAGTGGTAAGGTATTTAACTGTAAAACTATTAAAAATGTTAAACAATCTATTAAGACTATAGGTCCGTGTTATGTATGTAATAAGTACGGGCATCTTAAAGTAAACTGTAAAGAGAAAAAGTCTCTACAAAAATCTTCAACTGTAAATGAACCTTTTAACACAGAGTTTGATAAAGGTCTTTGGGTAATAGATACTGCTGCCACGAGTCATTTTTGTAATGACAAGAGTTTATTTTTAGATCTTAAGCCGATAACTAACATGAAAATGTCGTTAGCAACGGAGGATAAAAGTTGTCCCGTAGAAGGAATCGGTACACTTAGATTTCGGGTAAAATATAAAGGGAGTTTTCATGAAATAACTTTGACTGATGTATTATTTAATCCTAAGTTGAGGAGAAATTTATTATCCGGTTCCAGATTAGAAAGTGCGCATTTTATGGGTACTAAAGGTAAAATTAATGTTTTTAATAAAGACTGGATAAAATTGTTCTCGGCGACACGCCATGAAAATTTGTATTTTTTTAAGCCGGATCATTATATTATACCAAAGAGTAAAGAAATTAGCTTTTTTAGTAATGTAACCGCTAAAACAAAAAACGGATCAATAGAAATATGGCATCAACGCTTTTGTCATGTTAATAACGATTACTTGGTAAAAACTAGTAAAAATGATAGTGTAAAAGGTCTCCCACGCTTAACTGATAATGGTAAGACTCGTTGTATACCGTGTAAATTAGCAAAGTCCAAGAGAGTTTCATTCAAAAAGATGGGGGCCGTAAGATCAAAACGTCCATTGGAATTGTTGCATATGGACCTCTGTGGTCCAATGCCAACTGAAAGCCAAGGCGGTAATAAATATTTCTTGAGTATAATTGACGATTATTCAAGAAAGGTGACTGTATTTCCCATCCGAAATAAATCTGACGTATTTCATACGTTTATAAGATTTCAGAAACGAGCAGAACGTTTTCTAAGTAAAAAGGTAATAGCAGTTAGAACTGATGGCGGACTAGAATTTTGTAATAAAGATATGGATAATTTCTTGACAGAACTGGGTATAAAGCATGAGGTAACAAATTCATATACACCAGAAATGAATGGGGTCGCGGAGAGATTCAATTTAACCGCTCTAGATGGCATCAAAACATTGCTTAAGTCTAATGAAGTTCCCCATAAGTTTTGGGGAGAAGCATTACTTTGTTTCACTTATGCGTGGAATCGAATTTGTCACAAAGACAGTAACAAAACGCCTTTCGAAAAATATTCAGGTAGAAAACCATCGGTATTGCATCTAAAACCTTTGGATGTTTGGCATATGCTGGTGTGCCAAAACAAATTAGAAAAAAATTCGATATGCGTGCGAAAATGGGAATTATGATGGGATACGCACAACGTACTAAGGGTTATAGAATATGGTTGATAGATGAAAATAAATTAGTCGAGACTATTAATGTAAGATTCGATGAAAATAAGAGGGGAATTAATTTTAGACAAAAAGTTAATAGTAACCTTGGATATATATATATATATAATTTAAACCTTCCTGATTATTATGATGATGAGGATGATTTTGATAGAGTAAAAGATTCATTAACGAGTCGTTTAGTTTCAAAGACAAGTACGGAAACGCCCTCAACATCTGAAAAGCCAGGTGTATCTTCCGATAATCATAACTTGATCCCATGTACAGAGGTTAAGTGGATTCGAAATATAGGTAGGAAAGTAACTGGATCTAACGTATATTATAGTATAGAAGGGAAAGCAACCCGATTGAAATCTTTTAACGAAATAGAGAGATACTGTAAGAGGCGTAATATTGAGTATGATCCTAGTTTATTTAATTTTAGAAAAGATAATACCGAATCCCAGGGATTTTCAGATTTGTCAGAGCAACAAGAAGCTCTTATGGTTGAAGTAACTATTCCTAATTGTTACAAACAGGCGATAAGATCCAGAGACGCATCTAAATGGCATGATGCAATGGATAAAGAAATTAACGTAATGAAGGAACGTAAAGTTTGGGATTTAGTTGACCATCCGGATAATATAAAAATTTTAGAAAACCGTTGGGTTTATACCATTAAATATGATGAAAATAATAAAATTGTTAGAATTTTGTAGAAAATTATTTCTTTTTAGAGAATAAGACTTTGTTTCTTTAAGATTAAAATATTAGTTTGTTTATTACAATAAAGATTGTGAATAAAATGTATTTTTTTGTATAACATGTGATTATAGATTAAAATTAATTTACTGATTTGTAAGAGATAATGGTGCGAGAGATTGGAAAAAGGGGGCCGATTGTTAGACATTTTAAAAAAATCGGATCCAAATTTTTATGATCTCCTTGTGTTGTTTTTCCAATCCCGTTCCATGATCTCAATGAAAGTAAGCACACCGATTCGAACCCGATCTTTTTGAGTTTCGTGATTTGAGGTTGGCAGCAACTGCCATGCAAATCGAGCTAGTATTTAAACTCGGCTCATGTTAGTTTTTAAGAAAAGGAAGGAAAACGGAAATATAAGAAGTGTGTGAGTGGTTTAACTCTTAGAGGGAGGGAGAGAAAGGCTGGTTGGCAATGCAACTGCAGGTTGCATCACCATTTTAGATTATAAATTAATTTTACAATATTAGAAGACGGTTCGAATCGGATGTCTCTGGTAATGTTGCTTTTTGAACTTATTGTTTTTATCGCTCCAGTATCGAGCAGAGTGACTTTATGATTGATTATTAAAGGCCAATTTTAAGAAACTGTTTTTCGTCTTCATGCCTCCTCGACACATAAATTTCACTGCTAGCTTTGCAAAAATTTAAATTAGTTTACCAATAAGTGTAACAAAAACAATTTTATTCTTGGACAAAACAGTCCTCCACAAATTGTAGAACAGTTCGAGAAAGTCACGTACAATCGATGAAAATACTGATAACACAGATGTAATACACTAACAAAAGCAATAGTAAACACTCAGCACAAAAATAATAACTCAATAAAAGCAATAACACACGCACTATGCAATCGTCTCTCTCTCTCAAGCACAGAGAGGTATCACTTGCATGAAAGCTGAGATCTGACTGACTGACTAGCCGGCCCGGGCCTTTTTATACCTTTCGGTCAGAAACCTCTTGCACTTGCCAGAATAATCGAGAAATAGAAAGGTCTAGCAAAATCCGGAACGTACGAGAAAAGCTCAATACAGTAATACATTCAATACAATAGTGTTACAATACCACGATAGGGTTGCCAGACAGGGTTATTAGGAGCAGGGTTTGCCATGGTCGCCAAGCTTATCTCCCACATTTGGCGATATATCGCCAAATTTGGCGCCAAAAATTAAGTCGCCAAATCCGTCGCCAACTTGGCGCTAGCTGCAATATTTGGCGAGTTTACCATTTAAACCAATGTTAAAGCATGGGGGCCGTGCAATGCAGTGGAAATGATATTACAGGTAAACAGGGTTGAAATCACATTAGATACGACAAATTAAACTGTAAAAAATGAACACAAATGAGTAGAAACAATTAGAATAAGGCTAAATTCGTAACAATATATATAAATTACAAATGCAAAAAAAAAATCTTGTAATTTTCCATACATTTTTATAACAACGAATTGTGGAATTGGCTTCCAATACATTGTTGTGTTTGACAATATGTAAGGTAACCAACCCTAATTTAGATAGATTTGTACTACTTTTTCGTAACCGTATTCCTTTTAAAATTAATTCGTGCAGCCGAAATACACCTTTTGCACCCTTAAAAATTTATGTGAATTATAACGGTTAATTTTAATTTATGCAACTTGTGAAATGTTCATAGTTAACCATTTCCGTCTAAAAAGTTTACATGAAAAAAAAAGTTTGGTCTCCCTCATTCATTAGGGATTTATATAAGATTCTAACATTAAATTTTATTTTTCACCGCATAGGATCGTGTGGTAGTGCATAGTGCTTCCACACCACAGGTCTGGGGTTCTATTAACGGGCTGCGCAAGGTCGACTCTGCCTTTCAACTCCGCTACATTGGGTCGATAAATGAGTACCAAGCTTGCTTCGGGTCTTAAACACTGAAGGTCTCTCTTCAGACAGACCACCAAATCGGGACATCTGTTCATGCACCTCAGCGTCCAATGGTCACGTGTATTATGATGGGCACAGTAGTTCCTGGCCCTCATGGATTGTTGTGCCACTGAGTTTGAGTCTTAAGTTTGAGGATTACCTCACTTTGGGGATACCCCTTAGGTAAACATGTATTTCCACTCATTTGCAATTAAACATTTTTCTTTCAATTACGTTTATTTCAGAAGGAAGTTTGATTTTTCAAATGTATTTGCTTAATAACATGTATATTTGTGTATTATATTAAAAATTTGATCAATCCAAAATTACATGTTTTTAGCTCCTCTAAAAGCTTTTAGGATTTTACAACTGATCTTACAATCCATATATACGTTTTATAGTAGTATATTTAAAAATGATAAAGACATTTTTACGAGTGTGTGAGCTGTTATGCCTCGTTTATAAATATAAAAAATTGCATTCAGCTACAGTTTTTAAAATGTGGAGAAATAGGATACTTACATATTATGAATATTTTTGACTGTAGTAAGATATATTTATATTCCAGTTTCTTTACAATTTGAATAGAAGTTGTAAGCCACACATTTTGCGAATAGTTTGATATTGAGTATAATTCCATAGGCTGTTTAATATTGTAAAGTGTTTTACTTTGATACCAGCACACACTAAAATAAGGCTCATTTGCAGTTATATGATCAGCTTCAGTGATATTTAAATTTTCAAAAATAGAGTCTACACGTACGAAAACATTCTTTCACAACGGCACACCACATCTCTCTCATACTATATCTTCCCTACAGCAGGAAATATTTGTGTATACTGAAAAATTTAATACAGGATACATTTTCAAGTGTTAAATTTTTTTTTAAAATTTGGTATGGATACATTGTGGAACTGTCGGTTAACTTCACTGAACAAAATTGTTTTAAGTGTACTGTTTTGAAAGACAAAATTACTAAGGGAGAACTTTTCTCACAATAGAATTTGTAATGACTGAATTGTGTGAAAATGTAGTTATCGATGTGTGACATTTTTCCTTGTAATAAAAGAAACAGAAAGATAAGAAATTTAACTTGAGTAGAAAATGGTTAGAAGTACTGTCATGCGCATTTGAAGAAGTATATCCCCCATTAAAATTAAAAATTATTGACTGAATGTGTGTTATGTCCATCACAAATGCCGATGTAGAAAAGGAATTTTTATTTAATACAAGAAGTTCGAAAAGGAGAGCAGTAGGAATGAAAATTTAGATTTTTTCCGAAAAATATTCAGTTAACATAAAAATATCATTTATATAATTTAAATTTAAATAAATTAAAAGTATTGAAATCATTTTTTATGTTATTCTAAATTAAAAATATAATTGAATAGAGAAAGATCTGCTTAATTTCATAAATATGCACCATTTATTGTCTTAAAAAAAAAGATAGGGCCTTTACTCTTTTTACCTCATAACTTTTTTTAAAAACAGGAAAGTGAGCGCGTTTTCTTACTCTCATATTCAAAAATGAATACAGGATGCTTTTTTCTGGTTCAAATCGCAATACCAAAATATATTTTTTTTTAATTTTTAAAAATGACAGAAAAATAAATTTTGTTTGAAGAAAATATAACTATTTTTCAACTTTTAACACGCCATTTATTTCATGTTCTTTTTACCATGCATTTTGTTTTAATTTTACTGTGACTGAATCTATGGGCAAACGACAGAGTAGAACTACGGTTTTCATACAAGATTGCCCAAGGCAACTTAACAGCTAGCTGTAAACGATTGATCTCTTGGTTCTTACTTGACAAAGGAACCGAACTAGGTCATAAAATTGTCCCCGTTCGACCTCCCAAGTTCTAAAAGGGGGAAAGAATTGAAGTCTGTTGCATTTTTGAAGGAAATAGCAAAATAAGAGTAAAACGCTTTCGGAATAACTTTTCAGGAGGAAGGTATCCACTTAGAGGGTTAATTCGAATGATTCATCAAATTCTTGTGCAATCTGTAAAATGCCTCATTTGATTTATAAGTGCAGCGATTATCAAAATATGAAAGTATCCGATAGATTTAATCAAATAAAACGCCTTAATTTGTGCATCAATTGTTTAAAGGAACATCATAAAATTAAGGATTGTAAATCGAAAAACTCTTGTTCCGTTTGTAAAAAACGTCATCATACATCGTTACATATATTTGAAGCGATTCCTTTACCGCTGTCTACAACATTAGCTAACGAACTGAAACCCCTACCAGATATGCAAGGGTCAACATCCCCAGAGCACTCTTATACGTTTTCGAACTGTGTGGGAGAAAAGAAAAATATTTTACTCCCGACTGCAATGGTTTACCTCAGGGGGCAGAGAGTCAGCTTTTCCCCTGCAAAGCGATTTTAGACTCAGGATCTCATCTTTCCTTCATTCGACAACGGCTGGCTAATAAACTCCCTCTGAAAAAAGAAAAAAATAAACGCGTCTGTTTCGGGGTTAGGTGAAATAACCCTTAGAGTTAAACAAAAGGTAAGTACGGTGATTCAAAATAAAAATGGAGACTTTTCAACGCCGTTAGAACTATTAATCGTCCCGTATATTACCACAACATCTATCCATCGCATGGATGCAACTAAAGTAAACATTCCTTCGAACATTGATCTCGCGGATAAAGATTTTGGTATACCAGGAAAAATAGATATGCTTATTGGGTGCGAGCTCTTTTTTGAATTATTAAGACCCAATAAATTTCGATCGCCATGCGAAAAATGGCTGTTCAAGAGACTGTTTTCGGGTACATTGTTGTAGGGAGTTTCGATAAATTTGAGGAAAAATCATATTGTGGCTTAGCTATTAATGCGAAAATAAATTCAGATAGTCTTAATCAACAATTGCAAGCATTTTGGGAAATTGAAAAGGTAGATGAATCCTCAATAGAACATAGTTTAGAAGAAGAAATTTGTGAAACCCAATATCAAAACACTCATTGTCGCACTGAAGAAGGACGCTATGTTGTACAATTGCCCCTTTAAAAAGATCCATACTGTTTAGGTAGCTCAAGGTTCTTGGCTGAAGTTCGTTTGAATCAACTTTGGAAAAAACTCTCGAAACATTATGAATTACAAACCCTTTATAAATCGTTCTTACAGGAATATATTGATTTAAAACACATGCAATTAGTAGCTTACCCCCTAGAAACAAATATTTCTTATTTTCTACCACATCATGGAGTGTTTCGCCCCGATAGTAAAACTACCAAGCTTAGAGTAGTTTTTAATGCCTCTTCGAAAACAACATCAAGTCTTTCTTTGAATGACATTTTGTATAAAGGCGAGATTTTGCAGCAAGATTTATTTTCAATTCTTTTGAGATTTAGGCAGCACACATTTGTCTTTACAACGGATATTTCAAAAATGTTTAGACAGATTTTAATTAACCCCGATCATCGAAATTTGCAGATGATATTATGGAAAGACAGTGTTGATGGTCCTGTACAAACTTACAAACTCAACACTGTAACTTACGGGACTACTTGTGCACCCTATCTTGCTTCCCGAATCATTTAGCAATTAGCTAGGGACGAAGGAGAACATTATCCTTTGGCTGCATCAGTTACAATCAGAGACATTTACATGGATGATATTTTAACAGGTAGTTCAGACTTTCAAGAATTTCAAAACAATTAGAATTAATTAGTTTATTTAAAAAAGCGGGTATGAACCTACATAAGTGGTGTAGCAATACTCCAAAAATATTGAATTCAATACCTAAAGAAGAGCAATCTTGGGATTTCCATTGTCAATCATCAGACCAAAAAACAATTAAAACTTTAGGAATCATTTGGAGTCCACAATTTGATTATTTCTCTTTTAAGACCATTGTGAACTTCCGTGAGTCGTATACAAAAAGAGAAGTTTTATTCATTATTGCACGTTTATTTGACCCCCTTGGATTCTTGGGGCCAATTCTAACTAAGGCCAAATTAATATTACAGAAACTTTGGGTTATCAAATTAGAATGGGATGAACCTCTCTCCAATCCAATAGCTAAAGAATGGAACGACTTCGTGTCTACCCTGCCAGTTATTCAAAATATCCATGTCCCTCGACTCGTAATAGGAAAAGGCAAAATTATTATCCATGGATTTGCCGACGCCTCAACAGCAGCATATGGTGCTGTACTATATGCTCAATCGATCTCAGAAGAGGATGTATCTACAAGACTCTTGTGCAGCAAATCCCGTGTTGCACCGGTGAAACCAATCACTACCCTCGTTTGGAATTGTGTGCTTGTGTGTTATTGTCACAGCTCCTGGAAAAGGTTTTACATTCCTTGACGCTACCTATACAGCAAATAATGCTATGGACTGACTCTAACATTGTGTTAGCCTGGATTCAGCGATCCCCTGAGCAGCTTAAGACGTTCATCGGCAATAGAATAAAAATTATACAGATACTAAACCAGAACTGCCAATGGAATCATGTATCCTCTAATGAAAACCCGGCTGATCTAATATCACGTGGATTGAATGCTTCGGACATCTCTTCTAAACAACTTTGGTGGCATGGCCCAGACTTTTAAGGGAAGAACTTGAAGCAAACCCAATTGACTTTGAAAGGATAACTTCTGACAGTGACTACTTAAAGGAACTTAAACCCGCAAATGTGTGCTTTTAACTTCTTGTAAATTCTCTCTTATAGATGATCTTTCAAAACGTTCTAATAACTATACTAAATTGTTGCATATTTTGAGTTATATTTTCAGGTTCCTCCACAACTCTAGAAATCCTAGTGTAAAAAAGGTCTGGTCAATTAGATTATAGTGAAGTGAATGAAGCAGAATTATGCCTCGTTAAAAATCTTCAAGCCTCTGCCTTTCAAGAAGAAATCGAGTTCCTAGCTAAGAGTAGTTGTAATTCAAAAAAAAGGTAAACTTTTCTCTTTAAATCCATTCCTCGATGGAAATCAAATTTTGAGGGTTGGAGGACGTTTGAAAAACTCGGATTAAACTTATAGTCAGAAATATCCAGCTATACTCTCAGCGGATCATCTTCTCACCAAATTAATTATGATAAATATACACAATAGAAATTTTCATTTAGGCCCTCAAGCTTTGCTTTATTGTACAAGACAAAGATTTTTGCCACTTCGTGGCAGATCAATAGCGAGGAAAATTGTGCACGAATGCGTAGTTTGCTTCAAAAATAAACCTATTGTAGCAAACCAACTTATGGGATCTTTACCTCGAGAGAGAGTAAACCCTAGTTTTCCTTTCCTGCATACAGGAATTGATTATTGTGGACCCTTTTTCATAAGGTATAAACACCAGAGAAAGGGTACTTTCCAAAAGATATATGTAGCCATTTTTGTTTGCTTAGCCTCAAAGGCCGTCCATCTCGAAATTGTCTCGGATTTGACCACAGACGCCTTCCTTGCTACATTGAAGCGTTTTGTGGCTAGACGCTGGAAATGTGCTACTATATCATCAGATAATGCCAAAAACTTTGTTGGAGCTAATCGAGAATTAAAAAGATTACATAATCTCCTAAAATTTCCCGAAGAAAAACTTTCTTCTTATCTTTCTTCTGAAGGGATTTCTTGGAATTTCATGCTACCTAGAGCACCAAATTTTGGTGGACTTTGGGAGGCAGGAGTTAAATCATTCAAATTTTATTTAAAAAGAGTTGTAGGAAACCTAAAGATGACTTTGGAAGAATTCTTAACCATAATAACACAGATTGAAGGAATTTTGAATTCTAGACCAATCACTCCTTTGTCAGAAGATATTGACGACTTGGAAGTGCTTACTCCAGGCCATTTCTTGATTGGAAGACCCATTACTTCCATTGCTGAACCTAATTTGTTAGACAAGACAGAAAGCACACTTTCTCGGTGGCAAAAATTAACAAAAATAGTTCAACATATTTGGACAAAATGGTCTCGCGATTATTTAAACAATTTACAGCAACGAAACAAATGGCAATTCCACAAAGATAACGTGAAATTAAATACAATGGTCCTAATAAAGGATAACCTTCCTGTAAATAAATGGAGCTTAGGTCGCATTACCAAGCTAGTTCCTGGTACGGATGGGAAGGTTTGCGTAGTGGAAATAAAAACTAATAAGGGCAATATTAAACGCAGCATTGGGAAGGTGTGTGCTCTGCCCTTGGACAATTAATATGTAATTTGTGAAATTGTTTCCTCCTTGATTTATGTAAAGCATTATTTGTTTATTATGTTTAATATCTTCTTTGATTTATGTGATTCTGTATATTGATTGAATGTAATTCAACGGGGGGAGGATGTTCAGTCCGTAATTGTATCTATTTTTTGTCGCGAATGACATCCGCCGACTGAGCACCTCCACCAACGTTTTGATGTAACCCTCCGCTTCAGTTGTTGTAGCTTCCATCTTGGAATAGCGTGCGAATAGCACCATCTCGTAATAAACCTAATTTACAGTCCAAAGGTCGCAATGTTTTAGTTAAGAACCAGCATTTGACAACGAACACACACACACACACATTCATAAAACAACACTACATTAAGTATTCTCGTCTGCTTCGTTAGTATTATCTGTTTAGTGTTAGCTGGGATATTTATTTATATTTCTTGATACACTTAGATATAGCTCTCAGTTATTAATTAATTTTGTAGTTCTTTATTTCATATTTTTTCACAAGAATGCCTGACAGTATAGGTTCCAAACCGCTTCTTTTGAAAATATTCAACTTGCACCAGATATTCAATTATAGTTGGAAGTTTTCCAGTGCCCCTGGAAACCGAAGTGTTGATGCGAATGTGTAGAAAGGATTAAAATAATTTGACGATAAATTCGTGAGCAACATATCATTTACTGAATCCGATTGCTTAGTGAATGATTATTTTTTTATTCAAGGCCTTGTAAAAGCAAAAGTGAAAAAGAGAGTGAAGTACAAGCCATCTGTTCAAATCAGAGCAACTTGTTAGATAAGTTATAAATTATTTTGTTTTATAGGTACTTCTTTGAAACTATTATGATTGTATTACTATTTACTCTTTTATGCTTTAATGTAACTCATTGTTTTAAAATACAAAATAGGATTTTATGTATTAACATTGATATTCCAAAAGATTAAAAGTAATGGCAACTATTCAAATTTAGCAGCTTTTTAAACATCCGTAAAAGAAATGTGAATGGGCTAATTTATATTTTTTTAATAGCTACATTATCAGCGATAAGTTTATAATTTGATTCTTATTTTTTAGAGTAGCATTGAATATATTTTATTTAACTGTCGATCATTTATTTGACGAAAATGAATTTTATTTTTACAATATGTTGCATATAAATACTTTACAAAATTATGAAGCATTTGAAGATTGAAATTATTCTAATAAAATAACATTACCCATCGTTGACTGTCTGATTTACTTACTAATTATCCTTTAAAAGTGTTTCGAAATTTTTTTAGAAATGACTTAAGATAATAATAAAAAATACTATTTCACTATTAAGTTAAAAAAAAATTACTTATATTTCTTACTTAATTTGTAAAATGTACACAATTGCGTAATGCAAAAAAGTGTAATTTTTCTGAAAATAACACGCAATAAATAAGCATGGATTTGCGACACTTGGATCACAAAATAAATTTATGCGAGTATGAACTATATTAAAAATGTACATTACAATTTTTAATAGCACATTCAATATTTTTTTCTTCATATAAAGTGCCTTTTACATGTTGATCTAATTTTTTAAAATTATACAATATTAAGGGAATGTTTCATCATAAAAGGTGCAGTAATGTTCAGAAATGCAATTTAATTAACCTCAGTTTTAAATATATTTTTCTTCTTACCCTTGTATTCACCGCTAACCTTACCCAGCGATGAAACCTGGAGTTAAGTAACCGGCAGTCAACCCCAGGTCAGAACTTCAATTCACAGCTCTTTTTCGACCTCCAGTTACTTGACTTTGGGTTTCTTAACCTGGGGTTATTGGACGATTCCCATTGGTCGAAGTAAACCCCGTGACTTCGACTGATTTTTTTTCACGATCTGAACAGAAGAGTTGCATATTCGTCTCTTTTCAATGTTTATTTTTCAAAATGAATACTATCGAAGTTTATTTTACGCTAATTTAGAAAAGGAACACTGGTATTTTATAGAAAATAATAAATAAATAAATAAAAACGAAGCGTATAGTGAAATAGCACGGCAATCTAATGACGCTGATAGCACAACAAATCCGTCAATGAGACATTAAAATTTTTTTTTAAAAAATTCAACTAAAAAATGCAGCGTTCTTTGCCAAAAAAGGTGGAAAACAGGGTGTGGTGAAATGTCTAAAGAAATGGAATAGAGACGGACTTTGAAATGAGATTTTTGGAGCTGATACTGACGTTACCAATGTCTACGCCATTTAACAGCTACAGTACCAAAATCGAAATTTCAAGTAAGTAAATTTCTCTAGTTATTACATATTTTAATTAAATCTTAGTCAATAAAAAATTGAATGAGTGAGTTAATATTAACGTCGCACTGTTCAGCTATATGAGGGCTTTTGGCGACGGACCACGTAATTTTGAACCATGGTCAAGTGACGTGGACGACACCTGAGCTGACCACACCAACGGGAGGACGTTTCAGCTCTCGACAGATTTAACGTGCATCGCTGCCCTACACGGCGGGTCTTTAGTGGTACTGGGATCGAACTCATGACATGCCTGCCATGGTTGGATACCTTAACCACTGGGCTACCGCAGCCCCATAAAAAATTGAAAGCTGTTATTTACTGCCCATTTCCCAGAGAGACTGTCTCAACAAGAATAAAGCATATTTGTTCTTAAAAATTAAAATACTGTTTTGAAATGTTTCATAAGTTTCTTTTAAACTACCCATTAAATAGTATTATGTAACATAAAAAATATTAAAGAAAGTTTGCTGTAGATGTTTAACTGGTCCAGTAGAGATGAAGTAAAAAAAACTTTCTTCTACCTATACTAAAAGTTATAATATTTTTCTTTCAAATAGAATCTCAAAAATATTTGAACGTGTCAACCTATATTTTATTACTCAAATGCATTAATATAAAATTTATTAAAACTTTCATGACAAATAGATTAGATAAAAAATATTTGATTTGTGGTAATGAGTTGTTGGTGCCAAAAGATAAGTCTTTATAGCTTTTCTGGTTTTTGGTGAAACATTTGTTACGTAGATCCGAGGGTTCGAGGATTTTATGCAAAAACAATAACAACGAAAAAATAATCAGTTCTTTAAGAGCGATGCGAATTTATTAGCGAAAATCCATTCCTTTAAATACAGGATTCAGCAGCAATATTCAGCGAATTTATTAGCGAAAATCCAATCCTTTAAATACAGGATTCAACAGCAATATTCACAGGGTAAATATCCGAAGGTCTTCACACCTTCGACAGCAATCAAACACAAGAACAGTGTTTAAAAATACACGTACGTAAAGATTATTCACAAGCACAGCCGAGCTAGTCAAAACAATCCTCAACACTCGCTGGCTTAATCAAGACTCTCCTCGCCGTATCGGTGAGCATCGTTTTTATATAGGCGCGATAGAAACTTCCAGAAATATCACCGCTCGTGTCATTGAACGTGACACTAGTGGAGAGATATACTACTTTCTAGAAGATTCCAGAGGGTTCCGAACTCGCCAACATGGTTGCCAAAGTCGCCAATTTAGCCGCCAACTTGGCTCTACCGCCAAGATTTCGCCAAGTTCTCATTGGATCGCCATTATAACGTAAGGGGCGGCACTGCTTGTGAATAGTACAATTTTAACATGAAATAAATATAACATAGAGTAATATAAAAGCATTAAACACTCAAATACAAATTATTTACACTATTTACACAAAATTCGTAACACTGTCCCCTCCTCACAGACTGCAGGTCCCGGGCAGTACGATCCTTGAGTAAGAGGCATTTACAAGCAAACTACTCACATAACAATCACATATAAAATAACAAATGTATTCCACAGCATATACAATACAAATAAATTCAAAGCACATGAAGAAACGTAAACATAAATTCCAATATTAAAATAAAACTAAGGAATTAGAAAAGAGAAATAATTTACATTATGTACAAAATAATTAATGACCATGGTCTGAATTTAAGGATCTTATTAATCTTGGCCAAGATAAGGGGCTAGCCTATTGTAATGTATTACCTTTGGTTTTTTGAGAGTGGGGATTTCTGTATCCACACCACAACGTCATTCAGTCTTTTTAGGACTGTGTAAGGATCTTCCAAGTTTGTCTGCAGCTTTGGAGAGAGTCCTTTGCGACGTTTCGGATTCAATAACCATACTTTGTTGCCTTCACGGAATTCGTGTCCGGTTGCTCTTGCGTCGTATCGGGTCTCCATACCGATTCTTTCCCTAGCCAGATGATGCATTACCTCCATCCATGCCTGGAGTTTCTTGATATACTCCTCAGGCGCAAAGGGTGCATCTGGTGGCCGGCTGAACAGAAGATCTGCAGGCAAACGAAGATCACGTCCGAAGAGCATCTGGGATGGGGAATATCGGGTGGTCTCGTAAACGGCACTCCTGTAGGCAAGCAGGAAAAAGGGCAATTTCTTGTCCCAGTCCTATTGATTACTGGATACCAGGAGAGAGAGGCTGTTCAAGATGATCCGATTAACCTCTCTACCATGCCGTCAGACTGAGGATGCAAAGCTGTTGTCCTGGTTTTGTCGATGGCGAGTATTTCACACAGTCTCTTGCAAACTGCAGAATCGAAGTTTCTCCCTTGATCGGAGTGCACTTGTAGAGGGACCCCGAATCGTGAGATCCAGTGTTGAACTAGAACCTCTGCAACAGTTGAGGCCTCTTGCTCGGGAATAGGATATATAGGCTTCAGGCCACTTAGTGAAGTAGTCCATGACAACCAAGATGTTATTGTTGCCATCTGATGATCTCGGAAGTGGGCCTAGAATGTCAAATGCTATTCGTTCGAAAGGCACTCCCACATTATACAGCTGCAGTCTTCCTCTAGTGCGTTTCCTGGGACCTTTGCGTGCAGCACAGGGATCACATATGCGACAACACTTTTCCACGTCACTCCGCACATTGTTCCAGTAGAAGCTCTCACGAACTTATTGTAAGGTCTTCATTACACCAAAATGACCTCCAGTTGGACTGCTATGGAGTTCCTTAAGGACTGTTGAAACTCTTGTCTTTGGGAGTATTAATTGCCACCTGAATGTTTTTCCGTCGTCCGACTCCCATTTTCGATATAAAACACCATTTCTCAGATGAAGAGAGTCCCAAAGAGTCCAGTAACGCTTCGTTGTAGGATAGAAAGGGGTGATGTCTTGCCAGCTGGGCTTTTCGTCAGACGACTCTTTAAATTTTATGATTGGTTTTATTTCAGGATCAGCCAGTTGATCTTTTCGGACGCTCTCATCACTCCACGGATCCAATGCCAGTGTTGATGGCGTTGTAACTTGGCGGACTATTGTACCTATTACGCCAAATTTCTTTTCGATTCTCGAGCAGTATTTGCAGCTCTCAGGACATGGTCTTTTCGAAAGGGTGTCTGCATTTCCATGTGCTGATCCTTTTGTGTGGTGGATTTCTACGTCATACTCCTGTAGTCTCTGTATCCACCTAGCTATTTGGTCTTCAGAATTTTTAAAATTCAGCATCCAGGTCAATGAGGCATGATCTGTTCGCAGCAGGAACCTTCGACAGTAGAGGTAAGGATGAAAGTGCTCCACAGCTGTTACGATAGCTAGCAGTTCCTTCCTGGTCACACAATAATTTCTTTCTGGTTTGGACAGACATTTGCTAAAATAGGCGATGACACGCTCCTGACCATCTATCTCTTGAGACAATACAGCCCCAATACTCTCATGACTTGCATCCGTATCCAGAATAAATTGTTTCCCAATTTCAGGATATGCCAGGATTGGAGCAGATGTTAGTGCGTCCTTAAGCTTGTTAAAGGCGGTGTTACAATCAACCGTCCAAATGAATTTCTGTTTTGCCTCGGTCAGCTTATGGAGTGGTCTGGCAATCGTTGAGAAATTTTGCACGAATTTCCGGTAATACGTGCATAAGTCCAAGAAACTCCGGAGCTGGTGAACATCCGTCGGGCAGTTCCAGTCTTTCACAGCCGAGATCTTTTCCGGGTCTGTTCGTACACCTTCTGCCGAAATGATGTGTCCGAGATAGGTAACTTCACGCCGGAATAGGTGGCACTTGGATGGACTTAATTTCAGGTTAGCTTCTTTCAGCTTTGGTAGCACACGTCTGATATTTTTCAGATGTTCTTCGAAGGAGCGCCCCACGATGATAATGTCATCTATATAAACCAGGCAGGCCTCGTACGAATGGTCCTCCGAGGACTGTCTCCATAAGGCGCTCGAAAGTTGCAGGTGCATTGCACAAGCCGAAAGGCATAACCTTAAATTGCCACAGTCCTTGCCCCGTGGTGAAGGCAGTTTTCTCTTTATCGTCAGGGTGGAGTTCTACCTGCCAATACACGCTTTTGAGATCTAGGGTAGAAAACCAGGTATTGCCGGCAAGTGTGTCCAGCGTGTCATCTATCCTTGGCAGAGGATAGCTGTCCTTCTTGGTGACGTCATTCAACAGACGATAGTCCACACAGAATCTGGTTGAGCTATCTTTCTTCCTGACCAAGACGATGGGAGATGCCCAAGGACTTGACGATAGCTCAATAATATCATTATTTTTCTTGTCCTTAATGAGTTTTTGGACTTCCTCCTGTTTAGCGAATGGTAGTCGTCGGGGGTGCTGCTTAATAGGAGGATGCTCGCCCGTATCGATTCGGTGTTTCATTAGTCTTGTTCTTCCAAAGTCCTCAGATGTTCTTGAAAATACGCTTTGGAATTCTGTAATCAGCTCTCCTGTAGCGCGCATCTCTGTTTCTTGTCTAAGTCAATGTTTTGTAGTAAATTCTTGACTAGATCGTCTGAAGAATGGTCTTGGCTATTGCATTTTCGATCTACACAAGTGACAGGAGCACAAGCTGCTATTACCTCTCCCTCCTGGATATATAGTCCTGGTCCTATCACTAATGTTAGCCACCCTCACTGGGATGACTGACTTCGAGAGGTCTACTACTGACGGAGCTATCAGTACTCCTCCTTTTGAGTTGTCTTGGTCCGGATAATCAATGAGGCCGAATCGTAATTTTCTATTTTCCGCTACTAAACCAGGTATTATACATTCAGTTCTTGGTGATAATGAGAGTTTGGTTTTTGCAATAATTTTCTGGTTGGATTCAAATTGAGTTTGTAAGCCAAAAAGAGTGATGTCTTCAAATTTTGAATGGATATTGCTATTTTCGAAGTCCAATTTAAAGTTATTGTTCTTCAGAAAATCCAGTCCAAGAATATAGGGATCGGTGATATCTTCTATATATGCCGTATAGTGATAGTCTATATTTCCAAACCTTAGAGTGACGTTAGCTTTCCCATAAACCTGAATCTTGTCACCCGTCACTGTTTGCAAGGAAACGCAGAGCGGCGTCCAGATAATACTAAATTTTGAGTTTTGCGCCAAATCTTTTCTGATTATAGACACATTGGCTCCAGTATCAACAACCATACGGCACGAAATGTTATTAATTTGTCCTATTACGTAAAGTCCCTTGTCACCACCATTTACTGCCGTAATCTAAAGAATTTTGTGATGGGGCTTTTCATTATCTGGCAACCTCCGCCCGCGAGATGGCCATATATTAGTTTTCCTGTTTGGAAGAAGAGACAGTGTTCTCTTCCTTCCTTGCTCGAGGACAGTTTCTTCTCAGATGTCCCGTTCCACCAAATCCCCAGCACTTGAAGTTGCGTTTCTCTTGGTTAGAAATTCCAGCCTTTATGGTTTGCATTTCCTGTTTCAATTTCTCCATCTCCTTTAGCAATCGAGATTCACACGGCTCATCTGCAGTCACCCTAGCTCCTCGGATAGATTGGTGGTCTCGGCGACTAGCTTGAGTGGCAGCCTCCAATTTCAGGGCATACAACAGGGCAGATTTAAGATCTTGCACATCTGCCATTCTCACAGCCTTCTGTATTTCCCCATCCATCAGGCCGTCTACGAAATACTGTAAGGAGATTGCTTCTCGCACAGTTGCTTGGTGGTTGGAGAAAGCCAAGTTGGCGAGCCTTTCTACTTCGGAGGCATACTCCTGCAAGCTTTCTCCGTTTTTCTGGAGTCTTGTTTTCATCTGCAGACGTGCGTAGTCCTTGGAGTATTTTTGGCCGAACCGAAGATCCAGAGCATTATAAAGGGAGTTCAAATTCAGTCGCTCTGTGTCGGGAAGAGTCTGCAGTACAGTACATCAGCATCTTCTCCTCTAAGGGATGCTGCTAGTTGACATACTTTCGCACCTTCAGTCCATCCATTGGCTTCAGAAATTATGGAAAATTGTGTCTTGTATACTTCCCAGTTCGTTTTTCCGTCATAGGTCGACAGTTTCACTGACACTGTTGAGGCAGTCAAAGGCACCGGAGAGGTTGACACAGGTACTGGAGAGGAAGGCAAAATCTTGCTTTCGTTCTTATTCGCACAAACTAGAAGCTTCTTTTCGAGATCTTCTACTCGCTGTGATATAAGGCTAAAATTTTCAGCCACTCCTTCAATTCTTTCCTCAACTTTTTCTCTAATCTTTTCTATTTCTTCCCCTACTTTCTTCTCTATCTTCTCTTCAGCTACTACAATCTTTTCTTCAACTTTCAATGCACACTATTGATTTTCTCTTCAACATTGTCTATTTTCTTTTCTAAAGAATTCTTCAAATCTTCCTGACATTTTTGTACATTTTCTAAACCTTTCTCCATTCCATGCTGGCCTTTATGCATTTCTTGCCTAGTCTCTTCTTGTCCGTTTTTTAAGGCATTGATGCCTTCCAAAAGAGCTTTCAGTTGCTCATCCATCGTTATTGGCATAAAATCCCACTCCTGACACCAAACTGTTACGTAGATCCGAGGATTTTATACAATAATCAGTTCTTTAAGAGCGATGCGAATTTATTAGTGGAAATCCAATCCTTTAAATACAGGATTCAGCAGCAATATTCAGCGAATTTATTAGCGAAAATCCAATCCTTTAATTACAGAATTCAGCAGCAATATTCACAGGGTAAATATCCGAAGGTCACACCTTCGACAGCAATCAAACACAAGAACAGTGTTTAAAAATACACGTACGTAAAGATTATTCACAAGCACAGCCGAGCTAGTCAAAACAATCCTCACTACTCGCTGGCTTAATCAAGACTCTCCTCGCCGAACGAAAATAAGATCGGATGGCGAGCGACAGCGAGCGTGCGCTTCTGCTCAGAATGGATGGCGAAAGAGGGACGGAAGCCGACATGAGAAGGAACCCAAAAAAGGGGAGGGGTGGTATCCTCACCGTATCGGCGAGCATCGTTTTTATAGGCGCGATAGAAACTTCCAGAAATATCACCGCTCGTGACACTAGTGGAGAGATCTACTACTTTCTAGAAGATTCCAGAGGGTTCCGAACTCGCCAATTTAGCCGCCAGCTTGGTCACCAAAAATGATGCCCACTTGGCTCTACCGCCAAGATTTCGCCAAGTTCTTATTGGATCGCCATTATAACGTAAGGGGCGGCACTGCTTGTGAATAGTACAATTTTAACATGAAATAAATATAACAGAGTAATATAAATGCATTAAACACTCAAATACAAATTATTTACACTATTTACACAAAATTCGTAACACATTGTATATTTTTTCTTATTATGATCTGACCATTCTTACAAACGTGGTCAGATTATCATGTGTGAAATAAGTTTATGAATTTAGTATAAAAAAAAGGTATATTTTAATAAATGGTTTTTTTTTCAAAAATTTAAATCATCTTTGCTTTTTCCATAATAGTTTTGATACAAGTCATCATTTACTTTTAAATCCATCAAGCTGTTTAGTATAAAGTAAACTACTGTTATTGAGTAGTTGCAATAATAAACTTTTAATTTATTGTGAATCAAGACACAAAATAGGTGTTACTTATCTGAAACAAAAGGAATTTTTTTTTATTTGACCAAGTAGATATTCATAGGTTTTTTTCTGATTTAAGAACTAGTTTGTATTCCTATTAAACATGTAATTTTTATTTAACAGATTACAAAATGCAGGAATAAAGAAAATCATATAACAGATGAAGCCAATATAAAGGCAACTCCAAGAACATCCAGAACTCTCATGGGCACCTTAACAGTGTTCAGAAAACATGCTAAAAAGCCAAGAGCTCATCTGCTGCTGCTGCTTGCATAAAAGTTGAGCATCAGCAATTCATAAAATATATGGAGATGGAAGAAAGAAGATAAAACTGAGTTTCAGGAGAAATTATTATCTATATTGAAAGATGGCTTACAAATATGTTTTCAAAATCATTGTCAACACAGAATAAATAACTTTTATTACAAAAATTTGTATTGATATTTTAAAAACACAAAAATTGTTATTTTTATAAAAACACAAAAAAAGTTAGAGAAATAATTTGCGATGACATTTAATTTGACAAAATCAGCTAGGCAACGTGGTCCTGCTTCAATGCTCGGTGTTGAATCTTCATTTTTCAGCTCTAATTGTAGTTCTAAAATTTCAATCAGGGTATCTGCAGGTGTGTGTGTGTGGTTCGAGATCCCTTACAATAGTATATTAAATGATAAACACTTTAAGTATTATGATTGGAAATAAGTTAATAATATAACTGATATTTATGAGATTTACTTAATAATTGGATATATTAAGTAAATCTCATAAATATCAGCATGGTTCTTACTAATTTATCAAAAAAAAAAAAAAAAAAAATTCTGAAATCATTATTTTCCTGTGTGTAACTATGAAAATGCTTTCTTAAATTTAACTGTTCAGTGTATGAGTTGTGAAGCATCTTTTTCCCACATATATGTCTATAAAATGTTTGAGTCCTAGAAGTTTAGATTTTATGTGTTTTATTTACATGCATCAAATTAATATATCTGACAAACTTCAAACAAAAAAATCTAATGTTAAGAGAACTTTTGCTTCAATTTTTGCATATTTTGATCCTAAGAAACAGAGGATACTTTGCAGATTTCATTGAAGTATTAGTTATTATAATTTTACAATCATATGCAAAGTGCCACCACTTTCCTTTTTAAACAGATGATTTTGAAATGCATTCCCCACTTCTAGTTTTCAAAATTAACTGCCTCTGAAACATCATATCCTGTTAACTGTGCCTTTTGCTGCTCCATTACAGTAGTGTTTACATTTTAACTCATTAGTATTTCTTTACTTTCCTATATGTGTTTTGAAATTTCAACACACAACAACAAATCTTATGTATGTTTTTCATTGATTTGTCAATACGACTGCTTCACATGGATGCATTTTCTCTTGTATATATGAAATGCATTTAGAAAGAGTGATATTTCAAACTTAAACAGATAATTATAAATCAATATTGGCTGAAGATAATGATAGTATCTCAAGAAAAAAAAAGAATGCAGCAAATATTTTAATGGTTTTCCTATGAAAAAGCAGTGATATAAGTATTATTTCCCTAAACATAACTATCCAGTTATTACAGAAAATGGAAAAGTACAAACACTATAATAGATTTGATTCAGTTGTCATAAATGAGGATTTGAGATATCGAAGGTAGTATAAGAGAAATACATTCAAATTTTGACAGCAGCTGGATTGTATTAAAATGTCTTGCGACTCACAATTTTTTTTTCTTGAGAAAAGTATAATAAGAATATAAGTATACTTTCAGCTCATTCTGTTTCATAATGTCCTCTGTAAAACGCAAACATTTCTTTTGAAATGAATACAATTTTTCTGAAGATAGTTTTTTTCAAAAATTTTGAAATCATTTAATTTTACTCTTTGATTTTTTAAAATATGTTCAGTATGTAGAATATTACATCTATAATTTATGAGTATTTTGTAAAATTTGAAAATAAGTAGCATTCTCTCTCTCTCTCATGCAACATACATGTAAGAATATGTACATAATTTGTAAATGTAAACATTAAATATGATAAAAGTTGTGATTAGGTAAAAATTTATCTACATTGAAAGTTTACAAAGTCTTGACACATAATTTAATTACAGAATATTCTGACCTAGACATATACATAAGTTGTGCAGAACAAAACAAGCAAAAATTATTGATGGTACTCGCTTTAAGTGACAGTTCAAGCCAATTGATAGGCACACAAAACTTCTTTTGATGATGGCATACTTCCCTTCGATAATGTTTTTTGTCGACACATGCAATTTATTATACCTGAAACAAAATATATATAATTTAAATAACTATCTAGAAATGTTACTAATGTGTAGTTTGTGTTTTTATCTAACTAAATAAGCAAGTTATTATATTGAAACTACAACATATGCTGTTTGCATTTTATACTAATGCTATCATTCATGTCTAAGCAATTTTAGTTTTTTAAAAAAATGTTAGCTTTACTAAACTTTTGCACATGAACAGGAAGGTATATAAATCAATCTACTTGTTTTTATTTCCAAAGAAAGATGCGAATTGTCTCATTTTGCTAGTTTTTCAAATTATTAACTAATTTCTCTCAGTGGAAACAAACTCATTTTTCGTGGCCGTTCATATAATGCATAGTGAAAAAAAAAGCAGCTTCTATTTCATTAAATTATTTCTGGATTTGTGTGTGTTTTAAATATTTATCTAAATATCTACCTTTTTTTTATATGTGAAGTACATTTTATTAATCTCAATCCAAGGTGAAGATTTTTTTTAATAATGATAATTTTTGGGAAAATTTTGTTTTTAAAATATTGAACTGATTTATAATATATATATGTATATCATTGACTATCAATAGTTCTGAATTTTTTTTTCTAGTTGATCTCTATAATATGTTTTATAATTCTATGTATGAAATAAGGATTTCGAAAACAGATCTTTATCTCCTAGCAGATGGTAGTCGTTATACAACTGATATGCTTTTATAGAAAGACAGATTGTATTGTTGCTGAAAATACTGATATATGCAATACATGGAATGAAGTGAGTGCCTAGGTTTGTAACAAATATTAATCAGAATATCCAAGGTAGAATGTAAACATTTGGTGTTTATTTAATCTTAAGCATCTGCAAAAAAAATCAATATTTGCATAGGTAATCAGAAATTACTTCAGACAATGCTGATTCATAGTTATTATTGATTATAAGAAATCTAGACACCAAATTTAGCAGCAGCTGTAGATTAAGGGAATGTTTCTAGATATAATATCACAAAAGCACAAATGTCTAAGTCAAATAATTAATATTAGGAAATAAAAAATACAAAGCATCTTACACACACATATATAAATCTCATAGGATAACAATGTATTATTCTTGCTATTAGAATGCTAATTCTTGCTGACCTATTCAACATGTCATTTATATATGTCTTATAATTATTAATTATGAGAAATCTAGAAACCAAACTTAGCATCATATGTACATCAAGGAAATGTCTCTAGATAGAGCTACAAAAAAAAAAAAAAAAGCATACAAGCACACATGTCTGGGTCACTTAATTAAAATTAGGAAATGTAAAAGAAAAATCATCCGACACATTTAAATCTCGTTCAGTCAATGTATTCTTGCTATTGGAATGTCAGCTACTAACAAATTCAAAATCTGATTTTGTTACAAGCTTGTTTTATTGAACAGCCAAAATAAAGATAAGTATGTATTCTTTTATGAATAACAATTCATAACTTCAAAAAAATTTCTACTAATTTGAAACAATTAATGATAGGAAAAATAAATAATTATGAGATTTACAAACTAACTGCATATATGCAACAGCATAAAATTGCAGAGCAATCAGAACTTGCTCCACTGGATTTAGGGCATTATTACATGGGGTTTTGCTCTCTAATTTATCTTCAATTAGCAGAGTCAATTCTGCGACACTTTCTTTTGTCTCAGTCGGAATCTTCTCTGAAACTCATAATCATCCAATGGAGTAACTTCATGGACAGACAGGCGCCAGTCAGTAATCACGTTATTCCAACGTCAATAAACAGCACGTGCGATTTCATAGCATTGGTTTCCTATACGTTTGTTGACGTCGTTCTTGTATCTTAATTTTATCTAATTAAAAACATGATATCATTGTATTTTTTGCATTATTCTAGTATTTATATATATTTGTTACGAAATATTTTTAACAACTCTTTTACATAATTTTTGTTTTATTCTACTTTATTTATCTAATTAAGTATTCGTCTGCTTCGTTAGTGTTAGCTAGGATATTTATTTATATTTCTTGATTCACTTAGATATAGCTCTTAGTTATTTTAGTTATTAATTAATTTTGTAGCTCTTTATTTCATATTTTTTCACAAGAATGGCTCATAGCACAGGTTCGAAACCGCTTCTTTTGAACAATTTCAATTTGCGCGAAATATTAAATTACAGTGCGATGTTTTCCAGTGCCACTGGAAATCTTCATGTTGCTGCAAATATATCAAAAGGATTAAAATTATTTGATGATGAATTCGTAAGCAAGATATCATTTACTGAACCTGATTTCTTAATGAATGATTTTTTTATTCAAGGCTTTGTTAAAGCCGAAATGAAGAAAAAAGTGACATACAAGCCATCTGTTCAAATCAGAACTTATCAGGTAAGTTAAAAATTATTTTGTTTTAATTTAGGAACTTTTTTTTAAAACGATTATGATTGCATTACTACTTACTCTTTTATGCTTTAATATAACTCATTGTTTTAAAATACAAAATAGGATTCTATGTATTAACATTGATAGTTATTTAATTAAAAGTTGATTTCCCAAAAGATAAAAAGAAATGTGAATGGGCTAATTTATATTTTTTTAATAGCTACATTATTAGTGATAAGTTTATAATTTGATTCTTATTTTTTAGAGTAGCATTGAATATCAATTTCATTGTTTTCTATTTTAATGAATATGCATTATTAAGCTTTAGTAATTCTATAATTATTGCTATTTATGGGTAAATTCTAATTTGATTCCAACACATTAAAAGTAAACACAAGAAATGCCAAACCATTTTGAAAAAAGAAATGTAAATTTTTCATTTAAAACTTCAATTCAATAAGAAGTAATATTGTGTAAATATTAAGATTCTCCCAAATTGTTAGTAATTTTTCTTATAAGGCATAGTATTTTTAATTCAAATACTTCATGACGTGTTTTTATAAACTGTTAACTTTTATTTATTTGAAATTTTTATTTACATGATTTATTTATTTAAATTTATCATCAATGATTAAATTTATCATCAAGTACTTTGTAGACGGTGATAAAAAACATTAATAGATCTAAAATTAAATTATTCCATCAATTCAGAAACAGATTATTATCACAAGTATTTTATTATATTTTTTTAATGAGAAAGCAAAATAAAAGCTCACAAACTTGAAGTCTAAACAGAATTAAGTCAGTTTAAAAACTTGACTTAAACTTAGCAAAAATTATGAAGTACTTACATTTCAGTAGAAGTAGAGGGCTTGCATCTTTCCAGAATTCTTCGAAAAGTTGGACATTTTGTAAACACAAAATTTGTTGGCACTGATCCAGGTTTTAAGTGCCTGCGATTAGTAAAATTTTGGTATTCGAAACATTCCTCTTCGAAATGATCCGAATAGGCGTTTTCTTTTAGGCGTCCGGACTGTAAACAGTCCTCAATCCCATATCGTGAGAGTCTATGATGCTGGGCTTGGCAAAAGTGGTGTTTTCCATTCTGCTGAGTGGCATGTTGGTGATTGGTTGAGCGATGGAATCCGTGAGGCATGGCTTATGTTCTTCATCTGGATGGTGAGTTTGATCGTTGACAGACTTATTTGGAGCACCTAGGCCTGTCGGCCCCTAATCTCCTATCAGGTAATTTTATATGCCTTTAATGAATTCTACCAATGCCCAGTTTTAGGAAAATGATCATTTTATAGTAATATAAGTTCTGTAGATTATGAAAATATAAGTTACTTGGATGTGAGGTTTCAAAAACTATTAAAAATTTAACTTTAAAAACTTAGAAAAAACATTGAACTTGGAAAAAATCAGAGTAACTTGTTGAAAAAAGTAGGCGGAGTTATCCTAGCCAATCCGAGTGCAGCAAAAACTGTCGATCAGAGAGCGCGGGAAAAAGATCTTGGCAATGTATTTTAGACTTGTAGAAGAGAGGAAGCGATCTGGTTGGCCGAGCGAAAAGTTCGGCTAATGAAGTATAAGTACTTAGAAGAAGGGGGTAGCCAATCAGAGCTCAGTAACGGCTCAGAACGTCTCTAAAAACAACACATTTGACGCCAACTCGATCATGGAACAAATGGGTCAAATGATGCAACAGTGGGGAACTATGATAGCTTTCCTTCAACAAAATAACAAAAAATAAAATTCAGCGCGTTTAATAGTAACACTCTTAGAGTTTACAGTTGGAATGCCAATGGTGTTAAAAAGAATTTAGAAGAACTTAAAGAAAGCATCATTTTTCATAACCCCGACTTAATCGGGATCCAAGAAACACATCTTCGTCCTCCGGACCGAATTAGCATTCCAAATTACACTTGTCACAGAAGTGATAGGCTCACACACAGAGGCGGGGCACTGCCATTTTTGTAAAAAAATTGCATTAAGCACCACGCCATCCTTAGTACTTCAAACACGTTTGAAAATACAACGGTAATTATTCAATTAGGTAACAACACCAAAATCACTATGGCGTGTATCTATAGATATCCACACGGCTCCATTAATGTTACGGAACTCGATGCTATTCTCACACATAATAATAGAACCTTTCTCTTTGGAGATTTTAACGCTAAACACTCGAGTTGGAACCCAGGGAGAAGCAATGCCAATGGTAATATTCTTAGCAATTGGGCTGTAGCCTCAGCTATTGATATTATCGCACCAGACACTCCAACACATTTCAACTACAACGCTCCAAGCACTATTATTGACATCGGCTTTGCAGCTAATTTCTCACACTCTAATGTTTTTACTGTAAATGAACTTAGCAGTGATCACAATCCAGTTATTTTCGATTTCGTAACTAACTGTCAATTACCACCTTTACTTCAAACTCTTAAAACTACTAACTGGATTAAGTTTCAAGAAATACTTCACTACAACATGCCAGGAAATCCTACGATAGAAAATTTGGACCAGGCCGTTCAAAATTTCAGCAACATGATCTCGGATGCTATTAATACTTCCACATCCACTAGAATTTCCAAAACTTCACACCTCCGCCTTCCTATTAATATTAGAGAGCTCATTAAAACTAAAAACAGATTCCGTAAGCTTTGGAACAATACAAGATACCCCCTTTATAAAAGGGAAGTGAATGCTCTCGTTAGGCAGATTAGGATCGAAATCAACGAACATAAAAACAGGACCTGGAAAAACCTTCTTTCCTCGTTAAATGTTGAAGATAATTCTCTTTATAATTTGCATAAAAGAATTACTAAAAAATATACTGTCATACCACCTCTCCATGGTCCGAGTGGTATGACATTCTCTGATTTCGAAAAAGCGGAGGCTTTCAAAGACACCCTAGAAGTCACTTTTCAAGAAAATGCTGAACCTTACAGTGACGACAAAATTGAAGAAGTCGAAAGTTTAGTGAATCACTATTTCGACAACTTCAACACACTTACACCACCCCTCACTTCGCCCTTAGAAGTACGAGGCATCATTAAAAAATTACCTAATAGGAAGTCACCCGGCCCAGATCAGATTCCAAATATAGCTTTAAAATATCTTCCTATTAATGCTATCACACATTTAACTAAAATTTACAACAGATGCCTCATTAACTGCCACTTTCCTACACAGTGGAAAATAGCAAATGTAGTCATGTTGCCCAAGCCAAATCAGGATCATAAGTTTAGTCAAACTTACAGGCCGATCTCACTATTAAACACCACTGCTAAGATTTTCGAAAGAATAATTTTAAACAGGATTAAAACTCACTGCAAAGCCATAGACTGTATTCCCCCGGAACAATGCGGTTTCCGGGAGGGCCATTCTACGCTACATCAATTGATACGTGCCACTAATATTATAAATGAAGGCTTCGCTAGCAAATTATACACTGTAGGTGTCTTTTTGGATGTCAAAAGGGCATTCGACAAAATGTGGCATGATGGCCTCACTTACAAAATGATAAAACTCAAATTCCCTGCTTATTTAATTAAAATTATTCACAATTATTTACACAACAGAACCTTCCGGGTTCGTGTAAATAACACATTCTCTGAAACGGGTTTTTGTCAAAGTGGTACCCCGCAGGGTTCGGTACTATCCCCGTATCTTTACAACATATTCACATATGACTTTCCAGATCACCACACTGTCAGTACATGTCTTTTCGCAGATGACTCGGCGGCGCTCACCCAGGGTGTAAATCTCAAGTACACAATTAAAACTATGCAACACAATTCCTCGTCAAATTAGAGAAATGGTTGACAGATTGGAGAATAGCTATTAATGTAGAAAAAACACAAGCCATTGTTTTCAGGAAATGGGGCGTCATTGACCCCCAAACTGATCTCACTCTTTTCGATGACAACATTCTGTGGGTCCCGGTCGTTCGTTACTTGGGCTTATATCTCGATAGTCGCCTAACTTACAAGAATCATATCGACTATCTTTCAAACAAATTCTGGGGTAGAATTGCGTTAGCTATCTCCCTTATTGGGAGAAGCTCTCCTCTCTCCCTTGAAAATAAAGTTATACTGTACAAGCAAATTTTGCGTCCAACAATAACGTATGGGTCCCCCATTTGGGGGGCCGCAGCCCCGACCCACACAAAACGCATTCAAATTATTCAAAACAAAATTCTTAGAATCATTGCTAACGCACCTTGGTACGTTAGAAATAGTGTCATTCATCACGATTTACACATGGAGCCGATAGATAATTACATCACTAGAACTTCTAGAAATGTTTTTACTTCTATTCAAAATCATAACAACCCAGTAATTAAAGCACAAACACTATTCACGTATCCTCACGCTAAAATAAATTTTGCTTATAAAACGACAAAATGGAATCTGCCCTTAAAACCGCCGTAATTACAACAATAATACTTAATTGCTACACTTAAACAACATTTAAATGCATTTGCCTACATCAGAATTGGGATCAGTGATTAAAGCTGGCTCCTGCTTCAATTCCACACTTGTTCCGGCTGCAAGTTCTGTCTTGTAGTCTCCATTTTCTTTTTCATTCCAGCTGCAAAAAAAAAACAAAAAAATCCCGCAGCTTCTCTATTCCGATTGCGTCTTGGTGCTCCTCGAACGCGTTTTTGGGGCTGTTAAGCCCCCCCCCCTTCCTTGCGCTCCTCCATTGCTGCCCGCGTAACGTACTTTTGTCTCGTTTTCGTCTGGCCGCTTCTTCCTCCATCCTCCCCCCCCTGCGGGGGAGTGTATTCAGATATTGATTTTCATTGCTACTTTCTCTCCGCGAATTTGGGTATAAGCGATTCATTTCGCTAGCACCCGTTAAATCTAATTTTCGTTTCGTTTAGCCAATCAGAGCGTACCTGTGGTTCAACAAAGTTGGACCGTAGGCCGGGAAATGAAATTTAAAAGTTACGAAAGAAAACATTTTAAAATTAAGAATAAAAAGGAATTAATCAAAATCAGGATTGACCAAGATGTCTCTTGGCCGTTTAACAGAAAAGTGGGAAAAATATGGGGTAATGCTATTTATAGATGCATTGTCAGATTCATCTATATTCTTGAAAAAGTTAGTGGCTAATTTTCTGAAAGTTTTTCTTAGAGTAGGTACATTACAAGCTATTCTCTTAAATCTTTATTTCTCATGTACCATGTGAGTTTTAAGAGTTTTTTGGCTTGGCTGAGAGCTGATAGGTTGATCTCTGATTGGATGCAGGGTACAGTGAACATTGACTCCGATAGGCTGCCCGGGGGCTGAGTTTTAAATTATGGGGAGGAGCACGTCCAGTGGGGAGAGCAGGAGAAAAATAATGACAAAAATAAAGAAAGTGAAATTTGAGCAATTACGGTGTGTAATAAAAATTATTGCACGAGAAAATAGAATTACGGGGGATTATAGGATTCAAGAAGAATTCTTCTTGGTCTCTTTGTTTTGTCATTAGGGGTATATTGTGATAAATTTTGCATATTGATATTATTGGTTGCTTCTAAATCGTTAAAAAAGTTAATTGCAAGATTCTGAATATGAGATTTGAAACTGTTAATTTTAAGAGCATTACGTATGTCGTCATTACGCATATATCTTGTGGCTTTGACGATCATACGTATTAAAGAATTTTGCAGGGTATCAAGTATATTAATATTTGTTTTTGCGGCATAACCCCAAACTGGACTTGCATAAGCTAAGATGGGACGCATAACGGCTGTATAGAGAAGCACTTTGTTTTCTATACTTAAATATGAATTCCGGCCAATTAGGAGGTAAAGTTTAAACATTATTTTCCGGAATTTATCGCGAACGTAATAAATGTGTTGTTTCCAAGTTAGGTGTGTATCAAAAATTATTCCAAGGTATTTGGCTTCCTGAGACCAGGGGATTTGTTTGTTGTACATGATAATAGGTGGTGGGAGTGACTGTTTTTTCGTGAAAATAATGGCAGTAGATTTTTCAACATTAATACTTATTTTCCATTTGTCGTAGAAATTTTGCAAGAGTAGAAGGTGTTTGTTTAAAGCGAAGGAAATTGTTTCTAGTTTTTTATACGTGGCGTGAATGGCAGTATCATCAGCGTAAAGATTAATTTTAGGGAATGAGTATTCAGAGATATCGTTAATGTAGAGGTTAAAGAGCAGGGGACCGAGCAAGGAACCTTGGGGACACCCTGCAGAAACAGAGCGTTCATTGGAAAGTGTCTCATTAATTCTGATTCTGAAGGAGCGATTAGTGAGGTATGAGTGAATAAGATGAATCAGAGGGTGTGGAATTTTAAAGGTAATTAGCTTAAAAGTGTGAGTCCATTAATCCAAACACGGTCGAAGGCTTTCTGGATGTCCAGAAAAACTGCTCCCGTGCTTTTCTTTTTCTGGAAACCTTCAGAGATATTTTCGGTTATTCTTAAAAGTGGATGAAGGATAGAGAGCTTGTTAGTGAAACCATACTGATTGGGATTGAGGATGTTATTTTCATTGATAAAATTTTTCAGTCTATGAAGAATTATAGATTCGGTTAGTTTACCGAAAGTGGAAAGGAGAGATATTGGTCTGTAACTGGATGCGAGATGAGAGTCCTTGCCAGGTTTGTTAATGGGGAAAATAATGGCTTCTTTCCAGTTATCTGGAAAGTGATTGAGAATTTAAGGATTTTGTTAATTAGGATTGTTAAAATTAGGATTAGTTTAATGGGAAAGTTTTTTAACATGCGGTTAGTTATAGAGTCTTTACCAGGGGCTTTTTTGGCATTGACATGTTTGATGTAGTGGATAATTTCATCCGGGAGAGCAGGTTCGATGTAAGAATTAGGGGGTGTAGAAAGGAAATTATTTACGGTAGTATTTATTAAATCATCATTTTGGTTATAACTATCATCTTCGCAATCATTTTCAACGAAATTATTTTTTATGTTAGTTGCAAGAAGGTTAGCTTTTCGCTGATCATTGACTGCCGTACCTGTAGCACAGTTAAGAGGTGGAATTTTCGGTCTTTTATTTTTGAAAAATTTTTGCGTGCGCCAAAGGCTATTGTCTGCGGTGTTAAGAGCTTCAAGTCTTTTTTGCCAAATGATATCATTGTATTTTTAAGTTCTTTTTTAAGATCAGATTGAGCTCTGTTATAATGTGATTTGAAAATGGGATTGAGGGTTTGATGATAACGTTTTCTAAAGTAATTTTTGATTTTAATCAGCTGGTTAATGTTATGCGGAGTGAAGTTCCTTCGGTCTGTTTCTATTGGTCGGGAGGCGTGGCTATGAGTTCGGTGAACTCTGTGATTTTTTGTTCTAGGTCGTTAGTGTTGTTAATATTATTGGGATGGAAATCAAAGAGTGAAAGATTTTTATTTAGATTTATTTTGAAAGCGTTCCAGTCTGTGGAGACCGCTCTGGGATTTGGGGGTTTTTCTGCAAGTTTGAAGTTAAAATTTAAGAAAACCGGATTATGGTCTGGGGAAAGATCGTCGATGGAGTTAATTGTAAAAGGGTAGTAGAAGTTTTTAATTAGTGCGATGTCAATGGTGTTAGCGGAATTGTGACCAAATCTAGTAGGAGTTGAGGGAAAGGCGATATTTAAGTTGAGCATATATTAGCGAAATTAAAGAGGTGTCTTCCTCTGGTAGTATTATTTTTACAATTCCAAGCGTTATGAGTGGCGTTGAAATCTCCGAAGAGAATACAATTACTAGCTGTTTGAATAAAGTGCTCAATGTCTATAGTAAATAAATTTTCATCGGAAGAGGGAGGAATATAGACACAAGTAATAGAAATGGGATCATGCTTGGGGGAGTTAGTATTATATTAGTTGCTTCAAGAGCTCGAAGAGGAGGGGTGGGGAGACAGTAGTGTTTGAGAGAGTTTTTAACTAGGATCAGAGTTCCACCTGCGGTCCGCGGTCCATCGGAGATTCTGTCGTTTCTGTGACAGGTGTAGTTCGCTATATTAAAGTTGTGTGAAGGTCTCAGGTGAGTTTCTTGTATGAGAAAAATATCTGGGGAGTGCTTCTCTATAAAAATACGTAGTTCAGCAATTTTTCTTAGTAAGCCGCTTGCGTTCCATGAACACAAACTGAGACCAATCGGGGAGGAACTATACATTATTAATATTGTTACATGTTGCCTCTATTTGGGCGTACATCTGATTCGGATTTAATTGTTGGTTTGAATTTAAGTTATTGCCGTTACAAAGAATTTGGGATAGCTGCATAAGACAATGCATTGTCATTTGCAGCGTTGTTTGGATGTTAAAATTATTGTTATTATTCATGTTATTAAAGTTAAAATTGTTATTTATGTGATTAAAATTAGGGAAGTGATTATTATTATATCTGTTATTGGGGGGATTTGGTTTGTTGGTCTCAGTTTGTGCCGAAGACCTAGGTCCGCGTGTCGCCATCTGAGGGGTGTTTTTTGAATTAACAGTTCCAGTTGTCGCTTGTGCGTAGGAGATATTTGGTCTAACTAAGCTATTGTAAATGTTGGTGTAAGAATTTCTATTATTTTTCGCGGCTCCTTTTGGGGGTTTGGGGAATGAGGGGCATCCTTTGTAGTTTGCCATATGACCGTAGATGTTGCAGTTTATGCAGCATAGCGTTTCAAGTTTTTGTTTAATGGGGCAATTTCGGGGGTGAGGTGGTTTTCACCACATTTTAGGCATCTTGTGGCAGTTTTCAGAGCTGTGGTTGAAATTGTTGCAGGTGTAACATTGAGTTACACCCTTACCATCATAACCCTCAACTCTGATGCTGAGGTAATTTAGGGTTTTAAGATCAAATAATTTAAGATTGTCAAGATCACGGGGGAGGGTGATTAAAAAGATTGGGAGGGGGCGTTTATTTTTTCTTCCAATTAATTGGTTAACTCTATCTGGGGTGTATCCTAGTAATTCCAAATCATGTTTAATTTCTTCAGGGTTTGTGTTTCTGGGGAGACCTTTGATAACTACTTTAATGGGGCGTTCGGCTTTTGATTCTATAGTGTAAAATTGAAATTTAAGTTTTTTAAGGAGTTGTACAGCCATACGTCTTTCTTCAGCGCTGTCTGTATACAGTTTTAGAAATTCACCCGTTAGGCGGGATCTTATTTTGGGGAATTCTTTTGTTATTGCTGCCATTTGGGCTTTGTAGTTTTTTTCGACGAAAAGCATGATGGGTGGTGGGAGTTGATTTTGTGGAGCATTTTGATTGGCCGAATTGTTCGAGACATTGGGGTTGTTTCCGTTGGCGACTGGACCTGAGTTTTCGAGGTTGTTTAAGTGAGCGCCTTGTGGCAGTTCAAATTTATTTTGGGACATATTTATTTCTTCATTATCAGTAGTGTCAAGAATTACTTTTCTTGCCGTTTTTCTTTGGGGAGATATTCAAAATTGTGGAAATTTCTTTCCTTTTTCCAGAGTAGTTAGTATTAGGGGTCGATTTTAATGGGGAATTTTGTGGAGTTTTTTCATGGTGGGGGCAGCCAGGGATAATGCAGGGTTCAAAGGAGTCAATGTCACTTACCGCCAGTGCCATGGCTTCTTCGATATCTTGCAGCTCAGTGAGTGCTCTGACGTAGAAGGGTTCTTCAGGGTGGTGGTCAGGCATCATCATGAGTGCGTCGACGCAGGCCTGCTTGCATCTGCGGAAAGTTTCCATTTTGGCAAGTTGAGCCTTATTGTATTTCAACTGCTCACATGGTGTGAGCTGGGGCAGAGGCGAAGGTGTCCTTGTAGCGTTCCGTTGAGATTCAGCTAGTTCCAGTTCCATGTCGGTAGGTAGGTTGGCCATTTCCAAGTCGTTTTCGGTTATTCAGAAGGGTAGAAAGAGTAAAAGTTAGCTCTGTCACAAGAGCCCTGAAAAGGGCTGTGGGAGTCAGAAAAGTTCGTGCTCGAACTACAACTCGTTTTGAAATGATCCGAACATAGTACAGAAGCATAAGAAGGTACGAATTTTTCCCGCCTAATCTTTGCTATCCATGTTTTTAATAAATTTGGATTCATTAAAGGAAATTGGAAGCAAGTTTTGTTTCTGCAATTGTCTTTCTTTTTGGAGTTATTGCATCCATATGCTGCACAGTATGTCATTTCTGAACGTCAAAAAAGAAATATTAACTAAAGTTTAAGAGCAAGATAGTAATGTAAACAAATGACGCCGCATGCACGTGCGCAAGAGCTGAACTGGAATCACGTGATCGTGACGTCACATGAATTTAGTCCATTTCTCGAACAAATTACTTCTTTCAACTAATTTTCTGACTTTTCTGATTTCCAGTTTTTCTAAAAAATCTAATTGAGTAACAGTGGAAACTTTCTGAATGGTATTCATCGTAAACTAAAAATCCATCCAAACTCAAACTACTTCAAAACTTGCACGAAAACATAAACACTCGAAAAATCGCTTACTGCGCATGTGCGGTTAACACTAACCCGGCTGTGACTCTGGGTAAGGATTTTTTAACTTGAACCGGAGTTAAGTTATTAACTTGCGATGCTGAATAACGTTTTCGGCGAAACCCCGGTTTCCTTCCTCTAACCGGCGGTCAGGTTAGCGGTGAATATAGGCGTTATTGAGTTACATATGATTTATCTATAAATAGATGATTGCAAAATACTTGTAAAAATGTTTACTTGTTTGAATCTCATTGATTATCTCGTATTAGAGAGTTAATAATATGAAAGTTTTTGATTAATAAATATTTATGCATTGATGAAACGAGTTTTATTTTTACAGAACAAAGAATTGCAAATAAGATTGAAAGAATATATATATATATATATATATATATATATATATATATATATATATATATATATATATATATATATATATATACTGGTGTGCAAAAATTAAGGACGAAGTCGAAAAATTAGCATATCAGCTGAACGAAGAGGCAGAGCGGACAGAAAGACCAATCAGGAGATTAAGTAAGGTGATGTACGGTAGCACATGCGCAGATATGCAGGTAGACGTAATTGGGGAGTGTCTGAGTAGTATAAAGCATGTTGTCGGTGTAAGATCAGTATTTCTGACAAAGAGATTGCACGCCGTATAGCAGTTAAAATCACACCGAGTTGCTGCCTCAGCGAGAAATGGCGAATAATCAATCTGTTAGACGACATCTGGATGCTTTTACCCGAGGTCGAATCATTGGGAAGTTGGTTGATTGATTGATTGAATATTAACGTTGCACTGTTCAGCTACACGAGGGCTTTTGGCGACGGACCACGTAATTTTGAACCATGGTCAAGTGACGTGGACGACACCTGAGCTGGCACCCCCTCTCCTAACTACCACACCACACCAACGGGAGGACATTTCAGCTCTCGACAGATTTAACGTGCATCGCTGCCCTACACGGCGGGTCTTTAGTGGTACTGGGCTCGAACTCATGACAAGGCAAGCCACGGTCTAATACCTATACCACTCGGCTACCGCGGCCACCATTTGGAAGTTGGAGAAAGGCCGCAGTGTGACAAGTGTGGCTGCAGAGTTCGGAATGGCTCACAGCATCGTTTCACGACTTTGGAGACAATTTCAAACTACAGGAACAGCTATCCAGGGGTTCAGTAGTGATCGTCCACGAGGAACCATACCCGCAGATGACCGGTACATTGTCTTACAGGTCAGAAGAAACAGGCGGCAGACAGCGGGAGAAATCGCTAGACACACGACACAGGCGACTGGACGACCGATATCGCGTTTTACCATGGCCAGAAGACTGCACGGTGGTGGTCTGTTTGCACGACGCCCTGTATGGTTTGTATCTTTAACGCCTGCCCATCGGAGAAGGCGTTCTCTGTGGTGCCGGGAACACTGGAATTGGAGAGACAATGAATGGGGACGAGTACTCTTTACAGATGAGAGCAGATTCAGTTTGAGTAGTGATTCTCATCGCATACTCATCTGGAGAGAGCGGGGAAGACGCAATCATCCCTCGAACATCATTGAAAGGGACAGGTATGGAGGTCGCAGTGTTCTCGTTTCGGGAGGCATCATGCTTGGTAGTCGTACAGACCTTCACATCTTCGACGCAGGTTCAGTCAACGGGACCCGTTATTGTAACGTGATTCTTCTTCCATATGTGCGTCTTTTTAGAGGCGGTATGGGTCTGCAGTTCCTTTTCATGGACGACAATGCACCATGGCATCACACAGTAGCTGCCGAACAGCTCTTAGAGAGTGAGGATATTGAACGTATGGATTGGCCGGCACGATCTCCGGATCTCAATCCCATCGAGCATGTAAGGGATTTTCTAGACAGACGCTTGGCAGCTCGTACCTTACCACCAGTAACGATTCGGGAGCTTCGACTGGCGCTGCAAGATAAATGGGCAGCAATGCCTCAACAACTCATTGACACCCTCATTCTCAGCATGGGCAAAAAACGCTGTGAAACCTGCCTAGCAGTCAGGGGAGATCATATCCCCTACTAAAGACAGGATGTTTCTTGCTGGACACCCATCACAGGGATGTTTCGGCCTTCAGTCACATTGCGCTCCATGCTACTTTTTCAATCAGGCTTCTTTTTATCCCTCTGATTTCTCTTTTAGTAAGTGTTGCTTACATTACACATGTCCTTACGTATTGGGGATCTTACGGTATTAAATGTGTTGATTTGGAAAGCTTTTGTACAAAGTTATATTGAAAAAACCGTCTCGTCCTTAATTTTTACACACCAGTGTATATATATAAATGAATAGTCGCATAAAATATCCATTCACAATTAAATTAAAAATGTATCTGATGTAGACAAAATAAATATTTTTGTACAATTTAAATGGTGAATAACACTATTTAAAAATATGTGAATTTAAAACAAAAAAAATCACAAGATTGTTGTATTGGACATTCCCCAAACTTTTCGGGTTATAAAAGTAATTGAATATATTTCAGCCACGGAATTGAAAAATAAGAATTTTCAAAACAAAAGAAAAAATGTTCAACCAGACCTAACAAATAATTTCCAGTAATTGAGTTGTTTTTGTTTTTTAAATTGGCATGTCACTTTGTTTTTAAAACTAAATAGTACCTTTTTTTAAAAAAAAAATGTTTGGATACACACAATAACAGTAAAAAAAATCATGCTTTATCAAGTTATATTAAGTTGATTTTGAAAGCAAAAAGTCAGTGTTTGACCAGCTTATTTCACTACTTAAAAGAATTTAAGTTTTCAAACTCATAAAATAAATTTTTGAAATTTTTAGTCGTTTTAAGTGATTAGTGTTTCATAGATTATTGCGCACAAAAGTTATTACGGATTTGAAAATTTATACCTTTGTTGGTTTTCAATAACTATTTAATAAAAATTAGCCTTGAAATCAATTTTATACTTATGTAACTATGAGAACTCAAAACATAATCAAGCAGAAATAATTTGAGTAATGGTAATTGAAATTAATAAATCCAAATAAACAACTCAGTTACAGTAACATATAAATTATTTACACTTAATTCATATTGTCGGCCTAATTATCGGAATGCGTAACTCTTTCTGGGGTGTTTATTTGATACAGGAGTGCTACGTGTCATTTCTGAACGTAAAAAAAGAATTAACTATACGATTTTAAGAGCAAAATAGTCCTAAACAAATGATGTCGTATGCACGTGCACAAGAGCTCACGGGAATCATGTGATCGTGACGTCACATGAATTTAGTCCAAAAAACTTTCCTTTTTCCAACAGATGGCGTTGCTTGCAACTCGGATGACGTCAAGAACGATAAAGCTTGTTATCTAGTAACCTACCGTTACTATAGCAACGGGGTGAGTTTTAAATGATCGACAGATGTTTGGGCATGAGAACGCATGCGATGTTTTAAAACCAGATCGAGCTGAAAAAAAAGTCTCGGAGGGCAGGATATTGTTAAGCTTATGGAGGGGAGGGGGGTGAGGAAATGGATGAAAGAGTTTTCTACCAAAGGTTTCTCGTGTTTCAAACAAGGTTCTTAGCCGCACAAAATCGGGTGCGTTTCTTTGAAAGCCGTGCTAGTGGATTTTAATTTTTTGACGAAGCATTTGGTAGATCTTCAGCTGAAATTTAGAAAAAAATTTTTTTTACGAGTTTCAAGGGATATTTTTTTATTTATCTTAACCTAATTTTCTTTGTTTGATAGAAATATGCGAAATTGTAATAAATTTTTTCTGCTCATATCTCTTAGGCTCCCTTCACACCAAACGATTCCAAGTCTATAGCAATCTTTCCAATTCACAGCGATTCTGAATGAACAGAGACTTTCCTTCACACCACTACAGGTCAATCATTCTTCCATCAGTTGCGGTCGAACATGGATGCTGTTTTTAATATTTTAAGACGATTAACGTTTCAAGCTATTAATTTCACAACTGTATCTTCATTTATTTTGAAGATGAAATACATAAAACAAAAAAATATAAGAGAGAACGGTTTTATTTATTTATTTTTTTATATTTTGCCTGTTAGTATCAAGTGTAATTATAGTCTGAAAACTAGTAACAAATAATAATAAATATGTATTGTGTAACTAAATAAAAACGCACAATTACATTTACAAATAATATATCTAATGTTTTTATTGCTAATGTTTATGTTCTACAGCTTTTGTACCATATAGCAACTTGTAGTTCTTTGATTATGTATTTATATATATAAAAATGGTTTTCTAATACATTAATGAATTAAAAATTTTACATGCCATTTACATTTTGTTAGATTTATATAACAAAATTTGAGATCTATGTAGTAATAAAATGGATTCTCTTTTAAAAATTAAAATTATCGACAATTTTGGTGTTTTATTTTATTTTAGCATTCTTATAAATATTATAAGGGGTGTGACCCAATGTAATAAAGGGACACGCGGGGAAGGGGTTCTTAATTAAATCCACTAGTTAATTAAACACGTTTATTAGGCAAAACAAACATTTACATACATAACTAGAGAACTAACAGTTACAATAGAATTGAAAGGGATCGGGGGAGCGCATGCTCGTACGTCCTTACAGTTCCGAAGCTTGGCCATTACTGAAGATTGTTCTAGCCGCTAGTGGGCGCGATACTCTTTCTACTGTTCATATGAGAAGAGTTTAAACTACGGGGGGTTACAATCTCCCCCTATGGATCCGACGACGTCCCGGTATGGAGACATAATTAGCTGTTGTAGTAGTAGCTCTTGTTGAGGGATGGATGGTTCTGTTGGAAACTGCTGTTGTAGCAGTCGACGGGCTTGGAACATGTTTATTTTGTGATGTGGATGTAACTTTTCGTGGTCGGCCTCTTTTCCGAAGTGGAGCTACCGGAGAAGTGTTTATGTCTTTAACAGGTGTTAAAGCAGAAGTATGGTAAGTAGCAATCGGTTCAGATGGATTGGCAAGACTTGCGATAACATAAGAAGTCGGTGACTTTTGGGTGAGAATTAGATATGGACCGTCACGCTTTGGTATGAACTTGGAAGTTTTCTTGTTCTTTGCACTACTGATGGGATGTAAAGTAACCTAAACTTTATCTCCAGGAGAATAATAGACTGGACGGCGATTTTTATCATATTGCTTTTTTCGTTGATCTTGCTTTGTTTCTATTCTTTCTCGTATGTCTTCAGTAATAGTTGCAAATCGTTTTAAATAAGGTGTTATTTCGGCAACAAAATTGTCATTGTGAACGACGCTTTTGAAATCTTGCACCACATCGTCTACAGTAAGTAGCTCTCTCCCGAATAGTAGGTAAGCAGGAGTGTGACCTGTAGTATCACAGACAGTTGTATTCATGGCAAAACGTATGACTGGGAGTTTGGAATACCAACTAGAATGATCGTCTCTAACAAGTATTGCAAGTCGGGGTTTAAGGTCTCTGTTTTTTCGCTCTACTGGATTAGATTGTGGTGAATAAACTGGTATGAAGTTTTGACTTATATTTAAAGTAAAGCAAATCTGTTGTAGAACAGCACTGACAAACTGCATTCCATTGTCACTGATAATTCGTCTTGGTATGCCATGACGCATGAAAACTTCTTCTATCAGAGTTGTTGCACATTGACGAGCACTGGCTTGAGAAAGGGCAAATAATTCAACTCACTTCGTGGCACAATCCTCGACAATGAATATCCATTGTTTACCTGTGTCAGTTTGAGGCAATGGCCCAAATAAATCAATAGCAATGACTTCAAATCTCTGTGAATAGACTGGAGTTCTAAGCAAACCGGCAGGTTTTTGGTTTGTAGCCTTAAAATGAGCACATTCTGGACATTTCTTAATATAATCGGATATGTACTTTCTCATGCCTGTCGAATAATATCGTCTGGCGATTTTCTGAATGTTCCTCTTTCTCCATAATGTCCAGACATCGGATCATTATGATGTCTTTCCATTATCAATTCACATTCAGCAGTTGGAATGACTAACTGAACTTCTGCAGAATCAGCATCAGGAACATAACGATACAAAAACACCTTGATTCATCAAAAATCCACGTTCAGTCCAGTTTGCATATTCTTCAGTTTTCAGAGGGGATTCAAAACTATCGAGGATTTTCTTTAAATTATCATCTTTAAGCTGCGTCTCACACATGTCCTTACAACTTCGTGTAGGCATATCAGCTATCGTGATATAATTTTCTTCGCAAAAGGATTCTTCTTGAGTAACTGGGCGAGATAACATGTCTGCAACGACATTTGCTTTACCAAAAATATACTGTACTTTCAAGTTGAAAGACTGGATTTCAAGTGCCCATCTTGCAAGTCGTCCGGTTGGAGATTTGAGGTTTAGAAGCCATTTCAGAGGTTGGTGGTCGGATGCCACGGTTATTTCTGTTCCTTCAATATAACCACGAAATTTCTTCAAAGCCCATACCACAGCAAGGGCCTCCCTCTCTGTGGTGGAATAATTGCGTTCTGCTGGGGTTAGCAGTCGACTAGCGTATTCTATAGGATGTTCATCAGATCCTTCTCCTTGAAGTAAAACTGCTCCAAGGGCATAATTGCTAGCATCTGTTCGAATAATATATGGCTTAGTACCATCTTCTTGCTTTAACACAGGAAGTGTTGTAAGACTGTTTTTAAGGGTTTGAAATGCATTTTGTTGGTCAAATCCCCACTGCCACTTGACTTTCTTCTTTGTAAGATAACTTAGTGGACGTGAAATCTTCGCAAAATCTTGAATATATCTTCGAAACCACGAACAAGTTTGCAGAAAAGATTGTAGTTCTTTGACGTTTTTAGGGGGTGGAATATCCAGTATAGACGCAACTTTTTCTGGATCAACTTCTATTCCTTTTGTGTAATCCAAAAAATCCAAGATATTTAACTCGAGAAGAGGCAAAATGGCATTTTCTCTATTTGCTTTAAGTTTGAAATGTAAGAGTCTTTCAAAAATAGTTTTAAGATCAAACATGTGTTTTTCAAAGGTTTCTGACAAAACAATTGTATCATCTAGATAAAGTAGTGCTAGAATGTCTTCCAGACCATTACAAAAACGGTTCGTCAGTCTTTGAAACGTAGCAGGTGCGTTGCGCAAACCATATGGCATTCGTAAGAAACGGTAAGTGCCAAAAGGACATACAAATGCTGTCTTGTCTTGATCTTCAACATGCACTTTAACTTGATGGTATCCTGCTCGCAGATCAAGTGTAGACATGAAAGGAGTGAGTTTTGCTTGATGTAACAAGTCATCCATTCTAGGAAGAGGATAGGTATCTGTGACTGTAATTTCATTCAATTTCCTGTAATCAATACAGAGGCGAAATGTTCCATTTGGTTTTGGTATAAGTACCACTGGGGAAGCATACGGGGATTCACATTCTTCAATTATGCCTTCTGATAGAAGTCTATCGATTTCTTGTTTTAATATTTCCTTTTTGGAAGGATTCATCCTATAAGGTGGCACTGCAACTGGAAGATGGTTTCTTGTATTTATACGATGTTCAATAAATGGTGTAGGCTCTCTTCCTAGTTGAAAGCATTCTTCATACTTTTCCAATAGTGAATTTATTTCTTCCCGTTGTGGAAGTGAAAGGTGAGTACCTTCATTTTTCCGAAGTTGACAAAGATGTGGTTCAGGGTCAACAGTGAGCAGAGTATTGATATTAGGAGGCGCTTTCACAAAATTATATTTTCTGTGAGACGTTTCAGTGAAATACCATTGTTTTCTTTGGAGATCTATGACGATCCCTGCAGCTGTTAAAAAGTCTATGCCTAGAAGGGTTCTGTAACCTCTAGCATTTTTCAAAATTAATAGTTCCGTGGGAATGACTTTTCCTTGAATACTAATGTCTACAGAAGTTGTCAGTATTTCTGTGGTTTGAGTACGACCATCATCAAGAGTCATCTGCATGGTTTTCTCTTCAAAATTCAATCCTTTTTGTTTAAGTAAATGGTATAATTTTTCACCAGCCACTGAATGTGTAGCACCAGTATCAGCACAAACTGCTGCTTCTGTATTACAAATGGAAATTTGGATTATACTAATGGGATTACTTTCACTAGAAAAACTATAAAAGTTTGATTGATTCAGACTTGATGACTAGGCATCATCTTTTTGTCGAACTAGGTTATAAGTGTGGCATCTTGATCGAATGATTCCAGGAGCACCACATCCATAGCAAGATACAAGAGTTCTGTCTTCTTTTGTATCAACGATTTTCTTTTCAGGTATTCTGTCTTTGGAAATGGGATTCCGCCTACTGTTACTGGGAATCCCGGTTTCCCGCCTACTTTGACTGGGGAAACCAGACAGAGAATGTTCATACGACAACTTAGGATTTTGTGTGTAGTTACTTCTCCAGGGACTGGAATTCATTTCTTTTTGTTTCCAGCTAAAGTTTTTATTGTTTTTATTTCTCATGTTTTTAACTTCTTCATACGAATCTAGCTTATCCACTAGTTGTAGAGGATTGTTCCAATTACACCACTGGTCCAAAAAGTGATCTTTGTAATCTTGAGGAGTTTTCTTTTTTATTTGGTCCGCCACAATCAAATCTTTCAATTCTTCAAGCGCGTCGTAACTTTTGATTCTTTCAGCCACCCATCAAAATATGTTTGCAAGTCAAAGTAAAAGTCACGCCAGGTTTTCACAGGATCTTTAGTGTGTCGAGAAAACATCTGCCGAAATTTTTCTGCACTTAATTTAAAGCGTTTTAGAAGAATTTGTTTGACTTTATAGTAGTCTTGAGCATCGGCAAAAGATCCTTTAGTGATTAAATTTGAAACTTCAGTTGGTAAAAGACCAACAAGGTATACCACCCACTGTTGAATTGGTACTTGTAAAAATGTTAATTGTCTTTCGAAGAGGTTTAGGTAAATTGTTATATCAGTTGTCTTTGGATCAAAAATCGGAAGTAATTTTTGGAGTTCTAACTTTGGCATATTGGAGTCTGAAGTTGTAGAAGTATTAGTTGGAATTTGGAATTTTTGCAATTCAAATTGTCTTTTGGTTTTCTTTTCTCTTTTCAGCCCACAATTCGAGCTCTTTTTCTATCACTAATAATGCGATTTAAGCATTCACACGTAAATTCTGCATCATATCCCCTCACTATTTAAAATTGCATCTTTTATGTCAAGAATTTTAAAATTGTCTTGTATTGTTAGACCTAGCGTTTCCGCCAATTCAAGGAGGTCCCGCCTGCGACCTTTTGCTAAATAGGTCATTGCGAAATGTCACTTAAAATTAATTACAAATTTATTCGTTGAAATTTAAATTAAATTTAACCAAATGTTATTAATTAATTAATAATACAGTATTATGCAACATAAAAATAATATCTTAATTTCTACAAAATGCAATTCGAAAAATTTGTATGAATCACAAAATGAAAAAAATAAAAATATTCTCGTAGATATCACTTATTACTCAAAAAATCTAAGTAAAAATACTATCAAACATTTAGCCAAAAATAAAAACTTATAAAAGCATGTTAAAAATCATCACTAATCTAAAACACAGTTGAAATATCTGCACAATCAAGTTAAAAAATAAATCATATACTCATAAATGAAAGTTCTACTCAGCCGAAATAAAATTTCTTATTAATATTCAAAAGAAAAACACAAGTTATTATAGTTGATTCCATAAAAAAAACCAATTGCATAGAACTCAGTTATGATGAACGTTTCGTATATACAACCTTGAACTATCTCAGATTCTTTCCCCCTACTTTATTTTCGCTTACACAGCATAAAATATCTCATCAGTTTCATAAATGAATCATAGCTTAAAAATTAATACTAGCAAGAAGAGAAGACGGAGATATATATATTCTTTTTTCTTTTAAACCACTAAATATATTATTTAACTGAGACAAATCTTTCAACATATAATGCACATTTTACACTTAAAATTATACACATAAATGAATATTTTTTTTTTTGAAAATAGCATATAACAATACAAAAAATTTTCCAGCTTAAATGCTTTCGAACAAGAATTGTAATCCTTCAGAGAGAAAATAATATACATAAATACATATATATTTGGTTTTGTGTTCTCACTTAAGCTTTTAAGTAAACAACGTTATACTTATTAGTTTAAACAATACAGGAAGTATATTTTAAAAACACATAGAATATAATTTAACTGTATATTATGCTGTTTAGCAAATTACACAATTACATTTCTTGAAATAAGAAAAAAAGATTTCTTAATTTAATTCGAACAGGACGTTCTAAATTTAAATCAGTAAAGAATGTTCTCTATGTCAGAACAATGAAGTCAATTTTTAAGAAATTAAAACTTACACAATTCTTTAGGATATTAAATCCAATTTGCATTTGAACAATACAGGAAGTATATTTTAAAAACACATAGAATATAATTTAACTGTATATTATGCTGTTTAGCAAATTACACAATTACATTTCTTGAAATAAGAAAAAAAGATTTCTTAATTTAATTCGAACAGGACGTTCTAAATTTAAATCAGTAAAGAATGTTCTCTATGTCAGAACAATGAAGTCAATTTTTAAGAAATTAAAACTTACACAATTCTTTAGGATATTAAATCCAATTTGCATTTGGGCATGCAATGGTTAATTTAGTATTATAAGGTATAATACTTAAAAGAAAATTCAAAGTAAAAACTTTACTTGTTCTTCAGGTGAAGATAAATACAACGATTTTGTTAAACTTGCTCATCCTACAGGTGAGAACGGAACAATAGCGGTTAACCTGAAAAATTTGTTACTTGCACATTTCTACGAGTGAGAACGGAACACATTAGCGGTTAACCTGAAAATTAATAGCGAGCAACAGCCAAGCCTCTTTAACTATAAAAACACGTTGGGCGTCAAATTATAAGGAGTGTGACCCAATGTAATAAAGGGACACGCGGGGAAGGGGTTCTTAATTAAGTCCACTAGTTAATTAAACACGTTTATTAGACAAAACAAACATTTACATACATAACTAGAGAACTAACAGTTACAATAGAATTGAAAGGGATCGGAGCGCATGCTCGTACGTCCTTACAGTTCCGAAGCTTGGCCATTACTGAAGATTGTTCTAACCGCTAGAGGGTGCGATAGTCTTTCTACTGTTCATATGAGAAGAGTTTAAACTACGGGGGGTTACAATATTTAATTTTTTTTCTCCCAAAATTAAATAAATTCCTATCAAATTTATCTCTGAAGCTATTTCAAATATCCTTCAGAATATTCCCCCACCCCACAAAAAAACACATTTTGCTTTAAAGTATTATTAAGTAAAGAATCAAGTTTTCAAATTTCTAAATTTGAAAAAAGAATACATGCAAATTTAATTTTATTATTTGCTCAAGATTATTAGGGATATATATATAAAATACAACCTACACACTCGGCGACAAGAACCAGAGTTAGTTTACATAATGAAAAAGAATACTATGAATACCAAAAATATAAGCGCCATCTATTGGCATAAAAACATACTCATGCTAACCCTAACAAGAAAATTAAAATCTTTAAATATCTAAAATTAGCTTCTTTAATAGAAACTTTATGTGATATAATCATCAATAATATAAAAACAATAACAATCAATACTCTATTTGTTTAAATTCAGCTTTTCTTTAAGAAATAGATCCCGGCTGCTGGTGAATCCCGGAAGAAAATCTGACCTGCCGAATCACGCGTAAGTCAGAATGACGGCGGATTGAACCGGTTTCGGTTGGTGGGAATGCGAGAAGCGAATCTTTGCTTATTTGAGTGGGAAATTACGAAGCCGAATCTTGGTCGATCAGACAAGTTTGATGGTGAATGAATTGGAGTCGTTTGGTGTGAAGGGAGCCTTAGATACAAACTGTATTTGAAATTGCCATAGAAGGATGCTTATCATGGAAACAGTCTGCTTTGATTTGAATCTTTAAAAAAGGAAATGTCATATTTCTTAGAAAATATTCACTAGAGCACAATTTTGTCAGTCCTTTTTTAACAGCATTCCATTTATATATGTTCTACATATTAATATTATTTCCAATCGAGGGCATACTTACCGCCGTATTAATGATATGGAGCCCCAAGCTTTGAGGGCCTTAAGACGTGTAAGGAAAAAATCGCAGAGGGGGCCCTAGGTAGGGGCCCCAAGGAACTTTGATGCAGGACCCACTCAGGACCACACAAATTTAACTGTCTTCAGTTAAGTTATTACATTCATCGAATTAATTTCCAAATTATATATACAGTCGACTCTAGATAATTCAAAGTTGGAGGGACCAATGAAAAACTTCGAATTATCAAGAGGGTAGAAAAAAACTCTCAAAATACACGAAGAGAAGTTTTTTTCTAACACATTTAAATTTAAAACTATGTATTAAAGCAACAATTGTACATAATTTTTTAAAGTACATTTTATACAGTATAAAAATAAAACACAAAAGTTAAAAGTCCTATATTAAAAGAATACACTTATGTCTTGAAAACAACAATTAAAAGAATATACATACTACATATTGGGTTGTTCGGAAAGTAATTTCGTTTTTTCCCAGCAGAGGATTTAATTATATTTTTTTGCATCCAACTTCACATTTAAGCCGTATAATTTTATATGCTTTGAGAGCTCATATAGCAAGGCTTGTGTGTGAGAAAATTCCAATTAATTCTACGCAGTACTTTTTGGTTGGTGCCCTTTTAAATATGGAGAGCGATAATCAGCATTTTCGACATATCTTACTGTTTTACTACAGAAAGGGTAAAAATACTGTTCAAGCCAGAAAGAAATTGACCGATGTGTATGGAGAAGATGTGTTGTAAGTACGCCAGTGCCAGGACTGGTTCGCTAAATTTCGATCCGGCAATTTTGATGTCGAAGATGCAACACGTTCGGGAAGGCCGGTTGAAGCTGATAAAGACGCGATAAAGGCATTAGTTGATGCGAACCGGCGAATAACAACACGTGAGATCGGATTGAGGTTAAATTTTTCAAATTCAACAGTTTATGACCACTTGAAAGGCCTGGGATTATCCTCGAAGCTTGATGTATGGGTTCCCCATGTTCTCACAGAGAGAATCGCTTCTCAAACGTCACGAAATTGATCCGTTTTTGAAGCGCATCATCACTGGGGACGAAAAATGGGTTGTATACAACAACGTCAAACGCAAGAGGTCATGGAGCAAAAAAAGATGAACCGGCTCAAACCATTTCCAAAGCCGATATTCACCTAAAAAAGGTGATGCTGTCTGTTTGGTGGGATTTTAAAGGAATCGTTTTTTTAGAGCTTTTACCGGATAGCACAACGATTAATTCGGAAGTCTACTGTCATCAGCTGGACAAACTAAATGATGCACTTCAACAGAAAAGGTCAGAGCTAATCAACGGGAAAGGTGTAGTGTTTCACCAAGACAACGCGAGACCTCACACAAGTTTGGTCACTCGCCAAAAACTTTTATAGCTTGAATGGGATACAATGCTTCACCCACCTTATTCTCCAGACCTGGAACCATCGGATTATTATTTGTTCCGGTCAGTTCAAAATTTTTTAGACGGTAAAACCTTCACCTCAAATGAGGAGGTCAAAAACCCCTCGATCAGTTTTTTACCAGCAAAGACCAAAAATTTTATGAGCGTAGAATTATGCTACTACCAGAAAGATGGCAAAAGGTGCTGGACCAGAACGGTCAATATATAATTTAATAAAATATTTGTTTATTATACGAAAACTGTCTTTAATTTCCACAAAAAAACGAAATTACTTTCCGAACAACCCAATATAATTAATCCTTTTTGTCGAAAAAATTTGTTATCTTTTTTTGCTTTAAGGCATGCAATCTAACTTTGTCAATAGATTTTTCTAGAACAAATGAAGCCTGTAAAATGACTGCATCAACATGATTTTGAAGGGAAAAGTTGTGTAGTTTGTTTAGTGACACTTAAGCTTCTGACAGAGTTACTGGAGTCAACTCCTCCGATTCATCTTCATCACTTTCTATATTGTTGTGGCCCAAAGCCACAATTTCAGCGTCAGATAGAGCTCACCAAAGAGCGTCAAATCTTGTTCTGGAAGAGCTTCCCAAAAGGGATGGTTCAGCATTAAATTCAGAGAGTGTATCGTCCACACCAACCAGATTCAGCGAGGGGAAACCTGACTTTTTAAAACAGCTGTGAATTCTCAAAGGAGTAACAGCTCTCCAAGCCTTGTCAATCATGATCAAAGCTGTTAAAATAGAAATAGTAGTTACATTCTGCTGATTTTCGAGGTTATCCAAAACACTTTTAATGACTTCACGCCGATAAAAAGTTTTAAAATTATGTATGATGCCCTGGTCGAGTGGCTGAAGTTTTGAGGTTGAGTTTTGATGGAAAAATTGAAGTTTCACATTTGATAAAGGTGGTGTGTTATTGTGCACAGTACAATTGTCTAAAAATAAGAGAATATGTCGTTTCTCTCTTTTCATATCCGAGTTCAGTGAGACCAACCATTCATTAAAGAATTCGGTGGTCATCCATGCCTTCTTGTTTGAGCGGTATTTGGTAGGGAACGAGTTTATACCCTTGAAACACCGAGGTTTTGCAGATTTTTCCATGACGAGAGGAGTAATCTTTTCTGGGCCGTCCATGTTTACAGCCAGTAAAATAGTTAATCTCTACTTGCTATGTTTTCCTCCATGGCATTTTTCTTTTTTGAATGTAAATGTTTTTTCTGGCAAACACTTGAAAAAGAGTCCGGTTTCATCCGTGTTGAAAATGTTACGTGGTTCGTATTCCTTTATTAGATCAGAAATCGAGTTCTGCCACTTAGAACAAACGTTAATGTCAACACTTAAGCTTTCCACGTACATTTTTTTGAAGACTATCCCATTCCTTTTCTTAAAATTTGCATGCCATCCCTCGCTAGCCGAAAACTCGATTCCTAATTCTTTGGCGAATGCTTTAGCCTTTTCCTTCAATAGAGCCACCCATCGGAATATTCTGTCCTCGATACTGTCTCATCTATGAAACTAAACACTGTTCAAGACGTGGAAAATTACCTTTACTAACGCGTTTTCTCACTCTACTCGAAGATGCACTAAAGATTTTCTCTTTATTCTTCAGAATAGTGGAGAGCGAGAGCTCAGTGGGATTTCAAATGCTTTGGCTACATCGACGTTCCTCTCACCTTCTTCAAATGATTATTTCACCTTTTGCTTTTCATAAATTGTAAAGCACTTGTACTTTTTAAAAGAAGACATGTCGTTCCTTTCGCGTGATAAGTTGACACTGAGGTCAGGTGTAAAGTAGTGGCCCAAGGTTTATCGAAATTAACAGGTGGGAAACGTAAATCACCACAACTTTAGTAAAATAATATTTTTAATTTAAAATTTGGAATCTCTAAAATGAACACAAGACGTTTTCACAGTTCACACTCAGCTACGGGGTATACTTAATAGCAGGGGTCGACAACTATGGCACGTGTAGCAATTCTTAGTGGCACATCACCACTCTTTTTTTAAAAAAATAATAGAATAAAGTTAAATCCCTGTCTCTCCTGTCTTTGCCTCGTAAATTTTTATATAAAGGTTTTATTTCTCGCTTTCAATACTCTGCCATAAAACGATTCTGCTGAATTATCTTGGATGTAGTTTGAGTGCTTTGTTTTTTAAAAAAAAACATGTTTAAACGTGACTCATTATTAGTAATAAATACTCAACGCAAATCAAAATTATTATGCTATACTTGTAAAAGAAAGCATCACTCATTACTGCACAGTGAATAAAAAAGAAAGCAGTTTTTCCATTATCCATCTAAAGCTTGGGTATCAACGGAAAAAAGAAAAAAACAGATAGCTTAGGAATAAATCAAAATTCTGCTTAGCAAATACCGGGAATATAATAAACAAAGTAGTTATTGTATCAACATGAACAATTTGGACTGAAAATAAGTTCAGTAAAAAAACCGCTCGTGGGATAATTAGGTACAGGAAGTAAATCTAAATTCATAATATTGAAGGTTCGAATTTATATATATATATATATATATATATATATATATATATATATATATATATATATATATATATATATATCGAGAGTTTTATAAGATTACTTCGAATTATCGCGTGTTGTGGTCTGACCAACCACAAATTTTACTTCGAAATATTGAGAGTACCAAAACGTATGGTTTTAGTTCGAAATATCAAGAGTTTTTCTAGGGGCTGAGAATATACTTCGAATTAGCGAGAGGTTCGTATTATCGAAAGTTCGAATTATCGAGAGTCGACTGTATATATATATATATATATATATATATATATATATATATATATATATATATATATATATATATATATATATATATATATTTATATATATATATATGTGTGTGTGTGTGTGTGTGGGATGTCAGCTACTCGCAGACCACTTCCGAAGCCATGCATGAACTGAAGTGACTCGAGGCAGTCAGCCGAGATTGCGAGACAGTCCTCTTCCCACCGCCATAAGCGCGAGATGAGAAACCTCCAACACGCGTGATGTTTTAAATCTATGTAAAAAAGCAGATAGCCTTATTCTCTTTTTTTACCTGTGTGTCCGTCCTATGATGTCCTTTTTATCTATATTAAAGTAATTAACTTAAGAAGTCTCCTTTTTTGAAGTATTTAAATAACGGACACACTCACATGAGGGCTCGGCCAATGCCAGTTTTACCTTCTGTGGTATTGCCCTTAATCGATTATTTTTTTAAAATTAAAACGAATCCCCCTAGACAACATCATTCTTCCATCAGTTCCTGATATACGAGTTTCCTAAGCCGTTAATAATGAGATGATTTTCGCTTTGAAAGTGGAATCCTTTACTTCAGAAACTACTCAAAACTGTAAGTAGCCATTTCGATGTTCAAAAAATGAAATTAAGAATGCTTCAACAAAAAGTATGACCCATGAGAAAATTGGAGAACTATCGGTTGATTTGTCGAATCGGGCACCTCTCGCGCCAAGTGTTTTCTCGCCATATCGATAAATGCGCTAAATCTGGTAACCCTTCTGAATTTGTTTTCCAGTGAAGGAGTCGTTTTCTTGCCGAAATTTTCAGCATGCGCAGTAGATTTCTTTCATTTTAACAGTTTTAAAGATATCGCGGCAAGTTAGCGCATTCGTAATTCGTTTTTTTTTTTATTTTAACAGTTTAATTCTTCAACGGTCTTTCTCGCGCATGAGCAGAATTCTTTTATTACTTAAAAAATTCCGTTAATGAGGAAACGGTTGTTTCTTTTGCTCCGGTTGGGTCAGCTGTTCGGCTTCGTTTTGGGAATTACTTTTTACAGGTAATATTCTTATCTCTTTCTCCACATAAATTTCAAAAGATTGCCATCATGACCAGCGATGCTGTTAGGATTAATTTGAATGAATGCATGAAAAATTACGATTACTATTGTTAAAAGGTTTTTTTTTGCCATGTTTCCTGTGCTTGGAAAGAAAGCTGTTTTAGAATGGTGCTTGAAAGAAGGTTTGATTGGATCATCGTATGTATGTCCGAAATGTGGAAAAAGTATGGAATTGAAAGAAAAAACGGGCAAAAAAGTGAATGATCGTTTTTGAATGGCACTGCAAAATTCAGTCCAGTGTGAAAGAGGATACCCATCATGTGTTTAGGAGTGTAAAGAAATGGTTTTCGTTTGAATTGAGTAACATGGATTTTTTTTTTTTTTTTTTTTTTTGTGCACCGTTTTGTTAGTGATGCAAAAATAAAAATGTTTTGGAAGGTGCTCTCAGAAATATGCCGTAGCACACTGGTATAATTTCAGTAGGCAACTCATCGTCATTATAAATGTCGGAAATAGCAGCATTTTTTAAAGGTAAGTGAAATTATTTCCATTTTTAAATTCCTGATTTTTGCAGCGATCTTCAGTTTCAAAACTTTAAAATGCTATTTTTTAATGATTTTCCTTCCGTCATCTTGAATTTCGCGCTCCTGCGTTGCGTGTTGTGGTAGGGTTGCAACTCCGAAACACAACACGCAAAAACGCGCCAAATTGGCGATTTTTCAAAATTTGGCGGAGGGCGCCCGATTCGACAATTTCACCGAATTGTCGAATCGTTGTTATTATCTTCTAATTTGAAAAAGAAATTTATTTGATGTAAAAAATTTCTTTGTGATGAATAACGCCGAAAACGAAACTGTCTGTTTCTTGTCGATGTTTTTATAGCGATAATTTATTCTTTTGATGGTTTGAATATATTTTTTGCTATTTGATGATATTTGATGCAGCATTTTAATTGATGTCGAATTTGATTTTCCTATTGTCTCATGCCAACATTTGATGAAAAACTAAATCGAAGCATATTGAAGTATTCTTTTGAAATGACAATTGTGATGCTAATATTGGTCATTTGAAGTAACTTTTGAAGATAATAAAATATTTGAAACTTGAAGCTATGTATAACTTTTGATGTTGACAACAATTTTTGAAGATATTCAGGAATTTTAATTGAAATCGAAACTTTGCTTATATTTTTTAGAGTATATTTGATAATATAACATTCGTATTTTGATGATTTAAATTAGTTTTGTAATTGAAGTTGTGATTTATTTTGAAGAATATTTAAAATTTTGGTGGAAACGAAATTTGAAAGATTTTGAGTTAATATTTCTAGAATAGAACATTATATTTTGAAGATAAGAACTTGATATTTTTTAAATGAAATGCTTAAATTAATTACATGGTGTGTGAAATAGAACTGAGTATCTTTTTCAGATATAAAACTTGTGTTGACTATACTATATAATATTGATATTGCATATGATACTATTTTGCATTTAAATTTTTGATGATTATGAGTTATCATTTTATATTTTAAACTTGAATTGATGAATATATATATAAGTATTCATATTTTCTAATCATAGAATTCGTTTTGGTAATATAAGATTTGTATATTTGTGTGTTTTATTTAAATAACTATCAGTATGAGTACCCTAAATGATTATCCAAAGTTATCTCAATCATTAAAATCTAGTAGCACAAGTAACATTAAAATTCTACATCGTTTAATTTTTGGTGAGAATGGCGATAGAAAAAATCGTTCTAGATTACGAGAATTTTCCGGAATGTTGAAGAAACAAAAACTAAAATTATTAAAGAATTCACTCTTAAGGAATTAATTGCTGTTTGTAATTTATTGCATCTAGAATTTACCACTGAATTAGAATCTTGCTGTGACATAATTTTAACGCATTTATGTGATCTCACTTTATTTAAATCTACTGCTCTCAACTCTGGAAGCGAAAGCGACCTTGAACTCAACGAAAAATCTCCGCCCGAAAACCGTCATTCGCAGACAATTACGTCTGACTCAGCAAGTAACGATTTACATTCCGAAAACATGAAATCTCTTAATTTAAATGATTCAGCTCAAAATTTATTGCCATTGTTGGATAAACAGAATGCTTGTAACTCTTTCCTATCTTTTAATTTACGAGATCTACTGGAACTAGTTAAACCATTCACTTCTCGGGACAGTTATTCAATTGAAACTTTCATTTCTGATACAGAAGACATATTTCGATTATATCAGATCACAAATCCTATTCATCAAATAATTTTCGTAAAGAAATGTTTAAAGGGTCCAGCCGAAAATTTAATCCGATCGATTCGAGGAATCACAAATTGGTCACAAATGAAAGAACATTTATTAAACGATTTTTCTGATAGAATCAATAGTGCACAATTACACAATATGATGCAAGTAAGACGTTTGAAACCAACCGAAACATTGCAGGAATATTTCTTAACAATGCGAGATTTAGCTCACAAGGGTGCGGTTGATGATTCTTCTCTGATTGATTATATTATTAATGGTATCCCTGATTCTTCTAACAATAAAATAATTTTGTACGGTTCTAAAACAGTGAATTCAAGGATAAATTAAAAATTTACGAAACACTTTTAAACTCAAAACATAGTAAGCAATTTCCAGATAAACGATTTCGAGATTATGAAAATTCAACATCTAATCAGCATAGAATTGAACACAAGCGCTTTTTACAAACCAACAACCAATTTGTTACCTCTGTGGATTGAAAGGCCATAAAAGTACCCTATGTCCTAATAAAGAACGCGGAAAAAAATGTTATGGATGTAAAAACTTTGGTTATGTTCAGGCCGAATGCCCCAAGAATTCTCGAAAGATTACACCGATAACCAATCACAAAATCAATACGCAAGTTGATAGAACTGTAAATTCCATTTCGATATTAACACCACCGAAAATTCTCATGCACGTTGAAATAACCATTTCAAAAATTCCTATTACAGCACTTTGTGACACTGGTTCACAAGCCACCATAATTAATGAGAAAACATATCAAAAACTTGGTTACCCTACATTGAACCCATCACAATGTACATTTTCAGAAATAGGCCAAGACAGTAGAAAGCAAAGGTTATTTTAAAAATTTCATAACAATTCAGAACACTGCATTACCCGCAAAAATTCATGTCGTTAATGATGAAACGACCCCTTTAGATGCAATTATAGGGATTGATTTCTTACAGCAAACTCAATTCACATTTGGACGTGATGGAATTCGTATATTCCGAGATGTTGATGAATGCAAAAATGAGGACATTTTGGTAAACCTTGCCAACCTTTTTGATGAACAACAATGTAAACTTGATCTTAACCATATATCGAACTCTAAAATTCGTAATGATGTTGAACAACTTGTAAGCTCTTACAAACCTAAAAAAATTTACGATACTGATCTTAAAATGACAATTTTATTGAGTGATGATATCCCAGTTAGTCAACGTTCTCGTCGACTTCCTTTCGTAGAGCAAAAAATTGTCGAAAACCAAATTCAGGAATGGTTAAACGCTAACATTATAAAACCTAGCTGTTCTGATTACGCAGCACCAATCGTTTTATGCAAAAAGAAAAACGGAGAACACAGACTTTGTGTAGATTATCCCAATTTGAATAGAAAATGATTCAAGATAAATTTCCCTTGCCATTGATAGAAGAAGTGTTAGATAAACTCGAAAACTCTAAAGTCTACACTTCACTCGACCTTAAAAATGGATTCTTTCATGTACCCAGGGATACTAACAGTACAAAATACACCTAGTTTGTGACGTATGAAGGACAATACGAATTTTTACGTGTTCCTTTTGGATTGTCAAACAGTCCAAGTGTATTCCAACGATTTATTTACACTGTCTTCCGAAAACTCATACGTGACAACATTCTAATTGTGTATATGGATGATCTGCTCATTCCATCACAAAATGAAGCAGAAGGTTTAAATAAATTACGACTAGTTCTCCAAACAGCTGCAGACTTCGGTCTTGAGTTAAACTTAAAGAAATGTAATTTCTTACAACGCAAAATAGAATTTCTTGGATACATAATCGAAAACGGAACAATAAAACCTTCACCATCTAAGACACAAGCTGTCCAAAACTTTCCACAACCTCAAACCCCGAGACAATTTCAAAGTTTTATAGGATTAACAAAGTTATTTCGGGAAGTTTATTCCAAATTACGCTCGAATTGCAAGACCTTTAAGTGATCTTCTTCGTGATAATGTTAAATTTAAATTTGGCCCTACAGAAATAGCATCTTTTCAAGAATTGAAAAACATTCTTTCAGAGAACCCAGTTCTCCATGTTTTCAACAAGGTTACCCTTTAGAACTCCACACAGATGCAAGCTCCCTATTTTTTGGTGCTGTCCTATTACAGAAATCTGATGATGGACTATTTCATCCTCTCTCTATCCATTATTTTAGTCGCAAAACTACAGTTCAACAGGAGAAATATAGCAGCTATGAATTAGAAGTACTAGCTATTATTGAAGCGCTGAAAAAGTTTAGAAGTTACCTGTTAGATACAAAATTCAAAATTATCACAGACTGTGACGCATTCCACAAGACAATGCACAAAAAAGATTTGCCTGCTAAAATTACTCGTTGGGCGTTGATGCTAGAAGAATTTGATTATGAAGTCTGTCACAGATCCGGTAGACAAATGAAACACGTTGATGCATTAAGTCGTTACCCCATTATGATGATTTCCTCCCATGATATTACACAAAAGATTAAAGAAGCTCAAAATAAAGATGAATTCATTTCTCAACTTAAATCAGCAATCAAAATTACACCTTCCGATGAATATTTTCTTAAAAACGAAATTTTGTACAAATTACGCAAAAATTCTGAACTATTAGTTGCTCCAGAAATGATGCAAAGGGAGATAGTACTCCATGCACACGCACAAGGCCATTTTGCTTCTAAAAAAACTTAATCTATTGTTTCACAAGAATTTTACATTCCCAGACTCACGAAAATTGTTCAGGATGTAATTACAAATTGCGTCCCATGCATCTTATCCTCACGTAAAGCTGGTAAACAAGAAGGCTTTCTCCATCCGATCCCAAAAGGCGATTAACCCCTTGATTGTTACCATTGTGATTTTTAGGACCATTACCATCCACAAAAAAGTGTTACAAACACTTCTTTACTGTTATTGATTCATTTTCTAAATTTGTTTGGATTTACCCTGTAAAGTCTACTTCCACTAAAGATGCTCTCGACAAATTAATTTTGCAACAAACCATATTTGGTAATCCAGTGTTTCTCAAACTGTGGGGCGCGCCCCCTGGGGGGCGCGATAACATTACGAGGGGGCGGGAGCATATCGAAAATAAAAGATTTAAAAAATAATTAATTTACTGGAATGAATTAAAACAAAATACTTTCAGACATAATAAAAAATGCACTTTTACTCTGATGTAAGTTATAGGCGATATCAAGTCATCAAAAAAAAAAAACTTCTTCAATACTTAATTAGCTATCTTTGATCCTATAACCAAATAAAAAATATTTTATTTAATTTGTTGTAATCCCATGATGAGAGAGCTTTTATTACACGCGTTTTCCTTTTTTAAAAATAACATTCTACTCTTTCAGAGAAAAAACAGATACCAGATCCAGAATCGAAAAAATTCAGGAACATAAAAAATTCATCACTGTCATTATTTTTGAAATACTGCACATTATAGCTGTAATTTGTTTGACCTTCTAAGTTATTGGTAGAGTTAGTTATAACCCATCTCTTATGTGTTTATTTCTCATTTAAGGAAGTTGTAAGTAATGTATTTCTCTATTGCGCTTTTTTCCATGTAAAACAGTTTTATGATATTTGAAAAACCACGGAAAGCACACACACTTTGATGGATTACTATGCGAAGACTGAGACCAAGAGGAGTATTTTCAAACATAAAGCATAACAATTGTTTTTAGCAGTAACATACATATTATCATAATGAATACACTTTTTACCCGGAAGTGGTCGCGCGGGACACACAGATCACGAAATTGTTGATTCTGGCAGAACTGTTTATTTGTCACCAAAGAAAAATTGAAGAGTCCTTGAAAGTAGGTAAGTAACTTTCTCTTAGTTAAATTATTCACTGGAATAACGATTTGTATCGTGTACAATAAAATAATTATAAAAAAAAGGATTGGGGTGACTCAATAACCCCGCTAGATCGTATCGAGTGCGCGCCTGCTCCCAGGTTAAAACATGTTGAAGTCTTTTTGCTTTAAATATTAAAAATAATACAATTATTCTTCATCGGAATTTTATATTGTTGTTCATTATTTAACATCAACTATAAATGCTAATTCTGTGAGGCTTAAAATTAAAATTCGCTTAAAACTAATTATAATTTGAGCAAGCATTTAAAAAAAACATTTTACATTTTTGTAAACATTGTCGCGCACTTGGCTTTACTCTCCTTACAATACAGCTATTATATCAAGAATGTTTTATTTTCTTTTAAACGAACTCATGCAAAGAGCGCGTACTTCGGCCGGTATACTTTTAATGGATCAGTGCTGCACAGAGTATTTTATAACTAATTAATTAATACTAAATTAAGAACAAGTTTAATAAGTATTAACGACTTCCATGGGCTTGTTCTGCAAAGCAAAGTTTTTATAAGGAATGCTTATGATTAGAAATTGACCCTCTGAGTTATTTTTCTATATTTAGCAGATATCCATATTTTGTCTTCTAAGCAGTCACCGCATTTTGCAATATGTTCAATTTAAAAATTAGAGAAAGGATAAATAACGTAATAATTGTCCTATTACTTAGTTAATTTATTTTTTTGCTTAAAAAAGTAGTATTCAAAATTTCATACTTGTTATTAATGTGTATGGTTTATAATTAAGATCTCGTATTGTAGCTTTAGTGTCAAAGTGCATTATTATTGCATTTAGTGCATTATTAATGTATAAGGGGGGCGCGATAAAAATTGTGATTGAAAAGGGGGGCGCCAGTATTGAAAGTTTGAGAAGCACTGTGGTAATCCATCAAAAATTATTACAGATAATGGTAGTGCTTTTACATCTACTGAATTTCAAAAATTTTGTCAGGAAGAATCAATTGAACACATTCAGATAACCACTGGTGTACCACGTGGAAACGGTCAGATAGTACGTATGCATGAAACAATTATCCGTTTTGACCAGGTTAACCATCGAAGAGCCCGAAAAATGGTTTAAACATGCCCACCGATTACAACGCATTATGAATAATACCACCACACGTAGCACAAAATTTACACCCTTTGAAGTTTTAATTGGAGTAAAAATAAAACAAAAAGAGGACCTTCAAATTAAACACCTTCTTGAAGACGAACTTAGCGAACAGTTTATTAACAAACGAGAGACACTACGTAACGAAGCTAAAGAAAATATCCTACGTTTACAGGATGAAAACAAGAAACAGTACAATAAACATCGTAAACCCGCTCTTATAACTACAAACCAGGTGACACAATTACGATACAGCGTACACAGTTCGGAACTGGATTGAAACTTCGACCTAAATACTTTGGACCATATGAAGTAACAAAAGTCAACAAACACGATCGTTATGAAGTACAGAAAGTTGGACAACATGAAGGTCCAAATATAACCTCAACTTCAGCTGAGAAAATGAAGAAGTGGTGTACACATTGAGAAGCTACCATCACCAAAGCTATTTGTTATTTTGTATTTTCCTTTTTCTGCTTTTTATTATTATTTCAGTTCACTTGTTCCCCCAGCGCCGAGGACGGCGTGGTTATCAGGATGCCCGTGTGGATGTCAGCTACTCGCAGACCACTTTCGAAGCCATGCATGAACTGAAGTGATTCGAGGCAAACAGCCGAGATTGCGAGACAGTCCTCTTCCCGCCGCCATAAGCGCGAGATGAAAAACCTCCAACACGCGTGATGTTTTAAATCTAACTATGTAAAAGCAGATAGCCTTATTCTCTTTTTTTACCTGTGTGTCCGTCCTATAATGTCCTTTTTATCTATATTAAAGTAATTAACTTAAGAAGTCTCCTTTTTTGAAGTATTTAAATAACGGACACACTCACACACACACACACACACACACACACATATATATATATATATATATATATATATATATATATATATATATATATAAATATGGGAAAATGACTACAACCTAAGGATGATAAATGATTTATTTAACAAGATGAAATATCTAGATTATACTGAACAGCAAAGGAGAACGTCTTTCTCCTACGTCTAAAGCTTAGCGTCCCTAACGTCCGTCTACATATTTTCCCGTGTGTCCTTTTAGTCGGACATTCCTGACGGGGTGTGACGTCAGTGTGGACTGCTCCACCCTAAGTACAGGGGGAGGGGTTGTTCATTGCACATATCCAACCCTACATCGGCCATCATGACCGGGAAGACGACCTCACCTGATTACATACAATGATAAAATGCACAGATACATAGTAATGAAATATTAAAAATGTACACAGTTACACAGTAGATGAAAGAATTATACATAACACAAATTATCATCAAAGAAAAAGTACAAAAATACTGAAAAATAAACAAATTTAAAGTAATATTTCATAAATAAAAAAAATTCCATACATTACCACTGGGGTAAAACAAATTATGTTAACGATACAAATAAGATCAAGGCTAAAACAAGAATCTGGAATAAGGAACAGGAACATATTGAAGCAAGATGCTCCTACTTCTAAACACTTAAATTTGTACTAAAATGAAATAAGAAAATGTTAGTCATTCAATAAAAATGGAATCAAAAATAAATAAATAGATAAAAAGTCTGTTGTTAATGTCCATAACGAAAGTCTTTCACAGGAAGAAAAAAATTGTGAACAGTTTTTAATGGAGAAATCAAGTAGAGTTAGTTTGGTTTGGCCAGAGTTCATGAATTCTGCACAAGTAGACGTTTTTGATGGTCCGTCGACAAAATCACACTTTTCTACGTCATAAGTGTCATTGTGCTTGACTTTTGTAACTTTGTATGGTCCGAGGTATTTTTGCTTAAGTTTCAAGCCTGGACCAAACTGAGTGCGTTTAATTGCTACTAGGTCATGTAGTTGATATTTATGAGCTTGTCTGCGTCGGAAATTGTACGTGCGGCGATTCTCATCTTGAACTTTGTAGATTTGCTTTTTGGCATCTTGACGGAGAGCATCACGTTGTTCTTGGAATTGAGCTGTAATCTCATCGTTAAGAAGTTCGACAATCTCAATGTCCTGGCAAGACTTCATCTTGGTGCCGAAAAGGAGCTCAAATGGAGTCATCTTGATGCTTCTTTGAAAAGTTGAGTTCAGGATTTCTTGCAGGTGGGGTACGTGAGAATACCATTTCTCGGGATCGTCGACAGAAAGTTTTGACAGCACAGAAATGATGGTGGAATTTTTGTTTTTTCAATTTGGCCATTAGATCTTGGGAGACCAGTTGTAATGGAGATATGAAGGATGTTTTTGCTTTTTACAGTAATCTTCAAATGCGGAGGAAGTAAATGCGGATCCTTTATCAGTGATAATCCTAGCGGGGTTTCCGAAGACATGTCTTTGGTTTTCTAATCGATTTATGACTTCTGCAGCGTCCGTAGATCTAGTGGGATACAGCCATGTAAATTTACTGAATGCGTCAATCACTGCAAAAACATGCTTATATTTCTTAGAAGTTGTCGCTAGGGGACCCAAATGATCTACATGAAATGTATGGAGTGGTAAATCATTTTTTTCTATCGGGTTAAGCGTGCCATCTTGTTTACCACGTTTCCGGTTTGTGAGAATGCATGTAACACAGTTTTGAATGCATTTTTCAATTTTGTCTTTAAGTCGTGGGATGTAAAAGTCTTTGCTAACTAAATCTTGTGTGCGTAGAACAGCAAAATGGCCACGTTCATGTGCAGTTTTAATGATACTAGCCTGCATTTCGTCAGGTACCACTAGCAAATCGGTGCCATTGACTGTTTTGTAAAGAAGTTTGTTTTTTACGATATAGTTGTCATGCGGCGTTTTTTCTAGAAGCGTCTTTATTGCTGTTATTTGGTCATCAGCCTGTTGTGCTTTGAGAAATTGAAGATGGAGACTATTTTGGATTAGCATACAATGTGGAGGTCGACTGAGAGCATCCACATGAGCCATCTTTGAGCCTGTACGGTGTTCTATTGTATAATTAAATTCTTGGAGATAAAGTGCCCATCTGGCTATCCTGGGGTTAAGCTCTTTTTTACTTAATGTTTTGACGAGGGCGTCACAGTCAGTAATAATTTTGAATGATGTTCCTAGTACATAGATGCGAAACTTTTTAAGTGCTTCGACCATTGCAAGGACTTCTAGTTCAAAACTAGTGTACTTTCGTTCATGTTCTGATGTCTTTTTTGACATGTAGAATACAGGGTGAAACTGGTTGTCATGTATGGATTTTTGGAGTAGGACTGCACCCAAACCATCGATTGACGCGTCAGTGTGAATCTCAGTGGGAGAATTTTGGTTAAAAATACTTAAAACGGGTTGTTGGGAAAGTAAGTATTTTAATTTTTGAAATGCTGTCTGTTGTTCAGCATAAAATTGGAAAAGGGAGTCTTTACGAAGGAGGTCACTCAAAGGTTTTGCTATGGTCGAATATGAGGGTAAAAACTTTCTAAAATAGCCAGTAAGACCTAGAAATCGGCGAAATTCTTTAATATTTTTAAGATCAGGATAATTAATAACAGCTTTAGTTTTTGAAGGGTAAGGAAACAATCTACCGTTTTCTATAATATGGCCAAGAAACTCAATTTTATTATGTAAAAATTGACATTTTTTAAAATTTATTTCAAGTGAGAGGCATCTGGGGCCACGTGAATGATTAGGACAAGATTTTGATAGATGACCTATATCATTACAATTAAAACAACGTTGGGGATTTCTAGCTGCGTCGGAAGCGTTAAATTTTGTGGGTTTTCTTTGGAAGCTTTGTTGTTTTAAATCGCGTCCTCGGCTTGGATGGAGGTGCCGGAATCCTCCTCCTCCTCCTCCCAGATGGTAATAACTACAAACACAAAATTAACACAGGCATAATCGCTTCAAGCTTCACAAGTGAACTCAAGGCGATTAGAGAGGCCCTTATATTATACCAACAAGACCCACATGTTATTGATTCTACAGAAGGATTAGTAATATTCTCAAATTCTCTCTAAATCAGCTATAGAAGCCATAAGAAACGGACAGACCAACATGTCCTGTGATATTATTACCCTTCTAGAACAGCTGCACAGCAAAAGAAAATCCTGTATCCTGCAATGGATACCCGCACATGTCAACATTGAGGATAATGAATGTGCATATATATATATATATATATATATATATATATATATATATATATATATATATAGCCTCGCCAAATAAGCTAGAGACATCGATCATAAGTGCACCACCATCACACTTGACGATGCTAACTCAGTAGCCAAACATAGAATTATGAATCACACTTTTAAAAAAACCCTAGTTACGGAATTTGACTGTCCCCGAATTATAACATCCACAATTGCCAGATTGAGAACTGAACATCTTAAGGGCATGAAGATTCACCCAGACAAGACAAGATCATATGTTCAATGCAAACACTGCCCAGATCTTCAACTCACGCCCAATCACATCTTAGAATGCCCAACCGTCGCAACAAAGTTACTAAAAATGGGAATGGTCCCTCTGAGGGACTCTTTGCGGGAAATCCTGTACAGCCCTGATGCTCCCAGAATAGCAGAGGCAGTGATCAAGACTTTCGACGGAATTAAGTGATATCTACTGCATTTATTCATGGACACGAGAACAACAACAACAACCCTGTTAAAAAATTAAGTAGTCTCCAATATCCAAATTTCGGGCGGATAATATAAAATTTCTCTTTGAAATAATTAAATAGAGCTCATGATTCATAAGGCCATGAAAAATACCAAATTACCCAATTCTGAGGCCCATTTACACCCCCACGCCATAACACTTCTACTTCCTTGTTTTATTGATCCAACTAGATTCTTGGAAATTAGTTTCAGAAAATTCAAAATTGACAGCAAATTGATTGGGATGGCAGACAATTCAACAATCTTAGTTCCGATTAACCTATAATAGCTTGTAAATGAAAAAATAAGGAGTTTAATTCCATGAATTTATGTGGAACAAAAGAACTCCTTCACTTCCATGCTGAAGCATGAAATTGTAGGAGTTCAGGCGTGGGGGTGTAAATGGGCCTCAGAATTAGGTAATTTGGTATTTTTTCATGGTATTATGGATCATGAGCTCTATTTAATTATTTTAAAGAGAAATTTTAAATTATCCGCCCAAAATTTGGATACTGGAGACTACTTAAATTTTTAACAGGGTAATGACGCCAAGTGCACTGCTCTCATTGTACGCCACTAGTGTCTCTATAACTGTTCCCAAATTCTGAAAACACCTCTCAATCACTTTATTTAGCCCAGTAGAACATATTTGGGGAGAATTTAATTTTAAAAAAAGTAGAAAATATGACATTTATAAACACATAATATGAAATAAAAACTAATCACAGAAGCATGGAGGAAAATTGGTGCAAAAATTACGAAAAATTGATTAAATCTATACCAAGACCCTTAAAAGTTGTTGTGGACACTAAAAGATATCCTACTAAGTGCTAAATTAAGAAAAAGATACAATATTTAAAGCCAAGTTGAGATTTTAGTTAAGCGTACGAAAACTTTTGTGGCGTAATTTTTTAGTAGCTTTTTGATAATTAAATTTTAAAAAAATAGTTATACTATTTTAAAAAAATTAATTATGTCATTTTATTAAGAATAAGTTGCAGATAACATAAAAAATTACAGTTACAATATATTAATTTTTATTAGTCGAAAACATTAAATTTTATAGGAAATTGCAAGTGTATGAACACTTTTATGGCCCACTGTATAAGCTCTTCCTTTTTGTTTCCTAATCTGCATTAACATTTCGGTAAGAGTAGGCACGTGCAATTTGTATTTATTGAACATGATCTGCATTTGTATTCTTATAATGTTATTTTTAGTGTAGCCGATTATAAGCGTAGGATAAAATAGGTCCATATTTTGCTTACACATGTTGTTGAGACCTCTGAAGCTTGGGGGCCCCATATCATTGATACGGCAGTAGCTATGCCCCTAATGCCTGGCCGAACGATTAATAAGCTCGATTGGGAAATAGAAAGAATGTTTTTCTTACTAAGAGAAATTATTTTTTAAACTAATTTAACGGATATAATTAATTTAATAGAGGGCAGTGAAATTTATGTCGTATTTTAATGAATTTCAAAAATCTTTACAATAAATGTAAAAAAGAATATATAGAGAAAGAACTGAGATTTTACATGTATTTGTGATGAAATGCTTTAAATGACAATTTTCAATAGGAAAATGTGTGACCAATATCATAACAGATTATAATTTCTACAGTTAAAAAGCTTAGTGGGCTCAAATTTCTAATAATTTCTTTCCTGCTCTCCGCAACCTTTGTGATTTTGGATGAGAATAACGATATAGATGTTTTTTAGGTCTCGTAATGAATGAGCTTCCAAATATAAATACATGTCTCAAATTCTCATTTGTTCGGATTATACAATGCTGAACGATCACTGGGGCACATGATCTATGATGTCTTCATCCCCTATCTTTAGATTATGTGGGGCTTTATTGATAGAGATTGCCATGATTGATTGGGTACTGAAAATCAAAAAATATAAATTGAAGATTTCAAAATAAAAGTTGAGAATTAAAATTAAAATTGCAACCTTAGAAAAATTTAAGACTATGAGTGTTGGATTGCTCGGATTAGAATCCCGAAGCCTACCGAGAAAAAGAAGATATTAATTTTGAGAGCAAAATCTATTTGCTGTATACGATGCAATTCAGGATTCGAGGAATGCGTATTTATTCGAATATCGGCATACGAAGGAACGACGAAATTATCCGTTTTGTTATGTTTAATTTATTTGCACTTTTTTCATTTAAAAAATTACCACCTTGAATATTTTGATTTACATATAATACAGTTCATGGTTAACTGCAATGTGATAAAACTGTTTAATATTTTTGAAAAATATGTAATTATGTTTATTTCAATAATGATTTGTGTGTCTAAAAAGAAATGATTTAAATTGATTATACATTTCAGCTTTCATTTTTAAAATAAACCCATGAAATAAAATAATGCAGCGAATATATATATTCATTAAAAGTAGTATATTAATCACTTAATTTAATGTAACCACATGCTGATGTACATAACAGTAAAAAGATTTCAGCTTTATTAAGAGTTTGAGCCAAGAGACCCGCTGTGTAGAGTGGGCCAAAGCAAATTGAATATGTTGAGGTTCAAACATCTTTCAGTTGGTGGGGTGTGGAAGTTAGTAGAGGGAGGGGGCTAGCTCAGGTGTCGTACTCGTCACTTGATTTTGGTTCATAATTAGGAGATCGGTTGCCAAAAGTCCTCGAATAACGAAAAAGTACGACGTTAATATTCAGTCACTCAACCCTAATTGAAAGCTGTATTTTTATGTTATTAATAATTGTGCAAAGTTGGTTATAATTGTGCTGTTATTGAAAAAGATATTTACTTAGCATCGTAACTCTTATATAAATCAATTCAAATGATTGGAAATAAAAAATATGAAGTGCCCGATACTGATTGTTTGGGATAACAAAAAATAAATAAATAAATATAGTTGTTTTGCTCCCATAAAAATGTTTCTAACAGGTTTTAGTAGTAAAAGTATGTCAGTTAAAAGCCATTTCGTTGAAAAAACCTATAAGCTTTAAATGGCCATTTTCAATGCAAAAAAATATTCAGGAAAATATTCTTAAATGTAGAAATTATTTTTGCACTTTTGCTTTGTCTAAATACATGTTAATTTTTTCCCCTAAGTTTTTGGGCAAATATCGAGAACAAATGTGTTTGCTTGAAATAGTTCATTGATAGTGTCAATTTTGGACAATATTACTAACCATACTATTAAACAAAAAGATTGGCATTTCTTGTATTGAATCTTATAAATTTTTAGTTTCAGATACCGCTGTATAGTCACTTACATTAATGAACTCTTCTAGGTTATTACGAGTTTGTTCAAATTGTGCAGACACTGCTTTAACTGAATCTATTTTAGCTTCCCAATGAGTATCGCAAGATTGTCTTAGAGTAATGCTTAAATGCTTTTGAAGAATTTCTCATCTTTGTAGATGCAGAAAATAAACATAGAAATATCTACTCCCAATTTTTGTAGTACATATTACTGGAAGTGACATCACAAACTGAAAAATTAAAAGATGACAAAAGATTAAAGACATCAAATGACAATTCCGGATTTTTCACCCACTAAGAAAGTATTCAATCCACAACATTGGTCTTCAAACTGTGTTCCACGGAACCCTGGAGTTCTACGATACATACCCAGGGGTTAAACGAGTCACGATAAATAAATCAAAAAGAAAAATTATAAATGTGTATGCAAAATGGATTCACTTTCTCTATAAAGTTTGTATCCCACAAGAATTTAAAGTTCATTCCTGTCATTAAGAAACTGAAAATTTTATTTCAACGTAATAACTTTACTTTGCAATACTTTTTAAACTTTTATTATAATATAATAAAAGATAGATAAAAATAAAACACATTTTAATATATATTACCTAATAGATTGTAAAAAAATTGTTGTTTACTATCTTGGGTTCCACAAGATAATTGTATACTCGTTAGTACAATGTCTTGCAAAACTAAATAGTTTATCAATGGAAAGTGCACCTTTTGACATTTGTAGGGAAAACACCTACAATAAAGGAGAGGTAACCACTTATCGACCTATCAACAGATTTGATGTCCAAACTCTAAATTTAAGAAAGAAAATCTCCTAAATCTTTTGTTACAGATTCATACAAAATACTCAGTATACCTACCTCTAAATATTTTAATGCCGTTGGGAACAATGCGTATAAGTGAAAAATATTTCTTGGCATAAGTGGTTACAAAAACAAAGTATAGAAATAAATTATGCTCAGAATATGTAATGCGAATGCAGTTAATTTCAATGGCCTTAGACTTCCGACGGTTTGTGTGAAAGAAAATTCAAGCACATATCCTAGTTACTAAATATAATGCATGGGTGGGAGAAACCTGGATCACAGATTTATATTATTAATTAGTAAATTATATTAAAAGAGTAGATTAAAAATTTTAATAATCGATGCAATACTTTTTTAACTGTCTTTACAAAAAAGTGTGTGGGGAATAGTGTTCGACAAAAATACTTTCTAGTTCTAGTGGTTCCACAAAAAGACGTGGCCGCGGTAGCCGAGTGGTATAGGTATCGGATCGTGGGTTGCCTTGTCACGAGTTCGAACCCAATACCACTAAAGACCCACCTTGTAGGGCAGCTATGCACACTAAATCTGTCGAGAGCTGAAACGTCCTCTCGTTGGTGTGGTGTGGTAGTTAGGAGAGGGGTGCCAGCTCAGGTGCCGTCCACGTCACTTGACCATGGTTCAAAATTACGTGGTCCGTCGCCAAAAGCCCTCGTGTAGCTAAAACAGTGCAACGTTAGTAATCAATCAATTAGGATCTTGTACCAAAACAAACAATTGCAATCGTGGGGACAACGGAACAGTCCTTTCGAATCTTGAAATGAGAACTTGAGAGATATCATCAAAATTGGTTAATTGACTGTTTGTTGGATCAGACAAAAAAAAATTCTTCGGCTATTCCTGTTAATTTTAATTCAAGAATCGTAACTTTTTCGGCGTTGGACCATTTGCCCAACTCTGCGACATCATTAATTTTATTTAGAAATCTACGGATTCCGAGCGATTCGCTGTCTTCATAAGTAGGAATTAATTCTAACAGATTGAATTTATCAGACGCTGGCTGAGTCAAAGGGGGCTCTCCCCTTGTCGCGTTCGTGGCAATTTGTTAAATAATAAGTGAAATAAAATTCGAATGAGAGAGAATGCGACGATTTATTATTATTTTTTTATTCATTTACTTAATTAAAAAAGCTTTTTTGAAGTTCAAAACTTAAATCGGAAGGCGGAGAAAAAAAATTAAATTCTAGCACTCATCCAAAGAAAAAAAACGGAAAATTAAACACTATTTGTATTTATTAATGGCATAACTATTACAAATTGTCGTATAGCTACACATATCAAAATAAAATGTTAAATTGATATACTGACAAAATGAAAATTTAATTCGATACCTGTAAAATTATTGACGTTCCATCAAAGTAGGAGAATCCATCACTCTCTGCAGGGCCGGCGCTAGGGGTGGGCAAGCCGGGCCCCTGCCAGGGGTGGCAACCTTAGGAGGTGGCAAATTGGATGTAAAATTAACTAGTTTATGAAGAAAATAAACCAAGATTACCCAGGGGTTCTAAGAGTCAAAATAAAAGTTTGAAGAAAAAAATCAAAAATATGTATGCAAATTATTCACGTTTTCTTTGGAGTCCTAGAGTTTTTATTTTTTTAACGAGTATTTATTGGTATTTAAAACCATATTTCCCAACCCTGGTCCCATGGGGGAAGGGGGAGGAGGTGACAAAGAAGAATTTTGGCATCCGGTTCCTTCTCTTTCAACTAATTTCGTACAACTTTTGCTGCTTTGTATACGTGAATTCGGGTACTATTGATAGAGATAGATTTTGGCAGAGAGAGAGATTAGTCTCAACAAAAGTGATGAAAAGCACTGTCAAGTTTTAAGAATGGAAAGAGGGGCAGAATGACCCTGAGAAAAAGACCCTTTTTCGAAGAAAACTGAGGGAATCTTGTGTCAATTTGACTTTCGAACTAATTCTTTTAGCTTCCTGTGCTTATGCAGACAAAACTAAGTCGGACAACAAAAAAAGGTAACAATATTTTCATTTTCAAATTCTCTTTTAGATTTTTAAGGTTTAATGCCCAGGAGTTTTAATTTTTGCGTAACATAAAGTGAAAAGAAAAAATTATTTTGCTGCATTTGTGATTTTTTTCTATTTTATTTATTTATTTCTTGTTTTATATACATAAATATAAATGTCATCTTTTTCGTAGTATAATTTCATGTTGATTAACATTTTTAAGTATGTGTGCTTTCGTAGCTTGAATGTACCGTAATCGTCTTAAAAGATTTTCGATTGACATTGTTATTCAAATGAAAAAATATTATTTGCCTCTCGTATAAAAATAACTTCTCTAGTCGCTTATAAAGGACGATAGTAAGTCATTTAAAATGCAAAACATTAATGAGCTTTTGAGTACATTCATTAATTATTTACCATACATAAAGAATCCTAACGGAGGATCCTCCTGAAGGAGATTTAAGGTTAAACCGGACAAGATTGATACTAAATGTTGAAAATTTGTTATTGTAGCTCCAGATTCATCCCTCTCATTAAAATCCATTGTGTGATGTTTGGTTATTTTATTTAACAGTTATTTTATATATTAATTAACTTTTAATTTAATTAATTAACATATGCTTTTTAAACTTTAACTCTATACTTCATCAGTTATAAATTGAATTCTTTTAAAGTGCTAGTAGTAGTACTAGCTATCAAAAAGACATTTAAGTTGATAAATTTGCAAAAATTCAATATTATTTAAGCAGGGGTCTACCCCTAACCGAAAAAAATGTCAAGGAGACAAAAAAGTTTGGGAACCTCTGTTTTACACGGACAATTTGAAGGAATATTTAATGCAGTCTAATAATTAATTATGTGAGTAATTAATTATATATATATTACATATATAATTAATCACGTGTATAATTATGTGTATAATTAATTATATATATTATGTGTATAATTAATTATAAAAATACATAAAAAATGTTTATCTTGTAAAACATTCTGTATGCTTGTAAACTTGTAAAATATTGTAAAACATTCTGTATGCTACTAATAAAGTTCCTCAAAATGCATATTTCGAAAAATTTAAAAATTGAGGTAATAAATTATCTGCAGTTTAATATGAAAAAAAATTAAGAAAATATTTTAAAAACTAAGATTTTAAACCAAGAAAAATACAAATATTTTTAAAAAATACAAACATTTAATGCAAAAGCATCCTTTAGATAAACTGCAAAATTTCAGCCGTGAATTTTAAATTTCAAAAGATAATTATATTAAATAGATAATTAATTTGAATATATAGTGATATCAAAATAACATAGAATTAGCAGCCCTAATAAGCAAACAACAATGACTTTAAGCCTAAATAACTTCCAAAGCATTTTTAAAATTAAGTTTCAATCTTATTAAAATGTTTTATTTGTGATTAATACGTAAAGGCTTTAAATCTCAATCGTTTTATTGCAATGAATACAAATATAAAAAAAATACTTGGAATTTCTATTTCAATATATCAAAAAAGTTTTAGAACATAATCACTCACACATCCAATACATAAACGAGAGGCTCTTAATCAGTGTTCCGTAGATCAATGGTGCACTAAAAATTAAAAAGTCGGTGGTTTCAGTTTGCAATAGTTTTTATTTACTGCTTCATTTTACTGTTATACTTCTCAAAAATCCTTAAAAAAAGTATTTTTAGTGATTGTAAAAAGGTTTAAAAGCGTTAGTATGTATATTTAAGAAAAAAAAATCTAGTAATAATAGGTTCAAATCTATAGCAATATTTAAAATAAAACAGGCAACAAAAGGATGTCAAAATTATGACAGAAATAAAAAGCAACAGAAAAAGGATTTAAAGTTTTATTGTTACAGAACAATAATTAATGTGAAAGAGTATAGGTACTATTTTTTTTTGCTTGTTCCTAGTATAAAACTATTTAATTAAAGTGAAAGCAAAATGTGCATCACACAGAAATAAAAATATGATGAACACAATTTATTAAGTAGATACGTGATTTCAAACAAAATCGCTGGGAAAGCCGAATAGATGCATTAAAACCACTTAAGTATCAAGTAGGAGGGATATTCGATGCTTTACTTGATGTTTGTAATAATTCGGAGATTGACAACTCTATAAAGGCTTCTGGACCATAAGGTGTATTAAACAATTTAAGCCAGTGATACACAACCTATGGCCCGCCGGTCTTTTCTGAGTGTCTCGGTCATGGCCCATTGCACTAAGAAATTCAATGTTAAAGCACAATGTGCTAAAAAATAAGTAAGGAATTCTTTTAATAAAGCAATTAAATATATCGATTTTGTAATCTGTTTTTTAAATAATAGAATTAAGTAAGAGATTGATAAAAGGAAATAGAAATTATCCCGTAACTATAAAAAAGTCATAAAAATAAATGTTTGTGTGTACGTGTTTGATACAAAAGTTAATATAGTATTAACATAAAGGCCAAAATTAGTTTTACAAATTTTGTCAAAGTTGCTTTGGTCTTATAGTGTATCTTTTCCATTATCCGCATGTTGCAGCCCGCATGAAATAACTGTCATGTGTATGTGGCCCGCGTGAAATACCTATCATGTCTTTGCAGCCCGGCGGTAACAAAAGTTGAGTATCCCTGATTTAAGCTCTTATTCTGCATTGTAATTTGGTACAAAATCTTAAATTGTATCAATCCTATAAGTAAGCTCTTGCAGATAAAAGACTATGATTTACTATCAGCTATTGAGCTCTTGAAAAGTTGTAAAGATTTTTTCAAGGATCTTAGATCGGACACAGCCTTTAATGAAATGCTTTGCGATACTTGAGAACTCGCACTCGAAACTGACATACCGGCTAATTTTGAGCTTCCTAAGCCACGTCATAGAGTTCGAGTGAGTGAGTGCGTGAATATTAACGTCGCACTGTTCAGCTGCACGAGGGCTTTAGGTGACGGACCATGTAATTTTGAACCATGGTCAAGTGACGTGGATAACACCTGAGCTGGCACCCCCCTCTCCTAACTACCACACTACATCTTCGGGAGGACGTTTCAGCTCTCGGCAGATTTAACGTACCATAGAGTTCGAAGAAGGAATATTAATTTCGACTATGAAGCACGAGGAGATCCGATAGACGATCATACTTTGAAATATAAGGCAGAGTTTTATTTTTTCACATTAGAGATATAAAGTTATCAATGCACTTGAATCCAGGTTTGATTTCATCAGTACCCACAGCATATATTACCAATTTTTATACAATATTTGTGATTTAAAATATACTCCTCAAAATGACGAACTAAAGCATTGTAAAAATCTAGAAACAGTGTTAACTGATGGGAATTCACCAAATATAAACGCGCTGGATTTGGCAGACGAGATAGTAGCGGTTTTGTGTGTGGCTTTGCTAAATAAAAAGGAAAGTCCAATCGAGGTTTTAAAATTCAGATTGAACCTGGATTTTGCTCCAAATCTCGGTATAGTTTTAAGGATATTGCTTACTCTCCCAATAAGTGTGGCAAGTGGAGAAAGGAGTTTTTCCAAATTAATATTAAAAACTTTTCACACTCCACTAATACCGATTGATTGATTGAATATTAACGTCGCACTGTTCAGCTACACGAGGGCTTTTGGCGACGGACCACGTAATTTTGAACCATGGTCAAGTGACGTGGACGACACCTGAGCTGGCACCCCCTCTCCTAACTACCACACCAACGGGAGGACGTTTCAGCTCTCGACAGATTTAACGTGCATCGCTGCCCTACACGGCGGGTCTTTAGTGGTACTGGGCTCGAACTCGTGACCAGGCAAGCCACAATCCGATACCTATACCACTCGGCTATAGTTTTATTTTCTTTGGTGTTTGTGTGTTTGAAAGATATTTTTTAGATTGAAAATTTGAGAGAGAGAAAACTTGCGGCATAATAAAGAATGATTTACTTCCCAGAGTCCATCAAATCCGAATCAGTACGATTTTATCACCAATTTGTTATAAAGCAAGCAAGGTAATGAATCAGAAATCACATACCATAACCTTTTTCTTGTAAATCGCGTACCAGTTTTATTTTATAAACTATCTAATATACCCACTCAACGAACGGGTAAATTGAAAAATTAAACAATACAGATTGAAGGATAAAGAAGTTTTTAATGAGTTAAATTTATGTGAATTGCTAATTAAACAAAACATAAAAAAAGGTTTTTGCATATCTCAGCTGAACGTAAAAAAACATATTTGTTTAATTTTAAGTCTGTAGCTCTAATAGCTCTGATAAAAGGGATTTTTATTTATTTATAACTCCCCGTAACTCTCTTGTTAGTCGATTTTTGAAAACATGTTCCTCAGCTGGACTCTGCTCAGCAAAAGTAACACATTGTTACACATTTTGTGTAATGAATGCTTAAAGTAGAGTAAATAATTTATATCTGGAAGTGTAATACGTTAATATTTCTTTCTGTTGTATCTATTTTATGTTAAAATCTTTTTTGCAATCACCTTTCCCTTCGAAATCTAGTTTTATTGTGAAATAAGAAAAATAGTCATTACACTGATCAAAGGAATAAATTAAAAGCGAGCACATACTGAGGCATGGCGTAGACAAAACAAACAGGGAAAGTTTTGCTTCACACAAAAAAGATGGATATATGCTGTCGCGGGCTTTTTTGCAGATGGCAGATTTTTTTCCTACTTTCTTGACAATTATCGTTATATTTTGGAAACTTCACACAATATCTTTATAAATTATAGCCTATGTGTTATTCTGATATATAAGCTATATTATTGTAAAGTTTCATTAAAATCTCCATTCAGTTTTTCCGTGAAAGAATAACAAACATCCATACAAACGTTCGCGTTAATAATAGTAGTAAGAGGGTACATAGAACAATTACTGTATTTAATATACAGTAAGATCCCGCTTAACGCTGTTTCGGTTTTAACACTTTTTTATTTGAATTGTGGGATTCCCTAAAATTGCACGCAGCGCTAGGCTTTCCAATATCCGAAGCAGTTTATCTGTTTCTTCCATCTTGCGGTGTTATACGAACGCATTTTTATCGTTTCAAAAATTTGTTGACGTTATTGTAAGTATAAATTTATATGATATAAGGATTTCTATGGTGACAAATATTATGATTTTTAGTTTTTATCATGACTGATAATAAAAAACTCGAAAATAAAGCAACAAGCAAAAGCATTTCCCTAGAAACTAGAATGCAAGTGATTAGAATATCAAATACTGGTGAACGTCAATCTCAAATTGGTGCTGCATTGAATTTGGCAACTTCAACAATAAGGATCATTCTTAAGAATAAAGAAAATATATTGTCCCTGGCAATTGCAACTACGACAAACTCTGCAACTAGAATTACCCGTTCTAGAAATAATGCAATAGAAGAAATGGAAAAACGACTTTCTATATGGTTGACGACGAAATTGAACGCAATATGCCATTAAGCCAATCTACCTTCTTGATGAAAAGGCAGAACATTGGAAACACAGAAGAGACAATGATCTGAAATGTAAACATACTGACTTGGAATTTTATTTATTTTTATATGTATATTTGTTTATCTTGTTTCTATATTTGTTCGAAATAAATTTTTGTTTTAAAAAACATAATAAATTTAATGGTAAAATACCTGATCAGTTTTCTACCCATCTTCCCCTAACCCCATTATTTACATAATGAGATAGCCTCGTTTAACGCTGTTTCATATTACGCTCAACTTTGATGGAACGTATACCCCGCGTTAAGCGGAGGTCTTACTGTACATGAATGGGTTTTTTTTCCTTAGAGTGATTTAAACGTCAAATTTATTTAAAAATTTTACGCCGCCCATCTGGTATAGTGGTTAGTGATGCTGACTGCTGTGCAAGGCCTGGGTTTCAATCCCGGAAGTCATGAATATTTGTAAATGTATAGTGCCATTGTGGTATGGGGGTACTCTATATAGCCATCGAGCTGCAAGTTCTTTCATGAGGTTGGTGGTAGGCCCGAGACCACCTCCAGGGTCAGGGCCGTTTTTAACCTCCCCGGCACTCTGGGCAAATTGTTTGTCTCCAGTTTTTTGGGGGGAGGCATTTTCCCTTACTTTGTATAGAAATACTTCTCTCATGACTTGGTAGGCGGTGGTACGTTCACTTTCATTTAAATTTTTTCTCGTTTTCTGCTCTTCAATTATCCGCGCCCTAGCTACGTGCCTAAGCAGAAAAGCAGCCCTGTCCAGGGTCTCCCTCAAAATTGAGGTGTAACCGAGAGAAATCGTACTGTCATCTGCATGGTGTTCAAAGTTACGGCTAACGACATGCGTACGTCTAACCCTTTGCAGCGATTCAATTCGTGGACCTCGATCTGGCACCGTCAGAGAGTTGGCATTAGCAACAACAAAAATTTCAGTATTTTTATGTACTGCTTATTCTACTACACTGTCCTCCAAAAATTAATGTACAACCTGTTTAATTTGTCTACTTTTAAAAATGAATGAACATAGAAACGAAAATATGCACTAAACATTTTCGTATCGAAAGCGACACATAGATTTTCATAAGTTTTACACAAACATACTTCACAAGAAAGAAGAAAAAAAGCACTGTTGAAAGAAAAATTCATTATTGAAGGAAGCAAAACATCACAGGTTTATGAGGAAAGATGTATTGGAAATATTGCACAAATGGGTTATAATAAAAATTGTGTCTACTCTTAACTGCAAATGCGTTGGTGGCATCGATATTTCCATGCTACCAACTAAGCTATTGGATACCGAAATGTAATAACGTTTTAAGGCAAGCGTCCAGGGCCGCACCGTCTGTAGGGGCCTCGTTTCGTTCTCGATTCTGTCTTAAGATCTTGGTCCAAATAATTTTAATGGGCAAATATTATTCCCATACATACTCTCCGAAAAACAGGAAATTTTTGAAACGGTCATCACATCAGTCTTGCAGTTTGAATGACAACTGGCAAAAGTGGTAAGATTATATTACTATATGATGACCGTTGTCCATGTCTAGACCTAATACCAAAAACAATCATTCAACTCATTTAGTCAAAATGTCGTCGAGCCGGTTGGTGCCTAGGCTTTTGAGATTGCAAGTCTCGCACATTTATTTGTTTCAATACAATTTGAACGAGTATTTGACGATGCATGGTACTGTCTATTTTTAAAGATCTCAGGTTACCATACTTTTGCATGGAGGCCCAGGGCCTTAAAAATCTTAAGATTTCTCTGAGACCAGGGCCTCCCATAGTCTTAAGATGTCCCTGCCGAAATGGAAAGAGAGGATCAAATATTGAGAAGCTCTTGTTACCCTCGGACAGGAGATAAAAGTCTAGCAGGTCTAAAAAATGTGTGAAGCTAATCGCAAGGGCTTGTGATTAGCTTCACACAAAATCCTAACTGTGTTGGATAGTTCTGCTCAACCAAAAAATCGGTTAGTTGAGATTCTCTCTCCTCAGCGCGGACTCCATTTTAAGTAACTTTCCTTTATTAACTCTGATGAAGAGGTACGTCCCCATTTGGGGACAGGTACTCCGTAACTTATATACCACTTGCCACACATAAAATATGTGTGCGTGACAGCTACTTCACCGTTATTTATTTTTAAAAGCTCCATTTACAACCAGGAAAGATAAAAAAACCCTCACAAATCGCCAACGTGCAATATCGACAGCAAAACTAATTGATTTTACAGTACAATAATTTAGAAGCAGTGTAAAAAAAATTTATGTGTCTTTATGCCATGAACTATGATCGGGCCACTCATAAAAGCTCGGTGGGCTGCATGCTCTCTGCCTGGTCAAGAATATGTGTGTGGTTCCCCAACTCCATATTCAATAAAGGAGTAATTTGCATAGTATACAAAATATATAGTGGTTATTATACTATAGCAGTGGTCTTCAAACTGTGTTCCACGGAACCTTGGGGTTCCACGAATCACAATAAAAAAAATCGAAAAGAAACTTATAAATGTGTGCTCAAAATGGATTAACGTTCTCTAAAATGTTTGTATACCCACAAGAATTTAGAACTCCTCCCTGTCATTAAGAAGCTGAAAATTTTATACATATACAACTTTATTTTGAATAATACTTTTTAAACTTTTATTGTAAGATAAAAAAAAAGAATATTAAAACACATTTTATATCTCTCCCCCCCCCTCTCTCTCTATATATATATTACTTTCTAGATAGTGAATATATAATTGTTCACTTTCCTGAGTTCAACGAGATAATTTAATACTCGTTTAGTACAATGTCTTGCAAAGCTAAATAGTTTTCTAATGGAGATGGACCTTTTTATATTTTAAGGAAAAATGCCTACAACGTAACGGATTCGATGTTAAAAATCTAAATGAAAGCAAGAATAGATCCTAAATTTTATGTTGCAAATTCTCTCTCCCATGTAAAATACACAGTATTTCTCACACAGCTGTAAATATTTTCATGCCATTCAGGATAATGTGAAGTGAAAAATATTTCTCAACTTGAGTGGGTACAAAAACAAAATATAGAAACAAATGAAACTCGGAATATGTATTGCGATTGCATTTACTCTCAATAGCCCTAGACTTCGACAGTTTGTGTGTAAAAATGCACAAGCATATATCCCAGTTACTAAACATAAAGGAGGGGTAGATGGCACTTGGATCACAGATTAATATTATTAATGAGTAAATTACATTGATCTACTTTAAATATTATTTCAAGATATATTCTTCCAAGTGTGTGTGTGGAATAGGGTTCCACGAAAATACTTTCTAGTTCTTGGAGTTCCGTGAGTTGAAAAAGTTTCAAGACCACTGTATTATAACAATACTATTAATTGTGTGTGTGTGGCTATTATATAATATAATTGCATTATCGCACTTAAAGTGACTAATAAAAATACTTAAAACGAAATAGCTGTTTGGAATTTAATAAAACAAGCCCTAGGCGATGAAAAAGTTTTCTAAATTGGTTCCTACACAGTGGCGTAGCGTGGTGGTGCAGAGGGGGGCATGGCCCTGGGCGGCATACGAAAAGTGGCCGCGGCAAGCACCGTGATATTCAAAGTAAAAAAAAACGAAATTGATGGAAACGAGTGAAAGCATTAATATACGCACAGATGCAGGAAGTTTATTAGTCGCTATACAATCGCATTCGTTTTTATGTTACTAAGGCTTCTGGCAACAGGTACTGTGTGAAGTCAATGATATTCAAAATTATTTGCAAACAGAAGGATTAAATATCCATCAATGCGCTCCAAAAATAGTGCTTTGCAGACCGTATTAGAAGCAAAACGAGAGGAATTCGTGGATGACGCTTTAATATATGCTAAATATTTATGTGAAGAGCTTTAAATTTCGTTTGGACCCCCAAGACGAATCAGGAGGAAGCATACATTTGGCGACGGAAGTAAAGATGTTCAGTTATGGTACAAAGATGACTTGAGGCGAACAATGTTTTCTTCAATAGACAAGAGTAATTGCTGAAATTGGAGAAAGATTCCAACAGTTGCAGAATCTGGCGCAAAAATATGCTTTTTAAGGCCTGAAGTGATATTGAGCATAGACGAATTTAACTTAGATCAAGCTCCTCAAGACATTAGTAAAGAAGAATTCCAACGTGAGCGCGTACGTCTACAAGCTTTAGTAGCTGCAACAGCCTCAGGCTGTAAAAACGAACTCATTAGGTCAGGCTCTCTGGGTTTATTAAAATATATAGTATTGAGTCCAAAACCAAATGTCCATTATGACCAAACATTGTCATAATGTTGAGAATTTTTCGGTAAAATCCTAGGAGGACCCACTGGTGTTTTTGGCGCCAAAGATTTTTCGCCAAATAGAGAAACACAAGTTTTTCAAAATGGCGTCAAAGACGAAAAACTCTTGGAAACCGTATGTGTCAGAGGGGGTGGCGAAATGGGCAAAGAGCAACGGTTGGTTACTGAAAGTAGGGGGGAGGAAGGTACGAAAAGTTCAAAAATCATGAAATGAACGGAGTTTCTGGAATGGCGTCAGGGACGCCTGAAAACCGTTGGTAGTAAATGTTTTACATTAAAAAAGGACGAAATGTGCTTTTTGCAAAGATAAAATCGGAAAAATACATCCAATTAATCATTTTTAAAAGATAAATACGGAGAAACTACTGAAATTCTTTTTAAAAAAGCACTCAAAAACCAGTACATGATTTATTTTTAAAAAAGGACGAAATGAGCGTTTCGCAAAGATGAAATCGAAGAAATACATTAAGTTAATCATTTTAAAAAGATAAAAACGGAGAAACCGATGAAATTCATTTTAAAAAAAGCATTCTAAAACCAGTGTGTAGTGCATGATTTACATTTTTAAAAAAAGGACGAAAGGAGCGTTTCGCAAAGATAAAATCGAAGAAATACATGAAATTCATTTTAAATTTTTAAAAGGCACTTACTTTACTCTTACGGATCATACATACTTCATGACAAAACATACCAGTCCGCGACAGTATTCTTATTGACTTTCAAGTCATTCACAACGAATGCTCTTGCCGAACCAATATCTGGTCAAAAACTCATATCTTTTCTACACTTTCGTACATTCATATCGTGAAGCAATTAAATTAGCTTTCATACTCCATTCTAACTTATCTTTCTTCCCCTTTGTGCCCAGGAGCACAAAGAAACCTGTCGTAGCCTCACTTTCAAGTAATTTCCTTTCACAAGCCATTCTTAACACAAACCGGTGCAGAGCAAACCTTTTCAAGCGAAGTCAGGGATCAAAAAGACCGTTTTTTCCGAAAAGGAGAAATACGTTTAACCCTTTTTAGGGTTGCCATTTTTTTCGGTGATTTGAAAATCCAAATTTTAGGGGTGAAATGGAAGGGTTACCATATTGTAACCTTTATCGCTCAAAATTTGGCGACCAAAAGTGGGTCTTCCTAGGACTCAACCCTGTCATAATGTTGAGAATTTTTTTAACATCTACCATCAGTAATGCGGATTGCTAGAGAAGCTTCTTTCAGCTAAAATTAATCAAAAATTATCTCAGATCGACTACTTCCACGTTAAGGCTAACAAATTTAGTAATTCTAGAAATGGAACATGACATACATACTGATATTGAGAATTTTAGAAAAGATTTTGCTATGAAAAAAACACGAAAAGTGCATTTTTAATCAATAAAAAAATTAAAAGCTGCTTTTTTAAAAACTTTTACTAATTTTCTTCAATAATAATTAAAATAGAGAGGCGAAAATTTCCGGTCGGCCCCAGGTGGCGAAAGCCCACGCTACGCCATTGTTCCTACAGCCCATGTTTAATCGAAGAAATATTTCACCATTCAAAGAAAACTTTTTAAATAATTAGTAGTACATTTAAATAAAATCACAACTAAAAATTTTATTTCTAATGTATATTTTTTTAACCATTAAGCTACAATTCGATCCTATTTCGAAACACAATTAAAATCGTTTAAAAAAATATATTTTTAGTTTAAGATGAATGAAAAGAAATATTTTTAAGTGGTGTGTGTGTATAGTGTTTTAGAATAGTAAATATATATTAACTGCACCTTTAAGCAACTTTTATTACATTTTGCTAAATACAATCAGTTCAAGAAAGAATACAACAGCAACAGATAATTTTAGAGAATAAGGTTTTAGAATTTTACATAGTCAAACGGCAATTGTTGGTGATGAACAAATCAAGTTATACAATTAAAAAAACCGTTTCATTTGTAAATTGAAATTTTCTTACAGTTTTATTTAATATTTTCTTACAAGAAAACTCCCCAGTTGAAAAAACTTACTTTAATTAAATATAAACTTAAAATTGGTATATGTGGCACAAATCTTGATAATGGATCCATTTTATTAAAAGTTTGCAATAATCTTTCAAATTAGTGAAATGAAATGTGTGAATTTTACTATAAATGTTTAATAACGATTTTTTTTTTATTCTTGATGCTCAAATTCTTGGTATTTTTGCAATAATCTAACAAAAATTTATCAGAATTACTAAACATTAGTATTTTTTTAATATATTTTTGAGTAAATTTGCCTTGCAAAATTTTATAACATACTGAAAGAAAAAAAAAAATTAACTTTACTATTTTTGTTTTCCAATACCTGTTTTCATTGTGAACATCAAGTTGGGTAAATAACAGCAGTACAGAATTAAGTATGAATATATTTATATATAAAACAGCCTTCATATATATGATATAACTAATTCAAATACCATATGTAAACATTACATCAGTTTACTTAAAGTATTCTGAATTCATACTGCAGTAGAAATGTAAAATTATGACTAGCTAATATTAAACAATATCACCACTGGGAATTATTAAAATAGTGGAAGGTGCTACTGTAAAAAATAGGCCTGAAGTATTTATTACAAATATTACACCTTAGATTATTACTCAGTCCAGCATTGCATAGGTATATTTTCCGTCTCTATCAAGTAGAAACTATCACAGGCAGTTTGATCATGCTTCAATACATTTTCACCTTCAAAATTTTTTTGTTTCTTTTTCTCAAGAACTATCAAAATATACTGATGTCTGAAGTAAAAATCTTAGATTTATGAATGCAGAAAAAAAAGTTATCCTACATAAAATGTAATTTATTTGATGAGTAGTTTTATAACTTTCACATTAACTTATGAAGCTGAGTATTCGGTTATAAATTTGTTTTGAATATGTTACATAATTGGACCAAAAATTTAGAAAGTTTTCCCCATAAAAAGTGGACATACACTACTATCAAGATTTGTTATTGGATGCTAACTGCTTTAATTAACATTGTAAAAGAAAATCAGAATTAAGGTAGTTAATTAACATAATTCAAAAAAATAGAAATTTCAATATCATCAATAATAAGTATGCAATTATTTATAACATTTTGTATAATATTGAAAAATTGTCTTTCAAACTAAAGAAAGTATAATTTAATTTAATTATTAGAGCATCTTTAAAGAAATCGAAACAATCTGACTTCTAAATTAAACAACGTTCCGCATTGATAATGAAAAGAAAAAAGACTTGCATGCTTTCCCAAATTTCATCAAATACTTTTCTACTAAGATGATTGTTTCTTAACTAAATATAAAAGACTTTCCCTTGCTGGATACAGATCCTTCAGGAAAAACAGTAATGTTAATATTAATTTTTTTATAAAATTTTTTTAATAGATAATCAGATAGATGAAAAAATACACTATATAAAAAAAGCTACTAAATTGCTTTAAGTATGATAGAATTAATCCCGTGCTTTTTATAAATCTCTTCCTTGAAAATTAATAATTTTTTTTTTCTAAAAATGATGCAAGGATTTTTTCTCTTGAGCTTTATTTGCAGTTTTACAACCACATCAGGCATTAAACTGAACACAACAAGAAGAAACCAGGAGAGTTTCTCTATCTTGTTCTTGCCATTAATTAATAATTTGATTCTTACTTTAAATTGATCTATGATTAATTTTAAGCTTTTTGAGAGAAATTTGTCTTAATATATAACGTTTCTTTTAAATCTATATCAATGTAAGCGGGCCCAATGAGCCACATCTTACACACAATAAGGAATTTTAACTGAAAATATTATATGCATCTATAGTTATAGAGTAATTACTCCTTTATTCAAATGGTAATTTTATGATATACTACATTTGCTGAAGGCTTCACTTTCTACTGTGCTGTTTTCTTTACTAAAAAATACATGAGTTAGTTTTTATTGCGAACACAGTAATAAAATTTAAAATGTGAATGAATAACTTTGTTTTGAAATGGTAATTATTCGTAACCATACAAGTATTTACTTCTCCAAGATGAGGTTTCTTAGGAGAAGTAGGCTGGACTTTTAAATGGATAGCATTTAATTAATTTCTACATTTCTTTAATTTAAATAGTATTAAAAAAACTTTTTAAAAATCCAATCCATTGTTTTTAAAAGAGAATGGCAATATATATATATTTTAAATCTGTCATTAATAAACATTTTATTTTGTAAAACTTTTCACAATTTTCAGCATTAAAAATAACATTTTGTTCACTGAATATATAAAAGCACTAATTTGTCCCCTCCTTCCGTTTTGTAAATTATTAATTGTAAGAACAAAGCTATTGTATTTTTGCAATAAAATAAAAACTGTTATTTTTGAAAATACAGGTCAAAATAACCAATATTATAAAGTAGATTTTATAACCTTTATGCAATTCTTTTCCTTTTAAAAATATTTAATGCATACTTTACTAGATGTATAAATTAATCATATGTAATTAAAGAAGGGTTCTTCAACCTTTCACACTCGAGGGCCAAATTAATAAATTTACAATGATTTGCAGACCACATCAACATATTCACAGTGATCCGCAGGTCACGCAACTGTCAAAAAATATTGTATTCAGGAAATTTATATAAAAAAAGGGGTTTGCTTTACAAGACTACAACTGATTCTATGGGAAGAGATTGTGTTTACAGATTTGTATATTATATATATATATATATATACATACATACATATCTTTTTCAAAAAAGTTAAATGGAAGATTAAAATACTTTGCAAAACTGGTAAAGCTAAAGACCCGCCCTTTTTTACGAAAATTGCTTAGATTTTATGTGCAGTTAGATTTTTATATTTAAAATTATTTATAATACAGGACAATTTTTTAAAAATTTGTATTTTCAGAAAATTTTATCTCAAATGGATATTAACCACATCCGTAAAACATTTTAAACATCAAGAATAACAGAAAAAAATGCCATTTTTTACAACAAAAAGCAGACAAGGCATTTTTTTTTTAAACAGTCTCAAATTTAAGGGAGGGGACACTAAAACGCCTTCAGTGGGCTGTTCATGGCCTGCAGGCTATGGGTTGAAGACCCTTAAAAATTAAAGGGACATATATGTTAGTGTGATAAATCAGCAGAAAATTCAAAATAGTGAGAAATATATATAAATATTTTTCAATTTTATATCTGCTTGATTTTTAAATACTATTATTTTTACATGCAAAGTTCTAATATTTGATATGAATTAAGAAAACTTTCCCCGAAAAATGAAAGTCCAAAAATATTTAAACATTTCTTTTACATTTTTATACACCTGAATAAGAAATATTACACTGCATTTTCATAACATTAAGTAGAAAACTGATGACAATGATTATACATCACTGACAATACCATGAATAATTTTTAACATAAAACTGAGTATAAATGAAACAAAAATATTCTCAAAAGTTTGGGGTGGATAAAAATAAAATATTGTGTTTTTATCCCAAATCAGTTAAATAAATTAAAAATGATTTTTAAGGAGTACATTAATTTTAATACATTTGTATTATTAAATTTATTAAATGTAAATTAAAAATAATTCATGCATTTTAAAATAAAATGAATAACAAATAAAGAAGAAAAATTTATTTAATAAGCCTGCTAAACGAATAAACAGATTTTTTTTGAAAATGTACAATATTGGCACATGTTTAAAATGAAACACTTTTTCCAGCTGTTGAACTTCACATAAACTTATATAACACTTTGTAAGACTTAAAGAATATCACTATTTCATTTTATAGATGCAAAATGAGATAGTTACATTTGTTTGACAAGCATTTAAAACCAAAACAGAGAAAATACACCATACAAAATTTATATAAACCATTCAAAAATCTCATAAAACTGTCTTGAAAGAGATGCCATATGTTTTTTCATAAAATTCCTTTTATTTTTGATCTACTATGCAATATTTCAAAAATTCATCTTTTACAAATTTTTCATAGATGAAATATTGTTAATTCTGTAATCAATATGAATTTTAAAATGATTTATTATCACACTCAAGAATGAATCAATTTTTCCAACAAATGATTCAACAAAAATCAGCATTTTATATCAAAGATATACGATTATAATTTTTTAAAAAAAGTAATGAATTTTGAGTATGTATTATACATATGCCCATAAATTTTGTGTTTTTCAATGAATATAGAAGCAATATGGATGATTAAATATCTATATAAAAAAATGTTTCCTCAAACAAGTTTGCAACACATAACTTTTCTAGAATTTATACCATATAAAATTATGTAAAATGTTCAAAAGCTGACAATTTTTTACAGCTTAATACAGCAATTTCAACTAGTGATATAAGGCATCTAAAATTACAGTGCATAAAAATTATCTCTGGGATATCTGAATTTCACATATTTTTAAATTTTGAATATGAAGTTAAAAAATTGTAAATGCAGGATAATAATCATTAAACACAGTTTCAACAATATTATTAAATTGAGTATTCATTTAATAGATTACAGGTTTGGATTCATTACCAGTTATTGCACTAGTAAATTTTGTACATACAATTCGTATCTTACATTTTTTCCCCTCTTCACAAATGCCAATATAAAATTTAATTTTCAAAAAAATTTTGATTATAAAAAAACTGAATTCAAACAAAATTGAAATCACCTGTTACTTTTCTCACATATCACTGGTTGTTTTTTTAATGATGCATGAAAAAGTGATACTTTATAATAGCTTGTAGCTGCATATAGCTTGAAATATTACGTGCTAAATCTGCCACCTGAAATCTAACCTACTGATCATCAATAAATCTTTCTCTCTACATGAGTATAGTACTGGGAGACACAGAACAATAGCTACAATAAAAATTCAGGAAATACACTTTGTTGCTTCCAAATAAATGGAGAAGCCAATCAATAAAACAGAGATGATTCTACAAAATGATTTCTACAAAAAATCCAGCAGAAACATACAATATTGAATAAAACTACCACTCAGACATTTGAGTGAATGAGACATTTTGCTTAGATGTTTCACAAAAGCACTTAGGAATAATGATTAGAGATACCAACATTAATATTAGTCAAAAATTTTAAATCTGATCCTATTTATCTGCACATGTTTAGCTTCGACTAAACAGCAAAAATACATCTTTTCTGTCATTTAATTGTAAACTAAAATAACATTACAGAATTCAAATATTTAATAAGGAAAAGCATCTTCAATCTATTTTATTTCCAAGTATTTTTTAAATATTAATTAAAGACAATATAAACATTGGAATCTCTATATGTTAATGAAATTCTATGAGGATGAAAATTTTGCAAAACACTAAATAAAAAACAACAAATATTTATTAAAACTCTGCTAGTAAGACAAAAAGTGCAAAGTATTGAAAAATGTGTAAAACATTTAGAAAACTTTCAGAATATTTTAAAACAATACATGTTTTTCAAAGGGAAAAGTTTAAGAGGTCCCTAATTTTAACAAATCAAGAACTGCAAACCACCAACTTCAACGAGGAAAAATACTCTAACTCTTTCCGCTAGTGGCGTGCACACCTGAAAGTTTTAGTAACTTTCATCAATCATATATAAATATATACACAATATGGCCCAAAATTGTCAGATCCCAAAACTTCCCTAAACGCAATGAGAGTTTATAGCTCACTAATCAATTAGTGAGCCCAAAGGAAAGTTTACTTTAACAATACCACAAAATTACAACACATCGCTGCCTACTTATTCATAAAGCTTCCTCATGAAAATTTTTTGTGTTAATTGCATCATGTACATAAAGAAAGTTATCACAGCCTCCTGTTTGTAAAGCAAGGCTGTGATGACAATAAAGCGTGACGGCAGATAACTTCACTTCTGAGGTATGGTGAGGGAGAGGCGTCTCGGCCGTGGCATGTCGTACTCCTCCATAGAGAGAGTGCGCCGTCGCCCTATGGCTCCTAGAGACTTGGGATCACCCCCAGAGAAAGTACGCTGTCGCTCCACGCCTGGCATTGTCACAGATGTCACTGAGAAAGGAAATTATTCATGCATACTTTACTTCAAATTTTAATAAGCAAGTTTTCAGAGAATCATTTTTTGAAAGCACTATTAAGTAAGAAAATATTCCAGTATTTACACCCTATATCAGGGGTGTCCAACTCAAATGACCTTGCAGACCACTTCAGAAAAACATTATAATCTTGCAGGCTGCACATAATATATGTACCTTTATATCAAATTTGGAAACAAGAAAAATTTATTGGAGTAAAAATTTAAAACAAAATGAATTATTATTATTGTTCTCTTTATTTTTAATGTATACAAACATAGATAATATAATTATGTTTATATAATATAATAAGAAAATGATCAAATAATGTTTAAAACATTACAGTTGCCATTTTCCTGAAATTACGGAGTTCCTTTTGAATTGATTTTTCGTTACTCATTGTTGAAATTTGATTGTGCTGTCATTCTCAAACGATTAAGTATACACTGCCTTTTATCATAACCGTCCTGTGAATAATTTTTTTAAACTTTAAAAAAACCCACCTCTGACTGCCTCTTGCTTTTTGGGCACTCCAAACAGAAAAGGAGGAGAAATGAAAGTTGCACACACAGAGTATCATGTACCATCCATAGTAAAGGATATGCATAACGCAATTCAGAATTTATTAAAAAATTTATTATAGTAAAATCAAATGTAACTGTTTGATAAAATATAAATATATTTTAATCTAAAGGACGCTTCTATTATCAAAAAGGATTTATTTTAAAACAAGAACAGGTAACAGGCAAATACATTGTAGATTTATATATAAATTTCCACTTAAATAAATTTCAAAGTGAAAAAAACTTTAAAAACCTGATATTTAAAAAGAGTCGGAGGGCCGCAACTTATGTACTGGCAGGTCACATGGGGCCTGCGTGTTGGACACCCCTGCCCTATATTAACCATATACAACCTACTGTTCTGCTACACAGCAGATTTAAAGAGAGTAGCATTATTCAAATTTAAAATAATAGATTTTGATTTTAATATTTTGTAGTCTTAAAATTACAGTAGCAACATTTATACATAAATTTTAAAAATCTTTAAAGAACACAATATACCCTTATTTAACTGAGATATCAAGGAAAGATTAGATAAAGTTAAAAATGTGCCAGACAAAATAGTAAATGTGATACATCATTAAAATAGGGGTAAAAAATATTATAAATTTATGATTATTAAACAAAAATAACAATATTTAAAAACTGTTAAGATGTTAAGTTAAATACAATACAATCACATGAATATAAAAAATATTCAAGAAAGCAATAAAACATTAGTGATATGAGTGAAGATATCTACTACAATAATAAATTCCATTACATATTGAGAACATAAGCACATATCACTTTTTTATAAATAGTTTATTATTCTAAGAATATCAAATTTAATCTATAATTCCTAGTATACTTACAATAGCCAAGCCCTTTCACAAACAAGAGCAAACTTTGGGATAACTTCTCAGGCTAGAATAATAATAAACATTAATTTACTACTCATGTGACAATTCTTTATTAAAACAATTTTACTGAATTTAATAAATGTGTTTTCATTAACCATTATAAAAAAATTACTATTAAAATAAACAATAAATATACTTTTACAGTATTTAGTCTCCCCCAAAATATGCGAAATTTAATTTTAACATTTCTGCAACATTCTAGTTTTACAATATTTAGCAAATAATAAGTGCAACATTACTTTGTATAGAAATTACTTTTCAGCTATTTTGTTTATAATTGTTTTTCTGCAATAAGTATTTGTTTCTGCAATTTTATTTTTATAATAAAATGAAACTATTATTGACTACTAATTTTATTTGGAAAAACTAGCACAGTTACGAAGCTTCTATTAACCATAAAATCCAAAATTGTCACCCTGCACAACAGTGAGAAATAAAATTTCGATTTACTGAAACAAAGTGAATAAGAGAAATCAAATGGAAAATTAATTTTGTAAATTATTGTCCAAAACACTGATACACAGTTAAACTGTTCACTTGAACACAAGTATTACATAAAAATAAATCAATTAGATGTGAAAATTAGGTTAACTTAAAAAATAGGTTAATTTTATACTGAATAACCTGTTGAAAGCTTTAGAATAATAGTCATTTGTAATAATTTTGTCATGTTTTCATTAATTTATTCCTACTTTTTTTACTTTTTACTACGTGGTAGGGAAAAAAATTTTGTTAATGTAGTTTGTTTTAGTACTACAACTACTTTTTGTAGTAGTTGTTTTTAACCATGTAGTTAAAAGTTAAAGATGTTTGCAAATTTCTGCAAATTCATGCAGCATTAAAAAATTGTACTCCATGAACATTTTTTTAAAAATGTTGACTTGCTTCCAACAAGTGTATTTAAAAAAAATTAGCAAAATTATTTTTGTATTAGCATTTATTGTATTTGTTATGGCATTTGTCTTGCTTCATTCTTTAAACTTCTAAAATTCAAGACATAATTTATACTCACTGCTTGTGCAAAGACATCTCCTACACTGTCCAATTTTAAGAAAGATGTCTTTTGCTTATCCATACGACCATAAAGATTTTGGACGGCCTGGAGATGTGCAGCTCTTCCACCACTAACCAAGAGCACATCCATTGATCTAAAATTATTTGGAAATTTTCAATAACATTGAGATAAATAATCAAACAATTAAAAGTAATATATATATATATATATATATATATATATATATATATACATATATATATATATATATATATATATATATATATATATATATATACATATATAAGTATTTACAATATTTAGCATGCTAATCTGATATAAATGATCAATCATGCTGAGTATTTAAAAAAAGAAAAACAGTAATAAAACTCTCGAAAATTCTGCACAAGGGGACATTTTCACATATTTCATCTTCTTTGTTTTATTCAGGGAATAAATACTAATGTCACACTATAAGATATTTTTTAAAACATTTCTGTGGCTATCTATAAAAACATTTCAAGGGTTTATGGTACATAAAATAGATAGTATGGTGAACCTAAAATTTCATCTAATTCAACAAAATATTTAAAACAAAATTCAGATGAATTAAAACATAATCATACAATTTCATTAGAAAATAATACAACTGGTTTACACAAATTTAAATAGAATATAAAAGTAAATGTACCAAACAAGAAAATAAATTTTAATACTCACTTAAGGTTGCTTTCTATGGCACTTGTAATATCTTTACGACTGTTAAGAAAAGAAAAAAAAAATTAAAACCTGACATAGTATTCCAGATATGATTATTAATTTTACATATTTGAGTTATTATTCATTGCAGATTTTGTATAATGCTTCTATTTCATTTTATTAAACTAATAAAAAATTTAATATAATTTTATGTAGATATAGTCACTTAGTGTAACAAAGAAAAATGTAAAGCATTTAGTGTACATAAAACATGTATCAGGTCCTAATCAAGGCCCTCCCCCCACCCCCAAAAAATAATCAAAAATTTAGTCCTACATGAAAAAAATAAAGGATATATACAAATTAAAATTTTCATTCAATGAATAATTTTGTATTATGCTGATATGAATGCTTTTTCCATTGTTTATCGACTACAAAGTTTACATACAAGGCATTCAAGTTCCTTATAGGTATGTTTGATATATATTTCCTACAATTATCAAGAAACACCTTAAATACAGTATTTAAAAGTTGAACAAATTTTAGCACAACGAATATTTATAAGATCTTAAAACAATTTAGTTATGACATTTTAAAAACAAAGCATATTTTTTTTTTAAAAAAAAAAGAAGAATATCTACTTCATATACGACTCCACATAACGACGCAAATTCTTAGCATTTATTTTCTTTTTCAGTTTTTCTGTGTAATCTTGAATCAGAGTTTCTTTGTTTTCAACACTTTCAAGTTGCTAAAATAAAAGCAAAAAATATAAATACATAATGGAAATTATTAATATAATAGATAAATATATAATGAATAAAATGAAAGTATATATAAGGAATAAGAAATATTATAAATATATAATAAATGAAAATATGCTGATAAAGCTGAACAATAACTTCGAATAATTTGAAAGTGCTACACTAAGCATTAGAATTTTAAAAACAAATATTAACATTACCCAAAACATATTAATATTGAAAGTTTATTCAGAATGTGTTATAAATACCATTTAAAAACTAGCTCATCAGAGATGATAAAATAAAAACAAGCTAAGAGATAGTAAATGTATTGGTAAAAAAATAGACTTTAAAAAAGTAAACTTCATTTGCAATAAGGCAATTTATGAAATATATATTTTTATACAAATCATTACACATTAAAAATATTAAATAAATTTCTACATTTTGAAAGTTTTGCACAGAATATGCACAGTGCACATGTAAAATTCAAAAAATTTAAATAAAATATATGTATACACTGAATATAAAATTAATATATCAGTAATTGTAAGCAAATAAAACCAGTAAATATATAGGTATTAATAATTTCATAGATAACTTAGGATTTTTGAATATTACAGAAACGAACAATAGTTCTGATTATTTTCAGAATTATTCATAACTTCACACAAGAGTTATGTAATGAATTTTCTTTGAAAAAAATACATAAAATACATTATAAAAAGTGAATTTTTATGATAAACATTAATTCAAAAGTTGAATTATAAAAACCATCAAATAAATAAAAAAACTTTTCAACTCAATATAATAACTCAGAAAGAGCAAACATTATATGAGTATGTTAATTTCAGTTCCATAAAATAAAAACAAAAGTATTCAACTTAGAGCAAATACTTGCAAGGGTGATTATCTTAAGCTACCAAAAACACATGCAAAAAATAATGCATATTTAATATATATTGCATTCATATATATGAAACTTAATATTTTTGAAATAATTATATTACTAAATTGATATAAAAAAAATTTCAGCTTTCGACAATCAACAAGCTTTTATCAATTAATACGGATGCTAAAGATGAAGTAATCAGGTGTTGTATTCAATCTTACTTAGCAGTTAGTAGCTAATGAATAAAAAGTTATTTCAGATTCATTAACTTCCCAAGTATTGATTATAAATTTTTAATCATCAACTTTAAGGATGAAAGTCATGCTTGAATGGTACTTCATTCAGTAAAATTAGTATCTGGCCACACAAAGATTGGGGTTACAATGTGAAATATTAAATGCATAATAACTTCATTATTCTTCTTGCAGATTTTAGCTGAATTAAGCTTAAGAAAATAAAATTTAAACTACTTCACAATCTTTGATAACAAACTAGGATCAATATCCTGACCGGGAAGCCACATCAGACTTTTTTTTGCTTATAAGCAAATCAAATCAAATTAATTTTAAAAAGCATTTTGCTGTACAGTTAATATTCATATATAACTGACAAAAGCAATCATATTTAAATTTGTATACAACCAGAAACAATCACATATTGAGTTCAGACTAAGTAAAGTATTTTCTATAAAACTAAATAATATTTTACATTTTGAAGTGATTTTCAAGTCATTTTTATTAATGAGTGTCTTCAAATTACTAAAAAAAAAAAGAAAGAAAGAAAGTGCACTACAATACTAATGAATTTTTTCATTAAGTAATTATTTGAAATTTAGGCAGTCTTTTCAATGATAAAAGTTTGTGCATGATTGTAATAGTGTATTAAAAAGAATATCAAGAATGCATTTTATAATATCCTTTTAGCTGCATTTTGAAAAATGTTATTAAATTCTGAAGCATTTATTCAGAGACAACATAAAAAAAAATAGGATTTAGGACATACTAATATTAACTGATTTTGTAATCTATTTTCTTCTGAACTTATAGGTATGAATAAAATATATATTTTCAAAGACTTGTATAAAAACAAAATGAATAACATTCGAACTTTAAAGCAGTAGATATTTATAAAATTGAAATTTTAAACAAGTGATAATTACTGAAGTTGAAGCAATTTCTATCTATGAAATAAAGAAATTTGCTAGAAAAAACTAAAGGGAGAAAAAGGTTAGGACTCACAATTAGTACAATAATTTCCAAAAAGAAGCATTTATATTTTCATTATCAAACCAGCATGCAAATTCTATAAAAGCAATAACTGTGCAGGGCATAAAAACCTATTCATGCTAGTTGCTAAATTTTTACCTCCTGAATTTGTTCACATGTCACGAGAGATGTTGAAGAAGCCACAAGACAGAAGTGGAAATGATTTTAAAAAATAGAATCAATAGTAAAAGGTAAGTAAAAAGCAGAAATAACAATAAGCAACACACATAAACAATATCAAGGATAAGGGAAAATGGGAAGATCATGTATAAGTATAATATACAGGGTTTCTACAGGTCTATTCACTTCTTTAAAAATCTATTAACTCAGCAAAATTAAATTAACAATTCTTATTAAAATGTTTATGAAGTAGATTTTATAAAGGCACAGTAAAGAGTAATAATTATCTTCAATTGATAGCAACCACAATAAATTTGTTACCAATATGCAATTTTTTAAAAAAATTGACTTAGGGATGTCATGAATCATATAAATCAAGAATCAAAGCAGGCTAAACTTCATATTTATGCCTATAGATAAGACATACATGAAATAACCCATTAACCTGAATAATGAACTAGCAGAAGTCATCAGGAAGTTTTTATAATTAAAGAAATGTCAGATTTCAATTACTAATCAGAAAATTAAAACAATCAATAGTATTAAGAATTTAGAAGCACAAAAGGTTCTTTTTGTGAGCCCAATGTTAGGCAGAGATTATTAAAAATCCAGCAATACAGGAAACATGAAACAATAAATGAGACATATTAAGCAACTTTTTAATTTAATTTCAACTAAATTTAAAGCTTTCCATCACTAAATGAATAATACTAATGGCATCCTTTTCAACGATAAATGTTGTTAATATTTAAAAAAGGCAGCACAGGCATTTGCTTAACCAGGGAATGTCTAGAAGTTTAGATACTTCATGCTCTTAAACTTTTAATCTATGAAAAATATTTTTCGTGAAGTAATAAATGATCCTTTATTTTTTTTATTTATTTATTTTCCTTTTTACATTTAAAAATTGATTTAGAGGCAGTATTATTTTTTAAATTGTTTATGATGTTGCTTTGAAATAATGTAGAGTTAAAATTAAAATTTAAGAATATAAATTCTTTATTAACTACAAACACTTTATTTTGTTTGTATGCAAAATTCATAAACATATGAAGATAGAAATGCTCTCTTAACACATTTTTAATAATCAGTAATTTATATAAATAATTTTGTCTTTTTATAAATAAATAAAATTATGATTACATTAATAATTTATACTAATTTATAAAACTATTTAATGCATGCAATTAAATTGAACAATTATTATAATTAAATTAACAAAGTTGAAATTAATTATACATATTAAGTTTTTTATATTTGTTATTATAGACTAAAACTGGACAATGTCAAAAATTTTTGAGTAGGCCCCTGTGCTACCCGGTCACAAGTATATTTAATGCAAACAGCAAAGTTGCATTTATATTTTTTTGAATAGTGAAAGAGTTTTTGAATTCTCCCTGTATTTACCATTTAAAAAGTACACTTCTGAAACATATATAAGCACTATTCAAATTTATAAACATATACATTTTCATGCAACATACACAATGCACACATTTAAAATTGACCAGAGCATATTGATATAGATACATTATAATGAAGCAGGTTTTACAACATTCATTACACCAAATGCAAATAGAAAAATTGGTTTGCAATATTTTCTATAGCATGCCATTCACAAGTATAAATTTCATGAAATATAGAATAATATATATATATATATGTGTGTGTGTGTGTGTGTGTGTGTATTTTATTATATGTCAATATATTGCTGACAAGTTAATAAGAAGCAAACTGTTTCATCCATAAGATCAGAATATTTTTAAAATATAGGTGCAAACTCCAATTAAGGAATCATGAGTATGTCATAAACTAGAATATTTTTCACTTACAAATTCCAAATAGATAAAAAGAGGAAAGCAGAAGATCTTCACTTCTTTATCATGTAAGAAAAAGAAGTATACCATAAATTTAACTGCCCAGTGCCGATTTAAGCTCATTGTGGACCCTGAGTGCAGAAGATCTACAGGCCCCCATGGCACTGGAGGACTGAAATTCACATAACCAGAAAATCTAGTTATGTCCAGTTTATCTGGACCCTTCCAGGCCTTGGGGCGCCCACCCCAAGTGCCTAATGGATAAACTGGTACTGTAAGTGCCACAATATTTTTGAAATATATATATATATAAAATTTATTATTTGTTTTTCACATAATGTATGCATAATTATTTTTACTCTTCATTAAGCAATTTATTCAGAATGGCTATAATAAGACATCAAATACAATGTAAAAGTGTAGTTTGACTGCAATGATTTAAAAAATTAAAACTGCTTATCAAAATCAAAATTTAAAATGAATAACTTAAAATGCTATTAAGAGCGAAAACATTATTAAATTACATAGCAGAATAAAATTTTAAAATCTACATTACTCATAATAAATGTGAATTTTGAAGGAAAACAGTTTTATTTTGATTTACAAATTATTTTTTTTAAGAGAAAGGATGATTAAATTACAGAATTTCTCTATATTTAAATTGTACTAATTCTATTCTAAATTGCCATGTTATATTCAAAATGATTTCTCTTGTTAAAATTATATTCTATGGAACATTAAAAAATATCACCCAAAAAGATTTAAGCTTACTTAAAAACTTAAGGTTTTAGTTAAGAGTACACCAATAACACACACACAAGGGTGGGGTTTGGATGTTGGAACCCTTCTCATAGAACAATAGATTTTTAATTTTTAGCAAAAAGATATGTCCCAATGCTCTTGTTTACATTTTTTTAAAAATATAATCCCTTCCAAAATAGTCAGTTTATGCCACTGGAGAACTAATTTGCAAGAAATTAAATTTTGCAAATAAAATCAAGGATGTACTTCATAATAAAATTGGAGACTGGAGTATACTAAAACATTCAAAATATATGTGTAAAAATTAATTTATTTTACTTACCGCTCCAAATTTGTGAAGCACCAAAAACTGCTCAGTAGAAGGGTTCATACCGACATTTGAAAGCTTCCAGTTCATGAACTACAAGTAACATACATTAAAAATATGTTTCAAATATCAACTGATTTTTTTAAAAATTTTACAATTGTGTGTGTGTGTTACTAAAAATATGACAAATCATTAGCATACAAAATAACTCAAAAACATAAGAGTACTTTTAAAACTTAAGCCATTTATATTATATGCCTTGCTCTTTCTTTAAAGTAATTGCAATTGCTTTAATTTTTAGTATGTATATTTCACAACATTTTTAAAAAATATAATATTTCACACCTTACATTTTTGTAAAATATAATTTTAGATCAATATATCTTTAGAAACTGGCATTGAGATAATTTAAAAATATAAATTAATGAACTAATTTTAAGCATCATAAATGTATTATCTAGAAAGAAAACTCCATTCATTATTCATAATACTAATTCAATTTTGGAATTGTTACAGGTACCTTATCTTTGAAATATTCCATAACTCCAACTCCAGTTGAAACACAATGAATGAGAACCAATCCCAATACTCGTGATGGGTGAGCCAACTGAAAAGTTTTTAAAAAATGTTCATATGTTATTGTTAATCACACACTTAAATATTTATTCAATATATTCATACACACAAAATTAAACTAAAGGCAATAAATGAAGAAATTGACAAATTTTATAGCATCTAAAATCTAAACAATTTGAAATATTACATTAGAAATTCTTGCATTGGTTGAGCTTAATAATTCATTATGATTATGCTATGAAAAGATAATTCATTATGATTATGCTATGAAAAAAGATGAATCATGCTGTAATTTGATGCCTTTCGATGTCAATCCCCCCTCTTAGAAGATTCTTCCTTAATTTCATTCCAAAGATAATTCTGTACAGCTTTCTGATAAAAGAGAGTCATTAATTTTACATAATCAGTTGGATAGACAAGGGTTGGGTTTGGAGGTTCAAACCCCTTCCACACATCCAAGATATTTTGAATTTTTAGCAAAGATTTCACCTTGGGGCTTATGACTACAAGATTTTTAAAATGTTGATTCCCCCATAAAAGTAGCCAGTGTATGCCACTGTGCATAGTCATTTTCTATGTGGCTTATTAGAATACTTGTTTCCAGGAGTAATAACATATACATAAGCTTTTTATGGGTGGGGGATATATTTTAAAAGACACATAGAAAAGTGATGAGATGTAATCTTTATGCTAAAAATTAAATATCTGTTTCTCTGTGGCAGTGCCGGTTCAAGCTCATTTTGCCCCCTGGGCGCAGAAAATCTACATGCCCCTTGGCACTGGCGGATACTATATAAATCTGGTTAAGTCCAGCTTATCTGGGCTCCTGTTCAAATAGATAAACCTACACTGGTCTATGGGGTATTTCTGTGCGCCACAGTTATCTAAAAGTATCCAATCTTGAATTTTCCCGTCCGCTCACAGTACTGATGCCACTGTGGCGGAACTTTACACAGTGGATGACAGCTTCACGTATGTGCTTAAATTTTTTCGTCGCGTTCGAATGCGCTAATCGATGATAAAGATGCTGTTCAGATTTTTGATTTCTTTCAAGATGCTTGAAAGAATTGAGCAAATGTTACATCATGCGGCGATTCTCAGAAAGCAGAATTTGTAAGATTCAATAGGTGTTTAAAGACGACAGAATAGAGGTAAACACAATTGAAAGGGCGGTTCAACCGATAAAAAATGGTTGCACATCACTGACGAGTTTCAGTGTTCTGGAAGATCACAAACCACTCAGAATGCAGCAGTTGTTGAGAGAATAATATAGCTGGACAAAGGACATTGTCGTTTTACTGCACGAGAGACTTATGAAGAGGTTGGAATCGGTTAAGATTCGGCATATGCTATTTTGCACGATGATTTGAACATCGTTGAGTTGCAGCAAAATTTGAATTCAAGTTGATGTCGGCAAAACAGAAAGAGCTTCAATCCTCTTAGGGAAACACGGAATTCTAGTCGTTCCGAACCTCCCTACTCTCAAGACATGGATTTTCGCAACATTTGGTTGCTTCCAAAAAGTGGAAGACATTACCGAAAGGATCCCGTTTTTGAGAATAAGTTAAGGTAATGCAGAATGTGATGGCAGAGACGAACTTCATTTCGATATAAGTTTTCCAGATGTGATTTTGGCAGCGAAAGGATTGGTGGGCTAAGCGCGTATACATGTTTTAGAAAAAGGGGCCTATTTTGAAGGATATTAGAATCCCAATTCCGTCACGTAATATTTTCCCTGGTCAAAGATCGCATACTTACAGACAACCACACTAGTTTCAAAAGATATCGCAATACAAAATACATTAAAATTAGTTTCTTCTTATAATATTGCGAATACATTTTACTATTCCTCAGAGATTTGACACGAGGTAATCAAAAAGGTTTTAATAAAAAACCTAATTCAAAAATACTTTAACAAGATTTTAAATGTTTATATAAAATTAAAAATCCTTTACATTATGAAAGAATCCAGTTCAAGCAATGGATAAAAAGATACGTTTTTCTCCTACTTACTGCAAATCGAACTAAAATGTTTGCCCCGGCTCCTTCTCCAAAACCAACCACTAGTTTCACCCTTAAAAAGAAAATGTTTTTAGAATAAAATTTACCATGCACTCAGTCTTAATTTATATTTGTAGAAGTATTCCAGGATTTTCGAACTAGAAACAGGCCAAGTAAAGAGTGTTTTTTTTTCAGGTATAGAAGTTTAAGTTGGCATTACTTTCCAAGATGGCGACCGATTTAACAGCTGTCAAGTGATTTATTCTCAGTTTGGTTTGGCAATTCATCATGAATAGACTCACGCCTGAACAACGCTTTCAAATTGTGCAATTTTATTTCGAACATAATGGTCGATTTTCATAAGCGAATTTTGTTTAGCGATGAAGCGCACTTCTGGTTGAATGGCTACGTCAACAAACAAAACTGCCGCATTTGGAGTGAAGCTAATCCACAAGTGTATGTCGAAACACCGTTACATCCAGAAAAACTGACTGTTTGGTGCGCTCTATGGGCTGGTGGAATCCTTCTTCAAAAACGATGAAGGCCACAACGTTACAGTCAATGGTGATCGGTATAGAGCCATGATTACTAACATTTTCATTCCTGAATTGAATAATCATGATGTCCAGGAGCTGTGGTTCCAACAAGACGGCGCAACATGTCATACAGCTCGTGCCACAATCGATTTATTGAAAGACACGTTTGGTGACCACCTAATTTCACTTTTTGGACCTGTGAATTGGCCTCCAAGATCTTGTGATTTAACACCGCTAGACTATTTTCTGTGGGGCTATGTAAAGTCATTGGTCTATGCGGATAAGCCACAAACGCTTGACCATTTGGAAGACAACATTCGCCGTGTTATTGCCGATGTACGGCCACAAATGTTGGAAAAAGTCATCGAAAATTGGACGTCCAGATTGGACTACATCCGAGCCAGCCGTGGCAGTCCTATGCCAGAAATCATATTTAAAATGTAATGCCACAAGATTATCTTTCGAATAAAAATAAATTCATGTCAATCGAATAATACATCGTTGTTTTATTGCAATTTAAAGTTCTATACCTCTAAAAAAAAAACACTCTTTATATTACAAATTTTCTTTAAAAATCCAGCTTTTAAAAGAAGCATATGTGTACTGTTAATTTTTTAGTTTAGTTTTAAAAATCCCTTTTAAAAATTACAAAATTTAACAATAAAAAAAAACTTACTTAAGATGGTCTAAAACGCAGACGAGATCTTCGCCCATTTGTTGGATTGTGGGAAATTGAAAGCTTGAAAAAGAAAGCAAATTTAAATGCAATTGTTTCCATGCATAATTATAAATTAAATAAAATATAACATTGTCAGAGCATCTAATTAGTGAATGGAAAAATTAAAAATATTTATTCGATGTAGTATTTTGATTATTATACTCATTAAATTCGGTAAGTGTGGAATCACTTATTTAGCTAAAAGTTTTTTTAAAGCTGTTTTCGCCATATGTACGAGAGCGTGAACTTGACGCGGAGCACATTTTTTCAAACAGAAAAAATGCCTCAATTTTTATAAAAATTTGTGACAGTGTAACTCATGCGTTTGTTTATAATAGTGTTTTTAAAATTTCGAAATATTTCATAAATAATTAGTTTTTCCTTTTAACATATGAAGGAATAGCTCATTTAACCTTACGATATAGGGAAAAAAATGCACAACACATTTTATAAAAGAAAAAATGTCAACTCGAATAAAAATGAGTAATACGATAAAATAAGTGATTCTCTACAGCCGGGATGGGCATTAAGTCGATCGCGATCGACCGGTGGACCGTTAAGGCATTTTGGGGTGACCGCCTTCCCAGACAACGTTAAACGCGAATACTAAAAGAAACATCGGTGGTTATCAAGATAATGGAAACACCCGTGAATAAAAGAGACACGGTGAATAAAAAGAGCATCCCAAATTTGAGAGATGTTTTCAAGAATTTACTAGACTAGAATCAAAAGTTGCATTCATGGGTTACACATTTGGCAATGTTGATGTAAAAAATATAACTAAAAATATGTTCTCTTTACCTTTCGAGGAAAACGAAGCTTTTCTCCTTCAAAAGGACGTAATCTGTAAGGAATAACTTTTGGAATCTTAATAGAAGTAAAGTACCCCGATTTTAAAAAAAGCTACAATTCATTTTACATTGTCCTTTCGCTCTACCTATCTGTGTGAATCTACTTTTTCAACGAAGAATATATTTAAGACAACATATCACTCTCGTTTCACAGATGACCACTTAGAATCTAGTGCATGATTAGTAGTGAGTAATTATATACCGAGGTATTCAAGATTGGGGCGGATAATATGAAGACGAAGTCATCTACTGAGACTATAGCTACAAGGACTAATTTTAAGTGAAAATTATTTTTTTGATGTATTGTGAATTGTTTGAAAATGCACCATTGGATGTTATTAAGTTTATGGGTATAATTATCATGTTTGTATTTTGCGTTTTACTTAAAACGTAGTTTTAAAAAAGTAAGTTTTTCTGTAGTTATGTAGGTAAGTACACATATTCTGAGTTCAATATTGTTATTATATAAATATTGTTGAGCTTTTTTTTTGCTCATCACACCTACGTCACAAGGTGGACCACAGCACCTTGAAAAAATAAAAAGTAGACCGTGCCATTAAATGTCCTCCCACTCCTGCTCTACAAGATGGTGTAGCCTGAATATATGATATTAATGTTTGAGTACTTTATATCTGAAAAAATATTCCGAATTCGGCTCCTATTCTTTAACATTGACCGAAGATAGCCTTAAGCTCAGTAAGATTCTAGTAAGACTATTTTCCAAAGCAGGTAAAGTACAAAAAAGAAAAAAAAGAGCGAGGGGGGAATGCAATTAGTTCAGACGTGAATAATAAACAAGTTATATTAATCCACAAACTCCTTTTCCAAACTTTTTCGTATAAAATATTCATTTTCAATGAAAACACAGGAAAAACCACTGATGTAGCTAGTCTTAGTGGCCCTGCATCGAAATTTCTTGGGGCGTTTTTTTAGAGGCCCTTAACATTTTACGGCTTTCGCTTACACATAATGGGACCCCTGTAGTTTGGGGATCCCGTATCATTGATATTACGCACCGGAGGGATCAACACACACTTAATATTTCAAATTGAACTCACTCAGATGGAAGGTCATCAGAATGATCTTCTTGACCAGGCACATCAATGTGGATGAACACAGATCTCGGCTTGATTTCAGACATGCATGGATGCTCCACAAAATCTTGGAACGTGGAATCTAGTAATAGAAAATTGATAAATGTAGAAATCACAAATAGAATCGCATTAACAGAACAAAATTTGAAAGTAATGCATTTAATCTAATGTTAAAATAATAAGTAGTTTTTAAGTATTTCTTTTTTTGTAAAAAACAGCAAAGTCTTTTGGTATCTAAATTATTATTAAAAGGAATATTTTTAGAATATTCTAATACATTCTAATACAGAACCGATAAAAAAAGCATTTATTTTGAAAAAAGATCAATTTTTCTTACTACCAAATGTGCATAATAAAATCATAAAAAAATATTCAAATAAAGAGAGATTTATAACAACCTCTTCCTTCAAAACTTAGTTTTATTCTCAAATAAAAAAAAATTACGGATTATGCTGATCACAGGAATGAATTAGAAGCGAGCGCCTTGCGTAGCCAAAACAAAAAGAGTTTCTTCACAAACAAAAGATAGATAAATGCTGTCGTGGGCTTTTTTGCAGCGCACGCCAGAATTGCTTGCAGATGGCAGAATTTTTTCCTACTTACTTGACAAATATCGTTATATTTTCGACTTTTCACACAATATCTTTATAAATTATAGCCTTTGCTATAAATTATAGCCTATGTGTTATTCTGATGTATAAGCTGTGTTACTGTAAAGTTTCATTAAAATCCCCATTCAGTTGTTTTTGCGTGAAAGACGGACAAACATTCTCACAAACTTTCGCATTTATAATATATATCTAGATATATCTTGCTCAAATTTTCAATTGTTAATAAAATACTTTTTATTTATCCACTCAATTTCAAATACATTTTTAAAACTTGTAGTGGATGATACTTGATGTTAATACACAGTTTTTTTCAAATATTAATTCATTAATTAAATTAAATTAATTAATTTTAGTTTTAAATGGGAGAAAAACATTAAATTTGTTCCCAATGAAGGCAGTAGATGGCGACCGTATACATTGATTATTGCAAGGAAAAAATTCGTTTTCTGTCTTGCTACTTAACATTGCGATTCTGTCATATGTATATATGTATTTATATTAATTGTAATTATTTAATAGCAAGTAGCTAAAATAAAATTTTTCTTTGTTGACTAAAACAAGTAATACCAAAAAAAATTTAGTCAATTCCTTCTTAAGAGTTTCACATGATTAATCCGATTAAATTTCGAAAGTACGCGATAAGTTCTCAACTTTTACGAATTAGAAGAGAGAGAGAGAGAGAGAGAGGATTGGAGTGTTCTCTCAATAAAGAATTAAATTTAAAATTCAGTTTCATTTTGACAATAAATATAACCAGCTACTTAATTTAGAAAGTGACTTGTGCGACACATTTTAAAGTGTGTCAACTGAAGTTTTTGTTGAAATATTTTGTTTCTTTAAGATAGCGTATTACTGAAGTTGCTTAATTAACAAGCTAATATCGCTTTCACGTAATTTCATACCAGAAAGTTGCATTTTATATTTTATTATTCTGATGCGTAACCCAAGAATCGCAACAATGCATTTTCTGTTAATTTTACACTCTTAAGAAACTTCAAGAAATTTGAATTTTAACAATGAGCTTGAATAATGTACAAATCACAAACATGTGTGCATTATACTTACGGTTACTTCCTATATCATGAACTGTTAAAAAAATAGCCTTTTTCTCTACATTTGTAAGATCACCCTAAAAAGAGAACAGAAACACATATTTAATTTTTAAGATAAGAAAATAATACACTTTCTGAAAACATAACGAATACAGCAAACATACAGAATATTAAATATGAATTAAAAAAATATTAAACATATTTTAAGAAGTTGTTCCAAGTACTTAAAAAAAAATCCAGTTTCTCAGTATTAATCTCAAGCTCGATTTTGGGGGGGGGGTGAGGAGAAAGTAATTTGTTTTCTTCGTTTAAAAGAGGCAATGCGCGCGGATTGGAAATTACCATTTCAGACCTAGTATATACCCCGATAGCTGGTATCACTCTTTAGTGTGGTACCATATAGGTGGATACCAATTGCCAGAATGTAATTTTAACACTCAGTTTCCTCCCCAGGGGAAGGCACCTGAGCTCTGATGTGAAATTGTAACAGGAATTTAATTTAGCCGAGAACACCCAAAGCCAAACAGGCACTCTAGGGATCTTTAACATGTCGCATAATCATACAACATGGATGTTGCCGTTTTTTGCATCATGAAAATCCCCCAACTTGGACGTATAAGGCCAGCACCTAACCAACTACGCCATCCAGCGGACCGGAAAAAATAATTATATTTTACTTTATTTATATTTTCTTTTCTTAAAACTTGTCCTAAAATGTTCAAATTCCGATTAACATTTAGTCAGTATAATGAGGGAAAAAAAGAAAGAAAAGTTTGTTACAATACCAGGTACTATTCATTACTCCTACGAGAAGTGCATTTTTTTTTTTTCAGTTATAAAGGCGAACAATGTGAAAATTGTGGTTAAACGGAACATTCACACACAAAATTCATATTACGTTTTTTTTTGGGGGAGGCAGAGATTCATTATTCTCCTACAAGCAACTTTTAACTGAATTATTTTTTAACTTTCCTCAATTTTTAAAATTTAATTCTTAATGTTCAACTTTAATTTCTAGGCTAGAAAAGAATCCATCCGTCTCTTCTCTACTTTCTTCCAGATAGGAAAACATCCTCCAGGAGCGGTGTAGAAGTTCGGAGAGGGGATGCCAGTCTAGCTATCGTTTGACCAAGGTTCTAAATTACAAGATCCGTCGCCATTCGCCCTCAGGTTGAATCATAATGCGACGTTATCAAACACTCACTCCAGTTTGGAGATTAAAGACTGAAAGGATTTTAGTGCTCCACAAAAATTCCCAATGTCAGCAAAGCTCTTTCACAAAAGATGACTTCAAACTGCAGTGGCGTACACAAGGGAAGGGGGTTCAACACTCATAAACGAACAATTTTTTAATTTTTACCATGGAGAGTGACCATCGGCGCTTTAGTCTACGCTTTTTGGAATGAAAGCCCCCTCATAAGAGATCTGTGAACGCCCCCAGGGGACGTCTCAAAGCATGGGCCGATTGGGCCCGGACCTAGGGGCTCGGTCGTAATAGGGGCCTCGTCTCGTTCTCAACTCAACCTTAATAAGATCTTAATTTGAATAATTTCAACGGTCAAATGTTATTTACGGTTGTATTCTCCGAAAAACTGGGAATTTTGGAAGTTATGTCAAATGGCTACATGCGATGACCATCGTCCGCGTACAGGCCTAGAGCTATCACCATACATCATCATTACTCATTCAGTCAAAAAGAGGCAGTCGGTCGAGCTGGTTTATGCGATTGCAATTTATGCACAGTTATGTGTTTCGGGCAGTGGCGCACACAAAATTGGCGCAGTCTTCGGGTCCGACCCCCTCCACCATCAAAGCCCTTTTTTTTTTATTGATTATAATCCTATGTATATAGTACGTAAAACTTATGTTAATTATTCATTCAATAATTAATTTTTTACTGTGTTTCGTTCCCGAAAATCGACAAAATCGAAAGAATATGTTGGGCGGTGAATTAGAACATGATACGAGAATAGTTGACTTTCGACCCTGGATCCACCCCTTGAAAAATTCCTGCGTGCGCTACTGGTTTCGGGTAATTGTATGAATATCTGACAGCGCGTGTTCTATGTACCGTCTAAGGGTCATAGGTCGGGCCTAAAGAAGTCTGAAGACGTCCCTGTACGCCACTGTCTATTTGACTTTTGTAAATACAGTGATTCGAAAAGAAATGCAAAACGAAAAATATAATCATGGACTAGAAAAATAAATTCTTCCTGTTATCAACCATATATTGATCTGTGGAAATTTATACTTCGAACGCCATAATATTTACATTAGAAGTGAAAAATATTTCATTGCTATTTAAGTGTACTGAAATATAAGACAAGCAACAAAAGGTAGCGAAGTTTTACTTCACCTTGAAATAATACGTCTTATTTTATTTATGATTCATTAAGCTTAACAATGGAAACACTTCAATAAATACAAACAAATTAAACGAAACATATTCCGAAGGATGTTCTTTATTTTTTTATGAAGCTTTTACAATTACTTAATATATATATTTTTTTGATTAAAATTTTTATTTGACATTGCGTTGAACCCATTACAGATTATGATAGGAGAGGGAAAAATTGAATGCAACATTTATTAATAATTTACTTAGGTTGAATGTAACAGATTCGAATATACTTAAAGTAAGATTTAAAAATGTAGTAATTTGCAGGGGGAAAAATAAATAAAAATAAAAAATAATTTAATACTTTACAGCGAAAAGAAAAGAATTTCCAAAAAAAAAAGGACCCCCTCTCGCTCTAGTTTTTAAAAATCTTTTTACAACGCACTAAAATTTTTTCTTTTTTTCGAAATAGCCTACAAATAAGAATAAAGGCTACAGACGATGGAACAAAAGGAATTTTCTCAGATGGGCCCCATCCCTCGTGACCAAATGGACATGTCCCGGTGATTGAACTCTACAGAATCCCCACGCTTTCTTCATCCTTTCGGAGGAACAGCGCATGCCCCCCTTCCACATCACACCCGTGACATTTGGGGGAATTCAACGGTTGATTTCCATTAGGACCCCCCCCCCTTTTCAATAGTACGAAATATGATCGGAGTTTTTGATGGAATTAAAAAAATGATTTTTTCTCAAGGAATAAAAAAAAAAAAAGGAAGGAAGGAATGATGTTGGTCCATCAGTTCCAAATGGGATTGCTCCTAATCAATTTTCCCTCATAATGGTTCTGATGATGCAATGAGAGATAAACGAAAATGCATTTTCCTAACCACAAATCGATCGGATAAATATATTTCTAGATTTTCTCATCAGCGAATTGGTATTATCAACATAAAAAGACAATTTAAAATGTAATTCGTAATTTAGACACATAAATTAAAAGCTGTTATTCCGAATCTCTCTCTAATTATTGTAGAATAAGGCGGGGAGAAGAAATATAAAAAAAACATTAATTACCGTATAATCTGGCGTATAAAGCACATGTACTTTCAAGATTCGTATTTTTAATTTTGAGGTATATTCGCCGTATAACGCGCGCACCCCCTTTTTTGCAAAGAAACCTGAAATGTACTAACGTAGTGCTCATGTTTTGAAGTCATTTATTCGAGGTATTATCGAGGTTTTGAAAAATAGTTTACTTATTGATTTGCAACTCTTAAAGTTCATAAAGTACGTCATTTCTTTAAAATAAACAGTTGTTGTTGTGTGTTTATTACTGGGATACATACGAAAGACATGAGATAGATGAACAGTAACATATAACACAACCACAGAAGAATACAGATTTTATTACAAACGATGATCCCAGCATATAACAAGAGGTGCGCTGCTTTTCCTTTCGAGACGGGAATCTATTTCAGGCGAAAGACCGACTTCTTTCCCGAAGAAGATAAAACCGAGTCTTACTCGGGATTCGAACCCACTCGGTTACAAACCGAGGGACATAGTCACCATACTGGCTGGGCGACCAAAATAAACAGTATTTCGATATATATATGGAAGTGAAATGTTCTTAATGCTCATAGCTTTAAAAATAAAAGATATCATTTTTTTTAATTGGCGTATAACGCGCCCCCTTAAATTTCGATTTTATTTTTTGTGTTAAAAGTGCGCATTATACGCCGGATTTTACGGTATGTCAGATTTAGTTAAAAATTCAACAAGGAAAACTAAAAGGCTCTGCAATCAATTCCCGAAAACCTCTTTTTACTAAAGATATTTTATTTTAAAAAGAAATAATTAAAAAGAAAAAATGCAACACATTTAACAATACTATGAGAGAGAGAGAGCAATATTAAAGATATAAAGCAACATGAAGAATATGGGCGACGGACATCGTAATTTCGGGAAGCGGTTAAGTGACGAGGACGACAATCCTCTCGAACCTACCACACCATGCCAACGGGAGACATTGAGCCTCGACAAATTTCAAGAGCATCACCCCCTACAAGGTAAATCTTCAGTGGCACCAGGACTCGAATCCGCGTCACTTCGATCACGAGTTCGGGATCATAACCACTAAGTAACCACGGAAAATATTACAAGAGATTTAAACATAAATGTGAATCACGAATATTTCAAAAATAAATTGTTGAACGATATATATTACTTATGTACAATACAGATTAAGTGTAATGAATACATTTTGTTACTAAGATAAGCGACTTTCACCTGCAACTATGCATGAATAAATAATCAACATTTTATACAGTATCCTCTTAATAAAATACACATAAATATATTAGTACAATATCAATTTTCTTATAAATTGTTTCTTTACAGATCTAAAATTTTTGAATTATTTGTTAACACACATCATAACGTGATATATAAACTATAAAGCACGATACAATCTATAAAGTCTCTTTATATCATACAATACATTTCACTAACATACAAAACGCCGAAACTACAACTAGTACGCTAGAATAGTGGTCCTCCAATAATAGTCTCTTTGGGGAACGCGTGATTGAGCGTTTATGAACGTTGCACTTTTCACCAACATCAGGGTAATGGCGACGAGACACGTAATTGAACTTCGTCAAGTGACGAGGACGACATTAGAGTCCCCCTCTTGAAACGACCACATCACGCCAATCGGGGGACTTCAAGCCTAGACAAATTTAACGTGCATCAACCCTTCTACAAGGCAGGTCTTGAGTAGCATAAAGCCTATAACTCATAACACGCAGGTCACAAGTTCGTGACCAAAACTACTAGGCTATCGCCCCCCCCCCCGGGTGTAAGCGAAAAAGTTGCTCTTGATTGTGTGTCTATATCAGGGGTGGCGAACATTTATAGATTAACGTGCCATTTTTTTCTAAAAAAGTGTTTAATGAGGTATAGACGTGCCGTCAAATAATTTTTACTTGTGGTTATTGTAAAAATAGTAAAACTAAATATTAATAACACAAAATTCTTTATCTACTGAGAAAAAAAATACTTTTTACACTGTATAGTGGAAAATGTTTTAGTGTTATACGTGTAATTCAAATTAAAGTAAATATTAGTGGGACTTCTCTCTGTTGTTGCAGATTGGATGGTAAATAACTTATGTTACTTTTTTTCTTTTGCTGTGGTTCAATTTTTTTCGACAAAAGGATTTGTGATTTGTTTCAAAATGCCGTTCTAGACGATGTACTTGCATACCACTATTGCAGAACATAAGACACACAGCGCTTTATCGCCTTTACTAATAGTGCCATGTTTCTGTAGATTCACCAAATTTGAAATTCTCTATTACACTTACTGTCTTGCACTTCTTGTTCTTTGTCTGAACTACCCATGTTAAATAACAATTAAAAATCGTAGGTATAACACATATAAATGTGGCAGCCAAAGCCGAGCAGTCTTCGCGCGCAGGCGCAGCTAAGTGAAACAAAAACTGAAACTAGGAGACTGAACTTTTAAGAGAAAAACAGCAGAGAGAACGAGAGATGTGCGCGAGCAGGCGTTACCTTCTGCATATCATCGTCAAACTTATGTTAAAATAGCTACCTTTTTAATTAATTTTTGTTTAAGTTTTAAAATAAAATAGAAGAAAGACAAACGTCTTGGACCCCTTGTTGTCTCCCACATAAACTTTTAAATACATTTGTGTCAATGAAGACGTGGACGAACTTCGCATCTTAAGCAATGTAGTCCACGACGTAACTAAGACAAGACAGTAACAAACGAGTGTGCCCCCGCGACCAACCCTTTACGTTTTGTTCGTAATTCTTCATAGTGAACTTCATTATTTTGAAATAAAATGCAAACCATTTTGACCACTGGCGTATCCAAAATATTGTGTCGCGTGCCACTGGTTCGCCATCCCCGGTCTATATAATGGGGCACTCCTTATAATTATTTTCGCTTTAGGGGTACGCGATTAAAAGAGTTTTAAAGAACACTGCGCTAGAAAACAAACGCACAGCGGAACTAAAATAAACGCTTATGTACCAATTTTTGCTACATTGTCTCTCATTTCCTAATTAATAAATGAAGTTCAGTAGTGCTGCCTCTTGGGAGCAAACTAATTATTCTAAAACAAGACAAACTGCAACTCTTTACAGAGTTGCGAATCTCTTCTATGGATTTGTTTCATTTCATGAGATAAATTATAGAAGGGAAGTTTCTATTTATACGAGTAATTATTGTGCTAATATGATTTGATGCAAATAAAGCTACGATGCGTGACGACATTTCATCGACATAGCGCGAACGAATACTTAGCTTGTATTTTTACCATGTCTGGCAGTGACATTAATGTCCACTTACGATATTACGCAAGCGCCTCAACCCACATATGAGTGAATTGACTTATCCACAGATGCGTGTCTTCAGGATTCCGACAGACATCTCACATTATATGGCACTCTTTCTACCAATGAGACACATGGGATCATTTTTCTGGAGTCCGTGTTTTGGTACCCAGAAAAAACAAATGTATCCAAGGAAAAGAGGTTAAATGTCAGAGTTCAGCAACAGGAAATAAATTAATGCTTATAAGAAATCCATTCTTCAAACTGATTCGCTAGAACAACCTTTCAATATTTGATAAATACGCATGCAAATACGATTCAATATATACGATAAGCTTTGTTTTAAAACTATACTATCCAGGATAAAATTCTATAAATTATTTTTAAAAAAAATACGTCAAACATAAAAACACAGTTTACACGAGAGGCCATGCTACATTAATTTAAATATTTGATTTTGTATTTTGAAACCTTATCTGGAATCTGATTTTGTGTGTTGTTTCATTAGCTCGAAAATGAAAACATCTTAAAAATGTAGAAAATAAAATTTGAGCATGGAATTATTTTAGACCACAAGATCAATGAAAAATTCCTAACACATACATTTCAAATATTTTTAATTTAAGACGGCAAAACTAAATTGTTGTCAAGTTGATTCTTTACCTGATTATTATCTATGTTTTGATGTATTTTAGAAAACTAAGTTACGAATGGCAACAGTAGTTTTTTTATGTTGTAATTTTTTGTGAGAATAAAAATGGCTTTGAGTTGTTAATCGTGTCTCAAAAAATTAACATAACTAACTCGATATAATTAATAATTATTAGTTTTTTCGCCATTTATGCTTTTGAAGTGTTGTTTTTGAGATTTTAAGGCAGCGCGCAATAGATTAAACTGTCTGTGTAATTACAATTCTTCTAGTTTTGAATTCTATAGTAGAACAGTTATCAATAACAATAAATTTAAATGTTTCAGTTTGCGTTTTTTTTATTTTGAATTATAATAAACATCACTTAAAGATAACCTTTCGAGTTAATTAAAAATATAGCAAAAATTAGTTTAATAATTATGTCATTGTGCTTATCAATAGCATCGAAAATTTTAAATTTGTACAGATTTTTAAAACATTTAAGTTTCATTCTCAATATATATTTTTTTTTTTGCAATAACCTTTCAAATATCGGTGAAAAAATATTTGCATATCATATATTTCATTATCTTTTGCATTTAAAATGTAATAGAGTATTTCACATTTACACACATACTCAATCATTGAAATCAATCACTCAATCACTCATATCATACCCCAAATACGCAGCCAAGCATATTTTTTTGATTTTGTACATTGTCAGGAACAAAAAACAGTACAAAATAAATTACTAAATAAATAATCAGCATTAATTCATTAAAAAATTATTAATAACAAATAATTAAGTTTTACGTACTATATATACATGAGATTATAATTAATCTGTAAATAAAATCAAGGGCTATGGGGCAGGGTCCGAATTTGTGGACCCTTCAACCCCTCCTTGTGTGCACCACTACCAATGGGGTGGACCGCAACACTTTTCAAAAAATCAGAAGTAGCCCGTATCTTGGAAAAGTCTGCCCACTTCTTTCTTAGATGCGCCACGAGCAACTGTTCATTACTGTCGCACTTTGAAGAAAACTAAATGAAGGACCTTATAGTTCTTAAGCGACGTTCTGTTTTACGTTTATGTAGATTTTTTTAGCCGCTATATACGCTCATAATGTGCCTCTCCATGGCAATGTGCTCTTACATCGCGGTAATACATGCAATGAAAATTACCAGCAGTTTGGATCCTTCTTTTTCTATGACTTTCTCATCAAGTGTTGTTAAAATACAAATACTGACAAGTAATGTAATAATCTATAAACTTTTTTTCAAACTCTAATTCAATGTTGAGAAGAATCAATCAAAACATTTATCTACAAGGTTATTTTTTGTGGCTCACAAAAGAATACAGAAGGGGGAAGAAATCGATAATCTGAGGATTCTTGGAGGCAGGTGTGCAAGGAATTAATACTCAAGAATTGAGTTGCATCACACGTTTGGCGCCAGCGATTTCCGTTCCAATAGCCCCGACACTGTTAAATAGACTTGTAGATAAAGAAGGTAGACTCTTTTTATTACATCGCTAACAGATAACAGGACCTCCTGGAGCGGAATTTTAAACTGCTTCCTAATATCGATCGTAAAAGAAAGAAAATTTGGAGTTATTTTAGTGTGTGATTTTATATGCTCCCAAATGAAAGTTTTTTAAATAAATATATACTGCTTGTAAATTAAAGATCACAACTGAAACACGTAATAAAATGACAAGTAACAAAAAGAATATATATTTTGCAGGCATTTTTATTTAAATAAATTGTAAGTTTTTTAAATTTATTTTTATGGAAAGAAAAATTCATCGGTACAACTGATTTTTGTTGAAAAAAAGTAAGAGAAATCCAATCAACTGGAAGAAACAAAAACTTGTTTTACAGCATCTTAACGCTAATTACTTTTAAATATAAAAGTGAACAATGACTGAGTGAGCTATATTAACGTCACACAATAAAGCTGTAAGAAGGCCATTGGCGATGGATCTCGTAATTTTGAGCCACAGTCAAGTGACGAAGATTACACCTGAACTGGGTCCCCTTCTCCTAATTTCCATACCAAGTCAAAAAAGGGAAGAAGACATTGTGTATCATGAGCTTGGATCGCTATTGCGGTCACTAAAAATGAATAATATAAAAAGGTATATGGTTTAAATAATTGGTAAAAATAAATACACAAGAGTTAACAAAATGATTTAATATTAATAAAACTAAAAAACAAAAGCACACGAAAACGTAATGGAAATGTATACAAGAAAACTGCTACAGAAATAGTCATTCAACTTTACTTATTTTCTCAGTAATAATTAGAATCATTTAGCATCATAAAACTACATGGTTTCAAATATAAAATTTATCGAATCCCTTAAATTTAATATAATCTAAATATCGAAAGCAGAATAATTTTTTATTGACAAACTTTAAAGCGTTTATTATATCAATGTACGTTAAAGTAAAAGATTCTTCAGAACGTTGTTGATATTGTATTAGTCACGTAGTATTATTGTTGTATTAGTCACGTAAAATTCCCCTTGTTTCACAATTATTCTAATTCTTTCGAAATCTTTTTGAAAATTACAGAGCTGACGCACGATAAAGAATTTACAAATAATTCGATTTATACATCTTGCTAACAAAGACATTCGTAATTATGTTCAAGGACGAAATGTACGATGTTGCTAGAAATTTACATGCAGGTAAATTAATTCCATAGATTTTATTAATCAAAATAGAACTGAAATAAAACCTGCTTACAAATTTAACGAATGTATGTGCATCACAGAAAATTAATACAATATACACATTAAAGGTTTTAATGAACTTTGTAAAATAGCTTTAATTAGAGCATTCCCATAAGTATGAACACTTTTAAATAAGGAAAATGGACTCATTTAACCTCTCAAAACGTAAACAACTCATGTAATAGTACTAAATAAAATCACGTTCTTAAATGGTGTCTTATATCATTACTTGGAATCATTTATCTCTCTCATCAAGGACTTCTTAGAGTACTTTATCATCCTTCATGTTTATAATGTCTTATCTCTGTTTTGATAAAAAGAGAGGGTGAAAAAATAAAAACGATATAATACGACAGTTACTCTATATTTCCAGTTCATTCGATTGCAAAAGTGATATCAGGGGGTCAAAGTATTTTTTTTATTCATATTTACAGAGTAAATACCTAAATTTGTTGTGTGGTCCATTTCTTTAAAAAAAACTTCCCATAAATTTAAAGTAACATGAACAGACATTAAACACACTATCTCAGTAAAACCTTATTCCTATTTTTTTCTCAGCAGTACATTGATCTCGCTATCTATAATTTTCAGTTTAAAATGGTTCTTTATCATTAAAAACTAAGAATATACTTCTATTTAAATATTCAACTTAAGTACTTTGTAAAGAAAAAACTTTACATTACAATACGCAACATTAATGAAACCAAACTATTCGAATATTTAATATCTTCATTGAAATATTAATTATTTGAAAAACAAATGTGTTCAATTGAATGTTTGCTACATTATCTTGCTTGAAGAAATTTATATATACATGCGTAAAATTTTAATCATATATTTTTTTTTCTTATTCACGATTTCGAATAAATTTCGAAATGCATCTCATCTCGCATTAAAGGATTAAAACCTATACTTTGACAGATTTATATGTCGCAGGGAAATGGCGAAATTAGGAATTTCATCAAATCCCTAAGGGGGATGATAACTTGATGGTATATATAGATGTTAAAATAACGACTCTTCAAGGTCATTTCCCTGATGAAAGTAAGTGATTTTATCAAATCCCAGAACTGTTTCAGTGAAATAATGAAATGAACTTGTCAGGATTTGCATTGGCAAAATGCTATACGGGGGAGGGAGACACCTGGGGGGTCCAGTCCTTGTACTTCCAAACCATACAGGTAATACTGTCGATCCCCTAAATATCAACCCCATATCTTTAAAAAAATGGCTCCATAGGATTAACATATGGGTTGATATTCTAATGCGTAAGCAATCGAGAAGAAAGATGTTGAACGTCAAAAAACACCAGCCTAATTTTTTAATTATTTGTTATTTAGTTTCAAATAAATAATTTGTATTTCATTGACTATTGTTGTATTACTTCTACGTTTAATAATGCACCCTATTTGTTAAATAAACACTTTTAAACTCTTGACAATATTATTTCATCATTTCACTGAAACAGCAAGGATTCGTTTAAATCCCTTACTTCTATCAGGGAAATCACCTAGAAGAGACGTTATTTTAACATTTACCGTCAAGTGATCATCTCTTAGGGATTTGATGAGATTCCTAATTTCATCATTTTCCTGCGACATATACATTATTCGTTCAGAGGATTAGACCTTGAATTTTAGACTGATTTATTGGTGATACTCAGTAAAAGAACACAACAGTCTACACATGCCTTATTAAGCGGTTGCAACTTTTCCTAAAACAATGATGTAATTTCTAAAAGTAGCTTATATTTCCATTCGCTTGAAAAAAAAACACGTGATTATATATTTATATTACGTTTTTCCTTGAGTATTTTTAAATCTAGAAAACCAATAATGTCTCGTATTTTTGCACTTGAGCGGACAGCAAGCACAAAATAAATCTACTGGTGTTAAAATTAAAAAACGATGTTATCAATATCAAGAAGTTTTTTTTTACTGCCAAGACTAGAATTCACAAAATGAATGAAATCTCATCGATACATAACAAATATATCTACGTTTTAAAAACCAATTTGCATATCCTGAGAAACTAACCTCCATTCTCGCATAATTTTTCAAAATCGTCAAATAAGAAAACCACCTTATTTAAATCCAAAACGGGAATTAAATAAATTTTTTACATTGTTCGACTTATATCAATTGTATTTTATCAATTTGAACTATTTTTAAAAATAAATGTCGATGAAAGAGTCACATGGATTAATTTTGTCACACACACACACACACACATTGTCTTTAAACCTTTTTGAAATATATTACAAATTAAAATAGAAAACCTTAATTATCAATATTTTAACAAGATATTTATTTCGTAAACTGAGCACATGTGACTATTTAGATAAAAAAGCATAATTACTGGCAATTCTCCGTAAAATTTTTAATTTCATTATTTTCACTTCGGTCATGTTCAAAACAAGTCTTCGTTTCGTAAAAAAGGCATCTAAGCTGGCACCTTTCTCAGAAATTACCCATTACGCTAACGGGAGAACTTTCAGCGTGGACAAATTTAACGTGCATCAGCCCCTCTACACGGCGGGTCTTCAGTGGCACTCTAGGTTGGAACTCTTAATTCCCAGGGGGTTATGAATTCGAGTCCACTCCATGACCACTAGGATATCGCGGCCATTTTTGGTGACGGAATTCGTCACTACTGGCCATCACGACATTTGAAGCGCTACATTATCTCAATAATCTGAATAGCAACAAAAGTAATTATATTTAATACGCAAATCCTAATTAAAATTTTTTTTTGGATAGAAATGAAACTTAAAACGCCTAAAAATTCATCTGGTGAAAAGTTTTTAAAAATAGTCTTCTCAATTTCGATCAGTTAGTCAAAAAAATATCTAAATTGTAGATTCACGAGGTTAAAAACCATACACCAAAATTATAAAATGATTTATACAATACTAGTTTTGTGTAAGGGGGGAAATCCTTTTCGTGATGGACTTTTCTTCTATATGTATAATTAACAACAGAAAAGGTATAACATGTTTTATTAAACAAATTTTTGTATAGCATGCCTGACAGAAAATTTTAATTCCTCTTGAAGTATTAAAACGTTGCATTTTCAGATACATATTACGTAATATAAATACTTAAAGTAATAAAAATAATTCATATAACGCGAAACAAAATTTAAATCGAGTAACGATGAAGAAAAATCTGCTTAATAAAAGGTGAAATACACTTGATCAGGAAAAATATCACCCAAAGATTAATGCATGAACTCCCATCTAGAAATTGTCCCTCTAGAAAAAACAATTCACTTTAAAAAAAAAAGCACATACAAAAATATATATTTTCATAGTATTCATAACTAATGGGCTAAATTCATGTGCGGTCAGTCGAATGATAAACGCAACTGTTGCACTGTTTTGCCTACTTTTTCTCTCTTTTAACAGTAACTTTCTTTTAAAAAGTACATATTCATGTGAACGATTTATTTTACAATGAAAAGGAGGACGAAGAAAAAATTACAACGTAAATATATGAATCATTTTATTAACTCAAACAAAAAATAATAGTAACGCTTACATTTCTTTTAATTATTTATTTAGACGAGAATTTTTCCACTGGATGAATTTTTTTTGTCAATATATCATTTCCTAATGCATAGGAAATCTCGGAGCAAGAAATATCCATCATTTTGAATATTACGGTAAGTGCTGCAGCTATATTCAATCTTCATTTCTCAGTTGTCCAAAAATCATTACCAATTGAAAAAACTCTTTCAACTGCTGCATTAGTTCCACGGCAGCACAATGTAAATTCAACAAGAATAACTAAATTTTATATGGAATGTGTTCATTTTAAAAATGGTTTAATATTTCCACCGATCTCTTATCAATTTCAACATGTTGATTTTTCAACTCATCTAATTTATCAGAATTTAAATGTACACTAATCTTTTTAATTCCTTTAAACAGACAGTTGTCATCGATTTAAATACCGGGCATTTTTTCCTGTAAAAACTCAACACACTTTTCTATATATTTCGAATTTACTTGCAATGAAGACAAAAAACACCATTGAAAACTTATTTCCTGTGATATAGGTATGTTTCAGACAATTCTTCGACCTATTGAAAACACGTTTGGTAAAAATTCTGTACTTTTTTTGTAAACTTTTCTGTTATACCTGTATTTGATTCTCCTAAGTTTGACAATTTTCTTTTTCTTATTAAAAGAATAAATTTTTCTTCAAATCGAAGGACAAAATCGTTTAAGACTAACTTCTGTAGCTGAAGTAAGTTCATAAGTATTTTGAATCGTTTTGTGAAAAATAGACGCCTGATTATGTACAAAATACATTGATATTTCCTATCATTCATACTGTAGCGGCACATGACGCGTAAGAGTTTGGCCTGGCATCTCTGATTACGGAGATTAACTGATTAGTTTGAAAGTATGGACAAGAGGACACTTTCCGAGGAAGGACTGTCCTCCCTGAAGGAGGACGATTGGTCACCTTAATATTTGTCACTTGATAATGAACATAATTTAGAAAAGTGCACTTGATTTAAAAGCATACACATAACTTTTTAAATTTTGAAAAACTTTTTGAAGAATCTTAATATTTGAACATCTTTAGACAAGAATTAAATTTAAAAATTTATCTTAATTTCACAATATGAGCAAGTAAAATTATAGTGTCAGTTTTGAATTCATTGGAGAACACGTGATTGCCTTTATCATGTGACCGTCATGATTTTAGCCCATTATCCTTTTTTAGATCGAAATAGAAAATCAGTTTCACAACTAGTTACAAAATCATCCGTGAAAATAGAAAAAAAAGAGTAGCAACAAATTTAGATGATTCATACATAACTAGAGGGGAAAATATTGGCCTATATAAAGCGTTACACTGTAGATTGATGTGAATTATCTCTTTCCCACATCAACAGCTTGTCTTGATAGCAGCTAAACACGAAAGTCGAGCTTGCATTTGACGTGATGTTGGTGAAATAGCAATGAGAAAAAAAATCAATTTTAGTAGACTTATCGGTGGAGATAACAGAATTTATTTATTAACCAACGTCGTAAAAAAATCTTTTATTTATCTCAAGTAGTTTGTAGTTGGAAACTTCGGTACATTATGAAACCTTTATTTGAAAAAAAAAAAAAATTTTTTTGGGGGGGAGACAATAAAGAAAAGGGGAAAATCAAGCGAGATCGATACAAAGAACAAATAAGAGTTTCTTTTCGGCAACTAAGTTTCAAAAGACTTATTTAAAATGCTCTAAGCGTATGCTGTCGTCTTGTGGTGTATTTAAGTGTAACCAATTTCTAAGACTAACGGTAAGTCTAACGGACTAAGTAACGGTAACGGAACATTTCCGAATAGAATGACGCGCTTTAGAATAATGTATAGTTAATCTGTGTATAAAAGCAGTGCTGGTTTATCCACGGGGCGCTTGGGGCGGGTGCCCGGATAAGATGGACTTAACCAGATTTTCTGGTTGTAAATTTCGATTCGCCAGTGCCAAGGGGTTCTGCAGATCTGCGCCCACTGGGTCCGAAATGAACTTAAATCCGTAATGCACGTAAGTGCAATGTTATTGTAATGTGCCATGTACTGATCATTAAGAACACACATTTTCCGTATTTGTTATAATTATCAAAAATACGTAGAACTAAATAGTAGAATAGCTTACATCTTATGTTGATCACTCGACAAAAAAGAAAATATATATGTTCCTAAATTCTCAAATTTTTTTTCAGTAATGCGAATATTTTTACACGAACAATATATTTTAAAAAATATTAAATTGCATCGTTTGATATTAAGCTCTGTTCAGATTCTATTATCAGTAAGATCAAACAAAAAATTTGTTGAAGAACAATTTTTTTTCAGTAATTTAGAAATCGATTTATAAAAGTAAGAAATATAATAAACTAAAGTAGTAACTGTCAACTTACTTACAACGTGAAATTTATATTGAATCAAATATTTTACATGTTACCTTAGACAAGTAAGGGAATAATTTTAAAACCGAGAAAGACACGATTTAGTTTTAATTTCGTCGATCTTAATTTGAAAAAATGCTTTTCGAATATCTTTAAAAGAAGCAAGAAACTTAATTTTTTTGGAATCTGGTAGCGGCTGAAGAATAATATAACACTATTTTCAAACATGATTACAGATTGTGCTATAATAATTAATATAGTATAAAGTTCTACGCAACTTTTTTCATTCAAAGAATTTATATTAGTGTAAGATACCATCTAAAAACCAAAAAATGGCGATTTTTAGTTTGGTTTCGATTAAAGTCTCTCTAAAGCTACACTAGAATAATGTGTGGCTATGGATCTTGCAATTTTGAACCACAATTTGATGAAGATATCCGAGCCAGTACCTCACTCTTGTATAACTTCTACACCAAGCAATGTTATTTTCACTTAACAGTAATCACCATTATTGTATACGATAGGTCTTTTATGAAATTAGATTCGAGCACGCAACGTCGGTTTCTTCGAACCATGATACTCATATTGATTAAATGAAGGTCCCCTCATGCAGTGGCAGCAAAAAGTTTTCTTTTGAGAAGATATTAATATGCTTTTTTCCATACATTATTTAAATGTTTACTGCAAGATCGTTTTATAGCTTCTATTTCATTTCATTCAGATCGTTACATATCTTTTTTCCCTGTCTTTTTTTAATCATTTTATAGATAGCAGCAGGTTTATGAAATTTTTTAGTGTTTTTTCAGTTCCTAGAATGTTTACATTTTGCTGAGTTTTCTCATAGAAGTGCTAAGACTCAAGATGGGAGAATGTTGCGCCCTCTATGGCAAGAGAATTATTTTTTCATGTTTTATTCGAAGTGCGTGGCAACTCAATGGAGCTTTGTAAACAAATCGAATAGAGATGTAACGATCTGAACGAAACGAAAAGAAGCTGTAAAGCGGTTTTGTGGTAAACAGCTAAATCATATATATGTTGCCATCAAAGGGTGAAATCCGTTATTTCATTGAATAACCAGGTATTTCATGAAATAACCAGGCAAGTTATTTAAAGTATATAAAACTATTGAATTTTACGATTTAATTAGGTATTCTACAGAATAACGATTACTAGATCATTAAAAGTTTGAAATACGGCACTCGAAAGTTCTTTGAATTGGTTCTCTCTCTCTCTCTAGCTGCTTTTAGTCAATTTTAAACCTCAATTCAAAGTGCCATCACAGCAATCCTTGCTCTAATAAATAATGAAAAATAAAATAAAGGTATCTCAAAAATTTAAATTAATATTTTCTTACAATTTTGTTTGTGAAAAAGTTTACATAATGTTTTTATGAAGCAACGGTTTTTCTTCCCAGCATGTTTTTTTTTTGATAATATTTAAATATAACTATTTCTGCAACATATTTTTTTTGTCTTTCTGTTTAACTAATGTTAGCAATATGAGTAATAATAAATTATAGCATATGTTTCCCTTATTATTTATCAATTAATCATCCGCAATAGGGATAAAATGTATTTTTCCAAGAGATTTTAGCTATTTAAGATTAATTAATTTATAAAATAACTGAAATTGTATATTTCCCCCTCTTTAACGGTCTATTCTTAGTTATTTCATAGAATAACTAGGTAAAGTATGAATTTTTTCATCTATTATATACTTTAATTGATTTGTCTAATTATTTCATAAAATACCTAGTTATTCTATGAAATAACTGAATTATACACTCTAACGGTAACATATACATACACATTAATATCTTCTCATAAGAAAACTTCTTGCAGTCAGTTTATGGGAGCCTTTCATTTAATCAATATAAGTATCATGGTTCGAAGAAACCGACGAGAGCGAAATGACATAAGCATCGCCGTTCATGAAGTTCCCGACGTCCACCACTGGGTTATCGCAGGTGATTTAACAAATTTTCGATATCTTTTTTTGTGAAAATGTATGAAACTACAGTTTTCTTCATAAATCCTTTCTTATGGGAAGCTTGATTAAAAAATAATGCCTCCACCATCATCTTTCGACGACCCGATCTTCAACATTCTTGCTGTGCCTGAAAGCTTCACGTGTCCGCATTGTATAATACACCCGTTTCCTTTATTGCCAGGTGTCGTTTATGTTGAGAATTGAAGAAAATAGTGAGCCACATAGAGATGAGATTAAAACAGTGAGGTGCCATTAAGTTTAGACAAATGAGGTATGTAAGCCTGTCCTTGTGTATTAGCCTTGACCTTAGATTTTGCGACTTTCAACTTTTCCTTAAGATGAAGAACACCTTAAGAGTAGGGTTTGCAGCCCCGGGCAAATCTCGGGAAAAAAATCTTCAAATCCCGTGATCCCGGGATTTTAAACTTTTGTCTAAGTTATATTTAGAAATTTTTTTCTCATCAAAATTTTGTAAGAATTTAACTCATGAAATTTATATTTATTTTTATGAAACATGTACGTAGGAATTTTTTTGCGCAATTATTTTTTTTATATTGATAAATATATTGAAAAAATAATCTAATGGGACGATTTTAAACTCTGAGTACTAGACTACTAGACGCATTTTAAATGTTTGCATTTAATATATTCAGCTTACAATTAAAATTGACAAGCGTACAAGTGGTTTGGTAAGCAACGTCTCAAAAACGGATTTTGGCACAGTTAATTCAATTAATTGCCGTAAATTAATAGTGGACCTGCTTGAAAGACTTGACGCTTCAAATCCCGCTGCATTACTGACAACTCATGTAACTGGATCTTCTATTTCAAATGAGGGAACACTTGAAACGGATTCATATTCTGATTCAATAACTGAATCAATTTGTACACAAAAACCATTAAGTGTAGCAGAAGAACTATATAAAGTTATCTAAGAGGGATATGTACCAATGAAACCTATTAGATTTGAGACACTATCATCAAAAATTCAAAAAGAAATTTCTCTTTTTGAAAATGAAAGGAGACGTGGTGACTACCTGGAAGGAACATACTCCTATTTAATAACGATAAAACCTACTAGTGAAGAGTATGAACGAGCATTTTCTTCGGCGCAACAATTTGTAACAAAAATAAGAAGCTATTTGAATGATGAAACGCTGGACGAGCTGTATTTTTTAAAAGCTTATTTACAGAAACACAAGAAAATAAGAAATGTTCTTTTAATTTTATTATGTACTATTTATTTGTTTTTTTTATGATAAATTAAGTTTTTTTTATTTGTTTCAATAAATAATGATATTAAACAAATTTTTTTAATTATGTTTTCAGCTTGACTATATTTCTTCAACTATGCGAATTTGTAAGTATTTTTCATAAATAGTCCAATCTTAATCCTGGAGCCAATCCCAGGATTTGGATAATGTAATCCCGGGATTGAAAATAACACGGGATTGCAAACCCCACTTAAGAGACATCACTTTAGTTTTGAGTGAGTGAGTGAACATTAACGTCGCTCTGTTCAGCTACACGGGGGCTTTTGGTGACGGACCACGTAATTTTGAACCATGGTCAAGTGACGTGGACGAACACCTGAGCTGGCACCTCCTCTCCTAACTACCACACCACACCAAGGGATGACGTTTCAGCTCTCGACAGATTTAACGTGCATCGCTGCCCTACACGGCGGGTCTTTAGTGGTACTGGGCTTGAACTCGTGACAAGACCAGCCACGATCCGACACATATACCACTTGGCTACCGCGGCCCACTTTTGTTTTGACAACGAGGTGAAAGCAGTCTTATGTCGACAACCACCACTGAAAATCTTCTCCGATGGGTTTGTCCAATAAGTCGCTCAATGTTGCAAGTGTCAGGAAAGTGACGGTGCAACAGTGATAACACGGCTAGCTAATATACATCAGAATTTATTTACAGACATCACTGCACAGAAAAAAAAATATATAGGTACCACGTTACATGACTATATCTAAAACAACCTAGCTGCTGCTAGTCCTAGGATTAGCACTTCAACAATTGCCACTTTGTTATACTTCAACAATACTTCTGATGGAATAATTTCAAATGACAGTGAAGTAATGGAGAACATTAGGGCCCTCCTGCAAAGTCAGGTTATGGGGCTCAAGCCAGATTTTATAAGGGATTGCAAAACCATAACCTTTGGGACCCCTAACGTCCTGGTCCTCCCCGCGATGCGGGGGTGTACGTTACGCCACTGTCAAATGAGAAAAACTTTTAACTAAAACACTACATAAAAAAACTGTACGTTTATTTAGTATTTTTAAATCATCGTTTTGCTCAGCGCTTATATCTGTTTGAAGTGAATTTAGCAGTTAAAAGAATCGCAAAAAGTTGAAGTTGTAAGAAAAGAATAGTAGTACATTACAAAGTAAGGATACTTTCCTTTTAACGATTTCGCAAGTTGAAAAAATTCAATGTCGTATATATTTGATATATAATAGCCCTTATTTTTCTTTTTTTAAAAAATACAGTTAGCACTGAAATCTTTTTACTGGCACATATTTTGGCACGTTTAAGAAAATGCTTTTATTTTTTTCTCCTCACGAGCAAGAAATTCATTTTGTTAATCTTTTAAAGAACCACGGTGTCTGGCTGAAAATATCTGGAACTTCTCCAAATCGTGTGAAGTGCATTCGGAAAAATTCATAAAAGAAATGTATGAAAAATATACTGTTGCAGAAACTACCGATACCGAATACGAAAATTTAAAGGGAAAAAAAGTATAACTTTTTTGACGATATCAAATTTTACTCGGTTCATTTTTTTAAAAATAGCTTCATAAGACGTAGATGTAGAAGTTGAAACCAAATCCACACGTTAATCTATAAGGAACTGAGATTGATGAAATAAATAAAACTCAATGCATATTATGAATGAGATTCCGCAAATTTCTTATTTCTTCAGCAGTTTAAATATCCATGTCAAATTCTCCAAAAACCTCTTTTAATCCAAATAATTTTCGATACCTTAAGTTATATTCAAGTTCCTAAAATTGCAGAAAAATAAGTGATACCACGATAAATCGGAAAATAGGTGAATATGAATAACTCTATATTGCATAAATAGATGAAATCATGGTTTTGTATAATTTATGTTAAGGTATCCGACTACCTTCGGAGCCGTGATTTTAAAAAAGCACATAAATGGATAATTTTCATGATATTTAGTGTCACTTACATTAGAATATATGCATAAAATTGTTTTAAGGACATTTTGACAAAAAAAAATTTAAATACAATATTTTGGCAAAAAATTAACTTGGAATAATCTTTTTTCCAAATGTTCTCCTTTTGTGAAAAATGGTTCTATTATAATAATGTTTTGCCTGTATATACCTCAGACCTCTGTACAGTGGCTCAACTATGATTTTTTGAAAAATTCACATTATTTTCAGAGTTACCACCAATTGAAATAATTACTGGCGTTTTTTCTTAAAATTGCTCCCCTCTGTTGTCGTAAAATATGAATAAACCCACTTCTGAATTATATATTTCAAAAGTCTAGTTGAGCCTCTGTAGAGAGGTCTGAGCTATATACAGACAAAATATTATTATAATAGAACCATTTTTCACAAAGGAAGAACATTTGGAAAAAAGATTATTCTAAGTTAATTTTTTGCCAAAACATTTTATTTAAATAAATATTTTTTGTCAAAATGTCCTTAAAACAATTTTATGCATATATTCTAATCTAAGTGCCACTAAATATTGTGAAAATTATCTATTTACGCGCTTTTGCAAAATCACGGAGCCGAACGTAGTCGGATACCTTAAGGGCCAAAGACTCTGGATCACAAGAGTGATATCTATCTCTAGTTTTACATAATTTAAGAAATTTACGAGTGCTAGAATATTATAACTATGGACGACTGCTTATCTGGACTAATTGTAATAAACAACAAAATGAATAAATGACGAATAAAAAAATACTTGGACAGGAAATAATTAGAATATGATAGAAAGAAATCTGAGTTGTGTCTTTCAGGCGAATATAATGCAGAAGATTCAGCTAAATGTTATTTAATTAAAAAAAAACACACCCAACATTATATTGAGGGATAATCAAAAATCTCTATTTTTTATATAATATCAAAGGCCTTCCCACATATGTGAATAACTCTACTTCTCAAATGAAACGAGTTAAAGTTAAAATTCATGTAGTAGTCGAAATTTATATTAAATTCTAGCTAACATACACAAATAATTCATTCATAGTTTTGTAAAATTTTAATTACTAAGAAATAGCCAAGATATTTAGGTAAAATTTATTTTCCATAAATTAATTGATCTTCAAGCACAACATATTGAAAATTACAGCAATTAAATGCCGATTTGTTTGGTTAAAAGAACCCATGGACTGAAACACTCTGCAATATGGAGATGTCAGAGGCTTGTAGTACGATGTTTTTTATTTGAAAGGTTACACAGTTCGGCAAATCCACGATAAAATAATGGTCTTTCCCGGAAATGATGGCGATACAATTTTTAAATATTTTAGGTAAAAAAGGAATTCAAATTGGTCACAAATGATCCAAGAAGTGAAAGATCATCATTTGGGGACGATACTGCTGCAGTGAAGAATGTTATTAGACCGAAGGGATTTAATATTATTAGACCAAAGAACAACCATCCAAAAATAATCATGAATGAAATTGATCTTGGCTACGGCAATGGATGGAAAATTATTTAAGAAGAGTGGCACATGTCAAAAGTGTCGGCACACTGTATATATATATTCCACGACGACAGATTCCTTTTCAAAAGCAATCACGGAGCGACCTGGCAAGGAAGATGATAAATCTTTCAGAACAAGACGAAGAGGAATGCTTATAGTCTTTCGGTTAATTACACATGGATCTTATATCTATGAATATGATCCACAAATTAAAAGATAAGAACAAGAAAAAAGCACGAATCGTCTCCTTCCAAGAAGGCTAAGGTACAGAAGACTTCAGACAAGGTCATACTGTCTGTTTTGGGGACTGTCGTGGAGAGTCATTTTTACAAACTATCTGAATTAGGATCACACTATCATTAATGCTGAATAAATTGCGTGATGCTTTAATCAAGAAACGACGCAGTATGATTATCAAGGCTGTCTTTCTTGCCGACAATATTTCTGCTCACTGAATTTGAAAATCAAAAAGACATGTGGCTTTAAAAATTCTAACTCTTCTCTCAAAATCTCACCTCTAGGAGACTTTTCCTACATATCTCTTAAGCAGATCGCGGGGCTGGAGATTTTACAGCACAAATGAACGTCAACAAGAGGTGGAACAATAGTTTTTGACGAAGTCTGCTGAGTTCTATTTATTCTGACAGCTTTCGTAAAGTCAGTCAGAGTTTATTGACGTTGCGCTATAAAGCAACACGAGAGCTATTGACGACGGATCTGGTAAATTTAGAACCATGGCCAAGTGACGAGATGACATTCCCTACCACACCACACCAACGAGAGAACTTCGAGCCACGACAGATTTAACATGCATCCTCAACACAGAGGATCTTCAGCGGCATTAGGGCTGGATCTCACGACATATTGTTCATGAACTTGACAGTAACCACAAGACTACCGTGGCTACTTTGAAAAATCAAAGAAGGCTGGGAGAAATATATAACAGGATAATGAGTATGTAGAGAAATAACAAAAACGTTTCTACCTTGTTATTCTAGTATTAACTAAAACTTTATGATACCTCTCTCGCACACGTGTGTAAATTGATTGATTGATTGATTAATGTATATTCTTGCCATCATTTGGATTAAATGGAATGGAATTTTTATTTGGAACTTTTTTTCATACAACTAAGCATTTACATCAGATTTTGAAACAATTTAGACTGCTATACGATATTCTTGTTTCAAAAATTGCAATTATGCGAGAATTTTGTAGAACCTTTAATTAAATTGATACGCAAGTAATCCTCTTGTGACCTTTTATGCAGCTAAAATCAATTTTTAGAGCTAATCGCGAATGCAGTATAAATAGATTAAAAACAGGAAGGAAGAGAAAATCCCGCGCCTCAACGGCATCTAAGGTCAACAGCCCAGTCCAGAAGCAATCTCATTTTATGATGTATTTTTACTAGCGTTCCCATTATACACTGATAATATAATGGACACATTAATTTTATGGGATTGAAAACAGTGACAAGTGATTAAACCAAGCTGTATTTCGTGCTCAATAAGGGTGTTTGTTCAAAGAAATTAAACGACTAGTATAAAAAAAATTTTAAAGCCAATTCCTACTTCGTTAGAAAAACGTACTGGCGCCATCTATTGCATCCAGTTGTAACTTCGACAAAAATAACGCAGAATAAATTTAAAATTAAAAAATAAAATTTAATTAATGAATTGATAGTTGAAAAAACTATTAACATCAAGTGTCATCCACTACAAATTTTTAAAAAATGTATTTGAACTCGAATGGATGAATAGAAAGTATATTTTATTAACGATTGAAAAGTTGAACAAGATAAATATATATATAAATAAATATATAGGGGGGGAAGTGAACTAATAGTAGGAATTGAAAAAAACCGAGATAAAGAATAATTTTTTTTCTGAGCATCGAAATCTCATTTGAGAACACAAATCGTATTTTCTCAGTCTATCTTAATTTTATTACTCAAATAAGAAAATGCATAACTTCAAATACGGGGGTTTTAGAGGTTTTTTATTCTTTAATTCTTACTATGCGAGTTTTGTGTATATATTCTCTTTCCTATTCGCAAATTTCTCCACACAGTAAGTTTTATTAAACTTTTCCTCGTTTCTTGATTGCCCTCATGGAATATTCCCTACTAGCATAGAAACATGTATAAAAATGACTCTTACAGCTAAAAATAATAAAATTTATGGCACGTAATAAGTGATGTTCTGGAACAGTTCTGCTCATTTCGTACTCTGCGCATTAAAAAGCTTCTCTTACAAATTTCACAGTTTATTTTTGAATGGCGTTATAAAAACAGCAATTTTTGAAGTGTGCCATTCTTTTCAGGAAATAAGGCAGACAATGTGTAGTTAAGACAATTTGATTAAGAGAAAATAAACGTTTAATTAATTAAAATCACTTGGTCACAATACCAAAGGACTATAACCAGTGGCCAGTCAGAATGTAATCGGAAGGGAGATTCAACCCCTCATAGACCAACATATTTTTACCGTAGAAATTACATCCCGGCACTTTCGTCTACGTGTTTAGAATGTACCCCCACCACGGTACTCGTAAGAGGTCTGCGTACACCACTGGCCTAACACTTTTGGAGTGGTTAAATATCAAATTCATCGAACTGTTTTACAAGAACATTTTTGTTGAAACAAACCTCGATCTTGAGAGGCAACAGCAGGCAGTGGCGTAACGAAGAATATTAGCCCTCCCCCCCTTCTGTACGTTACGCCGTTGCCAGCAGGTCATTGTTTGATGAAGCGGGCTTTTTTTGGCCCTTTCGAAAAGTAGTATTGCTACATTAAAATGATGAAACAATCAATTTATATAAGATGATAAAAATTATAAATACTGATAATGTGCGTGTGTATATCGTCGGTCTAATTATCAGACTGCGTAACTCCATCTGGGATGCTAATTTGATACAGTAAGGCTAGGCACCAAGTTGTTATTTATGTTCGCCACAAGATAGACGATAATATTACAATACGGTTTACTTTGATATTTTTATCGTGCGATGTGGTTGCCACGGGGATAACGAATATTAGTGTTAGGTTTTTTGTTTTGGTTTTTTTCCCGCGGGATCTCTGCTCAGCAAAAGTAACACATTGTTCAAATTTTGTGTAATGAACGCTTAAAATAGTGTAAATAATTTATATCTGGAAGTGTAATACATTAATATTACTTTCTGTTGTATTTATTTTATGTTAAAATCTTGCCAACACCTCTCCCTTCGAAATCTAGTTTTATTATGAAATAAAAAAAAAGTAGTGATTATATATACTGATCGAGGAATAAATTAAAAGTAGAGCGCGCACTGAGGCATGGCGTAGACAAAACAAAAGGATTAAGGGATCGCGCCAAAAAGCGCTTGAAGCGTTTCACTCCTATATCAAATCAGTAACGCCAGTGGAGTTACGCAGTCTGGTAATTAGGCCGACGATATGGGTGTGATGTCCTGTATTTCAAATATTATTAATAATAAATCGGTATTCGTTACAATACTAATGATATCCCGTAAAATCCAACGTATAACGCGCACTTTTAACACAAAAAATAAGATCGAAATTTAAGGGTTTTTTCTATTATTTTTGATAATATGAAATATTATCAAAAATAATTTTAAAAAAAAGAGATGAATATTAAAAAAAATCTAAACTTCTACATAGACCGGAATACTTTTTATTTAAAAGAAATGACGTACGGTATGAATTTTAGGGTTGTAGTTCTAGAAATATACTATTTTTCAAAACTCTGGACAATACTTCGAATAAATTACCCTAAAATATAACAGCAATGCATACATACATTTCAGGTTGCATCCTAAAAAATGGGACGCACGTTATACGGCGAATATATACCTAAAAACTAACAAAAATGTTGCTTGAAAGTACAGGAGCACGTTATACGACGGATTTTACGGTGTATTATTTCCATGTTGCTGCTTTTTAAAACACAGATATCATCAATGTCTTCAAATAAATCAATAACTATTTTGCATTATAGAATAGATGTCACATTTTTACTAATAGCTGAATGTGAATGAAGATTCCTCATAAAATATATATCATCTGTCGTTTCTAATGTTCCAACACTGTTCCAGCATAGAGACCCATTCTAATAATCTAGATTCTTAAATATATGCTTAAAAATTGTAACATGGAATTCAACCAATTAATTTCGTAACAGTCATCCGATCGATAGATCATTTAAAGTTTCACACTTTACGAAATAACAATTTTTAAGACGTTAATCACAGACAACTTCCAGTAAAGGAATAAGAAAACCCAATGACAACATTTATTCATTAATCAAGCAATGCTAATTTTTCACGACTCCAAACTTTTAAACGATAAGCTTTCGTGAAAGGAACATAAAGAACATCCATTTTAAACAAAACTCAGGAACAATACTCTCTAACCCACAGAATATTCCTGAGAAATGAGAGCCCCCAGAGACAAAACGTTTCAAGTAGCTGCTGCTCCATCCAAAAATCGCCTCCGAGGTTCGTGGCAACTGCTGTGCAGGCTAATATTAGGAGTTTATCTTTCTTCCCTTCTCCCGCGTCCTTCAGAGGCCGATGTCATCCGATTGTTTCAGCAAAATCCGAACTCGTGGATCAGAGGACGCCGGGACTATCGATCTGCCTTTGAACTTCCTTTTTCCGGAAAAGCAGGAGGCGCTCGCAAGTGGAAGTTAATTACCCAATGGCATAATCTATTCGCTGGGTGATATAAACAATTTTATGGCCGGCGCAAATGATATTTATGCTTACTTTACGACAGTTGAAAAATTCATAAAACTAGTATTATGATTGACAGTAACTGAACCAATCGAGATCCATTTTATGCGGTAGGGCAATCTTGAAAACTGCCGTATTGTTTTAATGCCACGGTTCTAAAATTATTGCCTGTTTATTGATAGAAGGAAATTCTGGATGAAGAGATCAATGGAATGTTTTTGAAAAAATCTTGTTTTTACTATTGATTATCAGACAAATTAATTGAATCTGTAAATAATTAAAAAAATATTGTCGACTTTCACGCTTCCAAGTCTTTTATTAATCTTGATGCAACAGTTAAATCTACTATATTTTAATATTGTACATTTTAAATTTATATTAATGTATTTAATTTATTGTAGCTATTCAAAACCGGATATAGGAAAAAGTTTCCAAGACATTTATATCACTAAATTTAGAATAATACAACGTTTTTTTTAAATTTTTTACAGAAAATATATTAATTTTTAGGATATAAATTAATTTAGCATTTTTTTTCCCATTATTTACTTAAATTCGTATTCAAAGTAACTCAAATAATTTAAAATTTATCAAAGAAGATTTTATAAAAAATATCTAATAAATACGTTCTGTATAGAAAAGAAATATTTGCTAGCCAAAAATTGTTTCAATTTAAGAAGCATCATATTGAAAAAATACTTCCTAAATTGAAAATATAGCGAATTTCTTTAGTATTGAATAAAACATTTAGCTAGTTTTATGTCATACAGAAAAAAATAAGAAAAAATATACAACATATACCAAAAAAGTATCCATCAAGTATAAAACTACACTTTGGCATGATTTTTCAGGATTCTCTAAGGCAGTGGTTCTCTTAAGCTTTCGATCACCGCGGCCCCCTTTTTTTAACACGATTTTATAAGTTTCACTTGTATGTAATGGAATCTTTGGATTCGATTTTTACTCACTTTAAAAGGTCAGATTAATTCGAAATTTTGCACACTTGTCCAGGACCGATGACAATACAATAATTTCAAAATTTTGTTCCAATGCTATGATTAGGCTCGTTAAAAATAGAGATTTTAAGGATTTCGTGGCTTGGGGATTAATTCATTATATCGTTTCCAGATTTGGTGACAAATTGCATATGCCATTTCCAAATTTGCAGACTAATTCCATACTCCATTTCCAAATTTGGCGACTCATTCTAGATATGGCGACTAACAGACCCTACCCCTTAAAAAGGTGCAACCCTAAAAATGAAAACGCTTGTTATTAATACAAATAAAACAAAAAAGTATTCTTTATGTGAGAAAGGGAAAAGAAGACTCTTGCATGTGAATAAAAATATTCTAACTCAGCATTTCGGAATAGAATTAGTAAGAAATTATAACAATTAATATAGAGCAAGCACCCAACGATTTTTTTTTATCAGCCTGACATCGTGGACCCCCAAGACTTAATGCACCCCACCCTGACTCCTAACACAAGGCTGAGTGACTTGCAGGTTTCTCAATTATTCCAAGACTCTTCTGTTACTTCTACAGACTTTTTTTAACACTTATGTGTTTTTGCTATTTTCTTAAAAATATTACGTTATATGTAATGGCTATATAGTTGCAAGTAATTATTTTTTTCAAAAAATTATACCGTATCGTGGCGAAATAAATTATCTTTTCGTTTATGTAATTATTTTTGTCTGAGTTTGATAGAAAGAATTAGATGGTTTTTTTTTTTAAAAAAAAAAGGTCGAAAAATCGGAACTTCTTTAAGCTCAATCCGATAAGCTGCTCGGCAGAATAAAAAGTCAACAGGAGTAAAACAATTATGTGTTTTAAGGTTTTTAATTAATATCTTTTTAACTAATTGCAATATCGGGATATAAATGGTCAAAACATGCATTGCTATCCAAACTAAACGTATATACAAAATTTCAGCTCAAGACATCAACTTCAAAATTAAGTTGCAAGATTCCACCCAAACAAATCACATTGCAAGTTAAATAAAAGCTTGTAATAATAAAAAAAAAAACTGAATGAATATCTTTGATCAAAATACATTTTATAGTAGAGTTTTTTTTAATAAACGGCAATTTAGTTTAGGATGGCATATCTTTCAATTTTTCTTCGAGACTTTTTAGAATCTGTAAAAGAGGAAAATCTTAACAAAGAGAGACCTTCGCAGACCCCTTAGAAAGGCACCGGGGACTCCCGGGGGTCGCGGACTACAGTTTAAGAACTGCTGGTCTAAGATGAACCTTGTTCTTCAAATAAACTTCAGTTATAAACGTCACTCAAATGAGAGGCCAACATTGTGCTACGACCAGTCGAAAGTTTATACGCAACATAAATGTGCATTTGTTGACTAATGTATGTTGTAACAGCCAAATCGATCGAAATCTTTCGCATTTAATACATTGTGTATTGCAATAGATGTTTTGCACTTGATTGATACTTAATTTATGTGGGATAATACAGCGATCTTAAGATAAAAACAAGTGAAAATGCTAAGAGTTATCCCATCGAATATAAGAAAAGAAATGCGTAATATTCCAGACTAAAAAACTTAAAATTTTTTGCAGAGAAAAGGGTTTTTCGAACATTCCAAGTATGGTGATTAGCGTACCATACAATCTCGAACAAGTGGATAGGAGAATTTTTAAGTATAAGTATGAATTATTTCGTGAGTTGGACTACATCACCTGCAAATAGATTGCTGACACTAGAGCAGTGTTTAGGTCTTTGCAAGGTTTGCCTGAGCAATAGCATAACAGGTAGAATTATCAAAATAATTCAAAGTATTACAATGCTGGATAGAAAGCTTTCCTTCAGCAATACGATATGTGATGAACTTTATGACTATGTTCCAAAAGTCAATTAAGTTGTTTTGGGGCAAATGCAAGGTTTTTTTTGCATTCTTAAATATGAATTGAATGTAAATGGATGCGGTTTGGAAAATAAGACACTTGAAAACGAATGTCCAAATGCTTCCTTTTTCAAAAAAAAATATATATATGACTGGGTCTTATTTTAGAGAAAAGGCGGTATGTACACGGTGAGAATGAGCTTTGGGACTTTTTCAATCTGAGTGTATAAAAGAAAAGCAACGAATTGTGAATTCCTTGTAACCCAAACTTTCTAAAATAAAAATAGAATAACTTTGAAAATAAATGAGAACATGATTTAATTTGAACACAGCCGAGTTATAAAATGCATAAAATTCACAGATTTATTTTCTGAGGTACAATATACAAGATCGCTACAAAGTTAAAAGAACAAAAGGCTTTGAAATTTCTATGCTTATTATGTAAAGTACAATCTACATTAAATTAGGTACTTGAGTATATCATTAATGTCGACTGATCCAGTCAAATAAAAAAAAGTTGCCAAATACTGCGAAATGCAACCAATTGAAATTATTCCCATACCTGTAAATAAGCTTGTTCACGCATTGCTCGAATACATAACCCTTTTTTATAGGTTGTACCATTTCCCGTGCATGCTCAAACACAATTCTTTTAATCGCACATACTCGAAAATATATGAAATAGCTTACAATATATAATATTCTTCCATTCTGTAGTAAAAAAAATTTCCCAGGGAAGAGAAAGCAGTTGGACCTATTTTAGTCAACACCTTTATTTTTTGCCGACTTAGCGAATTATTATCCTTACATTGGATAGAAGTTCAATACACGTAGGCTGTTCAATAAGTAATAAGACTAATTTTACTGTCGCAAAACCACTCATCGGAATGTTGATTTCTGTGGCATAAGAAAAGTTTTTTTTGTCTCTATTAACAAAAGCTACCAATAGATGGCGTGTACAGACTCGTATTCTTAAGTATCACGTGATCGAACTGAAGCGTGTTTGTGGGCGCAGCTGTCGAAATAGAAGCAAAAATCTGCATCGAAGACTTTTGATATGATACGATATGATTAAAGACTGTAACAAAAAGGCAACAATATCTTAAAACGCTTTATCACAGTAGATGAAGCTTGATTATATTACTATGATCCAACCATAAAACAACAAAGCAGTGAATGGAAACATCCATCTTCACCTACTCTCAAGAAAGCAAAAACTGAAATCAGCTGGTCAAGTTATGACATATTTTTTTTTATTGTGAAGGAATTGTACATCAACACGCTGTAGAGCCCGGTACTACCGTAAACGACCCGTACTACACGAATGTCCTGCGAACGATGGTACAGCACGTTAAAAGGAAACGTCCATTGCTTCGAAATAGCTTTTTATTGCACCATGACAATGCCCGACCACATATTGCTCGTTGCGTACTATACGTTTCACAGCAGAACAACGTAGAGATTTTACCACACCCTACATACAGTCCTGATCTCACTCCATGCGATTTCTGGCTGTTTCCCCCAACTTAAGAAACCGTTACGTGGTAAACGTTTTGTCAGTAACAAAGCATGTGTAAAGGCTGTGTAGGCGGTTTTGAAACAGCTCTCACAAAACGGACTTTACATGTTTTTAAGAAGTGGGCAGAACTTTGGGATAAATGCATTACGTGCCATCGGAGTTATTTTGAAAAAAAAAAAACCCAAGTAAATGATGACGATTAAAGGTATTCTGTTTTTCTTATAATTTTAGTCTCATTACTCATTGAACAGCCTTCGTATAAAAACGAATTGCTGGTGCAATGTTTCAAAGGTGTGGATTAAAATATGATTTTACTTTTAGTTTCCCACTAACGTGAATTTATGTGGCGTCGTCTACATAAAAACTTATTTATTGGAATTTTGAATGCAGAAAAGCCGTTTTGGTCGCCTGAATAACCAGTTATTAGACATAGGGCGTATTTTGAGGTGTGTGTGTTTTATTCAAAAAAATATAGTTCTTAATTCTTCTAAATATTCGTCAACGGGTCTATGGAGCATATACAGGAATTCGTCTTCGCGCATGTGTGGAAAACGATGACAGCTTTGGCGACATTTGATTTGGAGATGTCTTTTAGTTTTACGAAATCGGTCGACGGTATTATACGTAAATACCCTCAACTGATATTTAGTACAACTTGAAAGATCTGTCTTGAAGAAATTTCAATGAATTTACTAATTAAACGATCTCAAAACGGCGAATAAATTAATTTTTCACAACTCCAAATTAAGAAGTTAAATAATTAATGGTCAAATAAAGAAAACAAATTATTAAAATATTGCTGGAATCTGATCAATTAACTTGTTATTTGAAGTTTCGATTTTCATATCAGGCAAATGTTTTCTGTCACATCAGAAGTAAACCATTCGCACAGGAAGCCACTTGACTACAACTGAAAATAAATCAAAATAATTTTCACAACCCGAGTCGAAACAAAACAGATTTGATATATTTTGGGAAATAAAAAAAAAAAAAAAATATTTTTTTTTCTCTCAATTTCTGAAATATTGTTCAAGAGCAATAAAAATGGTTATGATAATGGTTATAGATAAGTTTCATACTTGTGCTTTTACACTAACAATTTCCGACGGCCGCGGTAGCCGAGTGGTATAGGCATCGGATCGTGGCTGGCTTTGTCACGAGTTCGAGCCCAGTACCACTGAAGACCCGCCGTGTAGGGCAGCGATGCACGCTAAATCTGTCGAGAGCTGAAATGTCCTCCCGTTGGTGTGGTGTGGTAGTTAGGAGAGGGGGGTGCCAGCTCAGGTGTCGTCCACGTCACTTGACCATGGTTCAAAATTACGTGGTCCGTCGCCAAAAGCCCTCGTGCAGCTGAACAGTGCGACGTTAATCTTCACTCACTCACTCACTCACTAACAATTTCCGATTGTTATAAGAATATTCAAATTAAACTCAGCACCTCATTTTTCATTGAATTAAAAATCTTATGAAATTAAACTGTTAATTAATCGTGAAGCTTAAGACATATAATTTTCCTAGTATAAAATATTATCTCGATATGCTTTTGATCAATTGTTATTTTTCACAGAAATCTGAATTTAAATTTGAACAAAATTTTGAATTTGCAATTAAAAATCAGTTGATAAATTAGAAGTGGTTCAACATCTTATAAACAACTAAATTTTGCAAGAAAAAAGCTAAATAAGGAATTCATTTTTGAAGGATTACGGGTAATATTTTAATGAAATCAAACGAGTAACTAACCAGACAACTAGCGTGATTTTTTTTAAAAATGGGACTGCGGTTTGGTCTTTTTACCATTGTACATTCATCGAGAGCCCCTTTTTAGTGCGGCTCCATGCAGATGGATACCAAATGCCGTAATGTAATTTTTGGCATTCAGTTTCTATCTCGGAGGGAGTTCCCGAGCTCTGACGATGCGAAACCGTACTGGGAATTTTAATTTTGCCGAAGGCACCCAAGCCAAATAGGCACTCAAAGGATCTTTTACATGCCACACAATCATATGACATGGACGTTGTCGATTTTTTTTGTATCACGAAAATTCACCGACTTGGGCCGGGGTCGAACCCGCTAACTTGGGCGTACAAGGCCGGCGTCAAGCCAACTATGCCACTCAATCGGTTAGCGTCGATTTTATGAGTATAAGTTTTTAACAACGCATCAAAATTTGAAAAAACACGTACGCATTAATTGTGAAATCAAAAGAAATACGTATTCTAAAAAATTACAGATAACCCAGCCCTAGAAATATGAATTTTTAATAATATTTTTCTCCTTTTGTTAAAATTGAGTTATTTTTTTTTATATTTTCAGCAACTATTATATTTGCCTCCGCGTTGCTCTTTCTCGGTTTTTCCTTACAATTCAATTTAAACCACATTTACATTTCTTTACCGTTGTCTTTGATCAATAGTTCTTTCCAGACATCGTAGCTTTTGTTTTGTGCTTAGCTCTTAAGATCTCAAAGAATTTCTTCGTATATTTTCATACTTCAGGTACACCTTTTTTTTTTTTTTGCTTGTAACCATAGTCTGCCTTCTTTTGTATTCATGAAACACAGTATAATTCTTGTCCTCCATAAAAAAAAGTATTTAGGAAATTTAAATTTTTCAACTCTCAGATGTGTTAAATAATTTAATTTTTATATGAATAAATATCAGAGGTTTAAAAAGACTTTTTATAGTGACATTTAAAAATCGCGACGTTTCAATTTAACATCTTCATTAAATTAAATCATTAGCATTTGAAACAAAGAAAGTCTATTAACTGAATACACTTAATATTGAAACACGCCACATATGTTGTTTTTCCTACAGTGATACACTGCTTGTGGGAAACTTGAGTTTCACAAGGAAAGTTCACTTCCCAATATGAGCTTGAATTAGATTTTGGCAACCCTAGAAATGGGAGCAGATTTACCAGATATGCAAATTAGCAACAATAAATAGGACTGGTTTTAAGAAAATAAAAATATGAATGCCTCGAAATTTCCCATTATATTTCGCTTCCAAACTCATCCAGGTGCTACTTTAATCCTAGATGAGATTTATCAAAAATGAAGAAACCTTTGTTTGCAAGAAATAAAAAAGAACATATCCGATGAAATGAAAAATGATTGTTAATATCAACTGACATGAAGAAAATCACCGATTGCATCAGCCTAAAGAAAACTGCTGACATCAAAAGTCATTTCTGATCTCAATTCATTAGCGCATTCGAAACGGAAGATATTAATAATCCTCTATGTCCTACTCAGTTTGTTTCACCAATGCCCTTTGTGAAGGTCATTGAGTAGCATTTGGTTCTAATATAATAACTATAGAAGTTTTCCAATTTAATGCTTTTATGAAATAGGATATATCAGTAGTTCTTAAACTTTTGATCGCCCCTCCCCCTCCTTTATGTATCAGCCAGATAACGCATCCCCCCTAAGATTTTGAATACCCCTTCCTGACTCCCAACATATTGCTAAATGATTTAAAGGTTCCACAATAATCCTAAGCAAACCTTTGCTACTTATATAGATTTTAACATTTCTTTTTTTCTCCTAGAAAAAAACATTAAACATCTAATTAAAATTATCACAAAATACTAAACATTTAATAAGACTTTCGCGGACTCCCTAGAAAAGCTCTGGAGACCCCGGGGGTTCACGGACCACAGTTTCAGAACCGCTGGGAACCGCAATCAATCAAATACTGTAAATTCAGATTCCGAGATTACTTAAAAATTAGCGCACTTTACGCATGCTCTGTGAAGTATCCATTTCCACATTTAGATTACAGATTTGGTGTGGGATAGAACTTAATAGTCATGATTTTATTATCATTAAATGCTTTGTATACGTGAATCGGGAAGAAAACGGGGATAAAAAAAAGACTATTCAATTTTGGAAAACTTAATGCGTGAATGTTTTTTTTTTAATAATGTTAATGGAAGAAATTAAAATTCATTCCATTCCTCAACGATTCTATTGTGCTAAATTTGTTAAATTTTGAGCCTCATTAAAGGGATGAAACTAGGACATAGAGAAATACAGATAGAGACAACAAGGTAGGAGACTCTACTAAGACTCTTGCAGTTATTAATATCTTCCACAAATCCAAAAGGTAAGGCGATAAGTGTTAATTAACGTTGCATTGTGAAGCTACACGTAAGCTACTGACAACGGACCTCATAATTTTGAACCACAACCAAATGACGAGGACAACACCTGAGCTGATACCCCACTCTCCAAACCACCAAGTCAGCGAGAGGACTTCGAACCTCAACGTTTTTAAAGTATATCAACTCCTCTGCACGGAGGGTCTTAAGTGGTACCAAGATTCGAACTTATGACACGTCGGCCATGAGTTCGTAACCATAGCCACTAGGCTACAGCGGGGACCTCTTACGGTAAGAAAACATTACTAAGACCAATAAGTTTATCAACTTTGTTTGCTAATTCCTATCCTACTTCACCACTATTTTAGAACCATCGAGCATCAAATATTATTTCACACGACGGTTTTTGAGTGTGTGTATTACTCTGTCATTTTTTTTACACGCATACAAAAGTAGGATGAAACAACATTTAATATTTTCTTGCTCGCCCTAAAATTTTGATTCAAGTTATAAAAAATGATATTTTAGACTAGTTATGCTAATTTCAAAGTTACGCAGATGCTATAAAATTTAATTTAATACATTAAAATGTTTTTAACACTACCCAATTTATATTCGATGCTTCGTTTAAAAGCACTCGTCTTTACATCAAGCCAATTGCTTGCGTATTCATTAAAGAACTCGGAAATTTTATCCACAAAAAAGGTTAAACGCGACATTAAATCAGTCATTTAACATATGGCATCTGTAAAACAACTTTTCACGAAGCTTCGTGGGCTCGATTCTTAAAAGACATGTCTAATACATATAATTGGGACCAAGACGTATTATTTAAGAATTTTTTAACATTGAAATAATGGATACATTGTTTAACGAGATGACAGTGTCCGTTCACGAGTCACGATGAAAATTTCTTTTGTCAACTGTATGGCAGCTTGCATTTTTTAAACATATTTCAATCATATGCAGTGTTTCTTTCATCCCATTGTTGCATTTCACTAATTTATATACTGATTTGACAAATTTTAATGATTTCCCATATGAATAATTTTGGACGATAGTTCAGAATCTCTTGCTTAACAGCTTTGAATAAGTTAACTTCACAAAATGCCTTTCACAAATGAAAAATAGAACAGTTTTAATACAAAGAAAATGGAAAAAAAAGTAATAACTAGACTTATTTAAGAGTGAACAAATTTATTATTTTATGATGTAAAATTCAAAATTTACTTCTAATTCTGAAGAGAATTTTTAGAAATGATACTAAAAGAGTGCCTCTAAACTTTTTGAAGATTCTTACTGAAAATAACAGAAAAATTTCTTAAAATATTTGAAAAACCAGAAAACAGACGAAAAGAGTAACTTACTTGAACATAGACATGAATTTTTCCACACTTGTTAGTGTCGATTTCAATATGCTAAAAGGAAATAAAAAAGAAAAATGTTAAACATTTGAACAGAATTTAGCCATTTAATATTGAATCAATACAATAATTAAATAACAGAAAATACTAAGTATAATTCGTTTGCTTCATGCACACATAATTCGTAGGTATTATATTTCAACTATTTAAAATTAATAATAACAGATTAAAAAATATAAATATTCCAAGTTTTTTTAAATGCGCAAGTATTAGTAACTAGCAGAGTGAGTGAATGAGCAAATATTAACGTTGCACTGTTCAGCTATACGAGGGCTTTTGGCGAAAGACCTCATAATTTTGAACCATGGTCAAGGGACGAGGACGACACCTGAGCTGACACCCCCTCTCCTAACTACCACACCAACGGGAGGACGTTTGAGCTCTCGACAGATTTAATGTGCACCGCCCCCTATACGGTGAGTCTTCAGCGGTACTAGGCTCGAACCGACGACACGCCAGCCACGAGTCTGTTACCTTGACCAATAGGCTACCGCGATAACTAGTAGAGAGCGCTAATATTTAGAAAAATATTCTTCACTTCAATTCAGGAACTCTTGATAAGAACTCTGAATAAGCAATAAAACGTTAGATCCGATCTAATACATTAAAATAATAAACTCAACTCAGTGGCGCAACAGCCCATGAGGGCCGAAGCTTACTGTGCCCAACTCAGTAAACGTGACCATGGCCCCTGAAGTGCATGAGCAAATGTTCCGGTCATGTGGTCAGTCTGATGCGAAACCCCCAGTCTTAAGTTCCCAAGCAAGCTTGGTACTCATTTATCGACTCACTGAAGGGATGAAAGGCTGAGTCAACCTTTCACAGCCTGGGGTTTGAATCAGACCTGTGGTGGGGAAACGCGATGCACTAACCACTCACAGCCACTGGGCTTCACATTAAAATAAAAGTATGAAAAAACAGGAATGACATAATACAAATAAGGAGAGTCTTCTTAGCTTAATATAGAATGTAATGAATTGAACTCGAATTTAAGTTAACGACAAATTCAGATTTTGCAACACAGTTTAAAAGAGAGGATCCAATTAACAACTTGAATAATTACATTAATATACCAGATGCGTGAACTTTTCCAAATTTCAGGATGGCTTTCAAAAGCATTAATTTTAAATAATTTATGCAGCATTTCGCAAACTAGATTATAACATTTTAAGTACTTCATCTGTTTCATTGTTTTTATTATTGAAAAAATGAAAATTTATAACTCATCGTGTATATAACACACACACACACACACAAGTAATATAAAAAATTTTTTAAAGTCAATTCCTACTTAGATCAACAAGGAAAAATTTTATTTAAACTACTTTTTATTAAATAGTTACAATTAATATAAATATGTATATACATATTTATACTCTAAATAATTCAAATTTTTCAAAAATCCTAGTTCATGTTGTGTACAGAAGTCCTAGCCATATATAGACAAAATACTAGTATTATTACAGAAGCATTTTTCACAAAAAGAGAATGATCGAATGTATGTCCTTTTCTCTTCAATTTATACCAAAAAATTGCATTTAAACAATTTTTCTTCTTTCTATAATAATATTTTTAAAAAACAATTTCAGATGTATATCTTAATTCAACTGACAACAAATATCAAAAAATTTATTTACAGGCTTTTTTTTTCAAAATAACCGTTCCAAATGAAGTCAGTCACCTTAAGTATTTGTAAATGTAGAAACTAAAACTTTGAACACTTTTGATTTTAAGAAGAAATTAAAAATGCATAAAGGTTTCAATTTTTAAGCGAAAGCTAGTTCCATTCCCAAACGAGTAACCTTTAAAGGAAATAAATTTTTTTAAATTCAGGAACGGGATGCAAACAAATTCACTTCAGTTCCGAATGGGGGGTATTTCGATAATTTCGAAGTGTATGACCTTTACCCGAACCGCATCCCTGTGCCGCCACTGACGTCAGGAAAATCAGCACCGACGTCGCCGCTGACGTCATTACAAACTCGAGGACCCCCTCTGCAGGCCGTCCGATACAAAGTGGGGAATAATGCATTTAAGTAAAAACCCAGACCTCTCTTCCTCAAGAAATATTTTGTTCTGATTTTGAATTGAATACCAAATGCTTTTACTTTAAAACAAATTCCACAAGTGTTTACGTAATACAGTTAAGTTTTACGAATTTGTTTTTTAATTGTAAATCATTCAAAAGCGCAAATAATTATCAGAGTGCTTCATATTTAAAAGGAAAGTTTGATTCAATAAATATAGAGATAGCTACTACATACGTACAACAAATCGATAATGTTTATTAAATTACGACTTGTGAAATTAAACATAAACTTAAAATACAAAGAACCTGAATTCTCTATTCTTATTGGATTGTCATCAATAACAACAACTTCAGAAAACAGTGTGAAGAAATTTCTGTTCAATTTCCTCTTAATGACTCTCTGATATGAATTCTAAAAGAATTATTAGAATGGTTGATACTAAAAGTATTAGCCAGTGAATGTACATTAACGTCGCATTATGAAGCTACACAAGGGCTGTTGGCGACGGACCGCGTAATTTTGAACCATGGTCAAGTGACGAGGGCGACACCTGAGGTGGCAACCCCTCTCCTAGCTTCCATACCACACTAACGGGAGGACGTTTGAGCTTCGAAAATGTAACGCGTATCGGTCTCTTCCACACGAAGAGTTTTCAGCGGTACTAGGTTCGAACTCATGACAAGTTGCCACGAGTCCGTGATCGTGGCCCTTATGCTACCATGGCCACTCGATTCTAACTAGATTGGCATCAATACTATTACAGTTTTAGAAAACCGTGTGATCAAATTTCTGCTGAATTTCTCAAATACTTCTCTTTATGACTCAACGATATGAATTTTAAAAGAATTATTAAAATGCTGATGCTAAAAAAATATGATTGATTGATTGAATATTAACGTCGCACTGTTCAGCTACACGAGGGCTTTTGGCGACGGACCACGTAATTTTGAACCATGGTCAAGTGAAGAGGACGACACCTGAGCTGGCACCCCCTCTCCTAACTACCACACCACACCAATGGGAGGACGTTTCAGTTCTCGAAAGATTTAACGTGCATCGCTGCCCTACACGGCGGGTCTTTAGTGGTACTGGGCTCGAACTCGTGACAACGCAAGCCACGATCCGATACCTATTCCACTCGGCTACCGCGGCCACTAAAAAAATATGAAGTAACCAAGTTAGATGTAGGGTATCATTACTTTGTTATTACCTATGAAATCACATTTGTAGGGTTTGAGTTTCAAAAGCAGCAGAATCCTTGCATTCACGGTTTGCAACGTAATGAAAACTTCTAATATTTGAGAAAAAAACATAATAAAGCAAACCATAAATTTTGTATTCAACTGATTTGTTTCAAATAAAATATTTTGAAAAATTTAAACATAACAAACTTCTTTTTCAAAAAAAAAATGTTAGGAAGTAGTTTTCAAAAAAAAAATTTAGAGCTACGTTCTTATGTTTTTTTAAATGTATTTTGTAATTAACATAATATAATTCAATATTTAAACCTGAATATTCAGAAAGAATTTTTAAATCTGCAAGATTTCTTCCTAAAAATTCGAAATACTTTAAGACTCAAGAATAATATATTCCTTTCTCATTAAAAAAACACCAATTTCTGTTCATATTTATCAGCATAAGTTAGAATATACTTCGCACTTACGCGTATTTTATTTTGGAATATTCGACTCTCAACACTAGAATTTGTATTCGGAAAAACTTTGTGAAAGATTGGAGTATATACAAGTAAAATCACATTAAAAAGCTACGAGATGCCTTAATAATGTTACATTTATAAATAAGTAATTTAGAAATTATAAAATAATTTCAAAAATAAATCTTATACAGAGAATATATAGGAAGGAAATTAAGTTACTTTATTTCATTCAACTTGTTAAAATGCCTTTCGAATATTTACGTAAGAAATCCAATAGAACTTTTTCACATTGTCTTAAGGTATTCGACTACGTTCGGAAACGTGATTTAAAAAAGCGCATAAATGGATAATTTTCATGATATTTAGTGTCACTTAGATTAGAATACATGTATAAAATTGTTTTAAGGACACATTGACAAAAAAAATTATTTAAATACAATATTTTGGCAAAAAATTAACAGAATAACCTTTTTTCACAATGTTCTTTTGTGAAAAAAAAAAAAAAATGCTTCTATTATAATAATATTTTGCTTATATAAAATAGATTTATCCAGAGAGTCTGAACGATTTTTTTTTTGAAAAATTCACATTATTTTCAGAATTACAACCAATTGGAAAAATTATTTACCGAGTTTTTTTTCCTTGAAATTTCTCGGTAGCACAGTGGTCAAGGTATCGGATCATGGCAGGCATGTCATGAGATCGAGCCCAGTACCACTAAAGACCCGCCGTGTAGGGCAGCGATGCAAGTTAAATCTGTCAAGAGCTGAAGCGTCCTCCCGTTGGTGTGGTGTGATAGTTAGGAGAGGGGGTTCCAGCTCAGGTGTCGTCCACTTCACTTGACCATGGTTCAAAATTACGTGGTCCGTCGCCGAAAGCTCTCGTGTAGCTGAACAGTGCGACGTTAATATTCACTCACTTAAAATTTCCCCCTCTGCTGTCGTAAAACATGGATAAACCAATTTCTAAGTTATAAATTATATTTCAAAAATTCTAGTTCAGCCTCTGTACACAGGTCTGAGCTATATACAGGCAAAATATTATTACAATAGAAGCATTTTTCACAAAAGGAGAATATTTTGAAAATTGGTCATTCTAGGTTCATTTTTTGTCAAAATATTGTACTTAAATAATTTTTTTATTGTAATATATATATATATATATATATATATATACTTAAAACAATTCTATATACATTTTCTAATCTAAGTGACACTAAATATCATAACTATTATCCATTTATACGCTTTTGCAAAATCACGGTTCCGAACGTAGTCGGATACCTTAAGTATGAGGTGAATTGAAATATTGTCGAGTATAAATTAAAGAGCAATTTTTTGTGTGTAGCTACACAGATTAACACTATTAAAAAGTTTTCCGCCGTTATTTTGTGTTTCCTTACATAGAATAGCATTTACTGATCTCACTGCTAACACTGCACAATCGCTCATTATGAAGCAAGTGCATTTGTATTATCTAAGCGTAAATCATTTTCCTCATAAAGTGATAATTTCAGCAGAAAAAATATCACATAAACGTCAGTTCTTGAAATAATATGAAATAGCACATTTTCGATTAAATTGAATTTTCTCTGCAATGTTTCGAGATATTTCGCAATTTTATTCCAACCATTGTTTTTAATTAGCATGAACAGTCGCGACACATTTGTCTACTACGATTGCACAAATATTTAAGTCTCGATTTAGACATACGCGATTTCGTAATTTATTTTATATTCATAATAAGGTGGGAAAATAACAACAATATCATTTGGATTACATGAATTAAGTTATAAAGATTATTAGAGAATAATTCAGTGAAAACATGGAAAATACGCACAGGGATAATAAATTGAGCACAAATGTTCACAAAAAATGCTCATTTTCAATTTTTTTTTCAAATTTTTAACTTTCGAAAAATTATATCGTAAAATTACGTTCTATTCATTTTTAAACTCACATTCTAAAAAAATGACCAAAATATCGAATTTTTATTATATCATTTTAATATGTGTATAAAATTTCGTAACTCTAGCTAGTTAATTAAGTCTTTCTAAGCGAAAACCGAAACAAAAACTAGTGAGGTTTGCATCTTTTGCAGACTTTAGATGGCTTCCCAGGTTTTTATTTTTCATGCTAATCGTATATTAATAATGCCAAGAGTTTTTATTGGCAATAAAGTTTTGGAACTTTTTCTAGTCGTTTCGTATAATATGTTGGACTATTTCCTGAGTATGGAATAAGGATTCATGTGACTAGTGATTGCTTTTTAAAAAATTGACAAAATTAGATACAGGTTCTTACTGCTTTTTATTATGTCCGACATGAAAATAAATTGTAAAAATATAAAAGCATTACTCGTAATACCAATTTTTTAGGGGGAATTGTGAGAAACACTTCATAGAATATTACAAAAAAACCTTTTAAAAGATTTAAATTCCAACTACATCTACAATTTTATACTTAAAAATATTTGCAAAAAATAAACTAAATTAATTGTTAAAAAAGTGTGTTTTGTTTCCGAAATGTATATTTCTTGTGTCTTCAAATAGAGTACATGTAAACGTTTTCATATAAATACAAATAAAAAAATGAGTATAGAGTACCGGGTCCGTTTTAAAGTACTTTATTTAAGATGTGTGTGTGAAACGACTTAAATTTAATTAAGGAAAACTATTATATTCACAGGAAAAAAATTTATTCACGCTTTTATAACAAGAATAATTTGAAAACAGGAAACAAATATTTTACCTAGTTAAATATTATTTTACATTCATAATGGCTTCTAGAACTTTAATACTTCTTCTGTATAAGAATATATGGCGAATCGCATACAAGTCTTGAAAGAAAAAATTTTAAATACTCATTACAAAATAAACGTTTCATATAACACACTTTTGTATCTCTGAATATGTCAGTTTTAGTAGTAGTTTTTGTGTGTGTGTGTGTGTGTGTGTGTGCGTGCAAGACGACGGAAATGCTCCTTCAAGAATGACTCGGGGTAACATTTGTAAAAAAGTCGTTTTTTGCCGAAATAGCGTCGATTCAAGAGAAAGTTCAATATGTGCTTTGGTTTCACGAAACAAAACAGCTCATTAATGATCGGTGTAAATTTCTACGTTGTCATGGAACCAAACCTATCGGAGCAAAATCAATAAAGCGATGGCATGAAATGTTTAATGAGATATGCAGCGTTGAAGATCTTCCTAGACGGAGCAGGCCGAGTATGAATGAAATAACTGAAAAACACACTTGGTGGGAACTGGAATACCGCTGACATTCTCCGAACTACCGAAGGGACACACTTCAAAATTCACTGGGGTAACGGTCTCAAAAAAATTATAATATTACTTGCAAAGTATAAAAAAAAACATGCCTATTTATAATAATTTGAGCACAATAAAAGTTTATAATGCGTGCGAGACTTTTAGTTCACCCTATATATTGAACATTCACATTCTCAAATAAACCGAAATTCTGATACAACATATTAACTGCCATTCTTCTGCAAATCCAACTATTTTTTTTACACGAAATGACTGCCTATCATAACAAAAAACAAATTCCCTTACTATTTCAAAATTAATTTTATTTCTATTACTACAAATATTTATTTATTTAAGCCACTGTGCGAAGATAAAATAAACTGTTAACCCCAAGAACCTCATTTTCCTTTCATTGATGACGAGACTCAGCTTTTCAAAACAATGTCACGACAGGTAAAAGGACTAGTCCAAGGACACAGAATATTTTGGATTTGAGCCCAAATGTCACCGAAAATGTTCCTTTTCAATTTGAAGCCCGAATGGGGGTGTGAGGAAAGAGAAGGGAGATTTGCCAACAAGTGATGCTATTTCAGGAAACATTCTCGTGATCCATTATTTCGGCAAACAAAAAGGCTCGCAGACAGTAAATAGTCTAGAACATTCGATATAAAAGAAATACACTTTATCTGCAGGTATTTAGGGGGATAACAATTCTTTAACATGAATTGCCTTTCTTCCAATTTACAAGTGATAAAAGCAAACGATGATAAAAAGAACAAATGAAAAAGATAAGTCTTTATTTCTCCCATCGAAGAATTCTTTTTTTTCGAAAACCTTGGAGGAATTAAAATTTTGAGTATTTACTTTCTAAAAGAGTAGATAAAATTATGAATAAAGCGCGCTATTCATTCATAAATAATGAGTTACGGAAAGAAAAAAGAAAAGCAGATTAATTTTTAAAGAGCGGAATGACTTTTCTCTCTCTTTACTTTCTCCAAGAGAATCAAATGCTAGATAACTGAAAAGTTTTCCCTAAAATAAAACAGTTTAAATAGAGTACAATTTATACTGTTTAACCAGTTTGGACAAAAAAATTTGTCATGAAAAACGAAAATAAAGAAAATACAAATAAATTTTAAAAAATAAAATAGCAAAGGCAGCAATTTTTTAAATACAATATTTACATTTTAAGTAATTAACAATAAATCCATGATTAGTAATAAATTAAATTGTGAACAAATTCAAACAAATACACTATAACATCAAAATTTGGATAAAAATATTGATCTACAAAGTAATATATAATCAAGTTATCAAAGAGAATCCAATGCTCCATGACAGATAAGTCACTAAAGACATTTACAACGTATTTCTACGACACCTCTTAAAACTAAGTAAAAAAAATAATTAGTTTTTACAAAAAAATTTCATAAAATAACTATTAGATGAAGCAGAGCATTTAGGTAAACGCTAAGTTATGGATATATGTTTACTTAAATTTGAAAGAACAACTATTTTAAAGGGTGATATACCTGTTAAAATTTCCGGAAAATCGATTTTTTTATTATTTTATTTTATAGAGCAAACCTTTCTGAGTGTTTTAACAGAAACCGCATGCAGATATTCCCAATAGAACGGAAGTTATTAAACATAGATTTATATTAGTAAAGTTATTTTTAATAATTTTTCTCCGAGGCGATTTAATTTATATATTTTATGTAAAAAGGCTTGTTGTCAATAATTTTGAAAGAAATTACTTATTCATTATACACTAATTAAATTTTTTAAAATTACTTTCTTAAGATAATTAAAAATTAACAAATGTAGCATTTCTTGTATATATTAGTTGTTTTGTAACAAAAAATCCGATTTTTAGATAGCACAATTTCCTTCTATTGTTCATAACATTAATTATTAAAAGCTTTTTTCAGGAAATTTAATTCATTAGTTTCAAAATTATTAGAAGTAAGAACATAACACTAAGCATTAAAAAAAGAAATTGAGAAAAAAAAACTTGTTTGACATATTAATATTAGTCTTTAACCTTTTTCTTTATAAAAATCTTTCTATTTTTCTTCTCTTAATTTTTATTTATTATTGTATAACTCATGAAGATTGTATACAAGGAAACTAGATAAGGAATTTAAAAAAAAATCACAAATTATAATTATCCTTTTATCTTTAAAGATTCTGCAGATTTTCTAACCGTCTCTTCCTTCTCCACAATAATAAACACTACTAACTTTATATCTAATCTATTTTTCACTTTTTAATAACAAACTTTTTAAACTGATTTCGCTATAAATGATATTACAAGAGGCATAATCAATTTTAAAATGTTGTTTTGTAACAATAGTTCAATATAGTCTATTACAGAGGTAGGCAATACATGGTAACTAAGTAAAATAAAGTAATCAATGGCAACAAAATTAAGATAACAATTACAGAAAAAAAAATCTGTAAATTATATATATACATATATATATATATCCCTTTTATTTACAATCTTAAAATTACAGCTCTGTGAAACGTTACACTTTTTACGCCATTTTTTTCCGTTCGTTACATTAAAATGCATATTCGATATATTTCGTAAAATAGTTGCGAGCACCATCTTAACCTTGACTTTTTTTTACATGTTAAGATCCGTTGGAATTTTCTTCCCTCTTTGTACTCTTTTCGGTTTTTCTTTTTACTTTTAATTTATTTGAATAATTTAATTTCAGATAAGGAAAAACAGTTCCTTTAATTCCTTATTTTGTCGTATAACTTTCTAAGCGACATTTAAAGCATAAATTCTTTTATATTCTTAAATTAATTAAATGCATAATTTTCCAAAAAAAAAAAAGACAAAATTTGTAATGTTATTTTACTTTAATGAAGAACATGTATGTGTTAACGATTCTGATGCTCAACACACAGTCCTTTTATATAGTATTTTATAGTTGTTTAATTTAAAGGTAAGAATATTTTTCGACTTCTTAAGTTAGCACCGATTACTTTAAATATGGTATGGGGAACGTTTAAATTGATAGAGCATTTTTTATGACACACTTAAAAAAATTATATATTTCAGTACTTACGGGTGGCACGCTACTAGCTTGTAGTAATATGTAAAATGTGACACACGAGTTATAGACGACTAATTCATAACATTCATAAAAAAATTATTTTTTTAAGAAAGGCAGTATTTCCGAAACAATACGAATGAAGCAAGATTTGGCCAAAAAAACTTATTGGTTAAATCTTATTTGTGGAAATGTTTCAAACTTGATGAAAATAACGAATTGCAGACTTATTAATTAAAATTGGCGTATCTTTTCCCCTTAATTTTATCACTGATTTAATCAGAAAACATTTTAAAATTCATGCATAATTTACATGGAGAACCAATCAAATTGAAAGGTAAAACTTATTCTAATAAGTTACATTAATTTAAATGTATTTTCTTCGCAATCAATCTCTTTAAGCAGGAAAGTGCGCTTTACAGAAAGAGAGAGAGAGAGCCAACTAAATATGAATGATAAGTTACACAACTGGAACTGATGAATAAACATGATAAATCATACATCTCTTTCCTACACTAGATTCGAAAATTTCAGGGAACTGTTTATGAACAACTCTTAGCATCATTTTTATTTAATGGCTAAGAATTTATAAGTTTTTACATTCGGCACATAACAAAAAAAATTAAATTTAAGCATTAAGAATTGTAAAATAACTGGAGTATTATTCACATAAGCACTTGTATTTAAATGTTCAAAAATACAATGTTCAATAAAAATTCAGATACTCATAAATATTGATTAAATTTGTTCATTTTAATTTTGCACCTAATTTGATAGAAGGCATTTGTGCAAAAATTAAGATTATACAAAAATATATTTTCATCTCTAATAGCTATTCAAACATATCTTTTGAATTTATTATTGATAAACTCCAATCAGAGAGTAACATTTAAAAATAACTCTGTAAGCCTCAAGTCAAGTTTAGCAAAATTCGTAATTTCACAGATATTACAATATATATAACGGTCAGTTTTAAATATATCAATTAAAAACTGACAATATATAACGGTTGAAACATAACTGCTCTTTCTTATAAGCTTTAAATAGCTCAGTTACAAAGCGAAAATTTAAGTTCACATAAGATGCAACAATTCACCGAAATTACTTTTAAGCGTTGATTTAAAAATATTCACGCAGTTAAAATTATTAAATTTCAAAAATTTAGCAACGAAAATGTCAACATAGAAACAATATCGAAGCAATACAATTAATTCATTTTACCAGTACAAAAAAAGATTTAAATTTTATTTCATTTCATCTTTAAATTGTTAGTTAAACATTTAATCTTTAAATGGTACATTTCTTCATTTGTATTTTTTCGTGCTTCATTTTTTTTAAAAAAAAAAAAAGATCTTCAGAATAAATTACTTTTGTTAAAATTTCACATTAGTTCGAGGTTATACAAAAAACGTCTGAAGTTCTAATAAATCCACCAAGCACAATTGTCACTATTAAACAAAACAGCTATCGAGCTTCAATTGAAGATTCTCTAAAAAAGAAATTGTGCTGTTATGCTCAATACAACTTCTTACAGTGACAATATACAGATTCTTTAGTAAAAATATAGTACAAATTTCCTTTTCAATTTGAGATCAGTTAAAATTTCAAGAATTGGAGAAGATTCGAGTTTTAAAAAGGAACAATTGATGTCAAATGAGTTGCATAAAAAGATGTTACGGCGATTTTAAACTTTTACTGGTTTAGATTAAGAACGACACTTGAACCGAAATTTCGCTGATAATTACAGTAAATATCAAGCTCTGATAATGATATTTTGTTCGTTGAATATCTATGAATTCCAATTGCGTATTTGACATAGTATATGTACGGAATTTAAAACTGCAAAGAAATATATAACATCTCGTCTCAGAGATAGACAAACAGAATAACATGGCTTAAAAATAGAAATAAAAAAGGCATGCAGTTAAGCTATTTAGAAGATTATTTCTTGCTACCGCATGAGTAGAGTAGTGTAGTGCACACATTTTTTTTGTCTCTTTAGGACTAACACGTTGGAGCGTTGCCAGTTCTTACACGTAAAAAAAAAACTCGTATTTTATACTTTTCTTTTCGCAGTCACTACATAAAAAATAAGAAATAAAAATGCATCGCCTAGGATAGAGTGACACAGCCACCTGTTATAAGATGCAAATGGGTGTTAAAGTTCGAGAAAATATGGTTCTATTTTTTTCTCATAGTTAAAAGTGCAGCTTGAGTAAAGAAGGGCTATGTATAGAAAAAATATTCATATTTGACAAAAATGTATAGTGGAATATACTAATTATGTACTTTCTTTATTAGTGTCACTGTACAATAACACTACATTGTTTTAATAGATTTTCAAAAAGAATAATGTTTATTTTTAAAAAGATTACTGGAATTGAAAGAAAATATTTATATACATTTAACTTGACAAAAAAAATGTTAACTTTCTTAGAGCCTAAAATTCATATTTTAAATAAATATTTCGAATTAATCGACACAAAAGTTAAAATAAGAATTAATAAGCTGTTTTTATGGATATATTGAAAATTCTATGAATGAATGAATTCAACAACATAATGCCATACGCAATTTTTAAACGCAGTACAATCTTTAGAACATATAGACCAACACCAAGCAAAATAAAAATCTCCAAAGTCTGTATTTATAACATTTACTAATCACTCATATGGAACTTAAAATATATATCACTGAGTGATATAAAGGGTGTTTTTTGATAGGTATAGAACTTTAAATTGCAATAAAACAACGATGTATTATTCGATTGACATGAATTTTTTTTATTCGAAAGATAATCTTGTGGCATTACATTTTAAATATGATTTCTGGCATAGGACTGCCACGGCTGGCTCGGATGTAGTCCAATCTGGACGTCCAATTTTCGATGACTTTTTCCAACATTTGTGACCGTATATCGGCAATAACACGGCGAATGTTGTCTTCCAAATGGTCAAGCGTTTGTGGCTTATTCGCATAGACCAATGACTTTACATAGCCCCACAGAAAATAGTCTAGCGGTGTTAAATCACAAGATCTTGGAAGCCAATTCACAGGTCCAAAACGTGAAATTAGGCGGTCACCAAACGTGTCTTTCAATAAATCGATTGTGGCACGAGCTGTGCGACATGTTTTGTTGGGACCACAGCTCCTGGATATCATGATTGTTTAATTCAGGAATGAAAAAGTTAGTAATCATGGCTCTATACCGATCACCATTGACTGTAACGTTGTTGCCTTCATCGTTTTTGAAGAAGGATTCCACCAGCCCATAAAGCGCACCAAACAGTCAGTTTTTCTGGATGTAACGGTGTTTCGACATACACTTGTGGATTAGCTTCACTCCAAATGCGGAAGTTTTGTTTGTTGACGTAGCCATTCAACCAGAAGTGCGCTTCATCGCTAAACAAAATTCGTTTATAAAAATCGACCATTATTTTCGAAATAAAATTGCACAATTTGAAAGCGTTGTTCAGGCGTGAGTCTCTATTCATGATGAATTGCCAAACCAAACTGAGAATAAATCACTTGACAGCTGTTAAATCGGTCGCCATCTTGGAAAGTAATGCCAACTTAAACTTCTATACCTGGAAAAAAACACACTGTATATTTTAATTTGCTGAGTTTTTTCGAAGGATTTTACATTTTCTAAATTTAGAGATTTAATCCCCAGAAATTTTCTTAAAGGACAATTTTATAATACAATTAGTCTCAAATACTCAGAATTAAAAAAAGAAATACACGACAGATATTTAACAACAAAAAGTAATCCTCATTATACTAATCAAAATCACTTCGAGTCGCACACTCACGAAGTATAATGGAACCTAATGTTAGTTATTGTATGCAATTACCATAGAGACATGGCAGATAGCTATTGCAGTACTAAAAGCTATTCAGTACTAAGTACTGAAGTATAAATAAATAACAAAAATATTAAAAAGAACCCCCAATATAAATGATCATTTTTTTTATCAACGTCGTATTTTGATGGACCTCGTAATTTTGAATCTCGGTCAAGTGATGAGAATGACACCACTTGAGTTGGCCTCTCACACTCCAAACTTCCACGCCACGTCAACGGGAGCACTTTGAGAATTGATGGATGTAATAGACAGTCTCTCAGCATGATGGTACCAATTTTTGAGCCTACACCCCTACAAAGCCTACCACAAGTTCGTGACCATGACCACTCGGATGAGACAAAGACGGATTTTAACATTTTATCAAATACGACAAGATCCTTAAGTAAGGATCTAACACATCATAGTAAAAAATTTCAAATATCGTGAGAATAATCTCTTGCTTCCCGTAACATTATTCCGTATTTTGTGTGGTGTGAGGCAATGTAATCTGTTGGGACTCAGTCCTTACGTTGGTGTGTTGTGGTAGTAAGGAGAATGGTACGCCAATACAGGTATTATCTCCTTTACTTGACCATGGTAGAAATCAATGAGGTCAACTAGCAAACAACCCTTAGGCCAAATCCAGAATCAAGTCAAAACGAAATATACCAAACATACCGGTAGATTCATAAATAGTGTGACCAATTTCAGAGGATCATAGTTTTTTATTGAATAAAGTTTATTTAAATGGAATTTTCAATGTGGTTTCCTCTAGCGTAGTACATTTCACGTAAGCGTTTTGGCTAAGCTAACAGAGTTTTTTCGACCATTTTGGGGAATTTTTCCAATATTTCCTCTTACATTGCCTTTTGAAGCCCTTGAAATGCTCTTACTTTGCGTCTAATTAATTGCTTTTTTAAGTATCCCCATAACAAAATAGTGGCAAGGAACACAGAGTATAGCGGTAGTGATTTATCTCTCAGGAGGAAGAACATTTATTTTTTTATATTTCAGTCATTTTATAGTTGATTTTGCAGTATGATTTGGTGCACAATGTTGGTGAAAACAAAGCTTCCTTGAGTTTAAAGACGTTCCCCTTCTCGGATCAAGTGTTTCAAAACTTTATACGATAGTATTTAGCATTGATTTTAGACTTCGGTTTTACAAAAAATGGTCTTGTTAAGCCTTGAGGAGACATTTCCATCCATACCATAACACCTGACGGACAACTTGCCTTTTGCAAAACAGCTGCGTCTTTACCATGCTTTTTGCGAGAAATATATTGTATCTTTCTTTTGCCAGTTGTGAATGACAGACAAAACAGTGCTCAATCCAAAGTTATCAATGTCTTGTATTTACCTTTACATAACATTAAATACAGAGCTCAAGAACATTTCTTCATTTTTTTTCTACTGTCTTAACAGACATTTGATGACAGACTGTGTGTGTGTGTGTGGGAAAAAATTTTTTTAAAGCCAATTTTCTTTATCTGACGATAAATTGTTGATTGCTATATCTGTAGTTTCTTTGCCATAGGTTTTGAAGCAAAGGATTTTCACACACACACACACACACAGTGATAATTCTTTCCAACTTTTTTTCTTTTTCACTAAGGACTTCCTTTCGTTCCCACTTTTTCGTTGGAGTTTTTGATTGCAAGCCAAATTTTATTTATTTTTGAAGTTTAGATAATAATACAATAGAAAAAAATGTCTTTTTAATTTTAATGCTTAATTTTTTACAGAATTTGAACACCACCCTTCAAAAGCTGTAAAATTTTGTTCAGTGTTTGAGGATCTAGTTTCAGTACAAAATAATTTACTCTCACTTATAAAAGTGGTTAGATTAGTAATTTAAATGTTTCATTTTTCAAATAAAGCCACTAGTAAAACAATAGAAATTCTTCATTTATAGTTATATGCTTTTAAAATTGGTTACACTAATTTTGAATCAACCTGTATGTGGTGTGTGGTTTGCTTCTCCGTAATCCCTAAAGGGAAATATGCGTGAACCTTCTCTAACTGATGGGGAATTCAGTCAGTCTTTAAATAACTTTGCCGATTACGAAACCCCGAAATCGCGGTGGGTGTGCCTACTACACACAAAACAGAATTTAATTTATATTTAATTGTTTGTGTGTTGTAAGTCGTAATAATAAATGTGTCGTTATTATAAATATTTAAAAACTGAAATTATATATATATATATAAAGACTGATATTTGAAAAGAGAATACACAATCAATACGCGACATCATATTCGTTGCCTCAAACATTTAAGAATGTCCATGATTCAAAAATTTATCTAAAATTATATATCTGTTCAATGATCTCTATTTGTTCCACACACACACAAGACATTTACATAATTTAAAACAATAAAATTACTACGAATAACAGTGTAACTTGCAAAACATTTAATGAAAAAAATTATCAGCTGATTTCATCTCTATAAGAATAAGGGGAATTCATTCTACATACATATTACGTATTAGCTTTAAATATCGCCTACTTTGGGACAGTTTATGTTGATTAAACACAGTTGATATTTATTAAAATGTTCCTTAAACCCATTTACAAAGTTTCCAAATATTGTCATATTTCTGATCTTACAAAAGTACTATCTACACAACAGGAGTGCTGTAACGTTTCCCATCGCACAGCTATAAAACGGCTTTTTGTGGATAAAATAATCACGTCTGCATAAACACCTGCACCCATAAAATATTGCGCGGTCTTGTCTTTGGACATCACCCCGGCAACCTTTGATACCGAGATGACCCCCTACTCCGCCCACGAACCGGATGCAACTCAAAACTAAAGAGGCCGACCGCTACAATCCCAGAGAAGATGGTTTGAAAACTTCGCTGAGAACGGATGCAATCTCCTCCTCACAAACAGAATTACAACTCTAATAATCTAAACAATATTTTTAATAACTTCAATGTATATACAGTAATTAATAGCTGTGACGTAAATAAACTAGCTATTTAAATTAATAAATATCACGCTCAGTGGCGTACCGTACACCCCGCATTGCGAATGGCCTCAAGGATTCTAGGGGGCCTAAAGCTTGACTGATGCTAAGTTCGTATTTGGGCTTAGGGCCCAAAATCCGAGCTTGCAGGGGCCCCTAATATTCTCCGTTACGCTACTGATCACGCTACCCTTATTTATCTCAAACGTCACAGCTACATCAAAATGGTGGCGAATATTAAATTAATACAAGAAGTCTTTGACCGATAAATAATCAAAACACATTCTGAGGAGAACTCAGTTCATGTGAGCCAGTTATTCCACATTAAAACCCAATGTTAGAGGCGTGCATGAGAGAAACGCACGAGCACCTCGAAAAAGCACATGCTTTCATATACAGCTTCTCTTCTTTCATTAGATCTTAAATCCACTTAAAGGCTTGAAACGACCGGAAAAAGCTTTTAACGGTCCACAATTAAGAGCGTGAGGACAAAGCTAAGTAATACGATGACTACAGTGGAAAGGACCGAAAACGACTTGTTGCAAAATGAATGCCTGACCTTTCCTCTCGCGACATCCGAGAGATCATTCTCATTTTCCACTGCTCTTTGACGGCCTAATCAAGTGTAGAAATCTGAGAAAAGGGTGCAGGCGAAAAATAGAAATCAACACAGAAGATGGCCAAGGACGTATTGATTGAAATCCATCTGAGGTAATTTGCAGTCAGAGCTGCATTTGGCAAAGGGAAAAATAAGCTTTTACACGAAAGGAGGTGACGAGGAGATGTGGAAAGAAAAAGTCTGCCCCCATTTCACTCTCTGAAAAGAATTCTTCCTTTTCAAAAGCTCAAGGACAAACGAACGTCCACATTCTCGAAAGTTAAGACCTTATTTCCACAGCATTGGTGAAAAAGCACTCTCAAGAATTCTTAGGAATAGACCTCCGAAGAATCTAGAGAATGGCTCCTGTCGATAGATATTTGGTGGCCATTCAGAAAATGTTAAATCGTGTTTTTGAAGACGATTGGATAGTAAGGCACTATGCTTGTGAGGGCATATTTAAATTTCGTAGGGTAACAAATATTTAAAATTTGAAGTTTCTTCGTGCTATATGTCTTTAGAACCCATTAACCTTAAATTTTATTTGTGTATGACTTAATTGTAAATAGAAAACAAAGCTAGCATTTAACTATTAATTGAGATTTTTAAGACTTATACGAAAAGCAGTTTCTTTAGCATTTTTACAAGTACATCCTTACAGCAATATTACTAATATTTGTTCGAAGAAAGAACGATTTTTTTAAATGAAGTTAATATTGCCATATTTAATGATGGAAAACTATTTCATATTTCAAATTATTAAATTCTCATACGATATTTTTTTATATACAAAATTAAAAGATTTTATGTTTATTATTTTAATAATTGATTAACAAACCATTTTATTAAATATTTCATTAATTTTTACAAGTTTGTTGAATTTTAGTTTAAAGGAGTAGATAGAAATGATAAACGTTACTGTAACTTCAAAGAAACGGAAATATAAAACACATTATTTTATCTCTTGTTTATTCATGTGTTTTTCGCAGAACAAGCAATAAAATTTCTCTTGATGTACCTCTTACCTGACGTGTTAAGCAACCATCTGCTATAAAAATATAACCTCTAAAGGAAAATTTGTTTCCTCTCATTTATTAATTCTACTTTCTCATTTCGTGACCAAATTAAAAGAATGCACACTTTTTTTAAAGATAAACAACGAGTTCCTATAAAGTTAAAAATCAAAAGGATTTTTTTGGTTGAAATTGCATTATAGCAAGTCAGTAGCACACACAAAAAATTTTCTAGGGGGGTCCAGGGTCCAAAGTCCACCATTTTGGTATCATGCTCCAATACGCCGCATAACATATTTTGATTTTGTCGATTTTCGGGAACAAAAACAATACAAAATTAATTATTGAAAAAATAATCAGCCTTAATAAAATTAATTATTAATAGCTACATAATTACATTTTACGTAATATTTAATGATTATAACCAATCGAGAAAAAAATCAAGGGCTATGGGGTGTGTCTGGACCCCTAGGTCATCCCCCTTGTGTGCGCCACTGTAGTAAGTACATCCTAATACAGCTTTTTGTTTAGATCTGAATACATGCTGTAGTAAACACAGTATCAGCTTAAAACTTGGTCTCTTTCTTCATTTACATATTAATCCTTCTATACACACGTTTTGAACCATACTAAAATAAAGTTTAAACACATGTAATATAAAAAAAAATTAAGTCAACTCCAACTTAGATCAACAAAGAAAATTTTTATTTTAGCTACTTTTTATTAAATAGTTACAATTGATATAAATATGTGTATATGCATATGACAGAATCCCAACATTAAGTGGTAATTGATTTTTATTATCATTTAAGTATCGTATTGTCATTCAAAACAATCGCGTAAATAAAATTTCAGGTCAACTGAATGCTTTAAAACGTGAGGAAAAAAAATCTTAAAGTTTTGACACAAGTCTCCAAAAATGGTGCCAACGCGGCTGTATTTGTAATTCTTTGAATAATTAGTTTTAATCAATTAATTTTTATTAATTACAATTAAATTGCATTGTCATCCGAAATAATCATGTATATAAAATTTCAGCTCAATTGAGCACTTTAAAATGTATTTTATTAACGATTGAAAATTCCACCAAGATAAATAAATGAATAAACAAATAAATATATAGAGATTGTGCGCTAATAGTAGGAATTGAAAAAATGATTCTCATCCGTATATAAGCATGGTATTTAAATTTTATGTGTTTCTTTTAATTATCGTATGACATAACTTCTATAGCTTCATTTTATCATTAACTGTGGATAAGTCAGACTCGCTATAAGGCCCCACAATTCCACTTGGTATTAGAATCTGTACTATAAACACACCAATTCTACCACCACATCAGGTTGCCACGAATCCAATTTTAGGGCGAGATATTTTTGTATATTATTGATTCATTAAGTTCAGAATAAATGCTCGAACAGTGTTCCGCGACACTTTTGTGCGCCGTCAAATTCTTGGAAGTGTGCAGGCAAACTTTTTAAAATTCTTAATTATACTCTGACTTATTTATCGAATTCAGGTATAAAAAATTTTTTTAATGGGTTGGTAATACACTTGTGATAACAGATATATCTGTACATGAATTAACTTTGAATGAAGAGGTAGAACTAATTTCGCTCTGTATAATAATCGAGGTTTAACTTAAAAAACTTTCGGGAGAGTCAATACCTTTTGGATCAAAATTAGAGGCGATTATCTCATAATAACCAAAAAAGTTTAAAAAATATTATTATAATTCTCTACGTCTTATTTGTGTGAATTTGGATTTTCAGCATTAACAAATATAAAAATGGAACAAAAAGGTCGAGACTTTGAAATGTACACGACGAAATGAGAGTAGCATTGTCATTTTTACTACCAAATATAAAAGAAATTATCAAAAACCATCAAGCTTAAATTAAGTATTAAGTGCATTCGCATAATTTGTAATTCATTACTCAATAAAAATTTTGTAGTCTTTATCATTATATATATAATTTTATTTAACGTAGAAAATTACTATCAAAAAATTTTACATAGTGTATTACAGATAAGAAAAGTTCTTTTAAACTCTTATTTTATAGTTAGTGTGCCGCCAAATTTTGTAATTGTTAAAAGTGTACCGCAACAGAAAAAAGACCGAGAATCACAGCAGCAAAACGGATAGATTCGTGTCTAAGTTAAATGAGAAGTTCTCCCCTTTTCAACACAATTATTTATTAATTTAGGTCGCGTGGCACAAAGACTACGAATATTATGAACAAAAATTAAGGACATAGTCAATTTTTCATAGCGACTACATTCTTTCCTCACTTGGCCTGCACTAAGGTTGAGTGGTCTCTAGAGGGCGTTTCTACTACTTGAGACAGTAATTCACAGTTATAACAAGAGCGGTTACAAAGCTCAATTATCGAGGGGATCCTAAAATATTCTAACTGAAAACCAAATGAAAAGCATGTTGTGTTTTTTCATACATAAACCAGATTTTTTATGTAAACTTTTCTTATTCTTTTTTCGTCAAAGGATATCAATGTTAGGGTTGTTTTTCAATGATATATTCCTGGAATTTTATCTTTTCATTCCTAGTTTGAAATTTTTTCAAAAAAGCGAATTATATTTCTACTGTCTGAAAGTAATCGGAATATTTTTTTTACACAAGTTTTTATAATTTTTCGTCAGAGCATATCTTATTAATCATGTATACAAAATAAATATTCAGAGTCCGAAATATTAAATTCCTTAATTCCTGATAAGTAAAAATAATAAACAGGAATTTAAAAATATTTTAGGAGACTTGTGTAATTAATACATTTAGTGAGTTTTGATTTCATAGTGGCGCATATTTACAAAAGCAGCTTAACATTAAAAAACTAACACTTACAAAGTTAACTCAATAAATAACAGACGATATTAAATAAAGGAAAGTATATAAGAAATTGCATAAGAATAAGAAGGAATACATAAAAAAACAACGTTACACAACATTCATTCCAGACATGACACAACTTCTTGCTTATTAATAAATCTTATTTCCTTTAACGAATGAGATTATTTCCGCTTTCTCTTTCTCATTCTGGCATGGAAATTGCACTTACGAAGTTTATCAATGGGATATCCGGGAAATAATGAAAAGTATGTTCTACAACACCTTTCTAGAATATACATTATTTTGTTTTAATTAAATTTCTTGGGTTTCCTTGCATAATGGATTTCGCAGGACACATTTTATAGAATAATAAATAAAAAATATCAAATAAAAAAGTCGTAGTTGTTGTTTAAATTGAATCTTCAATGTTATTTTTAATTAGTGGATCGATTAATTTAATGTTTATTAACATTGCACACAAAAGCGACACGAAAGCCATTGGTAACAGGCTTCGCAATTTTGAACCACGATCCCTAAGTCATTCACCAAATACTTCCACACCACTCCAATATTAGAGAGAGAGTGAGTATATATTAACGTCACGTACATAAACCAACACAAGGCCTATTGGTGACGGAACTCGAAATTTTGAGCCTCAGTCAAGTGACGAGGACGACACCCGAGTGAGTAGGTGAGTGAATATTAACGCCGCATTATTCAGATACTCGAGGGTTATTGGAGACAGACCTCGTAATTTTAAACCATGATCAAGTGACGAGGACGACACCTGAGCTGGAATCACCTCTCCTATCTTCCACTTTGAATATTAACGTCGCACTGTTCAGCTGCACGAGGGCTTTCTCCTATCTTCCACACCAACGGGAGGACGTTAGAGCATCCAGAGATTTAACGTGCATCGCTTCCCTACACGGCGGATCTTCAGCAGTACTAGGTTCGATCTTATGACGCGGCGGCCACGAGTCCGTTACCTTGACCACTCGGCTACCGTGGCCACGGACGACACCCGAGTTGTCACTCCATTTTCCTAACTACTACACCAACAGGAGAATTTTAAGCTCGAAAGAAGGGCTGCGGCAGTAGACCAGTGGTCAAGGTATCGAATCAAGGCAGGCATGTCATGAGTTCGAGCCCAGTACCACTAAAGACCCGCTGTGTAGGGCAGCGATGCACATTAAATCTGTGGAGAGCTGAAACGTCCTCCCGTTGGTGTGGTAGTTAGGAGAGGGGGGTGCCAGTTCAGGTGTCGTCCACATCACTTGACCATGGTTCAAAATTATGTGGTCCGTCGCCAAAAGCCCTTGTGTAGCTGAACAGTACGACGTTAATATTCACTCGCTCACTCACTCACTCATTCACTTGAGCTCGAAAGCTTTCACGTGCATCAGCCTTCTCTACACGGCAGGTCTTCAGTTGCACTAGGCTCAAACCCGCGATATACCGGATGCAAGTTCATGAGCATAACCACAAGGTTACCGCGGTCCTAATGTTAGACTTTCACAGATTTAATGCACATCTGCCATACGACACGTCTGTATCAGGAATTGAATTCATAACTAATGCAATATTGCCGGTCATAAGTTCGTGACCTTGATCACTTATTTACCGTTCAAAATTACGGGAATAAATAATACCTATACGTCTAAAAACCTAATTGTTTTAGTTTTACAATTTTCAAAAGCAATTATACCGAAATACTTCGAGACAGTATATCGCAAATGACAAATAAAAACGTGACTACATTTTTAAGAGCCGCCTAAAGAATGTTTTTAACAGACAAGAAGACTAGGCAGCAGCTGTGTCACTGTTTAATAGTTGAAAATAAAAACTGCTGTATTTATTGAAAGAATACAACAGAAGAAAAAGACTCTGGTTTTCTGTATAAACACAGCTGTCAGTCTTTAAAACTAGCGACCTGTGAATGTAGTATCATTTTTCTGATTCTATTTCTCTTCATTATATTTGTATAAGCAAATTTTTGTGGTTTTCTTAAACCTTTTCCCCCATAATTAAGAGAGCAGAAAGCTTTAAAAGTAGTTAAAAAGTTACTAAATCGGAGTTATGAAGAGCTTGAAGTTCTATTAACATGAAATTATATTTATTATGTATGTTATAAATACATCAGTCAAATAGGATACATTTTAAAACAGCCCACCATATAACACAACGGATTCATTTTTATGATTTTGTTAGTCTTGGGAATTCATCTTTTTTCGGATGTTACATACGATACCCAAAAACGTATCACGAAATAAAATTCTTCAGTGAGGCGTGTTTGCTTAATATTACAATCAAGTTTTACTTCAATGCCGTTTCTCCATTTTTAATGCAAGATAAGCAGTTTCATTAATTATAGTTTAATTTAAGTTAATTTCTTTTACTCTTTATTATACAGCTTAAAATCTGAATGAATAAAATCATAACTTGCTGTTTCAGAAGATTCTTTACTAACGGCGGGAGTGAGAGTTATATTAACGTGGTATCTGCATGAGGGCTGCTGGCGACGAACCTCGTAATTTTGATCCTTGGTCAAATGACGAGAACGACACCCCCTCTACTACCACACCACACCAATGAGAGCCTCGACAGATTTAATGTGCATGTGTCCATGACCTTGCTCAATAGGTTACAACGATCACTTTATGACGTCGAAATCTTAGAATTAAAACATGGACCATTGGCTACGGACTTTGAAAATTTGAACCATGGCCGAGGGACGCCCATTCTCCTAAATTCTCAATCAACTAACATAAACACATTCAATCACGACAGATTTAGCATGTATATCCTCTTTCTCTCTTTTTTGTTTAAAACGTCTATCTTGTTTATTTTCTCATTAAATTGTGCCGACTGCATAAATTAGTCTAATACGAGTACTTGTATAGCGCCCGGACATAAATCGATTCATCTCTAGTGAACAAAAAATTAGTCAAAATTTGAAAAAAGGGAATTTTATGCATATAAAAAGAAATAAGCAAAGTATTCATTTAGAATTATAAGAAACCAAAATGGAAAGAAAAAAAATCTTTAATATGAAGCTATACGTTGCACATTATATAACTGAAACAGAGTGAGTGAGTGAGTGAAAATTAACGTCGCACTGTTCAGCTAAACCAGGACTTTTGGCGAGGGACCTCGTAATTTTGAACCATGGTCAAGTGACGAGGACGACATCTGAGTTGGCACCCCCTTTCTCAACTACCACACCAACGGATAACGTTTGAGCTCTCGACAGGTTTAACGTGCATCGCTACCCTACACGGCGGGTCTTTAGTGGTACTGGGCTCGAACTCGTGACAAGACAGTCACGATCCGATACCTTGACCACTAGGCGGATACACAACTGAAACAGAAGAAAAGTTGTACTAAATGATATAGTCCAACACTCAAACTAGAAATTATGACTTATAATATACTTTAATTATGCGGTGTAATATAGATTTTAATTATCAATAGAACTTTATATATTTGGTATATAACATTTAGAACAGATTCAAGATTTTAATTTGGTAAATATTTCATTTAAATTGAGCAATAAGCAATCAGTTATCACAAATTTCATGTTTTGATCAATTAGATAATAATAAGCCATAATAGAATAATCAAATTAGCCACTAAATTTCATAATAGTTATTGTTAATTACGCTAAAACTATCTAATATTAATACAAAAATAAAATTAACCAATATTAATATAAGAATAAAATTTAGCAATACAATACTCAATCTAATACATGTAAATTTTTCCAACACATTAACATACATTACAGAGAAAAAATATTCGTAAAAAAAAGCCTAACTAAATGTAATTTTTGAATATAATATACTCCCACGTAAATGCAGGGCTTCTCAACAAAAATAATTTTAATATATTCTTTTAAGAACAAGTAAACAAACATTTTTCTTACTTAAGATTTATTTAAAGTACTTTTTCCATACACGTAAATTCGAGAAAAAAAATACCGAAATAATTCCTTATAAAAATATAGCATCAATATGTAAGTTTTCCTTACAAAAATAATATATATAAATACAATTTAAAATTTATTACGACAATGAATAAGGCAAAAAAAGTTTACCATGAAAACAGGCAAAAGAAAAAAAAACAGTTCACACACACACACACAAATCTGTCTTCAAGGATAATTTCTATAAACTTTTGATGAGATATCGTAGCTAATAAAAATAAATTTGAGAAACACATTTCGCGTGAATCCTTTACACTCATTAAAAATTCTAACGAAAACAGAATAAAGTATTTAAAAGTTAAATCTATATCTATGAACATTTTAACCTTCGATATTGTCATAAAAGTTGAGTGAAATATCATCTGAAGGATTTGACTTCCATTGAAGGATTTGACTGAGCCATCTTGGCATTATAAAAAGGTTCTTGTCAATATAGTGAGAATAGCATTGATAAACATGCTCAAAAATGATTATGAACATTTTAAAAATAAACTCTTAATACCGTGAAATTTTCATCCGAGTCCAAAAAATATTAAATTTTTAATAATCAAGTACAAAAAACTCAGCATAGCGTAACTCAATTCGAAAATTCTGCATCTGCTCTACATAAGATGTATCCTTGAAAATCAACAAATTTCTCTTCCTTTGCCTTTGATTCATACATTACATAGCATTAAGTTGAAAACAAATAAGTGGGAAAAAACTAAAATGTAAATGAACACATGAAGCTCACCTTTAATAAGTCAAGCTTACGAAGGATATAGAATGATGCACACACACACACGATAATTTCATTCTCTACTAATAACAATTGGTATCTAGTATTAAGTGTTATACAGAAGAGAGTTATACTCTTATTTTATAAAATAGTAATACAATTGCTTATAATATGAAATAGAAAACGTGTTCTCAAATATGAAGTGTTGGTTAAAACTTGACCTTGATGATTAGAAAACATGTCCATGCTAAAAAATTTCTACAACACAAATCACACATGCGATCGTTTTTCTTAAACGTGAACTTAACTTGGGAAAAGTGGATGAAAACAGATCCGTTAATAACCAGAACCAAACAGTTTGAGAAAAAAAATGAATACGATTTATTTATAAAAATGAATACCAGATGTTACAGGTGTGATTTATAAGTCTTCTATTTTTATTTATGTTATCTTTTTCAAGATAATAAACACTGATACATGTCTTGTTTAACGAAATATCAAGGAATGAAATACACTGCGATTAATTCTCGGCAGCAGAGATTGTTATAATTGTTCAATTTTAAATAAACATTTTAAATGAACTATCTCTTACTAAATTCGCATTAATAATTTCATTTCGTAGGATAGTAAATTTATAGAATTCAAGGTCAAATTGCACTCTGAATTTCTTCATATTTAAAACTGGAATATAGTTTTTAATTCAAATTCAATTAATTTCTTCTAAAAGTTAAGTTTAAATCCGAAATTAACTTTAAAAACAAGAAATTCGTTTACTTACAAGAAGAATAACATAAGCCGTTTGATTGTTTATATAATAAAAGCCCTTATTTTTTAAAGTAATTTGTTTTGAAAAGTAAGCACACACAAAACAGTTTTGTGAGACTACGTAATTTATATCAAATGATTAAGCTGCTTTGAATTTATTTTTTGATCGAGATTATTACACATAAACCCCCCTTTAACAAATAATTATTCTAAACCAACTGCAAGTAAAATAAATTAAAAATCATTAGTTTTAAACAATTAAATAACGCATAATTTTTAACGAAAATAAAGCTACCCCGTATTAGAAACTTTTACAAAATTTTTCCGTGGAAGAAAACAAAACCCTAAAGTTAATTTCAATATACTGCATTCAGTATCATAAAATTAATAATTTAGCGATAATCAAAAAAGATTAAATAATAGATATTATGCCAAACAAATAAAAATACAAGAATATTATCTGTTTGAAATCGTTGAATGAATTTAAATTATTTATTTACAATAAAAATATCAATATTTGTGGAAATTAAGTATTATATATAACTATCAAAAGAATAGGTAAAATTGTTTATTTTAAGAATGCTCCTTAAACTTAAACATTTTAAAACATACACAGCATTTTACCTAATATTTTGTACATACGACTTTTCAAATGAAAGTTATTTTTACTTACTGTTATAAGTAACCACGAAATTGGGAAGAAAAAAAAATAATTCCAGTTTTTATAGTTTTGTGACTCCGCATAACTAATTTCTTTAAACGAGAAATTTTAAACTTGCACTCTAAAAATTTTAAGAATATTTATTGAAATTTTTTTTAAAAAAAAGTTTCGAAAAGAAATTATGGTTTTTAAGAAGTTTTACATCAAAATGAAAGTTAGAGAATCCTATTTAATTCTAAAAAAGTACAACTTATTCTATTAACCTCACGAAAAATTTCAGACCATATTCTGTATTTTAATTTTCATTATTTATTTTAAGGAAAGTAATTTATTAGAGTACTAAATATTTATGCCCTTAGTTATCCATATTTGGGTTATTACCCATTGAACCAGATTTTTTTTTTAAAAAAAACAGGATATCACATTATTTAATAAATTTTATTCATGTATTTCTCAGTCTGATATTATTTTTCTTAACCCTAAAATAAATGTTATTCCAGGAATATTTTTTATATAGAGATTTACAAATATATATATATATATATATATATAACTCTTTACTGAAGCGAACATGCATTTTATTTGTAATTCAATTTCCCACGCTTACTCGAGTTGTATTCATATTTTATTTCCAAGGCTCTTAAATATTCGAAAGAGAGTTATGAACATTTGACGAATGAGTAACCGTCATTTCGCCGAAAATCACATTTGCAAACAAAAGGAATACTAGAGCATAGAAAAAAACATTTTAAGATTAAGGTGTTCTTTCAAGTTTAAAAATCAATATGCAAAAAATACTTCCAGTTTTGTTCACGTTTCAACGATAGATTCTATTAGGTATTGTGAGAAGTTTCAATCCATATTTTTTTCTCATAACAATTCTTATAGTTTTATTATTTTTGGTAATTTTTCCCGATGATTTACATTTATAACACATTTTTTACGAATTAATCACAGTCTGTTCATTAAATAGATCAAAGTATAAATACTCGATAATTGTTAATTGTTATAATAACTTTAATCCAACATTTATTTTTACATAAAATAATCAATAAAAACCTATTTAATTTCGAAATGCAAAATTTCTATCCGAACTAAAAATTTTAATATATATATACACTCACGTCAGACTGACCGCTTGACCGAAACATCTGCACATGCACCTCAGCGCCTAAGGTCACGTATACTGAGATAGGCACAGTAGGCTTTGGTCCTCATGGGCTGTTGTGCCACTAAGTTCAATTCTCTCTCTCTCTCAGTTAGATATTTGCACTATCATAACACAAGAAAAATTCATCAGAAATAAAAGTAAAAAAAATTTATGTACTCCATCTTTCGAGTAAATCCTGATATTCAAATGAATAGCATAAAGCAATTTGAAAAATTAAAATGTTTTATATTATGCGATATAATTCAAATTATCTCCAAATTAGAATGTAGTTGCATGGTCCTCAAATGCATATATTATAAAGTAGACAAAAAATATATGTCTAATACAGAGTGTTTTTTTCCCCAGGTATAGAAGTTTAAGTTTTCATTACTTTCCAAGATGGCGACCGATTTAACAGCTGTCAAGTGATTTATTCTCAGTTTGGTTTGTCAATTCATCAAAACGATCATCAAGCAAGGCGTAGATTCGTCGAATGGGCCCAAAACGAGATTGCCGTTGTTCCCGATTTTCATAAGCGAATTTTGTTTAGCGATGAAGCGCACTTCTGGTTGAATGGCTACGTCAACAAACAAAACTGCCGCATTTGGAGTGAAGCTAATCCACAAGTGTATGTCGAAACACCGTTACATCCAGAAAAACTGACTGTTTGGTGCGCTTTATGGGCTGGTGGAATCATTGGTCCGCATTTCTTCAAAAACGATGAAGGCCACAACGTTAGTCAATGGTGATCGGTATAGAGCCATGATTACTAACTTTTTCATTCCTGAAATGAACAATCATGATGTCCAGGAGTTGTGGTTCCAACAAGACGGCGCAACATGTCACACAACTCGTGCCACAATCGATTTATTGAAAGACACGTTTGGTGACCGCCTAATTTCACGTTTTGGACCTGTGAATTGGCCTCCAAGATCTTGTGATTTAACACCGCTAGACTATTTTCTGTGGGGCTATGTGAAGTCATTGGTCTATGCGGATAAGCCACAAACGCTTGACCATTTGAAAGACAACATTCACTGTGTTATTGCCGATATACGGCCACAAATGTTGGAAAAAGTCATCGAAAATTGAACGTCCAGATTGGACTACATCCGAGCCAGCCGTGGCAGTCCTATGCCAGAAATCACATTTAAAATGTAATGCCACAAGATTATCTTTCGAATAAAAAAATTCATGTCAATCGAATAGTACATCGTTGTTTTATTGCAATTTAAAGTTCTATACCTCTCAAAAAACACCCTTTATTTACGAAAAAATATATAATTAACACAGAATACAGGTTTGGTTACGAAAATGCAAGTGCAGTGAATTTATTAAACAGACTTTCAGAAGTTTGTTATTATGTTAAATATTTTTCAGTTATAAAATCTTAGTCTAGAAGTAAACACTAAAATGTCTTTATTCATAAAACCGATGAAATGCTTCTATGGTTTAAATCTAAGTAAATTAAAATTTTTAGACCTGGATAAAAAAAGTTATTCATCAGTCACTCATTCAGAAAATCTTTTACCACGGAACTTTTTCAGAGCTATCAAATAAGCACAGTTCCTTCGAAAAAAATATTGATATTAATAATTCACTCACGTATACTCTACGCCTTTAAGGCTTTGATATTATTTCTCTTAATAACTATAATCAAAACCTGAAGGTTAAAAACCACAGGCGCTTTGAGGTTTCCGATTGTCTCATAGTACTCTTTTCTCCCATATTAAGCATTCAATGAGTTTTATTGATAATTTTTCCTGAGTCGAAATTTTTTCCGCGCGTGTTTTGATATTTCATCTAAAAAAATAATTCAACTTTAAGAAATGAATTTTCTCATTCTAAATTGGTGGTGTCCAGTAATCGGATGTATTTTTCAATTCCTGCTATTAGTTCACTCTCTACCTATATATATATGTCGCAGAGAAATGGCGAAATTAGGAATTTCATCAAATCCTTAAGGGAGATGATCACTTAATGGTAGATGTTAAAATAACGTCTCTTCAAGGTCATTTCCCTGATGTAAGTAAGTTATTTTATCAAATCCCTTATTTTATCAAATCCCTTAACTGTCTCAGTGAAATGATGAAATGAACTAGTCAGGATTTGCATTAGCAAAATGCGACACAGGGGGAGGGAGACCCCTGGAGGGTCGAGTCCTTGTACTTCCTAACCATACAGGTAGTACTATCGATCCCCTAAATATCAACCCCATACCTTTAAAAAAATGGCACCATAGGATTAACATAGGGATTGATATTTTAGTGCGTAAGCAACCGAGAAGAAAGATGTTATACGTCAAAAAATACCAGCCTAATTTTTTAATTATTTGTTATTTAGTTTCAAATAAACAATTTGTATTTCTGTTGTATTACTTCTACGTACCCTATTTGTTAAATAAACACTTTTAAACTCTTGACAATATTATTTCATCATTTCACTGAAACAGCTCAGGGATTCAAATACCTTACTTTTATCAGGGAAATAACCTTGAAGAGACGTTATTTTAACATCTACCAAGTGATCATCTTTTTTAAGATTCCTAATTTCATCACATATTTTCCTGCATTCAAATTTACAATCGGTAATAAAATATTTTTTATATTCATCCACCGAAGTTTAAAAAAATGTATTTAAACTTGTAATGGATGACATTTTTTAATACAGTTTTTTTTTTTTCAAACATTAATTCATATTTTTTTTAGTTTTATTTTATTTTTAAATTTTAATTTATTCTGCGTTATTTCTGACGTAGAATTAGCACCAATAGATGGCACCAGTAAGTTTTTCTAACGAAGTTTTTCTTGGCTTCAAAAATATTTTTTAATTTTGTAGTCGATGACACTAGATGTTTACAGTTTTTTCAAATATTAATTCATTAATTAAATTTAATTAAATAAAATTAAATAAAATTTTTCTTTGTTGACCCCAGAAGGAATTGACTTAAAAATATTATTTTTTTATATTACTTGTTTTATTTATGAATAAAGATGTATTGACACCAATCCAGTTTTTATGTGCATAATATATGTAAACATTGTAACACTTATACGACAAGTCGGAAGAAAAGCCTGCCAATGATCTCCAAGATTGAATATCTAACGGAAAGGGAATTCAGTATTCTACAACAGACTTTATTAGATGCTAATTTACGGAAATTGGAAGCAATGTAAGTTTAGAATGGCACTCATGAAACAAACCAATCGATAAAATGTTGATTAGAATTTGTAAATAGGATTTCTCGAATTAAATCGTTGGAACGACAAGAATCTGGATTATGTATTTGGATCTTGTTTTAACATTAACAAGGATACTTTACAAAACATAATCTTGATTTGGATCTAATATACAAAACATGTATCTAGAAATATGATTTCGTTTGTTCTTAATAATTTTGATACCTTGGAATTAAAAATTGCGCTTCATGATATTCTCTTCGATAGAATAAGTAGATCCTGATAAAAACTGGTTTTAATTTATACATTCACAGGAAATTCTTAATAGTTAAACACACATTAACAACTATTTTTGTTTTGCAAGCTCGCTACTGATGATTTAATATAGAACACTAAAGCAAATAAAAATAAAAATGAATGAGAAAAAAAAATCAATTGAACTCGGAAAAAAAATACAAATACATATTTCAATGAGAAATTTGAGAAATTTAAAAAAAAAATGTTTTGCATCTATATAACTGTGTTTACCTTGAATTTATGTCGTAAAAGAACTGCACGATGCATCTTGCAGACCTAAAATACAGGTTAAATGACTAAGAAAACACCTTTCTGAATTTCCACAAGCCGCGTGAATATATAATATACACACTAAAGTGATCGCGAATGTATTGTAACTTGAACACAATTATGACTCATGTGATTTGTTCCGAACAGAGAGCATCGAGTAACTGGTTGGTTGATTTTAGATAACGAAGCTCTAGAGCCGCACGAGGATTACTGGAAATGTGCATCGTAATTTGTCAGATTACGAGGATAACATCTGAACTTTCCTAATTTCCTAGTTGTACTTAGAGATGCATGGGCCTCACGCATAATAAATTAAGAAGAAATAACGTAGAAATCCCACGTGGTTTCATTGTTTTGCTTATTTATTTAATAAATCCACGTTGCCACAACAGACTAGAGGTTATGGTTACGAACTTATGGCAAGAGTGTCCCGGGTTCGAGTTCAAGTGCCAATGAAGACCCGTGGCCGCAGTAGACAAAGTGGTCAAGGTTAAGGAATCGTGGCCAGCGTGTCCTGAGTTCAAGCCAAGTACCGCTGAAGACACGCCGTGTAGGGGGTCAATGCATGTTAAATCTGTCGATACTCAAACGTCCTCCAGTTGATGTGACGTGGAAGTCAGGAGAGGGGGCACCAGTTTAGGTGTCATCCTCGTCACTTGACCACGGCTCAAAATTACCAGGGTGCGTCGGCAAAAGTCCTCGAGCAACTGAATAGTGCGACGTTAATATTCACTCACTCACGCAACTGAAGACCCACCGTGTAGAGGAGACTGATGCACGTTCAATATGTCTAGCATAAAGTTCTGTTTACGTGGTGAGGTGTGGTAGTTTGGAGTGGGAGTGCCAGCTCAGGTGTCGTCCGCGTTACTTAACTGAAACTAAAAATTACGAGGTCAATTACTAATAGTTCTAATGTTGAGTAGAGCGAAGTTAATATAACTCTCACTCACTCAATAATGTCACATGCAAAAAGATAGTTAGGATGTTTTTTTTCCCCCAGGAAAAAAGTTATATTGCACAGAAATTCTTCTCTTCTTTGTCAATGACTCAATTCACACAACCCCACAAGTCAAATTCTTTTTTATTTTTTAAATACCACAAGTATAAATTTTAAGAAAAACATTATTTTAAATCTTAAATCAGAAAGAACAATTTAAATATACATGAATATATATATATATATATATATATATATATATATATATATATATACATATATATATATATAAAATAACGAAATATTTTGATAATTAAGATGAATATTTTAAAAAAAAGTATTTTGCTTAAGCATGTTAATGTATAATAAAAATATTCTACTGAATTTCATGATTATGGTATAAGTTAGAGAAATAAACATTTTGTATCCTGCGTTTAGCTCTGACATTGCGCAATGCGATCTATGGTGGAATTGAGACTTGAACCCCTGACTCAATTCTTTTTTCGTTGGTGGCCACGATTCTAACAATTTTAAGCTTGTACCGCTGAAGACCCACCGTGTGGAGGAGGCCGATGCAGGCTAAATATGTCGAGACTCAAACGTCCTCCCGTTAGTGTGGTGCAGAAGTTAGGAGAGGTGGTGATAGGTCAGGCGTAGTCCTCGTCACTTGACTATGGTTCAAGATTACGATGTCCGTTATCGATAGCCCTCGTGCAGCTTTATAGTGCAACACTAATATCACACTCACTCACAATTTTAAGAATTATGACACATCAATTTACAGTGTGACATACCTCGCGTATCGAATAACAATATTCTATTCACTTAACACTGCAAATCTATCTATCAAAACCCGCACTATATTGCCCAACAAAGAATGCTTATTTTATTATTTTTTAAAGGAGTACATTACGAATTGAGATCAGTTATTCTATCAATTGAAAAAAAAATAATATAAAGCATTTTATACGCAAAGAAACGGTTACACAGAACTAAAAATTTTACTTTCCATGATCGATTCAAAAAAAATATCGATAAAAAAATGTTAGTTTCGAAAATATATATATTACTAGTTATCAGCTAAATATATGCAACATTAATTGAGTAGCAAATGTCTATTCCAGCCGCCCATCTGGTATAGTGGTTAATGACACTGACAGCGGTGCTGTAGGGCCTGGGTTCCAATCCCGGAGAAGGCATGAATGTTTGTAAATGTATAGTGCCTTTGCGGCATGGGGGTATTCTAAATAGCCGTCGAGTCGCAGTGAGATTGGTGGAAGGGAATGATAAGTGAGAGACCTCTGACCACCCCCAGTGTGTTCTCCCTTAAAATTGAGGTGGAACCGAGCAAAATCTTACTGTTACCTGTGCTCAAAGCTAAGGCTAACTAACGACAGGCGTAAAAATCTAGCCCTTATCTGCGATGAATTTCGTGGACCTTGATCTGACGTTACTGTCGATCAGGTGGCATAAGTAACAACAACATGTCTATTCCAAGTTTACACTGAATGTTTGAATTAAAATAATGATGTCTGTTAAGTCTTCTAGTATGATAATGTGTGTGTGTGTGTGCATTAAGTAAAAATTAGGTAAGTTAAAAACAGTTTACCGTTCTGGAAATAATACATGGTACTGAAGTATTTATAGAAAGTTAAATTACTTGGCAACACAAAAGGTATCGAAACAGAGAACGAAAACAGCAAGTTGAATAATCTTTTTCCAAGTGCACGTAAACCGGCGGTTTTCTCCTTGAAATACAACACAACACACGACCTGCTACTATTTGGAAATTTTCCAGTAGATTTTTTAGATTGTCTTCTTAAACACGCGATCGTTGTTTATCCGCTTAGCATTGATTTCTGTAGACATATCCCTTAATTACAATTTAAATTTGGAAATTAAATGCACAAAAATGAAGTTTATCTCATACGTTTAGTCATTTAATAATAACGAAAAAATCTCTCATCTCATTTTAAAGCTTAGGAGGGCTATTATTGAGATTATGGGTTAATACTCAAGGTGATAAAATTGTCTTAAGGATATTATTACACGAAAAAATTATTAAGAGCAATTTTTTTTGTCAAAAAATGAAGAAAGAATAACATATTTTTAAAACATTCTCTTTCTATGAAAAAGGCTTCCATAATGATAATAGTATGCTTATATATAGCTAAGACTTTTATACCGGGGTTGAACTAAAAATTTTGAAATATATAATTTAGATGTATACTTATATATATATATATATATTCACATATTTTATTATATCAAATTAGAGAAATTTTAACAAAAAAACACACCAGACATTATTTCAATTGATCAGTTTAAAAATAATGTAAATTTTTCAAAAATTCGTGAAAAATGTTTCCATAAAATATTTTGCATATTCAGTGAAATACGTTTAACGTGAAAAACGCTTACGACGAAGTATCGGTTAACATGAAATAAAACAACGGTCCCAACAAACTACTATATGTATTTTTTTCTCTCAACACAAAACGAAAATCACTTAGTAGGCAAATATTTCCCTTCTGGGAATGAACAAAGTACGGAAAACATTAGCTGGATTGGACTGTCCTATTGCATTGTCGGAAGAATTCATTGCAGTAGATGATGATGATATGTGTACAACCCCAACTATGGCAGGCAAACACATTATGGAGTTCGTTCAAAGCTCAAAAAATATCATTCGTGCAGATTCCGACGGTGAAAATGAAATGAATAATGCAGTTCCTCTGTTCCTATATCATCCAAAATGAGGAACGTCATGAAAAGTATCCGCAGTTATTTAGACATACATTTCAATGGTGAAATGAACAACAAAACAGACGATAGCGAACAATCTGATGTTAAAAAAAGCAAAGAAAATATCAGATTATTTTCGAAAAACTCAATAAATGTATTGTTTTTCAAAAAATTTGAAAATCTTGTTATTAAATTTAAATTTATTTAAAGTTCATGCGAATGTTTTTGTTTCATTGATTTTTATTAAATATATACACATATACATATCTATGTAAATGTAAAATAAACTCTAATAAACTTAATTTTGTTGATATATAGTTTTTTTTCCAATATCCTTTAACACGAAAAAAATATTTCAGTCCCTTCATTTTCGTGTTAAGCGATTTTCACTGTATATATATCTAGGACTTTTATAACGTGTCTGAACTGAATTTTTTGAAAAATTCAGATTTTTTCAAATGATCAATTGAAATAATATCGGGTTAAAGTTTCTCTACACTGATATAGTATATATATAAATAAGTATACATCTAAACTATATATTTCAAAAATCTCAGTTCAACACCGGTATAGAAGTCCTAGCTATATATAGGCATAATATTATTATTATAGAGACCTTTTTCATAAAAGGACAATGTATTGAAGATATGTCATTCTTTCTTCATTTCTTGCCAAAAAATTGCTCTTAAATATTTTTTTCTTGTGAAAATGTTTCTAAAACATTTAAATATTTATGTTCTAATTCAACTGACATTAAATATCGAAAATTATTCATTCATACATTTTTTTCAAAATTACGCTTGCAAACGTAGTCAGTACCTTAAAAGGTACTGATAAAAAACAATGAAATCTTCCTTTCCCCTCAATATAGCTGAAAGTGAAAGTTTCTTACACTTTAATACATAGTTTAAATTAATTTTAATTGGCAAATGTTGAAATGAATATCTAAAACAAACTTACTCGTACAATCCTCATTATGTATAATTAATTCCCATTAAGTATCATGTAAAACAGATTTTGTGTTCAAAATTTCATAAAAAGCGAACTATTTAATTTTTTAAGGTAAAATCTATGAAGTGATTTTAAAATGCTACTCTCCTTCTTCAAAAATGGACATACACACATAAAATTTGATTCACAAGTACATCAAACTATGTATCACAAAAGTTGGTATATATTTTGGGATAACATGATTAGTATTCGAGCAATACTTATTTTTATGAATGCTTATTAAAAATTCCTTAAACAATGCGTTAATTCTAAATTCAATTATTTAAAAAAAATAAGCCTTGCTTTGATTCAAAAATGCATACTAACTTTTGTTACATGTATTATTAGTAATTAGAAGAAACATTAAAGCATTTGGCGCACAATAGAAAAAAAAGCCTCAGAATTTTAAATGAAGATAAATTAGTTATTTTATGTTTCTGAGAGAAAGTAAGTTTAAAGTTTTGATTTGCCATTGGGATGTGAACAAAAATGAACGTAAAAGCTATCATAACTCTGCGCTCTTTAAACTGAGAGCTTTGAAATTTTGTGAGATTATAAAAAAGCATGTAAAGGATAATTTAGACTAAAAAATTAGGTTTGATTTTTTGACCAATTTTTGTCAATTGAATTCCCCTTAAACATATAAACAATGAGAGCACAAAACATATAAACAATGAACAAATGCACCCTATCACACTTATCCACAATTTTTGCCCATTCCTGCACTATGTATTTTTTAAGAGATAGATGCGCGAATATTAAATTTTCTTCTATTTATTTATTTGTTTTTTGAAATAAAATTTGTGTAAAGAAAACAATTTCAGGCCTTAAAGATATACTCGTATGTTTAAGAACATAAACTATAAAAAATAAAATAAACTTTATTGATATTTGAAAATAAAAGAGGGGAAAAAGGGGGTTCTTTTTGTTCTAGAAAACTTATGCCGCCAATTCGTTTTTTTTAATGTCAGATGACTCAACAAAAAGCATGTATTTCGCAAATTCTAATCTTATCCACAGAAAATGTTTTTCAAGAGGTTTATTAAAAAATAACCTATTTTTTTTTGCTGGGAGCGCCGTGATAAGATGGGAACATCATTTCTTGTAACTAATCATTTCATCTGTACTTTAATCACTTTCTCGTTGAACTTAAAAGTTCTGCGCCTTGACATAAAAGTGACCTCTAACAGCTACTAATCGATAGAAGGGCCGCTCTTACCCTTGACCTCTCCCCAAACGAGTTTCCTTGAGCAAAGAGCATTCATTTTTGTAGAAATTTCATGTTCCCGAGTGACACTGGATCTGATAAGCCTCATCACCAAAGTGTAACACTTGTTGAAAATTTGATTCAACACAAAAGTAAGAAAAGGAGAATGAATCGAATAAACAGTTCTACAAACAAGAATTTTTGCTTTGAGATTGAATGTGTAACTGAATGTATATAAAAAGTTTTAAAGTTACCAAAGTACTTTCACATATAGGTAAAAACATTATGATGCAATTAGAAACATGCAAGAACTCCTTTACACTTAAAAATATTTACATTATTTTTTTTATAGATGCAAAAAAAAAATCTCTTTGAAATCGAATTTGATAAACCTTTTAAAATTATTGCGAGGAGATAAATGAAAAACTCTTATCATTACTTATCATTAAATTAAGACAGTTAAATTAAAGAGAAATAAAATTTTAGAAAATATATACTCAGACTTTGTGATACATGGAATTTATTGAATTGTAAAATTTTATGCCTTTTAAAAAAATGAATAGGCATATTTAAAAAAACTATGAAAAATCGTAAGATAAGAAGCCAAAATTTTCATACATATGTTGACTTTTTTTCGATATAAAACATATTTTTACTAGAATCGAATGTATTTACTTTTAATTCTTTTATAGTAAACACTAAAAATGAATAGGATGGGTTTGTCTCTAAATGAAAAGATAAATGTTATTTCAGAATGTGCAACAACTGTTTCGTTTCCAAAACAATAAATGAACGAAAATGAAAATTGAAAAATTGTGTTAATTAAAATTATTTCATAAATTTACTTAAAATTTCATAAATTTACTCAAGATTTCATAATCGAAAAATTATCTTTTCTTTTGAAACACACAAAAAATGCATTACAACATTAATTTTTCTTCTATATTAATAGTTTTAATTCTTAACTGAAAAAGTCATTTTTTTACGTTTAAATGTGGGTAGATGTTTTTGAAAGCATTGTGTAGAAATTTTGAAAGTATTGTTTTAAATTTTAAATCACAAAAGGCATTTTAAGACGTATGGGAAAAACGTACAAAAACTAATATTTATTCAAACAAAGAAGTGACGTTAACTTTTGATTTAAAAAGTAATGCTAATTATTAACATTATGAAGAAATTAATGTTAACAGTTCCAAAAAGTAGAAGTATAAATTTGATGGCAATTTATAACAGTTAATTATGAATATCTTAAAATTAAAGCAAAGGATTTTGCATTAGTATAGCATATATTAGCTTTAAATTATCTTTCTCACAAACACTTAAACTCAACTTGCATACAAGAATTAAAATTATAAGCATTTAGTCACTTGTGTAAGAACATTCGGTAAATTTTATCTTGTTCTAAAGATTAATACCGAAATTTTTTTAAAAAATGAGATATTTGATTTCTATGAATTTTTTAAGAGTACCAACAATACGAAAACATACTTTTCTTTGCAAATAATAAATTAAATGTGATTTAGCTACAAAATTTATTATTTTTTAAAATTAATAAAACCACTAGAACACATAATTTAATACATGTGTTCCATCACATCTAACTTTAAAAAGTTAAGACTCGTGCCATTTAATTTAAAAAATGTTATGTAGTTTTTTAAAAAATAAAATCGAATAGATATTTTTGTTATCCAACTCAAATTATAAGTATAAAAAACAGACTAAAATATTTTATGCATGCTATTTTAAAAGTATATAATACAGGAATAAAAAAGTACACATCCCCATATTTAATTTAATAATTTCGTTTATTCACTGTTTTTCTTAAGAATAAATAATTGCGAAGAAAATTTTGAGAAATAACACCATTTGTTCCTATAAATAATTTTTCAATAACAAACCTCTTCTCTTATTTTTATGACTATTTTTTAATTAAATTAATAAATATATACATAAGCAACATAATTAAAAGATTTCTTTTTTTTTTAAAAAAGAAATGAATATGTATAAAGAAGTTTTCTGAATGAAACATCATAAGTTCTCTCATAGTTAGAATATGTTTTCGATTAAAAAGTATATGAAATAAGAAAAAAATTTAAAGCTATGCGGAAAACCAATTAAAAGTCATATGCATTAATCCATTCATTCCTATCATGAATACATATAAATAACAAAAAATGTGGTCGAAGACCATTTTGAATGTCACGCACGGATATCGTTACACAATCACTTTCATAGAAATATTTCACGCTTATTGCTAAATGAACAGATTCTCTTCCATGTTTTCAAAAATTAATATTTACACATCAGTTCTTTTTTTTTTCAAATGCAGACACTTTTCTAAATAGGAAAAAGAAAAGAAAAATTATTGGAACAACAAAATAATCACTGCAATTTCTTGTTTAAAGAATATGTTTCAAAAGACGATACGAATGCAAAATTTTCTTAATTGGTTTCAGAATATTCAAACAGAATCTTTTCTTGTTGATTTTTCTTTTCAATACAAAAATGCCACATTTAAACTATAAAGAAATAGAACAATTAAGAGAGAATTTTAGAAGTAAAAACAACCACATAACTAAAAACTTCTGAAAGACTAATAATTTCAGTTTAATGCTCAGCTAAAAAGGTTAACTACAAATATTTTTGTTGTATATATATATATATATATATATATATATATATATATATATATATATAAACACACAAAATTCTATTCTTTAAAATTTCTGATGAAACTGAGTGTCAGTAAAAGAGAGAAATGAAAAAAAATGTGTTCACTAATTAAAATATTATTTTTAACTTGAATAGAAAAATAAAAGATTAATATAATAATAAATGTAATGTTTGATTTGTTCTAGAAAAACAATTGATAAAACAAGTACTGTAACATCTTAATCGGCAAAAGAGAATTGCATACTCATAAATACTAGTTGGAAAGAAAAATAAAAACTTTTTTTGTATTTAATTTCAAAACCTTTACAAACAATAAAAAATGGACACTGAATGAATATATGGGGTTTTTTTTGTATATGGTTACTTACTTAAGTGTTAAATTTGAGAAGATATTCGAAAAATTTTACGCTTATTTATATCAGGCAACAATTTAATCCATCTCACTGACACCTCTCTAAATGATTTTATTGCAATCAAAGCCGTTTATTTTTTAATTTCATTTGTAACACATCCAAAAGAATTTTAAAGTTTGACCGTACACTAATCTCGTTATGATGGCAATTTTTATGAAATCGAAATACATGAATAAGAAAAACAGAATAAAATAATTGGAAAAAAATAGAAAAAACAATTTCGTTTCCTTTATCAATTTATTAATACTCTTGCTGGAATTATTAAATTTATTTTTATTTAGAAACAAAAATATTACAAATTTGCATATTTATTAGAACATATTTAAAGGAGAATGCTTTCTAAATTATTCAAAATCAAAAATAGCCATACTTCTACGATTTAATATTACCCATCAAAACAATTCGTATGCAAGACACCAATTACGACTTCAATATCCATTGCAAACATGTGTCCATATTTCTTAATAATAATCTTAAGGCCACGATACAGATTCTTTTTCAAAGGTTTTTTTCCCCATTCTGTTAACAGCTCTGACAACTGCAACAAGGCTACTTTGTGCTTTTCGTAAGAGCTATATTTAGAGACGTGAGAGTAAAAAAGAGAAATGGGAGTGAACATTTATTGCATCGTTTTTAAGACCATTAAACAGAAAGATGAAAAAAAGTTTCCAGAGGATGATTTTTTATTTATTGAATTGTTAGAACTACTGAAGCGCTCAGTTTCTCGATTTCGATACATTTCTTTCGAGACTGCGTATACTTCAAGCCTTGTTTGTGAAAACAGAAATGATAGAGCCCTATTGTTTTTGCAATAGTCTTATTTCAATTAAAGATGTAATCGAAGCTCTCTAAATTGCTTTAATTTTCAAATGTTTCATTTAGCATATGTGAGAGTTCAAATTCCTCATTATTTTAATTTGGAATTAAACGTTTGTTTCGCAATACTAGTTTATACAACCATTCGAATAAAACGATTATTCGACACGAAAAATTAAAAATTTAAAGTAAATTCTTCGAGTTACACTAAATTTAAATTTTTAATGCTAGAAACTATTATGTACTTGAAACCTACTTTTATAGACAAAAATATAAACAGGAAATATATTTTTAAGCGATGCAACGGTATTAATCGTCAGTAGATTTTGACTAACAGTCCAGCTTTTAGACACACATGCCAAGTAAACATTTGTAAACTCCTGTTTCATGCTTTACTTGCAACTCCAAAATAAGCATTAGGTAACAAAATACATTTATTTGAACTGAAAAGATAAAACTAATTTAGCCTCTCACAATTAACTCGAAAGTCGCTAAGAAAAAAGAATTTTCTTCGTATTCAGTTCTGTTGCATCTCATGCAGTAAAAGCGAATGGGCTGCACATACAGTGGACCACAAAAGTGTTCGTACACTTGCAATTTCCAATACAATTTAATGTTTTCGACTAGTAAAAATTAATATATCGGAATTGTAATTTTTTTATGATATCTGTAACTTGTTCTAAATGGAATGACATAATCAATATTTTAAAAATAGTATAACTATTATTTTTAAAAATTAATAATCAAAAAACTAATAAAAAATTACGCCACAAAAGTCTTCGTACGCTTAACAAAAATCTTAAACATAGCTTTAAATATTGTATTTCTTTCTTAATTTAGTACTAAGTAGGATATCTTTTAGCGTCCACAACAACTTTTAAGCTTCTTGGTATAGATTTAATCAGTTTTTTGTAATTTCTGCATCGATTTTCCTCCATGCTTCTGTGATTGTTGTTTTTACTTCACATTATGTGTTTACATGTCATGTTTTCTACTGTTTAAAATCAAATTATCACCAAATATGTTCTATTGGGCTAAATAAAGTGATCGAGAGGTGTTTTCAGATTTGGGGGACTATTATAGTAGCACCAGTGGCGTACATCGAGAGCAGTGTGCTTGGCATCATTATCCTGCTAAAAAATGAAGTCGTTTCCAACATCGAAATTTTGGGCGGATAATAGAGCTCATGCTTCATAATACCATCAAAAAATAACAAATTACCTAATTATGAAGCCGATTTACACCATCACGCAAGAACACTTCCACCTTCATAGTTCATTGATCCAACTAGATTCTTGGGATTAAGTTTCAGAAAATTCAAAATTGACAGCTAATTGATTGGGATGACAAAAAATTCAACATTTTTGGTTCCGATGGGAGCATGATAGCTTGTAAATGATAAAATGAGGATTTTTATCCTATGAATTTATGTAGAACAATAACTCCTCCATCTCCATGTGGAGGTGTTCTTGCGTGAGGGTGTAAATAGGCTTCAGGATTAGGTAACTTGGTATTTTTTATGGTATTGAGAATCATGAGCTCGATTTAAATATTTTAAAAGGAAGTTTTAAATTATCCGCCCAAAATTAGGATATTGGGGACGACTTCATTTTTTGACAGGATATTAATTCCAAGCGCACTGCTCTCAATGTACGCCACTAGTGCCTCTATAACTGTCCCCAAAATTTAAAAACACCTCTCAATCACTTTATTTAGCCCAGTAGAACATATATGGTGATAATTTAATTTAAAAAAAGTAGAAAACATGACATATAAACACATAATGGAAAGTAAAAACAACAATTACAGAAGCATGGGGGGGAAATCAATGCAAAATTGACGAATAACTGATTAAACCTATACCAAGACGTTTAAAAGTTCTTGTGGGTACTAAAAGATACCTACTAAGTACCAAATTAAGAAAGAAATACAGTATTTAAAGCTATGTTGAGATTTTTTTTAAGTGTACGAAGACTTTTGTGGGGTAATTTTTTATTACCTTTTTGATTATTAATTTTTAAAAATAATAGTTGTACTATTTTTAAAATATTGATTATGTCAATCCATTCAGAACAAGTTACAGATATCATTAAAAAAATTACAATTCCAATATATTAATTTTTACTAGTTGAAATCATTCAATTTTATTGGAAATTGCAAGTGAACGAACACTTTTGTGGCCCATTGTATATTTTGCACGCTTTCAATTTCAGATAAATATAGATTATAAAAAATTAAAAATAAATAAGTCCTCATTTTCGATCTTTTGCAATTAAACTCCTAGAAAGCGCAAACGCTATACAAATTACTTAAGTAACATCAATCTAAAATTCATTTTCCTCTTGGCATACGTGACAGTGAACACGTGTTTTTTCACCTACTCTCAGTTAACGATTGAGAGCTCAGGTAAGCATTTATTCAAAGAGGAACCCGTTAAAATTAATAGGTTTGCATCTCTCGTCAGGTAACAAGCCGCCCAAAAAATTTCAAATAAGAATACAGAACAATCAAAGCAATGACAATCTTACACATCTTAGTTATCGGAGCAGATTTCATACTTTTTTTTATAGAGTCAACATATTTTAAGATACAATTATAAAAAAATAGTGTATTAAAGTATGCGCGCGCACTGAATTTATTTAATATAGTAAGTACTCGTAGAAAATCTAAGCATAATAAATAGAAATTACGCACGTTAAGGTATTGTAATGTCAAATTTTTACAATAAAACGAACACAAAAAAAATATTAAAAATAATTTAAAAATATTCCTTTGAAAAGCGTAAAATATTATGGAAGCTAGGCCCATAAATTTAAATTTGAAGTATTTAATTGGAAAAAAAATTAGTAAAAATGAGACTTTCTCATCACACACACACACACAAAATTTCAGAGTCTCACTCTTAGAACAGTTAAAACTAAAATGATATTCACATAAATTTGCCAATCATCCCTAATTAAACTATTAGTGTTAAAATTTATGGTTAGTCCAAAACAATTTCGTGCATATAACTTTAAAAATTATAAACTTTAAAAACTTCGAACAAATTATCCAATTTTGTTTTGCTCATAACATGAGCATATTTAAAGGCAAATATAAAATAAGGCAGATTATTGAATGAGACAGTAACATCTCTTTTGCAAGTGTTTCAGAATCTAAAGCTAACACGGCTTTTTGATTATTATAAAAACATTAGTTTAACTTTTTGTATTCATTGATACATCTTAAAAAGACACAAATATCGATTGTTTGAAAAGGTGATTAATTTGATTGGAAAAGTAATTTGATTAGATTTTTGGTTGAGCAATCAATTCATAGGAAAGAAATTGTATCCTACAGCACGCGCGCGAAGAGAAATAGAACAACACAACGGATATGAGAAACATGATAAAAATATGAAAATTTCTAAATAAAATAAGAAATGTTGAAGACAAAAGAGATGAAGTGAAATGTTCATCTTGAAACAGAAAAATGTTAACGATAAAAATTCATTAGTGGAAAGACCGGATCTATTTTCGTGAAGCAGAAATAATTATCAATTCTCGACAATAACCCGGTACCCACTTCAAAAGTGCAGCTGATCACAAATATAAAATATTTGTTATGATATAACGAAAGTTTTATGAATAGCTTAATCGACATAACATTAGTATTGAGTTATAAGAATTACGAATTTTCTAACAAAAAATGCAGAAGGAAAAATTTTTCCAAATTATGAATTTGCACATTATAATAGTGCCAAATCAATTATTATCATTATTTTGTGGAGGAAAGGATTCTATTTCGAAGATTATTCGGCATAAATATGTTACAACAATTACCTAAATGTTAACTTAAATGCTACGAATTCTTTGAAAGATCAGAGCATGTTCTTTCACCCAAATCAAAGAGTCAACAAGAATATCAATGGATTACGATTTTAAGCGAATCTCTTGTTTTTTCTTTTAAATAACGGAATACAATTCATAGATAACGGTTCAAATAATCAATTTCGTAATAATTAATATAGCAATTAAAACCATGCAATTTATTTTAGAAGATGAAAGAAACGAAACAGAACCGCAGAATAATAAAGAGCTCCAATAAAGAGCTTAAAGATTGGATCAATTAATATTTTCGCTCAATCAAGAAAAATTATACTTGTTTAATGCATATTTTAAAGAAAATTCTTTTCCAGAAATCAAATACGAGCCACGAGAACGCGATCGCAAGTCGGAATTATTCGGTCCGCTGTATTCATAATGCAAGAATTGAAAAAAGGAATAACACAAGAGCTCCATCACTACTTAACAAATGAAGTACCACAGAATGTTCTAAATAAATACTATATGTGTCTATTTATACACAGATAAAAATAATATAAGACATTAATTTAGAATATGCTCTTACAATTGATTCATAAAATCAAAATGTTTTGTTTCAATTTTCAAAAACTTCAAATTATAATTCTATATATTCTTTTAAAAAATGCTTATAATTAAAAAAAAAATTCAATATAAATACACCGATAAAGCATTAAAAAAAAGTTATCGACACGTAGCATCCTTTCGCGAAACTGTATAAAATTCAACAGATTTTGGTTCCTATCTCATTTTTAATGTATGAACTACGGGTATCTTTTTTCAGATTAGTTTAATAAAACTGTCGAAAAATTTATTAATTTCTTGCTGTAAACAAACTGCGCAACGAAGTTTTAAAAAGAAATCAGCGATGGCAACGAATAAATTAGGCAATACAACTGTTAAAAATCTAGATTACAATAAAAAATATTAGCCATTACGCAAGACTAGATCAAAACAATGAGTGTAAAACATTCAACTGAATTAATTGGATTCCTACGCATGGTAATCCGAAGCTATTCATGAGCAAACAAAAAAAGTTAAATCTGGACGTTCGTCGTAGAGAATTAATTGTACATTTGAATAACACTTTTTTGCAATAAAAATAACTCATCTTTCTGGAATTTTCTAGTTTAAAATAATAAACAATTAATTTCTATGGAAAAAATAATTTTACTGAATGTACTTTTGGATAATAGTTATCCAACTTGAACAGAAAAGAAATTGTTGATTGACAAATGCAAAGAGAATGAATGAACTGCAAGATCATTTAAACGGCGGAAATTTTTTATTCACAACATATATCACAAAAAATTTACAATACGAACTAAATGCGTTAAAACTTACTTCTTTTTTTTAAAAAAAATCAAACTAGAAATGGAGTGATTTTTATCATAATTTAGAGAGGAAAATTTTCAAAAGAAGTTATTATAGATATTTGGCAAAACTAAATTAGGTGATCAAATTTTAACTTTGGATCTTTAAAAAATTCGCCTTTCATCGTATTTTATATGGAAAAAATAATCATTTTAAAAATTTGATCTTTCGTCTCATAGAATTTTCCAAGTAAAATGTATACAGAAAGTAATATATTGCTTAAAAAATTCTTCCATTTTTAAAAAAAAAATTAAGAAGCTATTGATATAAAATATACATTTAGTTTTCGAACTAAAGATATTATGTATAAAAACAGAAATCAAGCGAATTGTATTTTTAACTTAGCACAATTGATAAAAATAAAATTTCTGCGAGCTAGCAAGACGCTCCTACGGAAACAGCACTCCACCCACTTTTCAACCAACCGGAGTGAAGAATCGACCTCGAGTATAAACATAACAGAAGCCTTTGCTCTGAAAGCGCGATCCAAAACAAGGATTTGCGAATTTATGGAAGAGAAGAAACAAAACGCTAGAATAATCTTACTTGAGTTTCCACTTCCTGGCCGGGGAATGTATCATCCTGTTCCGACATGTTTCTTGATCAAATCTTCACACACCACGAAATAAAACGAGAATAAATGGGAATAAAAACGAGTAAGATTTTATAAAAACAAAAAATTCAACACACAGAAAGAGCGCCAAATCACTCGCTTGCTTCTCTCATCAGCAGTAGTCGATCTACAACGCCCAAGCTCCAAACGATCAACAATGGGGTTGCCATGAACGTGATGTTAAACTTTCGCCAAATATTTTGTCGCCAATTTTGTATCGTTTGCTTCAAACTGATCTAGAAAAAACAACACATTTATTAATATTGGTGCGCTAAAGATTAAAAACGTTTCTTTTAAAATTATTTCGATAAAGAGGGCTAAAAATGGAAAAACAAACGTTTATCAATTAATTCTTTAAAAAATAAGCTCAGTTAAACATATTGTAAATCTTTCTCTCGATGTTTATTTGTTCAAATTTGGAATATGGAATTTTAAGATTGATTTTTTTAACATTTACAAACATCATTATTCTTCGAATATACAGTTATTAGAATTGTTACATATTGCTTTCCATTTCAAATAAAGAATTAGAATGTAAAGCGAAAAATATTAGAGTAATTTTGTTTTGTTGTAATATGATTATTTATCCAGAAAATTTACTAAAAGCATTTTTTATAATAGTTGCTTTGTTTGAAAAAAAGAGAATCAATTTTTGATGTTCCAAAGTGATAATTTCGATAAATCGCTCATGATTTAAAATTCTATAGTCGTGTGGTGTGGATACGAAATGTGTGAGGCGCTACAGTACATGTCGCTTTTATAATTTGATCACGGCTTAAGCAATTATCAATTATTATTTACTAATAAAATAATAATTAAATTAAGACAAACTCTGATATAAAAATATTAGAAAGTAAAAATAAATTAAAAATCAAAGGTTGCAGGTTAATAGAATTTGGAGAACATTACAATAAAAAGAAGTTCAATAAATCTTCATATCCAGGAAGCTGATTTTGATGAAAATTGGATTCATTATAGTTTGCCAAAATTCAGTTAAATTAAATTGTAATATAAAAATTACCTTTTGTCATTTTTTATGATCGAAGTAATTTTATACAACAATGTTTTTTATAATTTTGTCTTAAATTATCCGACTACGTTCGGAAAAGTTGTGGATAATTCTTATGCTATTTAGTGTCACTTGATTAAAATACTTGTATAAAATTGTTTTAAGAATATTATTATAGTAAAAAACTATTAAAATGCAACATTTTGGTAAAATATGAACACAGAATTACCTATTTTCAAAACATTCTCCTTTTATGAAGAATGCTTCTATAATAATAATATTTTACCTACAGTGCGCCACAAAAGTGTTCGTACACTTGCTATATTTCTTATCAAATTTAATGTTTTCCACTAATAAAAATAAATGCATTGTAATTATAATTTTCTTATGATATCTGCAACTTGTTCTTAATAGAATGACATAATTATTTTTTTAAAAATAGTATAAATAATTTTTTTTAAAAAAAATTAAAATAATCACACAAAAAGCTACTAAAAATTACGCCACTAAATTCTTCGTACACTTAACAAAAAATATTTTAAATATTTAATATTTTAAAGAGAAATTTTAAATTATCCGCCCTAAATTTGGATATTGGAGACTATTTAATTTTTCAACAGGGTAATGACGTCAAGTGAACTGCTACCAATGTACGCCACTGGTGTCTCTATAACTGTTCCCAAATTATGAAAACACCCCCTCAATCACTTTATTTAGCCCAGTAGAACATATTTGGAGAGATTTTGATGTAAAAAAAAAAGAAAACATGACAAATAAATGCAAAATGTGAAGTAAAAACAATAATCACAGAAGAATGGAGGAAAATCGATGCAGAAATTACAAAAAACTGATTAAATCGATACCAAGACGCTTAAAAGTTGTTGTGGGTACCAAAAGATATCCTACTTAGTACTAAATTAAGAAATACAATATTTAAATCTAAGTTGAGATTTTTGTTTTTGGTGTACGAAAACTTTTGTGGCGTAACTTTTAAGTAGCTTTTTGATTATTAATTTTTTAAAAAAAATAGTTATACTATTTTTTTAAAATATTAATTATGTCATTCCATTAAGAATAAGTTGTAGATAGCATAAAAAATTACAATTACAATATATTAATTTTTATTAGTCGAAAACATTAAATTTTATAAGAAATTGCAAGTGTACGAACACTTTTGTGGCCCACTGTATATACAGCTCAGATCTCTGTACAGAGTCTGAACTAGGATTTTTGAAATATTTAACTTGGAAGCGGATTTATCCATATTTTAATACAACAAAGTGAAGAAATTTTAAGGAAAAAAACACCGATAATTATTTCAATTGGTAGTAACTCTGAAAATAATGTGAATTTTTCCAAAATTTTAGTTCAGACCCTCTGGAAAAATCTTTACTTTATATAAGCAAAATATTATTATTATAGAAACATTTTTCATCAAAGGAAAATGTTTTGAAAATAGGTAGCTCTAAGTTCAATTTTTACCAAAATATTGCATTTAAATAATTTTTCATTTTAATAATATTCTTAAAACAATTTTAGACATATATTCTAATCCAAATAACACTAAATGTCATGAAAATTATCCATTTATACGTTTTTTTTAAATCACGGTTCCGAACACGTAGTCGGATACCTTAAACTTTACCATCATTTTCATAAATTAGTATCAGGATACTTTTTCCAATAGACCTTTCTTAAGAAAAACCGAAAAGCATTTAAACATATTATTAACAGCTTTTTAACATTAAAAATTAAATCTTAACAAACTTTTTATTTTTCCTCTATAAAAATTCTTTAGATTTATTTTTTAAATAAATATTCAAACATTATTTTGAAAAAAAATTAGTTTGTAATAATAAAAATTAATAGATTTATATATTTTTTTAAAAAAATAAATGTGTTCTGGAGAAAATGTTTTTTAAAATATTTTGTTCCGTAATTATATACATAGACATCATTTATTGCAAAATATAAAACACAAACGTATTTCTATAAAAATTTTTTTTATTAAAGTTTATTTTTGTATGCATTTTTTAAAATCAATTTCCACTATTAGGATGAAGAGTGTTCTCAATTCCTTCAACACAGAAGCTCAGATTTAGCTAAGAAAAAACAAAAAAAAAAAGTATAAGGGAGACAAAGACCCTGCATAAAAAAGTAAGACAGAAAATTGTAATTGAAATAGCTTGATTAGGTTTATTTAAAGTTCATTTTTGTATGCATTTCTTAAAATCAATTTCCACTATTAGGATGAACAGTATTTTCAAATTCCTTCAACACAAAAGCTCAGATTTAGCTAAGAAAAAACAAAAGAGACAAAGACCTCTAGATAAAAAAGTAAGACAGACAATTGTAATGAAAATAGCTTGGTTAGGATGTTTTTTTCGTTCAAATGCAACAAGAATAAGATGCATCTTCAAGGTCATCCCAAGAAAATGCTCCAAGGTTCATTTCATTTAGGTAATTTTCAGAATTGTTTAAATTTGGTTTGGTCTGATCAAATTTACACTGAAGGAACTATTAACAAGAAATAGAGGTCAATCTTAAAGAACAATTCCAAAATTGTTAAATAACAAGTCTTAACTTCGATTTAAAAACAGTTTTGAATAACTAGTGCACTAGAGCATGTTTTTCTAATTTAATCAGGATGAAGTAATCTGTAGCTCATAGCCATTTCATTTTATGTTAATACCCATGGGCATGTATATTTGGTAACATTTTAGCCTAATCAGTATAGCTTTATAACCTAAAAAATGAACTTTTACTTAACTTAAAATTGGTAATTACAAAAAAATAACGTTTTTATGTTTACAATTTTTCAAAAAAAATTTAACTCTTTTTAAAATTAACATTTTCCTCATAATTGTTTCTGTTTGAGCAAGGAAGCTTTCTTGTGTTCTTTTCCATTAGGGAATTAATCCTAAATACATAAAATAAAAGTTTAATTTTCCTCAATTTTAAACCAATTTTATAGTTCCAAAACTCTAAAAATGTTTTTTTGCATCTCAACTATTGATGATTGATTGTATTTACCTTTGCTTTAAATTACTAAAAAAAAAACTATATCCATTTTTAACTTTGATTTAATTTGTACTTACCAGAAAACTTTTCCGTTTCGAAGCTTCCTAAATATTTATATTAAAACGATTCATGCAGACATAATTTACTGTAAAATACAGTGCAAATATATCTTTCAAAACCATATGTTTAAGACAAGAAAAAAAAATTAGACGCAGATAAAGCATCTGAATGAAAGATGATGAATGAAAGAAAAGAATTGTTTAGAGAAAAATATATGTAAAGCTTGTTTTGAAATTTGGCCATCAATCTTAAAATTATGAGGAGTTAGAAATTATTTTTTTAGTTTACGTATATAGTTTTAACAGTTGATTACTTTCTTATTAAAACATTTTATCTTTTTAAAAAAATGAAACAAATTTTAACTCCCCTTCCCTCATTTTTTGAAACAAATAGCTTTTGAATTATTACACTTTAAATAGGATCAAATTAGATGTGATAAATAATATCGATTGAAATAAGAGAGTTCATTTGCTTTCATTAAAATTTCAAACTGCATTTAAAGCAGGATTTTTACCTTTTGAGCTATTTTTATTTGTATTAAAGTTCTTCACTATAAAATTCCTTTTTCTCTTAGTTATCAAATTTTGTAAGCGTTCTTAAGTTTGAAATTACGATTCAAGCAAAAAAAAAAATAAAATAAATAAAATGAAACGACCATTGCTTTGTATTATTTCATTGGTTTTGAGATGTTTCTTTTAGACGAGCATAGACCAACACAATATAAAGATTCATTCCCATATTTTCTACATTCTCATATGTTCCAGAAATTCCAGGCAATGCTTCAGAAAGATATAAAATCAGACAAACTCATCTGACTGCTTCTGCCACTATTCTCTATCAAAACAGCTAATGCTTTTTTAAATACATGAATCCGAATATAGTTATAATTTCATGTTTGTCTTTTTTTTTCTGATTTTACAATAGCGAACAAACAACTCTTTTCTTTGAAAAAAAATCGAACAAAGCGTTTTGGAAAATATGCGGTGGTTTCACGTTGCAGGAAGTTTTATTGAATTAGTTGTATTTAATGTTTTTTCACTTATCAAAAAATTATCAAGTTAGAAGAAACTGTTCTATATAATCAAAAAAGAAGAATAGTCGCAGTTTAACACATCAGATAAAAGTAGTTTGTGACGCGGTTGAAAAAAAAATCCTTACTGCTACTGGTAGAAGTATATATTGAGAGATTAAAGGATATATATATAGAGAGAGTCGAAATTATCTATCAAAGAGAGAGGAACACTCAACAAGCAAAACTGAAAAAAATTGAAATCTCAAGACAATCAGACATTGAAAGATAGATGAGAAATATAATAGGGTTAAAAATATAAAAAATGGATGCTATACAGTATTATAAACATGTCTGACTTAAGATAGCTTATATATAAAATAATCTATATAAAAGTGAGGTTAAAAATATTTTTTGGACAGCCAACTTTCCCCCTTTATGTTAATAATACTTAGAAAAAACCTATTGAAAATAATGGATAGAATATCTAAATCCATTACAAGATAAAGGTAACTTACCTAAAAAGTGCATTCAAAAAATTCGCTAAATCTGAGTAGAATAAAGAAGTTATTGCCAGATTCTGGACCCAAATGCAGTTTCAAAGCATGGGATTGGCTGAATTGTAGCACTTTTGCTAAGTAGAAATAGATCAGTAATATATATATATATATATTGAAAATTGTAGATTTACAGTTTTAGTTCGTGTATATATGTACAGAATACCTCTCAATCATCAATTCAAACTAATACAGAGTTGTATAGAGAATATTATTGTTTAAAATTTATGTGGGAGACAACAAGGGGTCCAAGACGTTTGTCTTTCTTCTATTTTATTTTAAAAAACTTAACAAAAATTAATTAAAAAAGTAGATAAGTTTGACAATGATATGCAGAAGGTAACGCCTGCTCGCGCACCTCTCGCGTTCTCCCTGCTGTTTTTCTTAAATGTTTTCAGGTTAATAGTTTCAGTTTCAATTCACTGCGCCTGCGTGCGAAGACTGCTTGGCTTTGGCTGCCACATTTATGAACACAATATTAATAAAAATTCAAAATCGATGTAAACTGTTGACAATACAATAATATGAACTATTAAGCTGATGCGTTCGAAATGTAGAATTTTTAAGAGAATATGCAAAACTGCAGATCTTTTTTTCAAAAGCTGTTTTTTAAATGTAAATGGGCTTCAATTGCTTCAATGCACCTCTTCCAGCGAGATCTTAACGCATAGATGTTGTCTTAATGAAATTATGATCTTTAGAATCAATAAACTTGGATATGGATTGTCCTGATTTTTATATTGTTTAGCCCTTAAAAACTGCTGTAAATGTTTATTAAAACGAAAGTCAGTTGCAAAAGTCAGTTGGAGGAAGATCCGGTGAATAAGCTGAGTGCTGCAAAATTTCTTATTTTAATTCATTTAAGTTCGCAATTGTTTTTTTATGACGTCTACGGTTGAGAGATGTGGTGGAGAAGTATTGGGCCATGTCATTAACAAGTGATGCATACATTATTTTCAATTTTTTATGTATTTCTTCAATGTACTGGTAGTATAATAGATAAAATATGATTTATTTCCATCAATGCTATCAGGGTATCATTTTTCACAGCTGTTTTGGGTATTCCACGAGATTCATTCTCTAGAAAAAAAATCCCCAAACCGAATTTTTTCAAACCAACGCTGCACTTTTTGATCATAAACAGTGCTCTCCCCAACGCCTGGTTTATATTACGGGTAATTTTTATAGCATTGTTAGAAAGTTTATACTAATATAAAATTACACAAATATCAGTTAAATTGATATCCTTTCGAAATACAAAACAAATAACAAGTTAGACACATTTGAGAAAATTGTGAATCTGACAATGGACAATTTGACTGTAAACGAGGTTATGTCAAAAACAAAATCAAAAACAGGATGACAAACGTTCACATGTAAAGATAATCCAACATTTCATATGTACGAACCTAATATTTTTTCTAAAAGAAAAACAATTACTTTTATGGAATTTAGTTTAAGGTTAACGTTCGGAAAATCAAAGTTACCTTCTACATTATTTCAGTAAATATTGAACAAAAATCAAGCTTGTTGAGTACATTTGAAATCACATGTATGGTGGTGAAACAACGTAATATAGGAGAATATTCAAAATAGAATAAATCTTTTAATGTAATTATAAACAAGAGCATAAAAAATAAAGTGATATTTAAAAAAAATATATAAGAAACCAGTTTTACTATGTATATGTAATGTAACGATGAGATAGTATTCATTTTGTGAGCTGTAGTCGTGGCAGTAAAAAAAGCTTCTTGATATTGTAATCACATCATTGTTTATTTAATTTTAAAATCAGGAAATTTATTTTATATATGCATGCTCTTCACTCAAGTGCAAAAATACAAGTGAGGGATTTACTTGTTTCTACATTTAAGTGCACAAGGAAAAACAGCGAAAAACGCATAAAAAGAAAATATAATTACGTGTTCAAGTGAAGGGAAATCTAAGTTATTTTTAGAAATTACATCAATGTCTTAGGGAAAAGTTTTACCCACTTAGTAAGGCACGTGTAAGCTATTATGAAATTCTTTTACTGAGAAACGCGAATAAATCAGTCACAAAAAATCAAGGTTTAATCCTTTTAACGAGAAATCACTAATAAATATGTCAAAATGTAGATTTTAATCCTTTAGTGCGAGATAAAATCAAACGTATTTTGAAATAGAGTATTAAGGAATATAAATTATACATGCATAAATAAAATTTGAATTTTAAGTAAATAATTTAACTCAGTGACACAACAGCCCATGAGGGCCAAGGTCTACTGGGCCCAACTCAGGTTTCATGACCTTGGATGCTGAGGTGCATTAACAGATGTTTCAGTCAGTTGGTCAGTCTGACGCGTTTTTTAATAATAATTTAAATTACTATATATATATATAATATATATATATATATATATATATATATATATATATATATATATATATATATTTCTTCAGATATTTTAATATGAAATTTTTAATTCATACAATACTACTCAGGTGTTAGAAAAAATATATCAGAAAAAGTATTGTAAAATTTGTATAAACTCCACACACACACAAAAAAAAGAAAATACTCTACAATACTCTAGGTTATAATTAAAATAAAACGTGGCCTTGGCGTTGGCAATAAAGGCTTACAAATGAGCGTATAAACTAAATAACGTAACGTGGTTTTTATAATAGCTAGAAAATAATTGAGTTATCGTAAAAGTATTTTGTTCTTTTATGCGCAAGTGACATTCGCAAATTTTTCTTTATGGTTACAAAAGTGTTCATTTGAGCTTTCAGAAAACCATCTGTAAAACATAACACACCTTGGTAACCATGGCTACGATGCTAATTTCGAGATTATGCATGCTGCCATTCATAACTGTAATTTGCATTAAAAGAAAAGCTTTAATTTTTGGTAGAAAGCACGCAAGGGTGACCTCTCTGCACGACTCAATAGAATAAGAGTAAATTCAAAAGAAATGCCAAGATGTTGAGGATGGAATGTATAAATTAAATTAACGGTTTTTACGGGATTTTTTCCCCTGTTAAATAGCTTTACAATGAACTGAATACAAAACAGAAGATCGTCAAAAAAATATTATTTTTTTTTTATTCTGCTGGTTATTTCTTTGGCATGTCATCATGTCTTTCTTGTTTTGTCGCACTATTTTTCGTGTTCTTTTCTTAAGAACTTTTGTGCCTCTTGCGTCTCAAAAAATAACAATGGAATATTCAAAACAGTGGAAGATAAAGATGGTGGTTTTTGAGATTTTTCACTCTTGTTTTTTTTTATTTTTTAGTTGTAGATAATTTTGCAACACACACACATCGTTTGCAGAAAGATTATTAAAATTTATGTTTGTTAGAATCACCGGGGATGAGCATTTTTTATTCATTGAAATTTCGAAAACTCCATTTGGAGGGGAAAAAATTGGAAAGTAAGATTTTACGTCGAAGTTCATTTTAATTATACTTTTAGCTAAGGTGATAGAGACTCACTGCACTCGGAATCGTGATTTTGAAAAATCGAATAAATGAATAATTATTTATATATTTATGGTCAGCTAAATTAGAATACACAAATAAAATTGTTTTTAGAATATTATAACAAGAAAAATTTATTTATATGTAATTTTTCGGCAAAAAAGGAAGAAAAAACGAGATATTTTCAAAACATTCACCTTTTACGAAAAATGATTCTGTAATAATAGTACTTTGCTTATTTTTAGTTATGACCACTCTACCGAGCGTGACCTAGGATTTAAGAAAAAATTCGCATTATTTTCAGAGTTACGATCCATTGAAGTGATAATGGGTGTTTTTTTTAATTAAAATTTCGGTACTCTGATTTAATAAAATATGCATAAATCCATTTCTAAATTATATAAACCCAACTATTTTTTATTCGGTAGATAGACACCTTAGAAAACCGTGCAAAAAATCGTGTAAAAAAGTGCATGCGACCTATGGAAAATTTGGGGATATACTCCTCAACTTTAAAAAATCGAGAAAGATGGAAGAACTCTGCATATTTTCCCATAAAATGCATTATAATATTTATATATTATTATTTATTTACATAAATAAATTTTACACACTTGCAAAACAAAAACAATCAATTTTTATTACAAAAAAAGAGCGTGTGTGCTTATTTATGACCACACCTTAGAAGTTATAACTTCAAATTTTGTAATGTTGTTTCAGGGATTAGTTCGGTGAAATAAAAAACAAGGGGATATTAGTATTGTCCTATAAAATTATTTATTCACATGTCTGTACTCATAAAGTAATATTTTTGTGCGAAATATACAATCATATTTGCGAATTAATTGTATTCTAAGAAGGGAGCAATAGGTTTATGGCAGCTGAAATAGGTTATAAATACTTTAGGCTCAAAATTATTTAAATATCTAAAAAATTCCGTCACACGTTGTTCCGTAATTTGTTGTACTTTCATTTGAATCATTTCACATAATTAAATTGAATTTTGATTTAAAGAAATCTACTAAAGGTTTTGATTTGTATTTTGAAAAATCTACATTAAAATCCCCACTTAAAATAATAGGCAGTTTGTTCAGAAGAGTTGATCCGGCTTCAGTGCAGGCAACTAAATTTTTATGAATGAATTCGATAATTTTTTCTACACTTTGATTTGGTGAGATATAAATAGTAACCATTAGAATTATTCGCCCATTTTCTGCTCTACATTTCACTACACAAATTTATCCGATACATGACTCATTAAACCCAAATGATTCAGTAGTATTGTTACGAGCGTTACAAACCCGAGCGTAACAATACTTGGCTTTTTGAAACATATTATTCAAGTTCACTCTCCAGCAACACGCGCCTAAAGAAGTTATCACTTCAAAAATTGAAGTTAGTTTACAATGAAAATTCAGTCTATAAGTACATACAACAGGTAAAAATTCAAACTGAAATTAGGAATAAAACTATTAAGTAGCAATTACCATTTCTACTTGATAACACCGGTAGCACACTAACTCTTTTATTACTAACTGGGTCATCAATGCTATTATCAGTAGATGTTTCAGATGTTTCTAGCACAACTGTCGATTTTGATTAAAATGAAGAACTTCGTTTGTTATTGACATCCTCTGTTGGTTTATTTGTTGTTACAAAATCTGTTATTAGCTACTGTTGTTTGGTTCCTCAAGTTGCTTATTGAGTTCTAGATATCCTGCTAAGCAAAATTGACGGTTACGTTGAAGTTTTAATGTACGTTCTATGCCAGAGCCATGAGTAAGAAAATGTCCCATACTTGTAGCAAATTTCAAGCCCTTGCTAATTAAATTAGTTGTTTATAGCTGAACCTTACCTTCTACTTCGTCATTTTATCGATTTTATACTCATGGACAAAAAATTAGCGCACCAGGAAATAAATGCGGGATCGTAACGAAACTTGGCATGAAGGTACATGTCGGGGAGGTATGCAAATTATTAGAAATGCAGCGTGATTGCGCATTACGTATAGCCGGTAGAGGGCGTTTAACGTCGTTCTCCGTGGAGTATAAACCAGGTAAAATCAATGCTTGTTTGAGTGGGCTGAATCGTTTACAAAGAAAGAGCTGAGGTAGACAAGCCATTACGCAGTTTTCGAAGACAATAAGAGCAGCTGTCGTAGTTTGAGAGGGAGAATCATCGGCATGATGGAAGATGGTTGGTCATCTAGGCGAGAAGCTCGTCAATTAGGCGATTAGGCCGCCGCTCTGATTGTGTTGTAAGGAGTTGTTGGGACCAAAGGATCCGAGAGATGTCATTTACACGAAGACCAGGCTCAGGACGCCCGTGACAGACCAGTCTTTGAGAAGACCGCCACATCGTAAGAAATGCATGCGTACAGCCAACTGCTTCATCGACCGCCATCCAGACACAGGTAGCACCTTCATTAGGGGCCCCTATGTCTTCTCGAACCCTACGAAGGCGCCTGGCTGAAGGACATTTGGGTTCGCGGCGCCCATTACGTGTGCTGCCCTTGACGCCGTCCCCTCGATGACTCCGTTTGAAAAGGAGCCGCGCACGAGGAAACTGGACTGCTGCGGAATAGAACCAAGTCGTCTTTAGCGACGAATACAGATTCAATCTCAGCAGTGATGACAATCGTGTTCCTGTGTAGAGACCCCGTTGTGAACGCCTCAATCCTGTCTTTGCTTTACAGAGGCACACCGCTCTCGCAGCTGGTGTGATGGTATGGGGTGCCATTGTATACAATACACGGTCACCTCTAGTACTGATCCGGGCACCATGGCAGCCCAGCGGTATTTCCATGACATTCTGCAACTACATGTGTTGCTACTCATGCAACGGCTCCCAGGAGCCATTTTTCAACAAGACAATGCTTGGCCTCACACGGCAAGGGTGTCACAAGACTGTCTCCGCATTGTTACTATCCTTCCTTGGCCTGCCCGATCACCAGATTTGTCTCAAATCGAGCATATCTGGGATCATTCAGGATGGCGAAATGGGCATCCCACGAGTTTGAACGAACTAGAGGCAAGGTTACAGTAAATATGGATCGAAACGTTTCAGGACATCATACAGAACTGGTATGCTTCAATGCCCGATCGTATCGCATAGTGAATTCGCGCTAGAGGGGGTTCAACAAGGTATTAAATCCTCCGTTCTTTTGCCTTTTTCTCTCTGAAATATAAATGATCCTTTTTCTTTGATTTACTAAACATTTACTTTTATCAATGCAGTCATTACGTATGTAAAATTTCGTTTCATTTTGACGACTCCTTCTTGGTGCTCTAATTTTTTTTGTCCATGAGTGTACTATTATCATAAACAGTTATAAATTGGATTAAATCGTCCTCATTCAAAGGCCCCGTATCTCCAGATGTTTTTGAGATTCATGCTAAAATTAAAAAAAAATGGTTTTTTTTCTCAAAATATCATTAAATTCTTGTACCTTGTAATTTCAGAATCGCGTGAAAAAAGAGTTGGGTGTATTTGAATAATCCTATCTCAACTTCTGTAGAGAAGTCTTCAATTTGTGAAGGAAAAGTATTATTATAAAACAGCTTTTTTCATGAAAAGAGGTCTTGAAAATGTGTCATCCTTTCATCATTTCTTGCAAAAAAATTGCATTTAAAGTATCCGAACACGTTGAAAATGACCAAATTCGGACAAGACCGATATTTTTGTTTTCTATTTTATTGAATACAGCTATCTTTTGGCTTTACAAAACCTCCTTTGTTTGATTCTGCGCTTCTTAGAGGCCAAGTTACAATTAATTTTATTAAGTTAGAAAAACCGGAAGTTTGTCTTTGATCTACCAGAAGTGGGCATTTAAATTGTTCGAAATCTATCATGGCGAGTCTGATCACACAAAATATTACACATGTATTTCTATAAAACTTTTTGCACCTGATACTTAGGCTATTTTCTAGAGAATGTACTAAAATATTTCTTATTGTATGAATATTTTTTGAGTTAGGGCTTATTTAAAAAATGGTCTCATAAAGGCGTGATTTTTCTTATAACGTTTACTCAATCAGCTCTAAAATTTTCAAATTTTAATAAAACATTGAAATTTTAGTGCATTCTCTAGATAAAGGCCTCTAGATTGTTTTGGTAACTCTTTTACCAATATAAATTTATTACTTTTTTTTTCTAATTGCTTTGAAGTTTTACAAAAATATTGCTCACATTTCACTTATAATTCGGATTTTTGTGAAATTCAGGCAATTTATTGTAAATATTGTTGGTTAAATATTAGTATTTATTGGTATTGAGTCCTAAAAAAGCCTTTATAATGTTTAAAAATGTTATTTTGTCAAAAAGTACTCTGAGCGTGATCGGATACCTTAAATAATTATTTCTCGTAATAATATTCGAACAACCATTTTATACGTATACTCTGATTCAATGAAATTAAATATTTAAGAATTATACATTTATACGCTTTTTCAACATTCCACTTAAGAACATGTAGTCAGTTACCTTACGATCATATTATTTTCTTTGTTATATTTTATGAAAATACATGCAAGATATAGATCAATGCACATCTAAAAATCATTTAATATTATCTTAATAATTTTCGAATAGAGGCTGAATTTTTAAAAAAATTTCGATTGCAATTTAAAGAATTTAAGCAGATATCCAACCTTTCTATTTCTTAAAAAGAGTAACTTTTTTATACGGGCAGTTTAATCACGATACGATCTAAAAGACAATGTAAAATGATACAATCTAATCTGAATTCTTTTTTAAGGATTTAATTGAATTGATGCACATTTCTAAGTAGAATAAAAATTGATTTCCCCGAAATACATTGCTAGGGTTCCAGGTAATAGGAATTCGAGTTCGCCTTTTCTCTGAAAAGAAATTGATTATTTTCTACTATCTAGCAATTGAGTTTTTTTTTTCGCTCTGTCCAATTATTCTGTGAATTCCTTTAATTCTTCCATTCACTTTTAAGGGAAAATATATCTATATATTTATAATTAGTGTAAAATCTTACTGCTACTGCAACAGCTTCTAATGAAAATAATAAAAAGATAAATAACTAATAATAGTAAATAAGAACTAATAATAACAACACACACTTCATAGGTACATTTCAAAGTACGAAGACGTAATTTTTAGTTATGTTAAGAATCTTCAGTACTGAATTTCTATTTCTCTGTAGGCTCTTAACGTTTTTCTTTTAATATTTACAATATTGGGCTGGTAGATAGAAGCTTCAAATAGATAGTAACTGATTGTTTTACATAATTTATATTTTACTTTACTGCCTCAGACTCCATAAATTTTATATCATTATACAGCTTGGAATAATTTAAATTTAAAAAAATAATTGGAAAGAGTTTTGTTATAACAAATGCATTCGAATTTTAATTGAAGTATAAATAGAACGTTTTTAGATTCGAATATCTTAGATTTTCTATTGCCTAGGATAGCGATAAGTTACACTGTGTTCAGTCTATACGTGTCTCTCTCCCTCTATTTTTATATATATACATATGAAGATTTCGCTTGAATATTTTTCAAGCGAATTTTACTGGGATAATCTTTATCTTGTTGCAGTCGTTGAAAGGACGAGGAAGTTTTTTTGTAGTTTAATTGCTGCCCATTTGGTTCAAGTGTAGTATAAGGGGGGGTAGTCCTTTTTTTTTTTGGCTACTAACAACGGTCGCCAAGATAGCTAAAGAAAATAATTATCACGCGATGACTTGGATGGTTCAAGACCATGATAAATTAAATAAAATACATCGACAGAAAATTTAAAGAGTGAATTATTACTTATAGTATATGCAAAGCAAGTACATTTCGAGACATGAATTCAAAGCGAAAAATTACTATTGGTTATATACGCTTTATTCCTTTTTATGTTCTCTTAAAAAAGGAATAAAATTAGAATACTTATGCAATTTTTAAATAAGTTCTATATTTTTGCACTTACACACTTTGCAGAATATTTAAGATTTAAATGCATTATGAGGTAAAGAAAATTATTCCAAACTTGTCATTCTATTTTTAAAAGTTATCTCAACCTTTTATAGTAGAACAATCGTAGATATATTTTCTGTTGCTTTTTTATATATAAAAAATTCATTCCATTAAGTGTTTGACAACTGCATATGTGCTGTGAATTCACTCAGTTCTACAAACGCAAAATAAATCTGCATGAAAACGTTTTCTCGCAATTCAGAAGAATTACAGTCAAGATTTTTTTTACAGAAGAACTATTTTGCTGTCCAGGCGTAAATATATTCTTGGAACTTCGGAAGGTAACACATTTAAACTTATTGCTTTTACCGTTTACTTTCCAGCTGACGTAAAACAGAATCACCGTAGGAAATACTTTTCTATTTACATTTACGATGTCTTAAACTTCTATAGCCTTCGAACCAGATATTTTAACGCTTTATTTTGAGGCACGATTTTTCTATAGAATTGAAATGCTTAGTCATTTTATTCCTTACAAAAAACGTATTTATTTTATTCATCGTATATTACTACAGCAATGTGACGCAAATGACTTCATGAAAAAAGTTTGTAATACTATAAAACTAAGTCCATCACGTTTTTACAGTAGCATAAGAAAGTAATATCAATTTTCTCCGTGTGCACGTATAGCAAATCTTTATTTTTTCTAAATTCAAAATATACTCATGTATTAGAAAATGTTAATCTTTAATATTCTGTCCTCGTTATAAATATTCATTGCTCATCCTAGAACATGAAAAAATGGCAAGATTTAAGTACACTACTGACCATCCAAAATGCAACACCAAATCATAAAGAATAGTAGATGTTAAAGCCGAATTTATTAGACAAATTTAAAAAAAATACAAGGGAGAAAAGATATTGAAATAAGTTAAAATTTAGATTAACTGCCTTGGCTGGAAATCCTTCAAGAGGCCTCAGTTCTGAAAGAAGCTTTGAATATGTTCCAATGGTATGTCAGTCTCTGCTGTTTTCATACATTACCAAGGTTCGTCCGTCGTAAAAACAAATGACGCATGTTGGGTCAGTAGTTTGTCAATCACTAACCATACATCGGTTTGATGTGTAACAATTCAGAACAGGCGGGCAGAAATAGTATTCAGAACAGGCGGGCAGATATAGTATTCAGAACAGGCGGGCAGAAATAGTAATAGAAATAGTATAGGTGGGCAATTGTTACAAGTTTCACGACCCGTATGGTCTCGCATTGTCCTATTGAAACTCTCAGAATCTCGATATTAACCTCTTCCGCATTTTTAGGCAAATTATTGTTTTTTTATCAACCACAGCCTTTTCTCTGTTTACCTTCACAGCTTCAGGTTGTTTTCCTCTCTTAATTGTTTATGTGGCTCTCCGGATACCAATGACTACAATATTCACTGCTCCTATACATCCAAATACCATTTTACCCATATAAAATCTATCAAGGAAGCTTTTCCCTCCTAGGTATATTCTATTTTCATCAATAATTAGTTTCCTGTTCCAATATTTCCTAATCTATCTGTAAGACTGATGCAAGTTTTGTCGTTTCGCCTCTAAACTTTTTTTCGGGGTCCCATTTTTTACTGTATATTTCCTTTTGTTATCTTTTTACCTACCCCCTTCGAGAATGGCGTTTTTGCTTTGCCGTTTGGCTCTTTATGTATTGTTTCCTGCCCCTCTCGGAGTACCAGTTGGCTGTCCTAAATCCTCTGGGTGAGCTCAATCCTCACGGGTAAATAAAGTCTTGAGGGTAGGATGTGACAATAGGCTTCTAAACTTCAGAGTCGTAGAAGTAATTGTTGAATTCAGTAGAAATGGGTATTAGAGGGCATGAGATAGTAAAATCTTATGCCCAGAGAAACATCTTATGACTTCTTGAGGCCCTGGGCCTCTATGCAAATGTAATCCCCCCTTCCGTGAATCTTTTAAGCAGACAGTACACAGCATACATTGTCAAATACTCAAAATTTCACATCCGACTGTCACATTTCACCAAATGAGTGGGAAAAGGGTAGGCCTAGCCTAGACACGGACATGGCATATTAATTCAGTCTTACTATTATTACCAGTTAGCATATAGTTCGAAATTCTTGCTTCTCGGAGAATGTACCCGGAAATAACATTCGAAGATTAAAATTATTTCAATCATAATCTTATTATGGCTGAGTCGAGAATGAGACAAGGATTCACCGACTCTATGAGGCCGGACCCAAGCCCAATCGGTCTATGCCTTAAAATGTCCTTGTTTATGCTCTTTCAAACTATCACACTAATCTGTATAGCGATATATAATGTAAAAGTTCATAAAACCCCTTTCCATAGTGCCACTAGACTCGCATACGACTATCGTGGTGCTAACGATAAAATCTTAAAAAATCTTAATCTGAAAAAACAATGTCATGCCCTTCATTTGTCCTTTCTGGTTTATACATCTATGGTGTAAAGTCATTGATAATCATAGCAATGGATGCCTTTCTGATGTATCCCTTTACTGCAGACGGCATCAAATCGAATGCTGTAGCTGATATATACAGCAATGCGAATCATTATTGGTGTGCGCATAACGTACTAGTTTTTACTCTTGGTGGTGTGAATGGACGAGTGCAATCCTTCCCGCCATTTGCTCCCTTCTTTCGCTCAATAATTCCATATTCTTATCACTGTGACTCAATTTAATCCATCCAGCATCGATTTCTTGGAAGGATAAATTCGAATTTTCTATAAGCCACAATTCTTTCTACGTCAAACCCAGAAACGAGCTCAAATGATTTCCATATTCTTCAAGAAGTCTCATTAAAGCTTCTCACGCATACCGGCGCACAAAGAATAGTAGGAAAATACAAATATTTGCAAGTAACCTTTTGTTCTCACTTTATATAGTACTTGTAAGTAGAGCTACTGGTGTGCATGTGATTTACATGAGCACTTCTATGATAACAATTCTTATGAAATGAATTTTACACCTTCTGCATGTTTCTTTCACCATATTGCATTTTTTCAAGTATTTCAGGTAATCATTAAATTTAAGCTTGAAAATATACTTTTATTTTTACTAATTTGATCTTAGTTTTCCCGAAAAGGAATAAATAAAAAAATTTTCTATCAAAGGTAGGAATCTGCAGCAGCGTGATCATTTAGTCTTCTTGTACAGCTTTCTTTCTAAGTGAATTCAAATTTTGTGATCGTGTAGCTAAATAAGGCGATGTTAATATTTACTCACCCACTCAAATTTCTGCAAGAAATCTTTTTAGTTACATGAATGTATTTTAATCACTTTTTTTATCGACCAAGAGGTTATAAACTGCAAGTAATTTACGAATATGGTAATATTTGCATGCAGAAAAAATCTTTCATTTGTAAAGGGTGTTTTTCTTAAGGTATAGAACTTTAAATTGCAATAAAACAACGATGTATTATTCGATTGACATGAATTTTTTTTATTCGAAAGATAATCTTGTGGCATTACATTTTAAATAGGATTTCTGGCATAGGACTGCCACGGCTGGCTCGGATATAGTCCAATCTGGACGTCCAATTTTCGATGACTTTTTCCAACATGTGTGGCCGTATATCGGCAATAACACTGCGAATGTTGTCTTCCAAATGGTCAAGCGTTTGTGACTTATCCGCATAGACCAATGACTTTACATAGCCCCACAGAAAATAGTCTAGCGGTGTTAAATCACAAGATCTTAATTCACAGGTCCAAAACGTGAAATTAGGCGGTCACCAAACGTGTCTTTCAATAAATCGATTGTGGCACGAGTTGTGTGACATGTTGCGCCGTCTTGTTGGAACCACAGCTCCAGGACATCATGATTGTTCAATTCAGGAAGGAAAAAGTTAGTAATCATGGCTCTATACCGATCACCATTAACTGTAACGTTGTGGCCTTCATCGTTTTTGAAGAAGGATTCCACCAGCCCATAAAGCGCACCAAACAGTCAGTTTTTCTGGATGTAACGATGTTTCGACATACACTTGTGGTTTAGATTCACTCCAAATGCGGCAGTTTTGTTTGTTGACGTAGCCATTCAACCAGAAGTGCGCTTCATCGCTAAACAAAATTCGCTTATGAAAATCGGGATCAACGGCAATCTCGTTTTGGGCCCATTCGACGAATCTACACTTTGCTTGATGATCGTTTTGATGAATTGCCAAACTAAACTGAGAATAAATCACTTGACAGCTGTTAAATCGGTCGCCATCTTGGAAAGTAATGCCAACTTAAACTTCTATACCTGGAAAAAAACACTCTTTACAAACATCGATGTAGGATTGCACGAAGAAAACAAAAGAAATTCAAATAAAACTAAGCCTTAATTTAGGGATAAAAATTAAAATTTGACAAGAAAGCTTAAAATACAGCTGTAACGGATTAATTCTCAAATCTGTATATTATAATAGATTTAATCCTTTATTAACCGTATTATGATTTACTGCAAATTTTTTCACGCAATATTTTTTTTTCAATCACTGCATCAAAAATTAAGGGATATACATAAATAAAATACTCAACTTTGGAAAATTTAATTTGTTAGAGCTAATTATTAAATTAGTACATTAAAGTACCATCAGTCCACAAAGGTCTGAAATATTCCCATAGCATGAAAAGACCGAATGACTTTTTAAACGCAGTTTTAACTCTTAAAAATGCTAAATAACCAGAGAACACTAATATTTTACAGTACAAAATATTTATTTTTAAACATTATTAAATTTTTAAAATATGATTACTTTTTTTACACATAAACTTTATTTGATGATATTAAAAAGAAACAGTTTTTTTCATTAATACACAGAAATTCTTTACACGTTGTACATTTTGAGTGAGGTTTCGATTGAATGTTTTTTAAAGCATTGCATCCTGGGGTGAGAAATGTTGTATTTTCTTAACGTGAACTACTGCACCTTGAGTTCAGGCTCTTCATTTTGTCATCCTAACAATCTAACGAAAATTCCAGTAGATTATTTACTGGGACATCTTCATCTGAAAATCATCTGTTAGTAGATGACTGATTTCAGATTACAGGTTCTGTAATAAATCCAAAGCTCCTTGAAGACAGAGTTTATTTTTCCAGACATTCTAAAAAGGGAAATATTAATAATAATAACAATAATAGAACCTTGAAAATCTCCTATATTATTGTGAAATCTCAGTTACACATAAATAAATTAAAATGCTGTTAATTTTTGAAATAAGAATAGATATTTCATTTAATTGTGAGCAAAAAAGAAAAGAAAGGGAGGAAAAACCCAAGCTCAGATTCAAAGTTGAAATTTTTTTTGAAAACGTTAAAATAAAACAATAAAAAAGTAAAATAAATAAGTTAAGCTTAAAGAAACGATAAAAAAAGCATGTCTATCGCACTATAGTGATTAACTCTACAACATAACAAAAAATAATTATAAGCCACACGGACGAAAAAACCCCCCAAGATCTTGCTCCAACACCCAGTGTGCTGTAGGTACTTATAAGTACCGCAAATTTATTCAACTGTAAAATTAATTACATACACTGTTCACACTTAAAATAGGCAAGTCGTTTTCTAAGGTCTTCCTTAACATATAAAAAAATACGACACTTACCTTTTGACATTAACTACTTTTTCGGAACAAAAATGACAATCTTCCCAATCTGATCAAAATGTCAGCTGAAAACGTAACTTCTGATATAAAACTATTCGTTTACTCCACTAAAATACTCATCATAGAACCCGTGCTGCTATATATCTTGAAAGAGTGGATTTAAAAGAATATTTCTGCTAAGTATCGCCAGAGTATTCGTAAAAATGGTTATTCTACGTAATTTTAAAGTGAGTGTTACTTATAAGTACCGTCGATTGATAAAGGGTTAAATCGTCACACTTAAATCTAAAATTACACTGAGCTTCAACTGTGGTTTGTCGTGTAATAGCGTTTCTAGATAGTAATACATTGAACAAATGTAGCCGCGCTAGCCTAGTGGTCTTGGCACTAACTCGTGACCGGCGTGTTATGAGTTAGAGCCCTAGTGCCATTGAAGACTCGCCGTGTAGAGCTGCTGATGCTCGTTGATTCTGTCGTGGCTCAAAGTCCTCCAGTTGACACAGTGAGGTAGTTTCGAGAAGGAGGGGCCAGCTCAAGTGCCGTTCTCGTCTCCTGACCATGATTCCAAATTACGAGGTTACGTCTCCAAAAACCTCGTGTTTCTTTGTAGCGCGACGTTAATAAACACCTACTCACTGTTAAGTGCAGTGGCGTTGCGGAGAATATTAGGACCCCCTGAAAAGTCAAGTTTGGGGTCCCAAGCCGGATTTAACAAAGGGCTGCAAAACTATAAGATAGTATAGGTTTTGGGCCCCCGCGAGGTGGGAGTTGCAGGGATGCGCATTACGCCACTGGTCAAGTGGCATATGAGGCCAAGAATGATAAAGCCGACAATTTTTCTGTTTATTTTTTTTCAATTCTTACTATTAGTTCACATTCTCTATATATTTATTTATTAATCGTGGTGGAATTTTCAATCGTTAATAAAAACACATTTTAAAGCGCTCAATTGGGCTGAAATTTTATATACACAATTATTTTGGATGTCAATACAATACGTTAATTATAATTAATAAAAATTAATTGATTAAAACTAATTATTGAAATAATTACAAATTCAGCCACGTTAGCATCATTTTTGGCGACTTGTGTCAAAACTTTAAAAGATTTTTTTCCCTCACGTTTTAAAGCATTCAGTTGAACTGAAATTTTATTTACGCGATTGTTTTGAATGACAATACGATACTTTAATGATAATAAAAATCAATTACCACTTAATGTTGTGATTCTGTCATATGCATATGCATATTTATATCAATTGTAACTATTTAATAAAAAGTAGCTAAAATAAAATTTTTCTTTGTTGATCTAAGTAGGAATTGACTTAATTTTTTTTTAATATTACTTATATATATATTTATTTTAAAATTAACTAGGTATGTGATTTCCTGAATACAAAGTCACAACACATAAAATAAAGTACAATCATATTGTAAGTACCATATTCGAAAAACATTAACTTACTTCAGTAAAAGGTAAACACGAAAGCGCCTTAGCGTTTTCGTGCTCCTGGAAGATATCTAAATCAATTAGAATAGCGCTGAAAGTTACTAGTGATTGCCAAACCATGTCAAATTTATGCTACGCTCAATATTGAACTGCGCTCGTTATGATAGCGAAAAGGGATTTATTAAAATACTAGGCATTCCTTTTTAAGTATAGAACAAGAGAATTTCCGTAGAATAAAAATCGAACTGGGTGACGGGGACGTCGTAATTCAAGCTCATAAAATTATTTCTGGATTAATTTTTACATTAATGCTGAGTAAAAAACAGGAGATGGAACAAAAGGAAACTTTTATTCACACGTTTATTATTGTAATAAATTACAGTGAACTTAACAAAGATATTTTTTTATTAAATATAAATTGTTTTGTCTGAAGCTATAACTATTACTTAGTATTAATTAAAGCCCTTTTTTTTTTGCTTAATGTCAAAGAGCTTGATTCAAACGCCAAACATATTTTTTTTCAGGCAGATTCTTTCAAAGTTCACGTGATATTGTAATAGATATGTCTTTTTTGTACATTCTTATAAAACATAGAAACATCTCAAACATATTTTTCTTATTATTGCTAGTCGTAAGACTGTTTAATATATCAAGAAAATTAGACGAAATATAGAAAATATTTGACCCTAAAAAGGGATTAATTCTGTGCTAAATAAGTAGTTGTATAAAATACACTGCTCTGTAAAAAACAGCATAATCATTGTTTAATATCAAAATTCTATTCTTTGACACTACGCGAAAATAGATTCACGTTACAAACAACTCAATCCTTCTAATATTAAAAACTATTATTAAAACATTTATACGTAAATATTGTAGTTCAATTTTCTGTTTAATTCGAATAATGCATTTTGACATTTACAATAGATACTTAATTATCATGGATGAATGAGAAATCATATACTTCAAAAATCCATTTATAACATTATATACGAATTTATGAAACTTAAAGAGAGTAGGTACATCATTTAAATAGTTATTGAGCACTTAATTCATTATTGCTTTAAATAGGACGGTAAAATCATTTACGTCATTTTCAATTGTCTTTTGCTGCAATTGCAGTTTACATATTCTGCGCAATTACTGTCTACTTGGTATTTATTCTAAGATTACCAAGAGTACTAGTGGGAAACCACTTAGTAGAAGATCCTGAGTGTGAACACACTTGAAGATATTAGTGAAGCAATTTCAAGTATAGCAGAAAGATTTCAATTAAAGATCACTAGATAAATATTAACAAAATATATTTTTCTGTCAGGATTCGATATGGAAAACGTCTTCATGTTTGTAATTATTTTTGATGTGTTTCGCGAGCTTAATTAAGAGTCTGTTAAAACAACAGAGTTGGATACCATGCTGTCTTAGAATCCTCTTCCGTTACTTCTTTTCGAAAAAAATTTGAGAAATTTTTAGCTAATTATTAAGATTGTGTATGTGATGCGTTTTCGTGTTAGATATTTTTAATTCCAGTATCCTTTTAAATTAAAAAGAATACGGTTAATTGATATTATAAGCCGTGAAACACTGAGTATTCAGTTTGATTCTCCGACTTTGAAAAACTTTAGTTATCCATTAGAAAGAAATAAACCTATTTGAGTAAAAGGCAATTAATATTGTGAATCAGTTTGCTGCAGATTTTTGTGAAACGAATTTCTAAAATTCAGTCGCTGTTAAAATAAAATATAGATCTCCATTGGATCTAAAGAATTATTGTTCGCAATTTACAAAACAGATCCGACATAGGACATCTTAAGAACCCTTTGTAAACGCATACCCCACATTAAATTTTTGTGAAATGAAATTTATATAATGTTATATACATATAAGGCGCTCTGTGGGAAATATATTTCCCCGTCAACTTCCTTAATTTTTAAATGTCGATGGGGAGCCATTTTCTCCCACGTGATTTGTGATGCTAGCACAACTGATTTTTGGATTTTCAAGTAATAAACGCAAAGGTCAACCTGTAAATTTCCTGAGCCGGTAAAAAAGAGTTCCAGGTGAAGTACGATTGACTATAGTTGGTGACGATAAGTCAAATTTACAAGCAACACAGACATTGTCGTTTGGGCTTCACTATAGCACATGAGAAGAAAAAAAAAACTTTGAACAGCTTACTATGTCTGACTATGTGTAGATCTCTGTTTTCTGAATTTTTATGGAAGGTGGTATGTGTAAAAAAAAAACTCTTAAATTTTTGAATATAAAATATATCTAATTCATAATTCCTTTAGAGGATTTTTTAGTATTTATAAATTATATATATATTTATATCAATATCCTGCGATATATATACATACAATTAAGGTCTTATCCCACGTACACGTTTCGAGAAATTTTCCAACCAATTTCAAACAATTTCTACCTAGTTGCCATAGCAACGACTCCGAACAACTTTTCCCCAGTGAGCTGAAAAAGTTGTTCCAAATAAAAGTTGCTTGAAATTCCAGCCAATGGGGTTTTTCGGCACCCTACGTCATTAACAAGATGACGACTTCGGTCTCGTCAAATGTATCAGATATGACGTATAATGTTTTAAAGGTGTATAATATTTTAATGGCGTATAATATTTTAAACAGAATGGTACTCTTCTTCTGCTTACGCCCATCAACAAAAGCGTGATCGAAATAAAATAAATAATATTGGATGTTCGTTTTTCGAAGCAGGAAAATCGGCGAGTAATTTTTCAATGTGGAGATGGAGCATGGCTGACGTCAAAGTATACCGTTTTGCTTACGGCAACCCTTCACTCTCAGATTGGGCGGGAAATTGGGCGAAAATGTACGTGTGATACCGTCTTGAAATGTAATGCACAACGTAAGATATCCTACTTTTGAATAGTTCCCAGTGGGCAGCGGAAATATACTTCTCATAAAAAAAGGTCTTAAAAATCAAATTAATTTTAGGTAATAAGCTAAAAAAATTTCTTTTTAAAAACCCTTTTCTCTGTTTCACAAGGATTGTATTTGAAGTCCAGAAATTCCTTAACACTCTGCGGTAGTTTGGAGTGAAGGTGCCAGGTCCTCGTCACTTGAACGAGGTTCAAAATTATGAGGTCCGTCGCCAGTAGCCGACGGGTTGTTTTATAGAGTGACGTTTATAAACACTCACTTCCCTTTCCTGAAATGATAATTCTAACAAGTTTTATCCGATTGCGGCTTATTTCTTTATTTTTCTTTTAATTTATTGAATGTGATAGTCCATTAATACCTGAATAACATTAGATTCTAACCCCCCCAACCCGAATTTAGCGAAGGGAAAAAAAAACACTTTTTCCTGACATAAATAATAAAATCGGAAATTTTCTTAATTGACTAGATTTACGTAAGCTTTCGGCTTGCATTATTTTTCATCCTCTATTGAAATTCACTAATCAGTTATCAAATGACACCTTCAAGTAGAAATAATTGATTTCTACCAATCATATAAGTAAAATATGATCTCTTAGATCACTCTGTGATCACGACGTTTCCAGTTGTCAAAGAATATGAAAGAATATGATGTAACAAATTGTTCTGCAAGTTTCTTTATCCCAGTCTCTAAATAGGTGTGATGGAAGCCTTGATTTTTATATAATCTGGGTAATCTTATATTTAAAAAGGAGAAAAAGGATTCACTCATACACTCATCACAATATCTCAGGAACAAAACCACCTTCGATTATGAAATTAGAGGAAAATATTTTTGTTGTTGTTGAGTATGGATTCGCTAAGAACAGGTTTTCGCTGAGATCGACTCCCAAGAGGGGCTCCGAGTGGGTTAGGAGGAGTTATAAATAAACACTCCCGTTTTTGAAGTATTAGAAATACATACTTGAAATTAGGCTAGTATGATTCTTTTGTTAAGTAGAGATCCTCTAAAAACGGGCCTTATGGAAATCAACTTCTTATGGATTCTTTCTTACGAGGAGGGGGGGAGGTACATAAAAATCTTTTTTTAGAGTATTTGACCAGGGGCAACCCACGGCACACCTTGAATAATTTTGCGCCCCCGTGAGATTTATTACAACTTTACAAAGTACTATTATTTTGTACAACATTTTTCTCTTTAGTGTAGTGTTTTGTAACAAATGTATCCATGATTGTTTCTATTTTATTACGTTGCTTCTTTTTTTTTATACCAACTTAGAAGAGAACAGTATTGCATTGCAGCGATTCTCTGCAGCATCATGTTTGATTCTTATAACTTTATAGCGCTGCTCATCGTTAGAGCTAGGCATATTTGATCTTTGCATTATTATTATTATTAAATTATCTATGTTTGAATACACTTGTGAAATAATGAAAACAATAATAATTCCTTCCGTTTTAAATTTTCACTCCAATAAATGTTTGTAATGGATCCAAATCTAATGTAAAAAGAAATTTTATAAGCAGACCGCGGGATTATTATGTTTTTCCCAAGTGGCCAGCAAAGTCAATTTGGTTGGCCATCCATGTATTACACTCACTGACTTGAAATTCGATAGGCATGGTCTATTTGTATAGTAGGGATGCGCTAAGAACGGATTATGATGAAATTGACTGCCAACGGGGAGGGGTATTAAGGGGGCGTTAAACATAAAAATTCCCTTTTTAACACGCTTTTATAAGTTTCACTTGTATGTAATGGAATCTTTGAACTCGCTTCTTACCCACTTTAAAAGGTCAGATTAATTCGAAATTTTGCACACTTGTCAAAAACCGATGACAATACAAAAATTTCATAATTTTATTTCATTGTCCTGATTAGGATCCTCAAAAATAAGGATTTTAAGGATTTCGAGATTTGGCGATTAATTCATTATTTCGTTTCCAGTTTTGGCGACTAAATGCATAAACCATTTTCAGATTTGGTGACTAATTCCATATGCCATTTCCAGATTTGGCAACTAATTCCAAATTTAGCGACTAAACGATTAAGGTGCAACCCTAAAACCGCAAATAAGGCTTGTGGTTATTACAAATAAAACAAAAAAGTGTTCTTTATGTGAAAAAGGGTAGGGTGGGTGCATAGTTTTTCTGAAAATGAAAAAAAAAAGACTCGTGCATGTAAATATTAATAATTTATGTTATAATTGCTAAATACTTTTTTATAAAGCAATACGTTTAGAAGTGATGATACGAATTAACATTATAGCAATACGTTTAAAAGGTGATAATATGATTGACATTTAATATTTCTTTTTAACACACTTTTATTAGTTAGACCTGTATCTATAGAGACGGAATCTTTGAAATATAACGATATGGGACTCATCCGAGGCCGCGTAAACAGAGAGAATAGATACCCTTCAGACCCATTAATTAATATCCATTGAAGAGCAAGACTAATTCCAGCAGCCATATAATTCTAGCTCCAAATATCAAACTCAAGGATAAATTCAACAAAGAATAAATGTAGAATGTATTGTAGATGGAACTAAAAAATTAAAAATAAATTATAGTTAAAAAAACAACAAAAAACACACGCCTTTACATTGATTCAAACTAAAAAGAAAATTTAATATAAGAATAAAATGACAAACGAGAAAATTAATGTCATTGTGGTAAAAGCGTGGGGTGTGTGCTTTGTACTTCATTTTTACCTTAACTCAGCATTTCGGAATAGAACTAGGAAGAAATTATAACAGTTAATATAGCCCCACGCTTTTATCCCAATGACATTTATTTTCTCGTTAGTCTCATTATATTCTTATATTAAGAATTATTCTTTTACTTTTTAGTTCGATTCACACACTGTAAAAGCGTATTTTTTAGTTTTTTTAAAAACTATAATTAACTTTTAGACCCCCTGCAGACTTGAGAAATTTGGTAAGTATATTTCTTTCATTGCGAAGAGAAGAGAGGGTTTTACCGAAATAGACTGCCCAAACTTGAGATTTTGTAAGCAAGCCTTTTCTATTGAGTAAAAATCCGGGAGCAGAACGAGTGTTACGGAAATCGACTACCGGTGGTAGAAGGGGCCACGATGACATAAAAAAATAAATGTAATAGTTATAGAAATTCCTTTTTTTGTAAATTAAGAGGTGAGGGTTTTGGAATGTTTTTCAATACATATGAAAGCTTAATTATATATGTAGCATGCAGCCAAAAGCCAAGCAGTCTTCGCGCGCAGGCGCAGCTAAGTGAAACAAAAACTGAAACGATGAGTCTGTGAACTTTTAAAAGAGGAGGAAAGGAGAACGAGAGAGAGGTGCGCGAGGAGGCGTTACCTTCTGCATATCATCGTCAAACCTATCTGTTAAAATAGCTACCTTTTTAATTAATTTTTGTTTAAGTTTTAAAATAAAATAGAAGAAAGACAAACGTCTTGGACCCCTTGTTGTCTCCCGCAAATTATGGGGGCTCGGCCGGGATCGAAAAAATTTCGATTTTGAACCAAAGTCTGGACAATGAACAAAAGCGTCCGTGAAGGAGACGCTCTGCCATTTTCTGGAAACTTCGTTCAACCTGTGTAGATGTTTGAACTCAGCATGAATACTTCGCCTGTGTAGAGGCCGGGATTGAAAAAAATTTCGATTTTGATCAAAGTTTGAAACGTGAACAAAAGCCGTCCGTGGAGGAGACGCGCCGCCATTTTTCGAAAACTTCGTTCCGCCTGTGTAGAGGTTGGAACCCATCGACGAAAATTCCGCCTGTGTAGAGGTTGGAACCACTCACAAACACCTGCGAAGAGGTGTCAATTCGAACAATTTCAAGAACTATTTTTCATCTAACGATATTACCTGCGAAGAGGTGAAATCAGTGGAATCGACGTTTTTTTCAATTATTGGATACATCGTACGTGCGAGCAACAAGGGAGCTAGAAGAAAAAAAGGTAGGATCTTTCCATATTTTTCGAAAATGTATAAAAACGCTTTTAAAGAGGATCTCATAAGAGTTTTGTTGAGGATCTAGACGGTACTGTGGAGAGTACGGACACCATAGTTAAACTAAAGACTAAAATTGAGAACAGTAGTACATTTGAAAATGATCCAGATTTCGTTAAAACTTTAATTCAAAACTGTATAGATGAGAAAGTATCGCGAAACGAAAGAGAGGTAACTTTAGAAAAACAGAAAATTGAGCTCGCGAAACTTCAGTCAGCAAAATTAGAAAAAGAAGTCGAACTTCAAAGGGCTAAAAATAAAGCATTAAGTTTAAATCCTGCACCTAAAGTCGAAGAGAAACAGTTCGAAACTTTAAATAAAAACCGCAACCCATATTGGCATTCGAGAAGCAGAAGATTGGTTTAGGCCTATTGATTTAGCTAAAGAGTGTGATATTTATATTTCATCTAGAAGCGGATCACATAAAGAAATTCCTATTACTTATGGATATACCCAAGACCCCTTTAAAAATAGATCACAAAACTTTAAACCAAAGATTAAAGAGAACTATCCCCAATATCTTGAAAGAGAAAATAAAAATTGCTTTATATGCGGTGATTCATCTCATTACGCAAGAGACTGTGAGAAGCGTTTTAAACCTAAAGAATCTAATGACCACATCCATAATAGAATAAACGTGAATACTTTGAAAATCGAGAGCGAAAAACAAAATAGCGATGAATTCGCACAACAATTACAATACGTAAACATTTTTGTAGAAAATCAGCCCGTAACAGCTTTGATTGATTCAGGTTGCCAGATCCCAGTTTTAAATTCCTCACTAATTAGAGTGAACCAGCCTTCCGAAGAGATCATAACATTAAGTTCATGTTTTGGCGAACAGCGTATGGTAGAAGTTAAGCCCATAAATATTTCTCTTAATCAACACTCTCCCGGTCTAAGTGTTCGAACGGCAATATCACCGACCTTGACCGAAGGAATTATTATACATCCCAGTGTATATTCTGAAATAAAGAAACTAGGCCACGCAAAGAGCGATGTTTTATTGAGTGAAAGTGGATCCTCTTTGAGTGCAGATTGTGGTGTTGTTTCTGTTTCAAATGTGATAGAAAACTCTAGTTATGATTTGCCACATATTAAAAACTTTAATACTAGAAATGATTCGAGTTCTCTAATTAAGGATTATAAATGTAATAAAATTAAGAGTACTAAGTTAAAATTGAGTATTATAAGAGAAAAATGTTCTGATATAGTATTGTGTAAGAAAGTAAATGGTGCCATGAAAACGAGTTCCGTGAACTTCAACGCCCCTTCACCTATGGAGAGTAAATATAGACGGTTTGCGTTGCTCCGAAGAATCTTTGAGCCCTGGCAGTGGAAACGAAGGAAAAAGAGAAATCATTTTGAACAGACGTCCAGAACTTTACAGAGGAAAATATCGATGCGTTCAACCAAAGATCAACTTGTTAAAAAAGACGTTCTTATGCCTGTGAAACACAATGTTTTCCTGTGGAACCTTCCGGATGTCGAAGAGGTGCCTTCACATGATGGAGAAAATGTCTAGTTCAGCAAAATTATGATATGTTACATCTTTGTTTATTTGTCGTATAGTCCTTGTCTGTTCTTTTTTTTGTATGTTTCAGATTCTCTGGTCTCCATGGACGTACCGCTGCGGACAGCGTACAGTCAGGCTGGCCGTTGTAGCATGCAGCCAAAAGCCAAGCAGTCTTCGCGCGCAGGCGCAGCTAAGTGAAACAAAAACTGAAACGATGAGACTGTGAACTTTTAAGAGAGGAGGAAGGAGAACGATAGAGGTGCGCGAGGAGGCGTTACCTTCTGCATATCATCGTCAAACCTATCTGTTAAAATAGCTACCTTTTTAATTAATTTTTGTTTAAGTTTTAAAATAAAATAGAAGAAAGACAAACGTCTTGGACCCCTTGTTGTCTCCCACACACACACACATATATATATATATATATATGGCATGCAGCCAAAAGCAACGCAGTCTTCGCGCGCAGGCGCATTGAATTGAAACTGAAACAAAAACTCTTGGACATTAGAGCAGAATTAGAGAGAAAAAGAGAGAACGCGAGAGGTGCGCGAGCAGGCGTTACCTTCTGAATATCATCGTCAAACTTATCTGTAAAAACAACTACCTTTTTAATTAATTTTTGTTTAATGTTAAATAAACCATAAGAGAAACGTATTGGACCCCTTGTTGTCTCCCACAAATTATGGGGGCTCGGCCGGGATCGATAAAATTTCGATTTTGAACCAAAGTCTGGACAATGAACAACAGCGTCCGTGAAGGAGACGCTCCGCCATTTTTCGGAAACTTCGTTCAACCTGTGTAGAGGTTTGAACTCAGCATGAAAATTCCGCCTGTGTAGAGGCCGGGATTGAAAAAAAAAAAAATTTCGATTTTGATCAAAATTTGGAACGTGAAAAAAAAAAAGCCGTCCGTGGAGGAGACGCGCCGCCATTTTTCGGAAACTTCGTTCAACCTGTGTAGAGGTTGAATTTTTCAACTTCATTCCGCCTGTGTAGAGGTCGGAACAAATAACAAAATAACCTGTGTAGAGGTGTATTTTTCAACGAACCCTCAAAATCCCGCCTGTGTAGAGGTTGGAACTAACTCAGTGTGAATAATCCGCCTGTGTAGAGGCCGGAACTACAATTTCAAGATATAACCTGCGAAGAGGTGAAATCAGTGGAATCAACGTTTTTATTGGATACATCGTACGTGCGAGCAACAAGGGAGCCAGAAAAAAAAAGGTAGGATCTTTTCATATTTTTATAAAATGTATAAAAACGCTCTTAAAGAGGATCTCATAAGAGTTGTTGAGAATCTAGACGGTACTGTGGAGAGTACGGACACTATAGTTAAACTAAAGACTAAAATTGAGAACAGTAGTACATTTGAAAGTGATCCAGATTTCGTTAAAACTTTAATTCAAAACTGTATAGATGAGAGAGTATCGCGAAACGAAAGAGAGGTAACTTTAGGAAAACAGAAAATTGAGCTCGCGAAACTACAGTTAGCACAGTTAGAAAAAGAAGTCGAACTTCAAAGGGTTAAAAATAAAGCATTAAGTTTAAATTCTGCAGCTAAAGTCGAAGAGAAACAGTTCAAAACTTTAAATAAGGAAACCGCAACTCACATTGGCATTCGAGAAGCAGAAGATTGGTTTAGGCCTATTGATTTAGCTAAAGAGTGTGATATTTATATTTCATCTAGAAGCGGATCACATAAAGAAACTCCTATTACTTATGGATATACCCAAGACCCCTTTAAAAATAGATCACAAAACTTTAAACCAAAGATTAAAGAGAACTATCCCCAATATCTTGAAAGAGAAAATAAAAATTGCTTTATATGCGGTGATTCATCTCATTGCGCAAGAGACTGTGAGAAGCGTTTTAAACCTAAAGAATCTAATGACCACATCCATAATAGAATAAACGTGAATACTTTGAAAATCGAGAGCGAAAAACAAAATAGCGATGAATATGCAGATCTTCAATACGTAAACATTTTTGTGGAAAATCAACCCGTAACAGCCTTGATCGATTCAGGTTGCCAGATCCCAGTTTTAAATTCCTCACTAATTAGAGTGCAAACACCTTCCGAAGAAATAATAACATTAAGTTCATGTTTTGGCGAACAGCGTATGGTAGAAGTTAAACCCATAAATATTTCTCTTAATCAACAGTCTCCTAGCCTAAGTGTGCGAACGGCGATATCACCGACCTTGACCGAAGAATTTATTATATATCCCAGTGTATATTCTGAAATAAAAAACTAGGCCACGCAAAGAGCGATGTTTTATTGAATGAAAGTGAATCCTCTTTAGGTGCTCATGCTTATGCTTATTCTAGTGCTATTTCTTTTCCAAATGTTTCCGTTTCAAATGTGATAGAAAACTGTAGTTATGATTTGACACATGTTAAAAACTTTAATACTAGAAATGATTTGAGTTCTCTAATTAAGGATTATAAATGCAATAAAATTAAGAGTACTAAGTTAAAATTGAGTATTGTAAGAGAAAAATGTTCTGATATAGTATTGTGTAAGAAAGCCAATGGTGCCATGAAAACGAGTTCCGTGGAATTCATCTCCCGCTCACCTACCCCTTCACCTATGGAACGTAATTATAGACGGTTTGTGTTGCTCCGAAGGATCTTTGAGCCTTGGCAGTGGAAACGAAGGAAAAAAGAGAAATCGTTTTGAACAGACGTTCAGAACTCTACAGAGGAAAATTTTGATGCGTTCAACCAAAGATCAACTTGTTAAAAAAGACGTTCTTATGCCTGTGAAACACAATGTTTTCCTGTGGAACCTTCCGGATGTCGAAGAGGTGCCTTCACATGATGGAGAATCTGTCTAGTTCAACGAAATTATGATATGTTTAATCTCTATATATTTGTCGTATAGTCCTTGTCTGTTCCGTTTTTTTTTGTATGTTTCAGATTCTCCTCTGGTCTCCATGGAAGTACCGCTGCGGACAGCGTACGGTCAGAATGGCCGTTATGGCATGCAGCCAAAAGCAACGCAGTCTTCGCGCGCAGGCGCATTGAATTGAAACTGAAACAAAAACTCTTGGACATTAGAGCAGAATTAGAGAGAAAAAGAGAGAACGCGAGAGGTGCGCGAGCAGGCGTTACCTTCTGAATATCATCGTCAAACTTATCTGTAAAAACAACTACCTTTTTAATTAATTTTTGTTTAATGTTAAATAAACCATAAGAGAAACGTATTGGACCCCTTGTTGTCTCCCGTATATATATATATATATATATATATATATATATATATATATATATATATATATATATATATATATATATAAGACTCCTGTCTCTCTACACACATACACAGTAACTGTATATTTATATAACATCATGAAATAGCCCGTGAATTGAACAGGTAACGTCTAATTACATTATATAATTAAAACTAAAGATATACATTTATTAACAGTTTCATACTTATCTCATTACGAGAGAATACAATTATTCAGAAAATAAAACGAAGGATTTATTAAAAATTACAAGTTAAACGTAAGAAGAATTAAAAATAACAAAATCATGAAGAACTATTATGAATTAACATTTTACATAAAGAAATGTCCTTGAGCTGTTTATTATCTGAAAATGAATTCTCTCTCTCTCTCTCTCTCTCTCTCTATTGAGGTGTTGTGATAATTTATATATTTATAAGAGAGAGTTTTTACTGAAGTTATCAATAAATTTTTTTACTCATGACATACTTGAAATTTTATTTCCACAACATTTAAAATAATCAGTTAAATTATGAAAATAAAACGAATATAAAAAGAACTATATATAATCTGCAATAAAAACAAAATAATTTTTGATCTAAAGAGTGTTTTTTTTCCAGGTATAGAAGTTTCAGTTGGCATTACTTTCCAAGATGGTGACCGATTTAACAGCTGTCAAGTGATTTATTCTCAGTTTGGTTTGGCAATTCATCAAAACGATCATCAAGCAAGGCGTAGATTCGTCGAATGGACCCAAAACGAGATTGCCGTTGTCCCCGATTTTCATAAGCGAATTTTGTTTAGCGATGAAGCGCACTTTTGGTTGAATGGCTACGTCAACAAACAAAAATGCCGCATTTGGAGTGAAGCTAATCCACAAGTGTATGTCGAAACACCGTTACATCCAGTAAAACTGACTGTTTGGTGCGCTTTATGGGCTGGTGGAATCCTTCTTCAAAAACGATGAAGGCCACAACGTTACAGTCAATGGTGATCGGTATAGAGCCATGATTACTAACATTTTCATTCCTGAATTGAACAATCATGATGTCCAGGAGCTGTGGTTCCAACAAGACGGCGCAACATGTCACACAGCTCGTGCCACAATCGATTTATTGAAAGACACGTTTGGTGACCGCCTAATTTCACGTTTTGGACCTGTGAATTGGCCTCCAAGATCTTGTGATTTAACACCGCTAGACTATTTTCTGTGGGGCTATGTAAAGTCATTGGTCTATGCGGATAAGCCACAAACGCGTGACCATTTGGAAGACAACATTCGCCGTGTTTTTGCCGATATACGGCCACAAATGTTGGAAAAAGTCATCGAAAATTGGACGTCCAGATTGGACTACATCCGAGCCATCCGTGGCAGTCATATGCCAGAAATCACATTTAAAATGTGATGCCACAAGATTATCTTTCGAATAAAAAAAATTCATGTCAATCGAATAATACATCATTGTTTTATTGCAATTTAAAGTTCTATACCTCTAAAAAAACACCCTTTATATAAATATAAAATAATTAATTATTATTGAAACTGAAAGTAATCAAAGATAATTAAGCTCCTTCCTCCTATCTCTGTATATATATATATATATATAATAAAAATATACTCACACAATCTATTTCAGGGATGGCGAACCTTTATGGATCCACGTGCCATTTTTTAAAAAGAATTGTTAAATGAGGTATAGAGACGTGTGTGTGCCGTCAAATGATTTTGACTTATGATTATTGGGAGAATAATAAAACTAAATATACTAACAACACTAATTACTACTAAAAATACCATTTGCACTGTATACTTATAAAAGTTTTATTTATACGTGTAATTCAAATTAAAGTAACATTAGTGTGACTTCTGTTGTTGCAGATTGGATGACAAATAACTAATGCTCGGATTATAAGATGTTACTTTTAGTAGAATGTATGCTGAATTAGAGTCATTTGCCAAACGGTTTCTAAGTAATTAATTAATTAATTATTTTTGGTGTGGTTCCCTCTTTTTGACAAGTGGTTTTGCGATTTGTTTCAAATTAACGTTTTACAGACAATGTTCTGCATACCACTATTCCAGGATATAAAATACACACCGCTTTGTTGCCTTTACTAATAATGCCATGTTTCTTGGTTCTCCAAATTTGAAATACTCTGTTACACTTACTATCTAGTACTTTTTGTTCTTTTGCTGAACTTGCCATGTAAAAAATAACAGTTAAAAATCGTAAATATAACGCAGATAAACTTTAAGATATCCGACTACGTTCGGAACCGTGATTTTAAAAAAGCGCATAAATAGATAATTTTCATGATATTTAGTGTCACTCAGATTAGAATACATGCATAAAATTGTTTTAAGGACATTTTGACAAAAAACAATTATTTAAATATAATATTTTGGCAAAAAATTGACTTAGAATAATCTTTTTTCCAAATGTTCTCCTTTTGTGGAAAATGGTACTATTATAATAATATTTTGCCTGTATATAGCTCAGATTTCTCTACAGAGGCTCAACTAGAATTTTTGAAAAATTCACATTATTTTCAGAGTCACCACCAATTGAAATAATTATTGGCGTTAAAATATTGTGTCGCGTGCCATTAATGGCACGCGTGCCGCTGGTTCGCCATCCCTGATCTATTTAAAAAAAGGTTTTTTAATTTTTCCTTTTGTTTTACTTTGGCCTCAGTTTTAAAAGAAATCAATTAAGGATCTTTCCTAACTTTTGCGGCCACTCGCTATCTACTCAGGGTGGCTCATCAGTGCCTTTTATTTCAACACAAAATAGGAGAAATATTTTATTAAAATATCTACCAATACAAATAAACTCTGAGCTCTATATTCGAAAATATTTTGAAACTGTTTTACCATAACAATAAATAAACTCGATTGAATAATGAATGTTAAAACAAAAATGAATCTAGATTTGAAGCTGGACGAAATATGGGTGGAGTGTTTTTTTACCTCCAAATAGAACGAAATGTGCTTGCTTTCAAAACATCATTAACTATCGACCTTTACAAACACAGGTTTAATAGAATTAAGTTACTGTGACTGGAACATTTTTATGTAAATCATGGACACTCAATTAGTCGATAGAGAATAAGTTTAGGAACAAAACCAGTTATCTTATTTTCAATGGCCGAACTTATTTTAGAGAACCAGCACAAATTTCATTCCAAAATGCTGAATTCTTTTCTGTTGTTTTCCATAATGTTATGGAGGTGGATCATTTATTTTGATAAGCTTCGTTTAAAATAAAGTCAGTTTGTTAAACAGTTTATTTAGTATCAAGTTACTTCTTTCGTTTCGTTTATTTCTGTTTAATATTTAAATTTTAAGAGTATATATTGTCTCCAATTTTATCTAAACAGAAATAATGTGATGTAAATTAAATTATTCTTAAAATCTATGCTCCATATGATTCGAAACAAAATAACTTCTGTAACAATTTCAAAAGCATATTAATTTTCATTTAGATATTTGCTAAATTGATGCGAACTTTAAATACGAGTCAAAAATCTTTCAAAGAATAGTTTAACTCTTTCTGGCTGTAAAAGTCTAATAAAACGTCTTTTAATAAGATTTCTGTGCCTAGTTGAAAATCTCAGTACAGTTTGTTTTCAAATACTACACGCACTGGATAAAATTTCCAATCTAAAATGTTTATTTAATTCAGAATCGAAAATATATTTGGTAACGATGGATTTGAATTGTAAATTATTGATTTGAATTTCCATATATTGTTGTTAGACTTACTGTAATTGAATCGTCTTAGGAATATTCTTCTTCGCTTCTAATAAGGTAAGATTATCTGGATTGTGCATGTACAACATCGAATGTTTCTTAAGATAAAAGTATATTATTGTCTAGACTTTCAATTAGCTAGTATTTAACTCGTCGCGCATTCGAATTAACGCATTGCCAAACAATACATAATAATGAATGTATTTAAATAAAAAAATTTTGACTATATGAGTTACTTTGGAAAATATTTCAGAATTATTAAAATATTTCATAGACAGTTAAATATAGTATCTTACGAAGCTTTCTAAAAAATGTCGGAGTTAGTTAAAATAAAAATTTACTGAGAGAAAATGAAGAATAATTTTAAAGTGATATATATATATATATATATATATATATATATATATATATATATATATATATATATATATATATATACAGTCGACTCTAGATAATTCGAAGTTGGAGGGACCAATGGAAAAACTTCGTATTATCAAGTGGGCGGGAAAAATTTGAAAAAAATATGCGAAAAAAATACGCCAAAATGCACGAAGAGAAATTTTTTATCTAACATATTTAAATCGGAAACTACATAAAAGAACGACGATTGCACATATGTATAAAATTATTTTAAAGTATTTTTTTTTAAAAAAAAAGTACATATTACACAATATGAATATTTTACAGAAGTTAAAAGCCCTATCATATTTATGTATTAAACAATTATCAAAAGAATGTATACATACTGTACATAATTAATCTTTTTTGATTAAAAAAAATCTGTTACCTTTAAAAATTTGTTTAATCTGTTATCAGTTCCTTCAGACTCGCCTCTCCCTTATCGCTCCTCTCCTTTCACTTTCCTCTCCGTCTTTCTTAACCTCTCCAACAGGACTCTTTCACGCCCCTCCAAATCTCTTCTTTTCCTAATTGGACATAAAATGGTTTCGCACCCTGTTCATTCAGACATTGTTCCCAATATCATTGGTTCTTCAAGACAGGGTCCAGTCCGGCCCATGCCCTATTTGGTGCCACATGCCATAAGTCACACAGATGAGTCATAAATCGTCATGTCATTCCGACGTAAAGTGCTCAATCCTATGCATCTATTCTTCACAATAACGGACCATCCTTCCTGAACACATGTGTAGCAAGGCCACGTGTTAAATGAAAGATAGGCACGGCTGACAACAAGTGCGGTCGCTCTATTGTCCACTTGAAGAAGGAAAACACTAAAAGTGTATTTTTGCTTGAATAACCAGGATACGCAAAGAAGGGATGGCAGACAGATGATCATCAAAGGGACTACGTTACAGGGAAGATACGCAGAGACAATACAACACAAAACGTGCAAGCTCTAACCTGTTTGCTACAGGGCTCTACATGATAGTGAGTATTTGAATTCTCGAGAGCTATATTAGATAACTTAAAAGCAGGGACGTAGCTACCGCCGTATCAAGGATACGGGGCTCCCAGTGTGTGTAATTATGGCTCCACTAACAGGGCTCTCTTGTCTAATAAAGTGCCGCGAAGGAATTTTGATACAGGATTCCCTCAGAACAAGCTACGCCAATGGGGCTGAGCATATACATGCAATTAGCGAGAGGTTCTTATTATCGAAGGTTTGAATTAGCGAGAATCGACTGTATATATATAAGAAATGATGGCCACATTAAATACATTACATAAATGAGAAAGGAAAATCTCTGAAACCGTAAACCAGAAACAATAAACCAATGTACATGCATATAAAAAGTCAATCGACCAAAATAGAAAACTATTATGTTTTCTAAAGCTGTAACCGACTTAGGCCAATGAAATAGGGTTAAACTTGCTTTATGTATCCTTTATAAATCTTCCCCTTCAGTTGAATATTTACACGTAATAGTGCAGAAAATAAACGATGATTATATACATGTGTGTGTATAACTCAGAATTTTTAACATGCTTTTGATATCTATACGAGATTCTAAATATGTAATTGAATTAACCAAGAACATATTTATTACAGATTTATCTACGGGCAATTTAGTATTATAAACAATGTTTGTGGAGAGTGGAGGGCTACCTCAGTTGTTCTGGTCACTTGATTTAGGTTCAAAATTAGGAGCTCCGTAGCCTTTATATAGTTTTAAATGCACCGTTACTAACAAATCAAATTCAATTTAATATTATGGAAAAATAAATTATAATAAATTTAATATGTAGAAACACATTTTGCAAGTATTTTGTATTTTTGATTTAATAACTATCAACCGGTTGTTATTCTGTTGAGCAATGTTAGTTCTTAAATAGAGTAGAAAATCGAGAAAGAATCCTAAGAACTTGAACTTACTAGATATTCTGTTTTAGAAATTAAGATATTTTTAATTTTATTTTCAGTGTTTTATATCACTGTACATAAAATATTAAAATGTAAATACAGTGAGATATGTTTAACACGAAAACGCTTAAGACGAGATATCGGTTAATACGAAATAGTACAACAGTCCCGACAAACTACTATGTATTTTCATGCATTATTTCCATCTTAACAAGAAATGAAAATCGCTTAACACGTAAAAAAAATTCCTTCTGGAAATTAACAAAATACGGACAAGCAGGTCAGATTTAAGAGGGATGTGAACTGAAAGAGAGGTGGTTTCGCATGTTTCCTAACTTGGCTTTGAAATATCTTCAGAATTTCCTGTGAAACGAACCAATTTGCTTATCTAAGCTACTTTCACCCTCCATCCCTACAAACGTCACACAAAAACACTTCATCTCTGATCAGTTGGCTTTGAAATTCGGTGACGAGTACATCGCAGTGTGAGTAAAAGCGAGTTTCGTTCTCGTTTTTCTTCTATTTTAGAAGAATGTTTTTGCGATCACAATGGCAAAAAGCTCAAAGGGAAAGCAAATTGCTAATTCACTTAAAATGAAGATGGAACTTCTTATGGCTGTTAATCAATAAACAGAAGACGAAAACGGAAATCTATTAAGATTTGCTAACTCAGGTTTATCGACAATAATTTAAAAAAGAGAGCCAATGCGCAAACGTTTGAAATGTTTTTATTAAATACATGCATATACACATATCTATGTAAATAAAATTTACTCTAAGAAACTTAAATTTGTTAAATTTAAGGGTTTTTTTGTGTTATCTTTTAACACGAAAAAATATTACAATCCCCTCTGTTTCATGTACTAAACGGTTTTCTCTGTATACTTTACATTAGTGTTTACCGTAAAATCCGGCGTATAACGAGCACTTTTAACACAAAAAATAAAATCGAAATTTACGGGTGAGCGTTATACGCCGGGTATAAAAGTAACAGTTTTAAAAATAAAAAAGAGAGACGAGAACGAAACAAATTAGGCTTCTTCATAGACCGAAATACAGTTTATTTTTAAGAAAATTTTATATAACTCATGAACTTAAAGAATCGGGGTTCTAGAAGTATACTATTTTTTCAAAAACGTGAGATTATACTTCGAATAAATTGTGACGGGGATTAAGGTGAATTTCTATTAATTCTCTTGGGGAATCTTTGGGGCCAGCAATCGAGTTATTTCACAGCCATCCCTCTCAAGAAGAAACCATGATATGCAGATTAGCTTGTATATATATAGTGGAAGTTTAATAATCGTAAAGAGAAGGAAAAGGAGCCGAGTCACTGAAAGCGTCGCTGTTACGGTAAGGATCTGAATTTCGATGCGTGGTTCTAGGGCGGCCTTTAACTATTAGAATACATTAAAGAAGTTAGGATTCTTATGATATAACGTTGAATAAAGCTAATCTATTAGGATTTCGTGCACTTATTCACATGGGGTTTTGAGCTACCGTTTCTTCACTCTAGAGCTTCCCTTCACGGTTTGCTTGTCTCTTGGATTATTGTATTTGGTAATAATAATTTGGATTTATCATGGTTAGTTTGGATCATCAGTCTTTACCTTCTACAGATTTAGGTCGAATAGATAAGGAGCAAGCTTCCCCAGGGGGAGGCCATTACAAAATGACTTCAAAATATAAAAGCGCAGCTTCCGTACATTTCATGCTTCTTCGTAAAAAAGGAGGTGCGTGTTATTCGGCGAATATACCTAAAAATAAAAAAATACAGCTCGAAAGTATAGGTGCACATTATACGTCGGTGCTCACTGTCCGCCAGATTTTACGGTATATGTATCGCATTTTCAGTTTTATCCGCAGTGTCTTGATTTCTAGTATTTCAAATACGAATGAATTGCTTAACAAAATGTTTTCTTAGTAAAATATCATTCATTCAGGATTATTTGTCAAATACATAAGGAAATAGGCACATGAAAACAGTGTTGAAGTACTTGCTCTTAAAAAGGATGATGGTGTTAATTTTTCTTTAATAACATGAATGATAACAAATCTTCCGAATTAAGTCATCCACCTCCTGCTCCACAGGTGTGTTGCCATTCCTGTAAAAGAATAAAATAAAACATAATGGAAGCAATTTAGCGATAACATCGTTTAATACATTGAAGAATGTAATTAGCTTTATTTCTTTTTAGAACTTTCTCCAATTTGGATCTTTTTTTCCTTCTCAGATTCCTTTCAGTTTCTGTTCTAGCTATATAAAAAAAGAAACAGGAAATAACCGAACGCTTTGTTTTTTTACTGCTACTGCTAAGTATTTGAATGAAATGTGTAGTAAAAGATAATAGGTTGTAATACGAAATTTATTTACTTTTCAGTTTTTTGTGCGTTACCTCAAAAATATACACCCATTGAGATAAATTATTTGCAGTCACGTGACAAATGCAATCACGTATTCTCCATGGAATTCAAAACCGACGTTTGACTTTTAATTGTTGTTCTACTCGTAAAATTTAGATAAAATTTCGAATCTAATAATTGGGTAGAGATGTTCAAATATTTTAAGATTCTCCAAAAAGTTTTTCAAAATTAATAAAAAAAATTACTATTTCCTTCGTGTAATTTTAAATTTAGAGCATTTTATTCATTATTCGTTATTTTTGGAGATAAATACGTACTTTTTAATACTAAATTTCTGTAAAAAGCGAATAGTTGGCAACAACGAAGCGCATAAACTGATTGTCTGGCGACACGTGTTTGTACATATAATATGACCGTGACGTCACAAGAGTTTATGAACCAATTGGCTTGAAACATATGATAGCAATTATCTTGTGACTATGACGTCACAAGAATTTAACCATTCAGCTTTTTAAATCTATATTTATTCAAAATTATTTTTTGATCATTTCGTTTCATTGCTAATAACTGTTACAACATAAATTTATATGTTGTTGTGAATAGCGCGAGAATTATTTGCATTAAATCATGTAAAACAGTCGACATTTTCAAGTAACTCTTTCTAATTTCTTTAGTGTGGGAATGAATTCGTAGAAGTGATGGAATTCAAATCTCGCAAGTTGAAACAGGAACTGGTTTTGTGGTGGATTTTATTGAAACTCAGAATTATATATATATATAAAATTCTGTTATATGGTTAATTCCTTTTAACTATCGCAAATTCCGGTGTATAACGCGTACCTATACTTTCAAGCTTATTTTTTTTTAATTTTTAGGTATATTCGTCGTATAAAGCGCAGCCCCTTTTTTACCAAAAAACGTGAAATATTTAGTACACATTGTCCTCATGCTTTGAAGTCATTTATTCGAGGTATTATATATCCCAGACTGTTGACAAAATAGTTTTCTTATAGAAGTACTGCTCTTTTAGTTCATAAGGCAAGTTATTTCTTTTAAATAAACAGTATTTCGATACCTGTAGAAGTAAAAAAAAAATTATGCTCATCTCTTTTATTATTTTTAAAGCTATGACATCTCACGCGTCTTTTCTTTAACAAGTCCTTTGGGTTCTTTGGGCCAGAATTAATGGCAACTCTTTTCCAACCAAATCCAACAAATGAAATGTGAATAAGAGATGCAAATAAACGGACTTTAAATATCGGATCTTAGAGTAAGCGTGATGGCAATGTAAAGGAATGTTAGAAAGTTGGTGTGTTATGGCAGTTGATAGTTACTACAGTTAGTGTTTCAAGTCGAATGAGTTCTATGTGACGTGGATACATATATTGGTGCTCGATTAGAAGGAAGCCGTACAGTTGCATCCCATTGCATATAAAGACAAGAGCTACTGCAAGCTATAATAAGGTAGGATTGATTACTTAATATTAGAATCGAGGATTAGGCGGTTCGCGCTTATTGGTATTTGTCTGAATTGGATTAGGTCTTATATATATTATAAATATATATATTGTGTGTTGCGAATTGCGTCATCGTAGATTCTCTCATATGAATTAATTTAATTGAATTTGTTAAAGGTTTAAGGTGAAGCTATCGTTTTTATACCCATTGTATAACGCGCATCCTTAAGTTTCGATCTTATTTTTTGCGTTGCATTTTACGGGGGGTGTTTAATTTTTGTATAATTTTAAATTTGGTTTTTAACTAAGCATAGCTTTTAAATTGCAGATAAGGCTACCTGAAATGTTAAATATATTAAATGATAAATTCAAAATCTATATAAAAATCTATATATTAAATATACTATCTACCAATAAGTAATTGGACACCTGTGATAAAAGAAACGACAACTATTTACATTCAATAGTTGCTAAAGCCTCCACTTGAGGCAACTACAGCCTTTACCTTCCAGAGCATGTTTTCCACAAATGCTTGGATGATGTACAATTTGTCACTTCTTCCCACCCCAGTTTTGAGGGAGAATACCCTAAGGAGAGCTTCGGGGGTTTCTCCACCTCCTACCACCAACCTCTCGAGAAGACTTCCGGCTCGCCGAATAGTTAGAGGGCCCCATGCTGCACATGCACTATACATCCATGTTTTCTATGGGAGGCGAACCCGGGCCCTTCAACACTACCGTCAGTTTCCCTAATCACTATTCCGACCGGGCAAAACACATAATTAGGTGAATAAGACAAGATTTGTGTTCTTTTTTGTGTTTCTACTTTTAGGCGACTAAAATGAAATAAAAATTTAATTCCCCCCCCCCCAAAGGCGGGGGCAGATTTGCCTCCTATTTGTCACCAATGACTTATTATGGTTCTGTGTACACAAATCTAAGAACTATTTTTGTATTCTTCAAGCAAAAGAAAAATTATGTTTAGATGCTCAAGTGACTAGCGGAAATAAAAAAACGACATGAACAATAGCCGTTTTGTTTTATTGGGAAATCTTTGCATTTTATTGCTTGGAGGAAACCATATATTTTCCAAAGCTTTTATTAATACTTCAGTAATAGGCGCCAAATGATTGAAAATAGTTAATTGCTGTGACTCTTTAAGTCATTATTTAGACGAACAAAGGAGCTTCCGTATTTCTCGAAAGCCCGGTAAAAGTTTTAGTTTTTATTTATAACATTGTTAGAGTATACTTTTAAAGACTAGATTTTTGCTGCCTTAACATTTAACGGATTCTTATCGCGACACGTAAAGCGCGGCATGAAATTGTGTTTCATATAAAATCTTTTAGTTTTTCTTTAAATTATTATTTATTTTGAGATATGTGTGAAAATAGTTTTGTTGTTAAGGAACGTATAAGAGATGTCATGAGCTTTGCGGATTACCATGTTCGAATCTATCTTGATTTTGTGTAAAACTCTTTCTGTTAATAACAATAATACGTAGTATGATCCAAAGGTTTGGGGACAAAGTGTAGAAAACCTTACCCTGAATAGTTACCCTTGGGTGACGATACACATCTGACAGCATTCATATAACTTCTGGAAGCCATTTTTCACAACCTCCCGTAAGGCCTCCTGCGATGCTCCTTTCACTTCATCTGATGACACAAAATGGCGTCCCTGTAAGTATAAAAATCACACGGGATTAAATCTGGTGAATAGGGGGATATGGCAGCACGTTAGTATGAGTTTCAGCGAGGAACTCTTACCAATTGAAATCGATGTGCTGGTGCGTTGTCGTGTAGAAGATACAAGTCGTCACTCCACCAGAACTAAGACCATTTACGACGAATGGATTCCCTCAAACGACGTCTTCGAGGTGTGTATCTTCGGCGACTTGTGCAAGTGTTTGATGACGATCTTTTTGAATACATTTAGACACCAACGCAACATTTTCCGCGTTCCATGAAGTTGGTCGTCCAACATGTTCATCGTCTTCGATGAACTATCGGCCCTCTTTAAAACGCCGATTCTATTCGTAAACTTTGAATCTCATTATGGTAGATTCACCATACACTGTACTTGGCGTTTTACCTAAGCGGTGACAAAATTAAATGTTCAATGCTGTTCAGGAAAAACAACCTTTCTTAAACCACAGAACAAAGCTAACTAGCTTCGGAATATAACAACTGCTCGTGTGGTTCAGTCACATGACATGAACTGAACCAACCTGGCCAGGTATAGAAGGGTTGAGAGAATCTATTTTAAGTGGCCCTTAAGTGTAGGTACTTACTTTCATCGTCAGCAACCCCCGCATTCCCAGAATTTTTGGATCGTACTACGTAATATTAATACCATCAAACAAAATATGTAAGAAACTACACTCCAACCTACCTCAACTTCTGATAGGCTCGGCTTAACAATATTCGTAAGTTATTTCCCGCTACTTCGGATTTCACAGTTCATGAAATATTAGAGAAAGTGAAACGTTATAAAGTAGTTTTCTCTTTAAAAAAGAAACATTTTATCTCTTGATTTTCCCAGAGGGGGATCTTAATCAGTTCAAGCTCAAAGAATGTACATTTGCTAATTTTCTTTTTCGTGATTGAAAAATGTCAAATGCCGAGCGAAGAACTGTGAACATAGTGGGAGCGGTGAAGATAAATATTTAACTTGGGAAAATTGTGAAAGCCATTATCGCGTCACGTTCACTAATCGATTCCACGCACTTTTGCAAGCTTTATTCAAAAGAAAAATGCGTTTTTTTGTTCTAGAGAAGTTCGAGGAACTGTCTGATGAACACCTTCTCAAACAGTTACGCAGAATTATTGATGATGGCGTGACAGAAACTGAGCAATAATTTAAACAAAAATGAATGATGATTGGAATGCTTTTATACGAAGCAGGCAATATTGTGCAATAATTGTATTTGGGAGCAATTTGTAAGCAAAGGCTTTTTTTAATATTTTATTGATGGGAGATAAAATATAATTCCAGTGCACCACAAGTATGAAACAGGGCTTACAGAAGTAAATATAAAACGAACAATATCAGATATATTTTCTTCTTTCAAATGGGCTGAAAGTGATAGTTTAGTTTTTTGCAGACACACGAGAAGTCCCAAATGTGAGAGCCATTTCATTGTTAGAACCATTTGGTAGTGGTTCCTGCTACCAAAATTTTTGACGATTGAGTTTCTTCAAGCTCTTGTAGGATGCTAAATATTGCTGTGATTTAATTTTGCAGAGAGTACTAGAACCAAATTTATACTCGAGGGATCTTTCGCAGGACACATAATCACATGACATGCATGCCTTCGAAAATCTATGGACTCCAGCCGTGGACATACCTACAATTTTGGGCATATGAAGCTAGCACCCTACCTCTAAGCCACTAAGCCGATAAATACGATAAATAAAATAAAAGAAGCATGAAGCAAAAGTTACGAAACGAAGTTGCAAAATCAAAACAGTTATACTACAAAGGGAAACGAGTACATTACAAAATTAAACAGTTAAGTAAAAAAAAGAAAAAAAAGAAGATACATAATCGCAAAATCAAATCAATGAAGTTGCAAAATACTCTGAATGAAGCTTTCCTTGAAACAAGTTGAAAAATATTAGGATCCTAATTGATTTTAAGAAACATGCAGTTTACCTTCACAGGCAGTGTCTTTCTTTCTTGAATTTTGAACAACAAAACATAAGATATTAAACACCTTACTCAGCACAACATTGCGGGCTGCGGTAGCCCAGTGGTTAAGGTATCCAACCATGGCAGGCATGTCATGAATTCGATCCCAGTACCACTATAAGACCCGCCGTGTAGGGCAGCGATGCACGTTAAATCTGTCGAGAGCTGAAACGTCCTCCCGTTGGTGTGGTGTGGTAGTTAGGAGAGGAGGTGCCAGCTCAGGTGTCGTCCACGTCACTTGACCATGGTTCAAAATTACGTGGTCCGTCGCCACAAAAGCCCTCGTGTAGCTGAACAGTGCGACGTTAATATTAACTCACTCACTCAGCACAACATTGCAGCCACAAAGTTTGGAAGGGCACAGATTAAATCTGTTAAAGCAATAAAGAAATGAGTAATTTTAAAATTTTTAAAAAAGTGATCACAAGAATCTCTCTTCACGGAATGTGGTCGGAAAAAATTTCTTCATCAGAAAAGAGTAAGATGATTGCGCGTACCAAGTGTTTCATAGAATGAAAGCATTTTCTTCAATCTTTTTCTAGTAAAACGATCTTGGAATATTAACTGATATTTCAATCGACCTGCTAAGCATGCTTTTTGAATTCATACATTAAATAAAAAGGAAAGATAGCGTAAAAAAGTAATTAGCTACGAAGATGGATGTATATTAGTAAGCAATCGATGACAATTTGTTTAATTGCATGTTTTATTAAAGTAACAGTGTTTATAGTAGTTAATATGTTGCTCTATAAACAAGCGCAATTACTTCTGATGGCGTGTTATGCAGTTTTTAACAACGGTATTTGATAAGATCAAAAACACGTGATTCGTTCTTCTGACTTCTACATCATATTCCTGTAAGTGTATAGGTGTAGTGTGGTAGTTTCGAGAAGGAGGTACCACCTCAGGTGTTGTCTTCGTCGCTTGACCAAGGATCAAAATTGAGAGGTCCGGCGCCAATAGTTCTTGTGTGTGTTGTTCTATAGTGCAACGTTAATATATCTCTCACTCACTCCACATCATGTTGATACACTCTGCACTCAAATTTCTTATTATATTATGATGTGGAAGTTGGGAAAATATGGTGTCCATTTAGACGTCATCTTCATCACTTCCAAGTAATTCAAAAACAAGATATCTGTTATTATTTGCTCTCCTGAAAAAACAAAATTTTGCTTCCAAACCCTTGTTGGTGAGTTCGGTCTTTTTGCGTTATTTACCAATTATCCCCGTGTTATTTTTAGTGCAGAGTAAATAAGCAATTAATCATTTGTATGTTTCTGTGTATTGTTATTCTTCTACCGAGAGTTATGTTAAGTCACTCTATAAAGCAACAAGAGGGCGGCGGACCTGGTAATTTGGAGCCTCGGTCAGGTGACGAGACCGATAACTAAGCTGATACCTCCTGCTTTTCCTCCCTCGACTGATTCAACGAGTATTGGCCAACGAGTATTGGCCTTTTTTAGTAAGTAAAAGAGGAAACAAAAGATACCAATGTGGTTTTTTAAAAAAATGATTCACTTTATTATCATATCTGTTTAACCCTTTATCTACCGACAGTACTTATAAGTATTTTTTACTCACTTTAAAATAACATAGAATAACAAATTTTCAGAATATTTTAACAATACTTATAGCAGGAATATTCCTTGAAATCCACTCTTCCAAGTTATATGGCAGCACGGGTTCTATGATGAGTATTTTATCGGGAAGGATGAATAGTTGTATAGCAGAAATTGCGTTTTCAGTTGACGGCGTTTTCAGCGAATTGCAAATATTATCATTTTTGTCCCGAAAAAATAGTTAATGTCAAAATTTAAGTGTCTTTTTTTTGTATGTTAATGAAGACCTTAGATTGATTGATTGAATATTAACGTCGCACTGTTCAGCTACACGAGGGCTTTTGGTGACGGACCACGTAATTTTGAACCATGGTCAAGTGACGTGGACGACACCTGAGCTGGCATTCCCTCTCCTAACTGCCACACCAACGGGAGGACGTTTCAGATCTCGACAGATTTAACGTGCATCGCTGCCCTACACGACGGGTCTTTAGTGGTACTGGGCTCGAACTCGTGACTAGGCAAGCCACGATCCGATACCTATACCACTCGGCTACCGCGGCCACTAAAAAAATATGAAGTAACCAAGTTAGATGCAGGGTATCATTGCTTGATTATACCTATGAAATCACATTTGTATGGTTTGAGTTTTAAAAGCAGCAGAATCCTTGACAAAATGAAGACCTTAGAAAATGACTCTTTATTTTAAGTTAGCAGTGTGTATAATTAATTTTACAGTTTAATTAATTAATTAGCTCTAACGGATTAAATATCCCAACGTTGAGTATTTTGTTTATGTATATTCCTTAATTTTCAATGTAGTGACCCGCAAAAAAATATTGCATGGAAAAAACTGCAGTAAATCAAAATACGGTAGATAAAGGGTTAATGTGTCAATTTTTTCATTTTGTGAAATATGTATTCACCGAAATTTGAATCCGTATGCTTTTATTTTGGCTCAAGACTTTCCATTTCTTATCTACATTCAAGATTTCACTTCATACACTGGTATTTTATAAAATTGATCAACAACTGTAAAACTGCACATTTTTTTTAAATGTGACTTCTAAATAAAACTCCTTCGACTCAATTTTAAAGCTGTTTACTGCCAAATCCTCACGCAGACCCGTGACGCCTACATTTTCACCTGCCGTATATGAAAACTCAAGTTTCTTTGATAAAAAATTCTGCTTCAAAAATAGTGCTTATCTATATTTTTTTATTACTTATTTAAAAATTCTATCATTACATTCGATGGCTTGCAATAAAATTTCTAACTTAGACATAAGACATCTGTCACACAGAGTGAGACGGAACCTGTAGTCATCAAACAAAACAAGTGCATGCACTCCTCAATGTCACCGAGTGTGAGACCTTGAAGAGTGAATGTTTACACAGCGGATCGAGAGGAGCCAGCCAGCCGTAACAGAGTTGGTTTCACTGCAAAGCGGGACTCACTCATGGTCGAATCATTCATCCTTCTTCCGTGTTGACCCTCTTCCTTGTTTCACCCCGGGCAATAGGGCTGTAAAACCGGCCCACGTGATCGGTCCCATGTAGAGTGTCCTTACTAATTGAAACAAAAACAAATGACGTCATTGTAAACAAGCGAATTGATTTGTGTTCCTGTCCCTTTTTTCGGCTCTTAGGGTTACACGATGGGCATTTTTAATTTACATTCGTTTGTTTTTTTAAATTAATGCTTTTTAATCCTCTCTTGAAGGCTTGTGACAAAGAAAGGGAAATTCTTTTAATTTCACGACACTGTGAACAATAATTTTTTTGTTTGTGTTGATTTAGCGTCTCCTCAGAGTTACAACCAATGATTGGGAACACGCAGTGGCGTAACGGAGAATATTAGGCCCCCCTTCAAAATCAGGTTTTGGGACCCAAGCCCAAATACATATACTTGGAGTCAGTCAGGCTTTGTGCCCTCCGCAATGCGGTGGTGTACGTTACGCCACCGGGAACAATGACACTGTCTGAGTTTATACTTAAATATGAGTGTCTACTTCTTTCACCTCATATGAACAAGTCGAGAAATAGATACCAAATATAGCTTACTGAAGGTGTGGTGTATTCTCAATTTACTTTCTACCCTTCTCCACATATATAATCAACTACTCAATACAATCAATTCAAACACAATTATCTTGACTATCACTACAATCAAACAAACACAGTCCTCCGTGTTAAAACACTCCCCGGAAACTTTATTCTTGGTACACGCGCCATGCATCGGTTTTCAATTAAATTCACCCACTTTCATTAACACCAAATCCCAGTCAAGCGCTCCACGCTTCCAAAAACACCAGGGATTCTCTCTTGCCCTGACCACCTCGCTCGATATTCATCACCTTTTCTTTAAACACAGTAACGTCGTCAACTCTTAAAGAATCTACCACCAACCAATAGTCAGACACTAGAGAAGAGATCGCCAAGTCTTTTGGCTGGAAGGTTACACTGTGGAAGCGGAGGGTACTGGAGGGCTGCACCTTTTCAAAATGATTGCATTTACGACAACTTTGCACCTAAAAAAGAGTGTAAATCATGGGCAACAATCGGTGGACCATCAAGACATTTTGGGGTGACCGCCTGAAGATTAGCAGTTAGTAATTATATACCGAAATATTTAAGATTGGCTGACAGTATGCAGACTGAGTCTTCTACTGACTAAAACTTCGAGAACTAACTTTGGATAAAAATGTTTTATCTTTTAATGTTTTGAGTTACTTGATAATGCATCATTTAATATTGTTATATTTTTGGCTCTTAGTATTTTGTTTGTATCCCGCGTTTTCCTTTAAACGCGGTCTTAATAGTGTTTTTTATTATACAGGGGGTGGTCCCGAATTCATGGTACAAACTTTAAGGGTAGATACAGGACACTGTATAACAATCATTTATTGTACGCAAGTGACGCGGTGAGGCTCAAACAGGGGAATTAAAAAGAGAAATGGAGTTATCGGTTGGTTGCATTGTCAGTAGGGAGCAGTAGATGTCCAACCGTCATTCAACATGATGCATATCAGCGCTACGAATGTATCATGTTCAGTTTCCTGACCGAAGAAAGCTGGATCACATAATTTTTCAGCTATGTTCGCATTTAACCGAATGGCACGATTGGAGTGCGATGAGTTGGGCATGGGGGACTAGTCTCTTGGCCACCCCGATCTCCCGATTTATTGAACCTTGATTATTTTTATGGGGACATATGAAGAATCTTATTTACTCGAATCTTGTTAAGCGACTACAGTTTACTCAGATGAGGATCTCGTTGCTCGAATATCCGAAGCTGCTGTACGTGTGCGTGAAATACTTACATCTTTGAACGTGTACGCCAATCTCTCCACCGGCGCAGTCAAGCATATACTGGTGGACGCAATTTCAAACAGTTGTTGTAAACATTACACTTGTCAACGACACTTTAAGTAAACGGTTTTTTTCTTCCTTTGGTCTCTTATTTTTTGTGTTTGTGTCTCACCGCGTCATTTGCGATCATACATTCTAATACAATAAATAATTGTTACAATGTCCTGTGCCTACCCTTAAAGTTTGTACCATGAATTCGGGACCACCCTGTGGAAATGTTGGTATGTACTTATTCCGTATTTGTTATTAAGTCATAATAAAAATATTGTAGAACTTTTCTTAGTTCACTACACCTAGGTCACTGTGTGGACCGCAATATCTTGAAAAAAATAGTAGTAGTTGAAAAAAAAGTTTGCCCACCCCTGGTATAAATTGTATCATAAAAGTCAATAAATATAAATTAAATTAAATAGCTGGAGTTTAGCTCAATTAATTTGTAGAGCTAATTTCGTCCCTAAACCTGCAAGTACATTTAATTTTAGAATCTGTTTAATGAGACAGATGTACCCTATCATATTTTTCTATAGCTTTGTTTGAAATCAGGTGATTGCTTGTTATACAATTCTCATCATAGTCCTCAATTTAAATTTCAGATAATATCCATCTATATTTACTTTTGTTGTTTTTCATTCAAGAAAACTTTTTTTACAAATACAGGATGTCCGGGCTTAAAGTATCCAAAAGTTATGGTTTATTATTACGGAACTACCCATCAGAATGCAATAAGCTGCTCATCCATGGATTGGAAATCCCTTCAAGAATATTTGGGTCTAGTCCAATCGGAGCACGTGCGCGCATTATTCGGCAATCGCAGTCTATAAACTTGTTACACTGATTTCATTAGTAAAGATGTGGACGCCTCAGCAAAAAGTGCAGAGCGTATTTTGGTTAACGGAATTTAAATCAGTCACGCGTGTACAATGACGTGTTCGAACAGAATGGAATGTCGTTACTGGCTTGCCTAATAGACTTTTCATGACTCCTACAAAATGAATCACGCACACGATCAACAGTGTCTTATATCACGAAAACTAAAGGATACTTCCCAATTTGAGATACCAAAGTCCCCCTCTCTTTTAAAGTTTTTCCCCATTGGTGGGTAGATTTTGATGTCGGAGGATCCACATTCCATTCTGTGTGAACACGTCGCTGTACTCCCGTGATTGATTTAAATTCCGTTAACCAAAGTACACACTGCACCTTTTACTGTGCTGTCCAGATTTTTACTAATAAAATCAGTGTAACAAGTTTATCGTCTGCGGTTGCCGAATAATGCGCGCCCGTGCGCCGATCGGACTAGACCCAAAAATTCTTGAAGGGATTTCCAATCCACGGATGAGCAGCTTATTGCATTCTGATGGGTAGTTCCGTAATAATAAACCATAACTTTTGGAAACTTTAAGCCCGGACACCCTGTATATGTTGACCCAAATATAGAGAACATTTTCAGTCTGTTTGGTTTTCTGACTCTTGGAGAGACGCAAAAAAGCTCTTTACCCACCCTTTCCTTGTTCTGTTATTCCTCGCATTTCTTTTGAGTGAAATTTATTCATTAAAAATACTTTATTCGTTGTATTTTTGAGCAGTTCCACAAAATAATTGCTGACATTATCTTTCATAAATAGGACAAGCTTTGGAAAATAGTAATGGCTAAGAACATTGTCCTGTTTCTATAAGTACTTAAAATTATTTTTAATTTATTTTCATTAATTCATTACATTTTATTCCATTAATATTTAATACAGTTTTTTTGTAATAGTTTCGTATTAATAAAATAATTATTTAAAAAGTAGAACAGAGAGTAATCTGTTAAAGAATATTCCTGAGCCATATGAATTAAATATTTTGTTGTTAAAATGTACCAAATATTCTCTCTCTCTGTACATATGTATGTAAACCACGATACTTGAATTAAGGTTAATGATTCTTAATCTTACCTCAAAGTACCTTTTAAAAATGGTATACTAAAACATTATAAAGTTTTTAGGAATCAATGCTAATAAATATAAATACTTAAACACACGCACACACAATATTTAAAACAAATTATCTAAATTTTACAAAAATCCCAATAATAAGTGACACACACACACATTTTAGCTTTAAAAAAAAATTTTTTTTTTCAAAGCAGCTAGAGAAGAAAGTTCAATAAAAGTATTACTAATATTAATTGCATACATTAATCTAAAGAATGCACTAAATTTTTATTATTTTATTAAAATATAAAAACTTGAGAGATGATAGAATATAAATATAAGGAATGTGTGACATATTTATGGGGCTATTATTGAAATAACAAGCCATAATTAAAAAAAATATTCATGCAGTTACAATACTTTTAATACATTCCGGAGAAAATTCTATAAATATCAGGCCCAAAAAAGTTTAATACAAATACATTTATAATATTCTGAGTTATAATACTCGAGTCATGATAGATTTTGAGCCATTTAAATGCTTTATTCTAGACCAGGGGTGTCAAACACGCGGCCCACCAGTACGTAAGTTGAGGACCACCGATTCTCTTTAAAATCTTTTTAAATATTAGGTTTTTAAAGTTTTTCATTTTGAAATTTATCTGAGGAGAAATTTATATATATATATATATATATATATATATAAATCTACAATGAATTTGCCTGTTACCTGTTCTTGTTTTAAAATAAGTCCTTTTTGATAATAGAAATGTCCTTTAGATTAAAATAGATTTATATTTTATCAAACAGTTACATTTGATTTTTCTATAATAAATTACTTTTTAATAAATTCCGAATTGCATTATGCATATACTTTACTATGGATGGTACATGATTCTCTGTGTGTGCGATTATCATTTCTCCTCCTCCTTTTCTGTTTGGAGTGCCCCAAAAGCAAGAGGCAGTCTCTCACAGAGATGTTTTTTATAGTTTAAAAAAATATTCAGGACGGTTAAGACAAAGGGCAACGTATACTTAATCGTTTGCGAATGACAGCATTATCAAATTTCAACAATGAGTAACGAAAGATCAATTCAAAAGGAACACCGTAATTTTCAAGAAAATGGCAACTGTAATATTTTGAACATTATTTGATCATTGCATTATTATATTATATAAACATTATTATATTATCTATGTCTGTATACAGGAAAAATAATGAAAACAATAATAATAATTCATTCTGTTTTAAATTTTCACTTAATAAATGTTTTTTTTGTTTCCAAATCTGATATAAAGGTACATATTTTTAAGTGCGGCCCGCGAGATTATAATGTTTTTCCGAAGTGGCCCGCAAGGTCATTTGGGTTGGACATCCCTGTTCTAGAAGATTAAATAACCTTTTTCGATTTTCTAATTTAATATATTATTGCAATATCGTCGATATATTGTAATCACGATATATCTATTTATACATAACGATATTTAGCGCATGCGTGGTATTGAAGTGGCTTTAGGTGACTTATCTCAGTTCCAGGTTGACTTCTCGTCCATGGAAAGTCACACAAACCCGAGAGAAATGCTCCACAGTAAAGGAAATGGAAATAATTTAATGAGAAGACCGGGATTTGGGGACCACTACCTTAAACCATGACCTATTTAATTAAAAATAAGTTTAAGAATTTTTTATAGGATCTCTACACTCTTTTTTTTCTTCTTTTATTTGTTTTGTGTTTCAATTATAGACCCATTTTTTTATTTTGACGAATAATAGGTATATAGCTCTGTCTATGAATATTTAGGAATATTTTTCCTATGAATATTAATATGATTATTCTTTCTTATGAATATTTAAATTTTTCTCAATTTTTCATTTATTTTCTTCTTTTTTTTTGAAAAATAACGCTTATAACTGTAATTGAATTTAACAAATTTAGTCGTATACTGAATAAACACAGTGTGTGTGTGACAAAATCTGCTCACATGTGTGATATTTTATTCAGTTTATTTCTTCTATATTCACGTATCATTCTATATATTTCATACCCTTTTTTTCACATTTGCTTAACATTTCAGCCGTGTGACTTTAACAAGCAACAATTAATCTTTTTTTTTAAAAAAAATTCCGCTCATTTAAATTATGCGACATATCATTAAAAGTGGTTAGAAGGCAAGAAAAATTATTTCTGGTCTATTTCGTCACTATTCTGCAAGAGCGTCGATTAATAATTTATCAAAGACAATCCAATAATTTGTTTTCTAACTAATCAATAATTAGCTTAATCAAATGAGATAAAGTTTATTAACAAAGTTAAAAAATACGATAAAGAACAAATTGGTAAAACAAGAAAAACATGACAGTAGTTCATAAGCTCTGATTAGCTGTACGTGACGTCTCGTGCAAGCCTGTAATAAAGACCTCAAAACCTATTCAGGATACAAGTGACGATGTCGGATATAAAGGAATAATAAAACACAATTTTCTATCGTCAGTCAATTTTTCTGACAGCCCTCTCATAGGAATCATTTACTACAGAGCAATTTATTGGAAAGAAATTCCCCTGACAGCCAAACGATTATAAATCAACATCAGGGAAACATACCTTCCAATTTTCATCGAATGCACCAGGGGAGAAAAATATCGCAATCGTTCTCGAAGTTGGAACGGATGATTCCTGTGTTTTTGCCTCTTCTTTTCTAACAGCGACAAGGGAAATTTGCTTTAATGATCCGATTATGGTTTTTCTGAATTGAAACGCCCTGTTTTAATATCCATAAGTAGTTTCTCTTCTATTCTTGGTTTTATATCAAATTATTTCCTTCATATCTGGTCCTGAAAAAAGTTAACATCTTCTGAGATTTATATTTTTGCTTTTTTATTTATAATGCAATAAAAGGAATTAAACATCTTGTGGGGGATTCTTCCCTCTCTCTTGCCCGCCTAGATATGAGAGAGGAAGGGAAGAAACACTAGCCATAATCAACAACAATATATTTATTGATCTGACAAAAACAATAACTCTCTGATTCAGCCTGAAGAAATATTCTCAATGTGAACAAAATGTGGATAAATAGCAAGATAAACAAATTATTAGGAAACTATCAATATCGATCCTCTCTTTACAGGATCAAATTTATTATCCCACTTAATTTGATACTAATTCAACTATAGTGATCAATCGTCACTTAAATTCTTTCCTCTATTAAATATTTCAAATAGTCTATGGGAAGTTATAATACCTGATCAGTCGCAATGAATTCTATCTTATCACGTTCTCTCTCTTTTTCCTCTTTGCTTGCTGGAAAACAGACCTATATATAGTAGATTTAATTTACATATCACGGTTTCTTCTTCAAAAGGGTTAGTTGTGAATAAACTCGAATTAATAGCCCGAAGATTTTCCAAGAGGATTAGATGAAAGTACGTGAATACATCCGTCATAATCTTAAGCTTGATAGAATAAGAAACGGAAAAAATAAATGAATCAATAAAATACATAAAAGAAGCAATTTTCTTATGTTTTTATTTTTTACATTATACGTTAATAGCAATCTATATATAAGGAGAATAGTGACTCATTCAATCATCATGACTCACTCTAAAATAACCGCAGACTTTAAATTTGATTGGTATGTTTCTTTTCTTGAGTAGCTTTTCTTCGCTAAAAAATGGGTTTTGCGAAAATCGACTCCCAAGGGAAAGGGGGGGTCAGAGTCTTTAATGGCAAAAATTCCTGTTTTAAAACTATAAAACCTGCATATTTAAAATTTGGCTGGCATGTTTTTTTATTGAACAGAATTCTGCTAAATACGGGTTTTGCGGAAATCAACTTCCAATGGATACTACGAGAACTTTATAGATACAAATTTCTTTCCTAAATTGTTCTAAAAACCGACTTGATTTGGCAGTTTTTTCTGTTTTGTCAAGTAGAGATCCACTAAGAGCAGGTTTTAAGGGGATGGATTTCCATGATGAGTGTTACAGATTAAAGATATTCCCGTTTTTGAAGTATTAAACCAACAGACTTGAAATTCATTTGCTGAATGGACAACGGGTTTCGAAGAGAGACGATAGCGGCATAAAAAATATTTATCAGTTTGTTTTTAGATAACATTTATATACTGGAGAAGCTGGGATATATATATATATATATATATATATATATATATATATATATATATATATATACTAGCCGTTACCCACCCGCTTCACTGGGTATTTCACAATGTTGTATATATGTATACTGTTTACATATATTTTAATTATTGTTATCTAGCATTAAGAATTCGATTGTATTGAAAAATATATTTATAGCTGTTACACTCTCGCCCCTTGATATAAAAAGAACATAAATTATAATATCTAGTTTCTATTTATATCTAAAATAGAAGTAGAAAGATATTTTTCGCTCACTTAACCTAATAATCAAGTGGATTTCCTTCAAAGCAACTTTCAGTGGATCTCTACTCCATAAAATAAACATGCGTGCAAAATTTCAAGTTTAAATCTACCAGAGCAAAAACGGAATTTTTGTCATCAATATCTCGTTGACAGCATTCTTAGCGGATTCCAATTCAACAAAAGAAGCATGCAAACCAAATTTTATTATTATAGTCTTAGCAGTTCGAAAACGGGAATTTTGTCTATCAATACGCCCCAATAACTTTCCCGCTTCCCCGTGGAGTTGATTTCCGTAAAATCCATTCTTAGTGGAACTCTATTCAACTAAAGAAAAGTGCTCAACAAATTTCAAGTAAATGAGTTAAATTCAAAAACAGGAATTTTTCTATAACACGCCTTAATTCATCGCAACCCCACTCCTTTGGGGGTCCGTTTTCGCAAAACTCTTTGTAAAAGGAACTTTATTCCATGAACGGAACATACCTTCTAATTTTCAAGCAGGTGTTTCTATTAGTTAAAAAGCGGAAATATTTATCAATTACGCCCCTTAATCCCCCTCAGTGACCCTTGGGGATCAATTTCCCCCAAAACTATTTTGTAGCGGATATCTACACCATGAAAGGAATTCGCTTACCAAATTTTAAGACTGTACGTCTAATAGTTTAAAAATGGAAATAATTATCTGTAACGCCCCTTAAGCCCCCGCAACGCCACTTAGGAAACAATTTTCACAAAACCCATCTTATGACAGATCACTACTCAGTGAATGGAATCTGCTTACTCAATTTCAAGATTTTACGTCTAATGGTTTAAAAAAGGAGTTAATTGCCTATATAACGCCCCTTAATTCTCCACAACGCCACTTGGGGTCGATTTTCACAAAACCCATTCTGTAGGGGATCTGTACTCTATGAAAGGAATCCGCTTACCAAATTTCAAGACTGTACGTCTAATAGGTTAAAAATGGAAATAATTATGTATAACGTCCTTTAAGCGCCCTCAACGCCCCTTGGAGGTCAATTTTTGTAAAAATCATTATGTAATGAATCTCTACTTTATGAAAGAAATCTGTGTACCAAGTTTCACGACTGTACATCCAATAGTTTAGTAAAGGAAATAATTATCTATAACGCCCCTTGGGGTTCGATCTTTGTAAAATCCGTTCTTAGCTGACGTCTACTCCATGTAAGGAACCTACCTACCAAATTTCAAGTCTGTAGGTTTAATAGTTCCAGAGATATCGTGATTAGTCAGTGAGTCAGTCAGTGAGTGAGTGAGTCGCTTTTCTCCTTTATATATATATATATATATATATATACCGAGTAACTCTTAGTTTTTTATTTATTTTACTACAGAATTTTATTTGCTAAGTAATTTTTCCCCCTAGAGTTTAATCTTAAGTTTGTTTAAAAATTGTTCAAAATACTAATTAAATTTTAGCTTCATTAAAAGTTTCTTTATCCTCTTCGAACTCAATTGTTATATTTCTCGATTTACCTTTGTGAGGAACGGGTATACCTTTTAGTAACTTTCTGCTGATAAAATTCATAATTTGACACGCAGTTTCTACCTGATTATTGCTGTAAGCTCGTGGTCTCAGAGATGTTTAAATCGAACTTGTTGTTCGTTTTCACGAAAGAACACGTGTAGTGGGAATGATGCCAATAAAATTTATCGGAGTTCAATCTCCTCACGTTGGAGTTAGATGACTATGTTGCCAGCTCAGGTATTGCCATTATCATTCATTTCCCTCTGGTATTGCTTCTAAAGGCAGTATAAACAATCAATTATAAAGTTCAATTTTTTTAAAACAAGAAAATAAAAAATATGGCTACTTGGAAAATATAAATCACATACAATGGAATAATCTAACTGTTATATTGACTTTTCACCAGGTCAAAATTCGTTACAATGTTTGGTGCATCTCTGGATACAGAGAGAGACAGCAACAACGAACGATAAGTGAGATGGTAAAGTGGTGAACAATACATGACTGCAAGTAACACACAGAAAGAACCTGTTAACTCAGTGGCTTGTAGGACTGACGAGGATGGTGATACAAAAAGCAGTACGTCTAGATGCACTGTCAGAGAGAGAGAGAGAGTATAGAGAGTATGTGGACGGCGTCCTGGGAGATGTCTCCTTATTTTCAGAGACAACCATTTACCACAGTTTATCTTCTAGATGCCGCGGAAGCAAGTCTTGCAAGCAGCGTCTAATCCGTCCCAAATGTGTTCAATAGAAGAGAAATTGGGGGAAACGGTGGTCAAAGCAATACCTGTTCATATTTCAGTACAAATTGGCTGATGCGTGCAGTGCGTGATTGGACGTTTGTCCGCTGGTAAAGAACAGTAGGCTCCCGCCGAAGGAAAGGAAACACTATCTACTCGACAGCACGTCATCCACGTATTGTATTGTAGGCTGGTCAAAGAGCCCTGAATACGAACCAGAGGTGACCTAAAATCATTCGCGATAGCTTTCTATAGATGTGGCCGAATCGGTACTGTCACTACGTGAGTGCCTCTGTCGTATACTGGAACTATCTTTGGACAAAGAGAATTCCAGCAAATACAATTCCTTTGGGACAGCAACAAAGGTCTCAAAACGTACTAATAGTTAAATCTAAATATAATGAGAGATTTGAAGAAGTTGTAAAAAGGGTGACTGTAAAAGTTGTACTGAAGAAGCTCGTGTGATTAGAATTAATAAAATAAACAAAATCAGTAACGAAGCATTGGTAATGAGTGTAGCTGAAGAAAATAAAATTCAAAGGCTAGAAACTGAATTTAATTGAACTCTCCCGCTTGAATTGATTTTGATTTTTGTAAACTTAGAAACCAAGGTATTCTCAATATGTTTTAAACACAAATTCCGATACTAAGAATCTCTTCTCTCTCTCTCTCTGGAGAGGTTTTAATCTTAACAACTTTTGAATTTTGAATAAATTTCCACATAAAAGCACAGCTGGGTGTTCATTTGGTAATAACTATTTGCCGTAGTATTTATCCTCATTTGAAGAACAATAAATTTTTATGCTTTAACTTCGTAGCTTCGTAATTTCTGTTAAGCAGGGTGTATCGTGGTGCCAATTTGGATGTTATATTTCTAGATGTTACTTCCCAGGACAGTCTTTGATTGAGATTAGTCTTTAACCTATATTCGAAGTAACAAGCCTATCTGTAGATAAATTAAATTTTATGATTTACATTTTTAAAGAATGAATTTGAAATTATATTTTTATTGCTTTTGTTTTATTTTATGTCTGTGTTTGAGCATTGCAAGATTATGTGTAAGATAACATGATTACGCCATATCCTATCTTCTCGATAACGTTTTTAAATTTAAAACTAAACTGTAATAAGATACTGGAACGATGTTTTTAAGGACATGAAACGGTGTGTGTAGTTTGTATCATTTCCAACATATATTTTTCTCAACGTTAATTTAAAGTAACGAGATATTAATGAAACCGAATCTGGACTTCAAATAATGAGTATATTATGCATTCATTTGCACTTTGTAGTTATGATTAAAACAAGTGTAGCTAGTAAATAACTGATATTTTTTGCTTAAGATAAGTCAATCTTTATTAAGTACTATTACGTGTAACATTACCAGTAATGAAAAACATTTTAAACTTCTACTTCTTTTTCACTCGTTGATGGTTTGCATTTGATAGCATTTGAAATTTTGAGCTTCTTTCTATGACTACTAATTAAGCTTAGTATTATTTAACTGAACAATAATTTTTCAAAATTTTTTTTTGAGGTTTAGAATAACAGATTGTTAACAGTTCTTTTACAGGTAAAATATGTAGGATATAATAAAGGGTGATTAATAGAGATGACAAATGTATATAAGGCAAATATACTTATTTTTAATTAGATAAAGAAAAAGAGAAAAAACAATGTTATTTTGAATTATATACACACAACACTAAAATATTTTTGTTCAAAAGCATTTAACTTATTTCAGTAACATAAACATTTTGATATACACATTTAAACACAAACATGAAGATAAATCATGATAAAAAAATAAGAAAAAAATGCCTTCTACAGATTATTAAGGGTTGGATTTTGTTGTTTATCAAAATAAATTTTAAAAAATATTCTTGATATTTTTGAACTAAAAAAAACCCAGGTATTTTACTTTTGATTTTATCTATTGAAATATATATATATTATTAAATGTAGAATTGTTATTTTTTACTCTGCCAGTTCTATCATTTGATGAATCACACAATTGTAATATATTTCCTTTTAACAAGTGAAAAGATATCTCAGATGAAAGATTTATTTACCTGTCATTTTAAAAATGCTTCTATGCTATAAAGATGTGATATACCCCCCCCTCCCGAGAAAAAAGCAAAACTTATTTTATGCAAGACTTATCATACACATGACACCTTTGGACATTTCAATTCCGTTTTGAAGAAAGAAAATTTTTTAAAAGATTGATCTTTGCAGATTTCAGTTAGAATTTTAAATATATCTGAAGAGACGGATGATATATTCACAAAACTTATGTGCTTATTTTTTTTCATACTTTGAGATATTGCAATTATTATTAACGCTTTCAATAATCCAAAATATTCCTTTATTAATTTTTTTTAAGAACTGAAAGAAAGAAATCAATGCATTCATTACATATACACTGTGTCGCAAAAAAATACATGCACCCAGAAGGAAACGAGCTACTATCACGAAACGTAACATGTATGAAGTGTATGAAGAAGTAAGCAGTTGATTAAAAATTCAGAAGAGCAGATTGTTTTGGTAAGAAGATATGGCATATGAAAAGGGTTACAATTCGGAATGTAGTATATCCACTTCTGGCAGCTATACAAACCAAAACACGGCGTGGCGTCGAATCAATGAGATCACTCACACCTCCTGCAGAAGATCATATCATTATTTTTTGCAAGTGGGCAGTAAGTTAATTCACCTGTATTTCGGGACGGCTGTTGTTGCCTTGCAATGTATTCTGTTGGCGAGAGATCAGATGATCTGGAAGGCCACAGGTTTACGTCATATTCTTGAAGACATTGAGAGTCGCGTAGTATGTAAACGAGCGCTGTCTTGCCGATAAATGGCTCTTGGTCGAATTGATAGCATAGGCCAGGGATGGCGAACAAGTGGCACGCGTGCCATTAATGGCTCGCGACACAGTATTTTGGGCACGCCACCGATCAAAATGGTTTGCATTTTAATTCAAAATAACAAAGTTCAATATGAAGTATTGTGACGGGCTCACGCGTCTTTTCATTAACATGTCCTTTGAGTTCGTTGGGGCCAGAATTAATGGCAACTCTTTTCCAACCAAATCCAAGAAGTAAAGTGTGAAGTAAACATGCAAATTAGGAAGCTTTTAAATATCAGAACTTAGAGTAAGCTGGGTGGCAATTTGAGGAATGTAAAGATAATCCGTGGTTCAAGCGTGAAGAGGTTTTGGAAAACGTTAAGTGACAGTAAACAGAAATTATACGTGATCGAGAGTCCTGAAGTCAAAGGGCATACCATCACACTCGAGTAAACAGCAACTTCATCTAGGATTATTGTGACCGCTACTGCAGACTACATTAAAGGTAGGAGTGACTATTTAATATTTGGATCTGTGAAAGTCTAGGAATAGAGCTTAGGCGAGTTAGTATTGATAGTGGTCTGGGTTACGTTAGTTCGGTATTATATATATTGTGTGTTTAGCCACCGTAGATTCTCTCACATATATTATTATCTAATTTGTTAAACGTTTAACTTCAAGATCTTAATAAAGTCATATTAAGATTATGTCTGCTTCTAGTTCTTCCGTCATTCCTACGCCTCTAGCTCACGTTAATAATCAAGGAGGAGGGCACCCTCACAGTATTACGAAAAACGAGTGTGATCGGTCACAGTTTTCAGCCAGATTTTTTCAGTTCAAAGAGTTATCGGAAGCGCTCAAGTTTTTTATGTACTGATGGGAGGCCAGAATTGTCCTATTTTAGAATTCGCCCCTGAGACAGGCTTGGAATTTGTATGCGAGTCCCCCGGACCGGATGTGGGGAAATTCCTTTTGATGGGGTGCGTCAAGAAAGTTCCCGCGTTAAAAAGTTCACTAAACCCATAAATTGTGAGGTGGTGTAACACTGCGCTGGCCCCTGGACCAATCAGAGAAAATTACAGGGACAGGACAAAGAGTCCGCTCTAGGATTTTTGTGTGAAAAGTCGCAAAATAAAACGGGATGCACCCCGATTTTAGAGACAGATAGCCGATCCCAGAGCTGCAGATAATCAAAAAAAAAAAAACCCCGAGATTCCGGGCATCAACCATGTCCAATCCCAGCACCCTTCCTCTCTCAAGTTAAGTTAGTTTTTGATCTGCTTGTAGTAAAGTAAATTTTCATATGCGTGTGCTTAAAATAAATTTAATAATGTTTTATATATAAAACTATACGATCAGTGTTTGATTTAGTGTGAGATGAGTGTTTTAATTTAGAATTTAGTTAACTTAACTTGTAGTCATGATGCGATGTTAACTTATAGAACTTGGGTCAATGTTAAAATTAATAAGTTTTAATAGCGTCGCATCAGTACCTTGATGTGACTTAAATTAATAAACTGACTTCGTCCTAATTCTATTGGTTGTCAATTGCAAAATTTGAAATGCTACTCTGTGTGTGATTGATTTCCAGATTAGTTCAATATGGATTAAAAATCTGTTGAAAAGAGGAAAAAGTTGGAATTGATTAAAATAGAAATATTAACAAGCAATATAGGTAAAAATGCTAGTAATGAAATTTTGGAAACACGGAATTCAATTCCCGATACATTTAGCTGTTTGAAGAAGCTAGATCATGCTATTTTAACCATATTTTCATCTACCTATGCCTGTGAGTCATTATTTTCAGAGATGAATAACATAGAAGACTCAGTTAGAAACCGTTTGGAAGATGACTCAAATTCAACTTGCATTCTGGTAAAAGTAACATCTTACAATCCTAATACAAGTTATTTGTCATCTAATCTACCACAACAGAATTCCCACTAATGTTACCTTAATTTGAATTACACGTATAAATAAAATATTTAATACTATACAGTATTTTTCGTAGTAAAAAAAGAGTTTTGAGTTGTTAGTATTTAGTTTTATTATTTTCTCAATAATACCAAGCTAAAATTATTTGACGGAAGGTGATCGTGTGTTACGCGAGAAAAATTTAATCAATTGCATATCTTTTACCAGACTACATTCCAGCCAAGTTTCGTGATAGTAGCTCTATTTCTTCTGAGTGTATATATACACATTTGACAGAGTGTACATTAAAAGTTTAAAGAAAGATGTGAAAACATGTGATTTTCGTTGAACAAGAATATAAAAAATTTTTAAGAGCTGAGAAGTACAAAATTTAATAAATTTATCGCATATATACAAAAAGTTTAATGATAATTACGAGATAACAAACATATTTTTCTTTGTAAGATAGTATAAAAATAATTGCACGCATCACATGATTATTATCAGAGAAATTCATAAAAAGCCGTCATAAGGAAATATTTGAAACGTCAGTGTCTACAAATAAATATGAGTTTATTGACATCTTTTTAAAAAACAATTATAATAAATCATATAACCTGAAACTAATTTTTAATAGTTCTTTTTTTATTTTCATTGATTGATTGTTTCTTAGCGTGCTGCTGCTATTATTAATGCCACCCAATCGACGGTATCAGATCGAGGCTCAGGAAATTCATCGTAGCAAGTGGGCTAGATTGCGTCAGTCGTTTGGGCCACAGCTTTGAGCACCATGCAGGTGATAGTACGTTTTGACCAATTAGTTACGTCTAGCCCAATTTGGAGGGAGAATATCCCGGAGGTCTCCTACTCCTCTTCCCCTACCACCAAACTTACAAGATGACTTTTGGCTTATGGGTTTAGAATGCTCCTTTGCCGCACAAGTACTATACATTTACAAACATCCATCTCTGGGAGTTGAACCCGTGCCGGAACAGCAGTCAGCGTCACTTACTAGGGATAGCGATCTGAGATCGAAAAATCGATTTCTCGTGCCAAAAAAATCGATTTTTTAAATCGATATGTAGTACTGAATCGATATTTCATCCTAGAAAATCAACATTCGATTTTTTCTGTTTTGGTAAAAACCATACAAAACGAAGAATTTAAACAGTATTTATCGCAGGCTGTTGTGCACCTGAAGTATGATCTATACTTTACTGGCAAGAACAAAATAACTCTATTTATCATCATATTCACTCAATAGCCATGGTGTATACGAATATCGTAGGATCATCTGTTCCCCGTGAGCGTCTTTTTTCGATTGCCGGCAACATCGCAAGTGATGAGCTGAGCCGCTTGGATCCCATAAGACTTGACAGACTGTTGTTTTTAAAAAGTTTAGATATTAAGCATTGGGAAATATATAATCTATTTTCTAAACTTTTTTAATGTAACAAATACATATAGAAAATAAATTTCTTCTTTTATACCTGCTACTTTGAAATGGTAATAAAAATAATTGTAATTGTCGTATACCCTGAACTAAAAGGTCCCCTGATTTTACTGATAAGAGATCGTTTATTATGGTATTTTTGTTGTTTTTCATAAAATGGATTTATATTTACATTGTAAATGCAGACTTAAAAAAATCGATTTTTTAGAAATCGATCTTTTAGACCTCGATTTTTTTGTGAATCGATTCATCAGGTTACGATTGGAATCGATTTAAAAATCGATCTCTTTCGCAAAGAATCGCCCTCCCTATCACTTACCACTATCTCGTTTTGGCGGTTTTTTCATAAAGTTGTACTACGAATCAACACAAGGGCTGTTGGCCGTAGTCCGTATCTTAGAGCCTCGGTGAAGTGACAAGGGTGACACTTGAACTGACAATCCACAATCTCCAAATTACCTCGCCATACCAACGTGTAGACTTTGAGCCTCGACTGACTGAACTTGCATCTTCGCTGATACTAGGTCTCGAACCGACATCTCGACAGAACAGCGTTGATCGCAACCAAGGCCTCTTGGTTACGGTGGCCTTTAACTGTGAACTCAAACAGTGCTTAAGAATTTTGCTTCCCTTTTGAAAGAGTCTAAATTATCAATACTCTATACGTTTTTAGTCTGTAAAAAATAATTAAAGACAAGTATAATATAAACAAATTAAGTCAATTCCTACTTAGGTCAACAAAGAAAAATTTTATTTTAGTTACTTTTATTAAATAATTACAATCAATATAAATATGTATATACATATGACAGAATCACAATATTAAGTGGCAAAATAGAAAGCAATTTCCCTTTCTATATATGGTGTTGAGCTACTTTTGTTTCATACAATTTATTCATTAGTTAAATTTAATTATTCCAATAAAAAAGAAAAAGAAATCACATTCTACAGGAATCAGGCCGTCCCAGGTGGGATTCGAAGCCACGATCTTTGAATTACAAGTCCAACGCATTATCCATTGCGCTACAGGGACACAGCGAGCAATTTTCATTTTTAAACGTATATAGTGTTGAGCTATTATTTTTGTTTGTTACTATTTATTCATTGATCAAATAGAATTAATGAATTAATATTTGAAAAACTGTATTAACATCAAGTGTCATCTACTACAAATTTAAAAAATGTTTTTGAATTTGAGTGGATGAATAAAAAGTATTTTATTAAACGATTGAAAATTTGAACAATATATATAAGATAACTTATAGTGTGCCATATTTCGTCGTGGCCGGTGGTGAGTGAATGACTGCATATTAGATACATTTTCTATGTTGGTTGATGTTGCGTATTTAATGCTATTGATGAGGCAGATTGGAAAATTTATCCATTTTATTCAACATTTAGGCATTTCCACATCACAAGAAGCAAACATAATGGCACAAACACAGAAAGAACAACAAAGAAACCCACAATGTGCTGCAGCCGGCTGGCTACATGTTTACAGCGAAAAGCAGAGAGAGAGAGAGAGCGGGCTATCCAGAGGCTTGCATTCACGGGACATCACATGATTTAGGAGATGGATGGATGTAGTTTCAAAAGTCTCCGGTAGGCGGGTAACCAATTAAAATAATTACACGGTTGTCCTGAAGGACTGGACATTAAATAATTCAAGAGCTATTACAGACTAAATTATTTGAATAATTACATACACACACATACATATATATATATATATATATATAGGTAGAGTGTGAACTAATAGTAGGAATTGAAAAAAACTACGTATTAAAAGTGATAAGTTTATATATTCTTAAATCCACCAATAGAAGGAAGAGGACTAAATAGTTAAGAGCTGAATAGCTAAGCTCTTGTTTATTAAATCACAGGGAAAGTTTTCAGCCATATTTTAATATGAGAGAAAAGTTCCTCCAATTCTAATTTCAAAGGATCTTTCATTTATTAAAATACTTACGACTATCGATCGGAAGGTTATTTATTGCTTTAAGTTTAACAGCTAAGTTTACACTGCTGCTTCTTAAAATATTCCAACGCGTTTCACATAGCACGAATTTTTCTAAAAATACAGAAACTTTGCAGGGGAAATGTACTTAACCACATGAAACAATGGAACACTTTTTTTCTTTGTGTGTGGATGACTTAATATTTATTTAATTTCAATTCCAAATATTTTCATTCCTTTAAAAACTTAATGGAAACTTCAAGGAATGCTAATTTGATTGAAAATTTTAAAATACTAATAGACATGGTTTTTTTTGAATATTTTTTCCCTCTATTATTCAATTGCCTATAAAATTTGGAAAGGAATATTTTTTTAAGTTATCCGACTACGTTTGGAACCTTGATTTTGAAAAAGCTCATAAATGGATAATTTTCGTAGTATTTAGTGTCACATAGATTAGAATATATGCATAAAATTGTTTTAAGGACATTTCGACAAAAAAATTTATTTAAGTACAATATTTCGGCAAAAAATTAACTTAGAATAAAACTTTTTCAGAATGTTTTTCCTTTTGTGAAAAATGCTTCTATTATAATAATATTTTGCCTGTATGTAGCTCAGACCTATGTACAGAGGCTAAACTATGATTTTTGAAAAATTCACATTATTTTCAGAGTAACAACCCATTGAAATAATGATCGGCTTTTTTTTTTCTTAACATTTCTCCCCTCTGTTGTCGTAAAACATGGATAAACCCACTTCTAAGTTATATATTTCAAAAACTCTAGTTGAGCCTCTGTACAGAAGTCTAAGCTATATACAGGCAAAATATTATTATAATAGAAGCATTTTTCGCAAAGGGAGCACATTTTGAAAATTGGTCATTCTATATTCATTTTTTGTCAAAATATTGTACTTAAATAATTTTTTATTGTAATACTATTGTTAAAACAATTTTAAATACATTTTCTAATCTAAGTGACACTAAATATCTTAAATATTATCCATTTATATGCTTATGCAAAATCACAAATCCGAAAGTAGTCGGATGCTTTAAGGCCGGGGTGTGCAATAAGTCGATCGCGATCGACCGGTGGACCTCCAAGACATTTTGGTGTGACCGCCTTTACAAAGACCTAATAATCGTTCCATTATACGAAGATCTAGAAATACCGTATTCAATCGAATCGAAGCCACCATCGTTTCTATGCTGGACTCCAAATTCTCAACAAGATTTTGTGAAAATTGAGAAATAGTCTAAAATGGTTTACCCATATCCAATTTTACGAAATTAAAATAAATGTAAAACAGTGCTTCTCAAACTTTCAATACACGCGACCCACTATTCAATCATCATTTTCATCGCCCCCTCCATACAAAAGCAATGTATTGAATTCAATAATACTATACCTTGACACCAAAGCTACAATACGACTTTAACCTCTTATGTGCCACCAACGTATATAAACGTCTCGCTCAACCAAAGCATTAATTTGATGGACGTATATATACGTCTTTCCGAAGTACGATTTTTCTGTGCAGTGCTATCCATAAAATTATTCCGAAGGCTTTGAAATGCAATAAAAGGACCCTGACAGTGTTTGCGAAGGATTTACTTATTTCAGAGGATTTGCTTATTTTTATTTCTTTTCTCCTCCCCTCCAAAAAAAAATCAAAATCTTCTTCGTGGTAAATGGTGGTATTGGCGAGCAAATCGCTTAACTTTTAATTGCAGTTGAGAAATTAATTATAAACCGTATAAATTATCAAGATAAGTGTTAATACAAGCCTATGGGGCCACTGATAAATATCAAACTTGTTCTTAACTTAGTATTGTTAAATTAATAATAAATTATACATTGATCAGTACTGATTTATTCAAAAATGTATTATATCAGTGTAAATGTGTGTTCTATATTTCATTATATCAAAAAGTATTTTGTTAGTTTACTTTCAGAAAATTTTTTAAATAACCTTTTGTTTTCGACAGGCTCACGCCCCCTCGTAGAGTTATCACACCCCTCAAGGGGGACGCGCCCCACAGTTTGAGAAACGCTGATGTAAAAGGAAAACTTATAAGAAGTGAATAACCAGTTATTTTTTATCAGAATTATAAACTTTTAAATACGGGCATGAAACTGTAGTTACTCTAAATACCCCATACACAGCAATTTTTCCCCTTCGAATCTAAACCCCAGCCGAATTTTAGTAGCATTAACATTGAGGAAAAAGTGCGGCTTAGATTCGAGTAAATACGGCATTTCAAAAAATACGGAGGAAAAAATCGAATCATTAGAGGAAATTTCGTTGAATAGAAAATCGACTTCGTTATTTTTGGAGGTTATTCTACGAAAAGAGTTGCAAAATGTTCTTGGTTTCAGGAAAAAGTTTGCTAAATAGAGAAATTCGTAAAATAGAGGTTCGTAAAGTTGAGTCCGACTGCATTGAATGCTTTCTTTTTTGCTCACTATACCTACGCTACGCCACTAGGTGGACCGTAACACCTTGAAAAAATTAGAAATAGCCCGTACCCTGGAAAAGTCTGCCCACCCTTGTTCTAGAACTATAACCCACTAAGTTCACAAGGTATGCCATTTCTTTTAAATAAAGAGTATTCCGATGCATACGTAGAAGTCTCATATGTTTCGTGCTCATCTCTCTTTTTTATCATTTTTAATACTCTCATTTTTATACCCGGCGTATAACGAGAACCCGTAAATTTTTATCTTATTTTTTTGTGTGTAAAAAGTGCCGCCGGAAAGTCATACGCCGGATTTTACCGTGATGGATTCAAAAACTAAATTTCCTCAAGAGTTTCTCGTGAGTTGAAGGAGCTGTTATACATGTTATATTTAACTAAGTTTTAAAAGTCCTGAGACAGCATGGTCAGTGTGAGCGCACGAAATAAATTCCCAGATATCATGTATCTCAATTGATCTTCGTTCAGAGCTGTGAGTTTATTAATATCTCTCTCCAAATGTCCACACCACGCCAACTCAGCATATGCCGAAAGGCACCAGAATTTGAACCTGCAGCTGAACAGAAATAATACTAATCACAAGTTCACGACCATAACCACTCGGCTAAAACAGCCATGCAAACTTATGATATACATCGCAAACGGATTTTGATTAGCTCTAGAGCAGGGGAGAGCAGATTTTTCTAGGGTACGGGCTACTTCTAATTTTTTCAATGTGTTGCGGTTCACCCAGTGACGTAGGTGTAGTGAGCTAAAAGAAAGTATACAATACAGTCGGACCTCCATTTTACGAACCTCTATTTTACGAATTTCTCTATTTAGCGAACTTTTTCCTGGAATCAAGAACATTTTACGATTTTCTTCGAAAAATAACCTCCAAAAATAGCGAATCTATTCAACGAAATTTTCTCTTTTTTTCCCCTTATTTTTTAAAGTACCGTATTTACTCGAATCTAAGCAGCAATTTTTTCCCAATGTTAATGCTACTGAAAATCGGGTGCGGCTTAGAATCGAAAAGGGAAACATTTATTGGATGGGGTATTTAGAATAATCACAGCTTCATCCATCTATTTAAAGGTTTATAATTCTGATGAAATAACTAATTATTCACTTATTAGTTTTGCTTTAATTTTTTTCTTTTTTTAATTTTGTAAAACTGCATATTTATAAACCATTTTCACAAAATCTTTTCGAAAATTCGGGGTGTTGCTTGGAATCGATGGAGGCTTATATGTGAATAAATACTTTATATTTCTAGACCCCTTCGAATGATGGAATGATTATTAGGTCTTAGTGAAAGCGGTCACCACAAAATGTCTTGGCGGTCCACCGGTTGATCGCGATCGACTTAATGCCCACACCGGTTCTAGAAGTATATTATACTTCAAAACGTAAGAGAATTGCGCTCGTACATTTCAACCGGTATATGGCAGTAGGAGCTTCGTAAACAGCTAAATTTCCTCTTTTTATTAGTTTTCGAGGAAAATAGCAAAGGTAAGCAAGTGTAATTATAAACAGCAAGTAATATAAAAAAATTTTTTAAGTCAATTCCTACTTAGGTCAACAAAGAAAATTTTATTTTGGTTACTTTTTATTAAGGGGAGTTGGAAACCCCTCTCTTTCTCTATACTGACAATGTTAAATTGACTGTTTTCGATGTACCTTTTCTCAAAATCTGTTCTATGTACATGCTTGAAATTTTTCATACTATTAAAGTACACCTCTCTCATTATACTAAAATTAGCGCTTTTAGCTAATTTTGAATTTTTTATTAAATTATGAAATATTTTATCAAACATTGCAAAATTTGACCCATTTTTTACTTAAAAAATTTGTAAAAATTAAATTTTTGAGTTTTTTACAAAAAGCACATTTTAGTATGTATTAGACATCATTATAAATAATTCATAAAAAATTTATATACCTGTGAACAGTAGTTTGTCAGAAAAGGTACATGGCACATTAAAATTTTCATTTTGAGATAAATTGATTTTAATGTATACAGTGAGACTTTTAATCGGTAAGGAAATAAAAAAAATAAAAGGCTCAATTTAAAATAAAAGATACATGTTTTGGTTTATATCGGTCGTTACACTTTTAAGCAAAAACAAAGTAATTTGTTTACAATTTTCGCCATTAAAATATGCGTGGACCAAATTCAACGATTATTTAAAAATACGTTTTAAGGGCTTCTAAATACCCTAGAGGTTAAAGTAAGGTATTTTTTGAAAGGTTAAAATCTATACAATTTAAAAATGTAAAAATCTCAAATTGTCAAAAAAATAAGATGTTAGCTTTCCAACACCCCCTTAAATATAGTTACAATTAATATAAATATATAAACACATATGACAAAATCACAAGATTAAGTGACAAAATCGAAAGCAATTTTCCTTGCAATTTTTCAATTTCCTATCTATATATGGCGTTGGACTATTTTTTGTTTTCTTGATAATATTTGATCATTAATTAAATTTAATTATTCCAATAAAATAGTATGTAAAAAAAGAAATCACATTCTCAGAAATTAGGCAACCCCAAATGAGATTCGAACCCATTATCTTTGAATTAGAAGTCCAATGCGCTATCCATTGCGCTACAGGGACACGCCGAATGATTTCCCTTTTCATGTATGGTGTTGGACTATTACTTTTGTTTGTTACTATTTACTCATTAACTAATGAATTAATATTTGAAAAAACCCGTATTAACATCAAGTGTCATCCACTACAACTTTAAAAAAATGTATTTGAATTTGAGTGGATGAATAAAATATATTTTATTGACTATTGAAAATTTGAATGATATATATGTATATATATATGGGAGAGTGTCAACTAATATATATATATATATATATATATATATATATATATATATATATATATATATATATATATATATATATATGTAAGGATAATTAAATTAGATTAAAAATTAAAATTCCTATCTAGCACTTGACTCATCTTTCTCATTTCACATCTTTAAGTATCAAACTAATCACCCATTTATTTCTTCCGAACATATGAGAACAGATGTAAAATGGTTGAATAGAGATCTTTTCATTTTTCTAACTTTTAATCTGATTCTGTCTTCAAAATCATAATATATATATATATATATATATATATATATATATATATATATATATATATATATATATATAGGAGGAATTGATTAAATATTAAATATATTTATAACATAAAAACTGCGGTTTTTAATTTTTTTTCTATTTCCCGCAAAATATTCTGTAATGCTTAGCGTAGTATAATTATTTATGTGTAATGAATATTTTTGTATCGAAATATATGTCCCATTATTATTGACAAAGAGCACATCAATTATATCAATCTATTTTTAATTTTTTAAAAAAATCCAGCTTTTAAACAGATTTTTTTTTTTTTGCCTGAATTTCAAATAAAAAAAAGCGCTTATGAGAATGTGATATTAGAAATCCGCTTGAATATATGATAGTTTCTTAAAAGAATATATTTTTCATTGGAAAAACTTGTAACTTCCTATTTTCATGGTTAATGTTTATCAAGTTGTGAATAATTAATGACTTTAACAGGATTTAATATTCCAGAGTGTTATTACATAAAAAAATATAGAGAGAGAACTCTTCCGTTTATAAAACTATTCCTTTCTCATTTTCACAACAATCCTTTTTCATGTTTTGAATATTTAATGACAAAAACATCAGCTCCTTGTCCATCTTTTTTAATTACTTACAGGTATAATATCTAAATAATTTTTAAGCGACTTGTAATAATCAAGTGTCTAGAAAACAGGAGTAAAACGGTGAAAGAATAACAAAACATTTGAAAAGAGCCTGTATTCGACTGATGTAAATGAAAATTCGAGTGACAGAGAGAATTTTTGCAAACATGCGTGTCACGTTGATTATGCGCGAAGCCTGTTTTGCGGCCTTGCAGAGCGGCACAATTGATGGAATGAATCTCCCCAGCACCAGGTGTTGAAGGTCACAAAACCCGCATGAGGCGCGTTGAACAGTCACGTGTTTGAAAAGGAAAAAAGATGCTTAGCTGTCACTACACCATCGGCACGTGTCGGAATAACATTTGCTTATCGCTGCTTTTGTTAACACTAACAATAATAATAATAATAAAAAGACTGCAGATGTGCAAGAGCACTCAAACCCACTACGGATCCGGGCCTTTCTAATTTTATCTTAAACCACAGTGCGATTGTATTCACAAAAATAGGTCAAAATTGAAATAATTTTTTCACCTAAGTTATTTTTCGTAAAATTTTCTATAATTTCCCAAATTTTGAAAGCTTTAAGGGCACCAGGACATGCTTGAAAGAGTGAAATAGCCAAAAAATAAGACACTTTGTTTATGGGACATGTATCAAAAAAATTTACAATAGAGTTTAGATTTTTTTTGTGATCTTAAGGCATCCGACTACGTTCGGAACCGTGATTTTAAAAAAGCGCATAAATGGATAATTTTCATGATATTTAGTGCCACTCAGATTAGAATACATGCATAAAATTGTTTTAAGGACATTTTGACAAAAAAAGTTTATTTAAATATAATATTTTGGCAAAAAATTAACTTAGAATAATCTTTTTTCCAAATGTTCTACTTTTGAGAAAAATGCTTCTGTAATATTTTGCCTGTATATAGCTCAGACCGCAATACAGAGGCTCAACTAGAGTTTTTGAAAAATTCGCATTATTTTCAGAGTTACCACCAGTTGAAATAATTATTCGCGTTCTTTTCTTAAAATTGCTCCCCTTTGTTGTCGTAAAATATGAATAAACCCACTTCTAAGTTTTATATTTCAAAAATTCTAGTTGAGACTCTGAACAGAGGTCTGAGCTATATGCAGGCAAAATATTATTCTAATAGAAGCATTTTTCACAAAAGGAGAACATTTTGAGAAGGGATTATTTTAAGTTAATTTTTTGCCAAAATATTGTATTTAAATAAATTTTTTTTGTCAAAATGTCCTTAAAACAATTTTATGCATATATTCTAATCTAAGTGACACTAAATATCATGAGAATTATCCATTTATGAACTTTTGAAAATCACGGTTCCGAACGTAGTCGGATACCACAAAGATATTTTAAGCATTCTGCAGAAATACAATTTTTTCCTGTTTAATTTAAATTGGACGTAATTTTTGAGATCTCATAATACATGCTTATATTTATATAGGTACCATTTTTTTTAAAAAAAGTATCTCTGAAATATGTAAAATATTTTTTGCATAAATATAAAACAATGTACAAAATATAATGAACCTGTTTTTTAACTAAAATATTAGGATAGTTTCGTTAAAAAAATTATAAAACTTTCTTTTTTATTTTGAAAATTTTTATTTCCCCCCGTTTTTCATACATAAAACTATGCACTATTTCGACTAAAAAAATAGGTCCACTATATGCACAGGTATCCTGAATAAAAGTATAAAAAGTTTGGAACCATATATTGTAGTTGTTTTTCTATTTAAAGTATACATATAAAAGAAAAAATTATTCTTTGGAGAAAAAGTGAAAAAACTAAACATTTGTAAACGTTTGTTTACATTTTTGTCTATTGCATTTTTCATATATTAAGGTTATTTTATCAACGAACATATATAAGTGTTATACATTTTTAAGTTCTGAAAAATATACAGTTTTTTTAATACTAAAATTAAAAAATCGATTTTTTGAGTTTGTATGATGTCCTGGTTTTCTAAACTTAATAAAACTCAGAGCTATATAATAACTTTTATGTCCACTTTTGTTCACAATCCAGTGGACGATAAAAAAAATTTAAACTTGTTTATCTCAAATATAAAAATAGCTAGTTTATCTTCATTGATATCCAATGGCTTTTTTTAGTATTGTGCCAAATGTTTCGATATTTTTTCTAACTATTGTTATTAGTGAATATATGGCAGGGGGGTGCCGAGCCTTTATGGATCAACGTGCCATTTTTTCCAAAGAAATGTTTAATGAGGTATCGACGTGCCATCAAATAATTTTGACTTGTGATTATTGTGAAAATAATCAAACTAAACACTAACAACACAAAACTGCACGAAAACTTTACTACGAAAAAATGCCTGCACTGTTTATACCTGTAATTCAAACTAAAGTAACAATAGTGTGACTTCTGTTGCTACAGATTGGATGACAAATAACTTGTATTAGGATTGTAAGATGTTATTTTTCATAGAATACACATGCTGCATTTAAGTCATCTGCCAAACGGTTTCTAAGCAATTAATTATTTTTGTTGTGGTTCACTTTTTTTTTGACAAAAAAGTTTGTGTGATTTGTTTCAAAATACACAGTTTTACAGACGATGCTCTGCCACACCACTATTCCAGAATATAAAACACACACCGCTTTGTCGCCTTTACTAATAACGCCATGATTCTCTCGGTCCATCGAATTTTAAATTATTTCTGTTACACTTGCGATCTTTTACTTTTTGCTCTTTTGCTGAACTAGCCATGTTAAATAACAGTTAAACATCGTAAATGTAACACAGATAAACTAAAATACAGTTGTGGCAATGAAATTAACTATGCCATGCGTAGAAAAATTTACATCATAAGCAATTGTAGTTAGTCTACGACGTAACTAAGGCAAGATAATAAAAAACGAGTGTGCTGCCGCCGTCCTGTGACCGATTACTCGCATTTGTTAGTAATACTTCATAGTGAACTTTGAAATAAAATGCAAAACATTTTGATCACTGGCGTGCCAAAAATATTGTGTCGCGTGCCATCAATGGCACGAGTGCCACTGGTTCACCATCCCTGGTATATGGAATAAAAGATGGTATGTATTTCTTAATCAAGACAATATTTATTTTTAAAAAAAATAATCGAATTTAGAATTTATACATTTTTAAAGGTATTTTCAGTAAGCATTCATAAAAGGCTGTATTTTACGGATATCAATCCTGTTAGCAGAAAACCCATACCAACTTCTATTATGTATAGTTTAACAATCTTGTAAATCAAGTTTCAATTTTGTGTGCTTATTATAGTCAGAGGAAAAGCATTTGAAATTCTTTCATAAATTATCGCATTTTTCCTTAAAAATTACATGTCTGACTTTTTGTAGTGATTTGAGCACAAAAACTGTTTTATGTAATACGCTTACATCGGTTTCAAGCAAAAATCTCTAAAAATCGTTTAATCAATGATTTTTTTTAAGTAAATCGTACCATATCCCTATAAAACTCATTAAAGTAAAAGATGTAAAGATTAAAATAGGTTTTCTACTTTATAAATATAACTGTTATAATTAAAAAAAGATATTAATTTATTACTGGCTTTGAAAAATATCCAATACGATCCGAAATCAAGCATTGACAAAAGATAGACCCTACAAACCTACAATTTTAATTTTAACCCCTTTCCGATTTTTCCCGAGATGAGCTCCGGCAGGTGAAGCGTACCATCCTGGCTTATCCCGAGTGTAGCTCGGACATTATGAAAATTTTCACTGTGCAATATGTCTTTCACGAATTATTTCACATGTGCTTTTTATGGTTTCGAATGATTGAAAAGTACCACTCGGTGGAATTTTCTAAAAAATGAGGACGTTTTTCTGCTGAGCACACCCCCTTAACGCTTGTTTGAAAGACATTTTATTTCCAACTAGCTGGTATACCCGTTCTTCGCACGGGTGAACTGAAAAATTAAACAACACAGATTGAAGGATAAAGAAGTTTTTAATGAGTTAACTTTACGTGAATTGCAAATTAAACAAAAAAAGCTTTTTGCATACCTCAGCTAAACAAAAAAACACACCTTTGTTAAATTTTAAGTATGTAGATCTAATAGCTGCTCAGCAAAAGTAACACATTGTTAAAAGTTTTGCGTAACGAACGGTTAAAATAGAGTAAATAATTTATATCTGAAAGTGTAATACATTAATATTACTTTCTGTTGTATTTATTTTATGTTAAAATTGTAATATTCGCAAGCAACGTCGTTTCTTAAATTATAATGGCTATAATGGCGATTCAATGAAAAACACAGCGACATGATAACGATAGAGTCAAGTTGGCAAATGTCTAGCTAATTTCATAGCTCGAGCTTTATTAGAGCTTTGTAAGAACCGCCGTGTATGGGAGTGATGCACGTTAATGCTTTATCTACCGCATTATGATTTACTGCAGTTTTTTTCATGCAATATTTTTTTTGGATCACTACATTGAAAATTAAGGGATATACATAAATGAAATACTCCACTTTGGGGGAAATTTAATCTGTTAGAGATAACAAATTAATTAAAGATATTCCACTGTAAAATTAATTATGTACACTTTTCACTTAAAATAAATAGTCAAATTGCTTTCCAAAGTCTTCATTAACATATAAAAACATAAGACACTTAAATTTTGACATAAACTATTTTTTCGGGACAAAAATAATAATCTTTGCAATCCGCTGAAAACGCATATCTGCTGCAAAACTGTTCGCCTTCCCCGCTAAAATACTCATCATAGAACCCGTGCTGCCATATATCTTGGAAGAGTGGATTTCAAAGAATATTCCTGCTAAGTATTGGAAGAATATTCCTTCTAAGTTGGTGTGGTGTGCTAGTTAGGAGAAGGGGGTGTCAACTCAGGTGTCGTCCACGTCACTTGACCATGGTTCAGAATTACGTGGTCCGTTGCAAAAAGCCCTCTTGTAGCTGAACAGTGCGACGTTAATATCCAGTCACTCCAAAAAATACAGTACAGTAGTTATAATTATTTTTATACTTAAAAATGCAATATCCGCCTATTCAATTAAAATTATAGCGTTATAATTAACACAAACAAACTATGCAAATATGCCCAAATTATGTAGTGTGAAAGACAATGTTTGTCTACTGTAAGTACCAGAAGCAATAAAAGTATTTATTTTGACAAAAGATCAATTTCTTAATTCCAAATGGGCATAATAAAATCATTAAAAAAACATTCAAATAAAGAGAGATTTATTACAACCTCTCCCTTCAAAACTTAGTTTTATTCTGAAATAAAAAAATTAGGGATTATGCGGATCACATGAATTAATTAGAAGCGAGCTCCTTGCGTAGCCAAAACAAAAAGAGTTTCTTCACAAACAAAAGATAGATAAATGCTGTCGGGGGCTTTTTTGCAGCGCACGCCAGAATTGCTTGCAGATGGCAGAATTTTTTCCTACTTACTTGACAAATATCGTTATATTTTGGACACTTCACGCAATTTCTTCATAAATTTAGGTTATGTGTAGTACCGTGTTTTCACATTTATCATACACGATTAAATTTTGATTAATAATTTCATAATAATTTATGTAAATGCATTTATCATACACGATTAAATTTTGATTAATAATTTCATAATAATTTATGTAAATGCATTTATCATACACGATTAAATTTTGATTAATAATTTCATAATAATTTATGTAAATGCATTTATCATACACGATTAAATTTTGATTAATAATTTCATAATAATTTATGTAAATGCATTTATCATACACGATTAAATTTTGATTAATAATTTCATAATAATTTATGTAAATGCATTTATCATACACGATTAAATTTTGATTAATAATTTCATAATAATTTATGTAAATGCATTTATCATACACGATTAAATTTTGATTAATAATTTCATAATAATTTATGTAAATGCATTTATCATACACGATTAAATTTTGATTAATAATTTTATAATAATTTATGTAAATGCATTTATCATACACGATTAAATTTTGATTAATAATTTCATAATAATTTATGTAAATGCATTTATCATACAGGATTAAATTTTGATTAATAATTTCATAATAATTCATGTAAATGCATTTATCATACACGATTAAATTTTGATTAATAATTTCATAATAATTTATGTAAATGCATTTATCATACACGATTAAATTTTGATTAATAATTTTATAATAATTTATGTAAATGCATTTATCATACACGATTAAATTTTGATTAATAATTTCATAATAATTTATGTAAATGCATTTATCATACATGATTAAATTTTGATTAATAATTTCATAATAATTCATGTAAATGCATTTATCATACACGATTAAATTTTGATTAATAATTTCATAATAATTCATGTAAATGCATTTATCATACACGATTAAATTTTGATTAATAATTTCATAATAATTTATGTAAATGCATTTATCATACACGATTAAATTTTGATTAATAATTTCATAATAATTTATGTAAATGCATTTATCATACACGATTAAATTTTGATTAATAATTTCATAATAATTCATGTAAATGCATTTATCATACACGATTAAATTTTGATTAATAATTTCATAATAATTTATGTAAATGCTTTTATCATACACGATTAAATTTTGATTAATAATTTCATAATAATTTATGTAAATGCAAAAGATGTAAATAAAATTTGTACTTCAAGATAAAAACTAGGTATTTAAGCTTTATATTTATAGTTAATGTGAATTGACTCCTAAGTTTAATGGTTTCTGCTATACAGAAAGCCAACTTTACAGATAAATTACTCAATTAGTTAAATATATTTTTTTACATCAACTTTCAGGAAATTTTGTATGAGAATGGTGATATTATAGCCTCTGTCTAATTATCAGACGGCGTAACACCATCTGAGATGCTAATTTGATACAGTAAGGCTAGGCGCCATGTTGTTGTTTATGTTCGCCAAGATAGGCGATAATATTACAATATGGTTTACTTTGATATTTTTATGGTGCGATATGGTTGCCATGGGGATAACGTATATAAGTGTTAGTTTTTTTTCTTTTTCCCCGCGGGATCTCTGCTCAGCAAAAGTAACACATTGTTCAAATTTTGTGTAATGAACGCTTAAAATAGTGTAAATAATTTATATCTGGAAGTGTAATACATTAATATTACTTTCTGTTGTATTTATTTTATGTTAAAATCTTGCCACCACCTCTCCCTTCGAAATCTAGTTTTATCATGAAATAAAAAAAAAGTAGTGATTATATATACTGATCGAGGAATAAATTAAAAACTTAGCGCGCTCTGAGGCATGGCGTAGACAAAACAAAAGGATTAAGAAATCGCACCAAAAAGCGCTTAGCGCGTTGCACTCCTATATCAAATGAGTAACGTCGGTGGAGTTACGCAGTCTGATAACTAGGCCGACGATATGTTTAAAAAGATATGTATTTTTGAAAATAAGCATACAAAAATTGACATTTTTTATCCATAATCTAGAAACAAAATGAACCTGGAAGGAGTTAAAACTACAAAATATGTTTTTCTCAACGTTCTTTAAAAATTTTTTGTTCAAACATTTTTCCCCCTTTCAAATAGGACTGCGGATTGGTAATTACCTTTGCAGATGTAGTACATTTTCCGGGAGCTTGCATCACTTTTTAACGTAGCATCATTTCAATGGATACCAATTATCGCAATGTAAATTTGACGACCAGTTTCCTTTCCAGAGGGAGGCAACTGAACTCTAACGATAAGAAATTGTGCTAAAAATTTAATTTTACCAATAGCAGTTAAGCCAAACAGGCACTCGAGGGATATTTTACGTGCCGCATAATCGAAAGGTATGAACGCTGACGAGTTTTTGAATCATAAAAATTCATCGATTTGGGCCAAGGTCGAACCCACGACCAAGGCCACCACCAAATTTTATTTTAAAATCTGCTCTAAAATGTTCAGGTCTATTAAAAAACACGGGGGCTAGTGGCAAAATAACAAAGGGGGCCGAGCTTACCCGATAGGAGTTTAGAGGAACACGAAATCTTGAGCCTCGGTCAAGTGATGCGGACAATACCTGAACTGGCACTCCCTCTCCTTACACCACACCAACGGGCGGATTTCGAGCCTCAACAGATTTAATGTGTATCAGCCTCTCTACACGACGGGTCTTCAGCGGCAGTGAGACTCGAACTCATGACACGCCAGCCACGAGTCCGTGAACATGACCACTAGGCCATTGTGGCCACATATTTTGTGAGTGATTAATAAAATCATGAAAGAAATCAAACCTGTGATAATTAAAAAGTCATTTAAGATTGTCTTCGGTTAGTGTTAAAGAATAGAACCAGAATTTGAAACATTTTTTCAGATATAAAAGAAATGAAACATTAATATGATGTTCTGGCTGCACTATCCTTTATATAGAGAGCAGAATTTTTTATTATACTTCCCGTATTTAACCGAGTTTATTCATTTTTTTCTGGTATAAAATGTGTTTTCTCCTATACCGTAATGTTAAATGGGCTATGCCTTCACGTATTATAACAAAAAAGAAAGTATTCATGGAATGTTTTGGCATTTTTAAAAACACTATTGTTAACAGACGTATGAGTTATAATATTGCAAATTTCCATAGACATTGAGGCATTTTTTCTGTCTGAAAATGTGCTTCGCGTTTAGTTCAAGCTCTCGTACTTTTACCGAAAACAGCCTTAAAAATATGCAATATACCTAACAATCCAGGTGAAACGAATTACTTATTTACGGATGAGGTGAAAAGATAAGATAGATCTGTGATCTTCCTAAAGATATAATGGAAGACTAATATGACGAGCTATTCTTGTTATCCAATTACAAATGCTCATAATGTATGTCATTTTTTTAATAAACATCATTTAGATATGTATAGAAATCTAATTTTTGATATGTTAATCTTTTCTTTATTTTTAAGGCTACTGTTTTTATGTGAAACATATAACACGCTCCCGTAAATTTTTATTTTATTCTTTTTCTTTTGTGTTAAAAGGGCGTGTTATACGATGGAATATACGGTATATGTTTTTATTTGTAGAAATGGAAATAATTTGTTTATTTAATGGATTAATGGACGCAAACAATAAGCCCATCTAAATGGGATTAAAAAAATATTTTATAAATATCGGAAAATTTTAGAAGTATAAAATTTTTTAAAAAGGAATGATCGTGTACCGATATTTTCTTCAAGAACGTTGCGCTTCTATTTTTGTTATAGAAATTAAAAAAATCGTATATTTTTCAAATGCTCAGACACTTCGTAGCATCTATCTTAAGTATAAATAATTCTTATGACTTTAAACGCATTGCATCTGCAATAAATTTGCTGTTGAAGAAAATATAATCTGATACAAATATAAATTGAGGCAGATAGAAATTTTCTTTCTCTCTCTCGAGGCTCAGTCTCATGCTGGTGTCGAGTGGAAGTTTGGAAAAAGGGTGCCAACTAAAATGTTGTCCTCTTCGGTTTTAAAATGTAAATAAACAATCAAGCGATTACTCTTAACTTCAGAAAATTTTGTAAGGCTTAACTTTTTGATTTACTAAAAGTATATTCAACTCTTACAGTATTTGTTCACTAAATTTATTAGGTTCACTCAACAGCAGCTTAGTATTAATTTCAGTGAATACAGCAGAATTTCACAACGCTCTTGTGTCGGCTCGGAGGTAACGAGACCGCTTCGTAAAACTAAGGTTCTGGGTTCGAACTCGGCTGGAGTCGATACATTTTTTTCAGTTGTGAAAATTGTAGGTACGCATGTCATATGATTAAGTGGCATATAAAAGGTCCCTTGAGTATCGATTTGACTCTGATATTTTCGGCAAAATTAAATCACAAAAATATTTAGCATCTGACAAGAGCTTGAATTAAAAATTTGGTATCGAGAGCCGCCACTAAATGGAGCCGCCATGAAATGGCTGTTACATTTGGGAACTTGCCATGTCTGCAAAAGCTTGTGAGAGGCCCGCGCCTCTTTCTCGGGCACGTAGATGTATGGAGGGAAGGGAAGAAACACTCGACATGATTCATTTAATCTATTTATTTCCACACAAAGAATTCCATTTCAACTAATAACAGTAAGATAATGTCTCAATGTTAACCGTAGGGATAGAACAACGACGGTAAAACGCGATTGATTAGGAGACTATCAAACTGGATCCTTTCCTTAATAAAGAATCAGACCTATCATCCGATTTAATCTAATATCAAATCAATCATAGTGAACAATCGTCACTCTTTAAAGTTTCCTTCTGATAAGAATCAAATCACTATAATTCTAATATTACACTTTCAGTAGCATTCTCACCTGACTCGAGTATTTTCATTAAATCCATTTTAAATAAAACCCGGTTCTACTCTCCTATGTTCGCCACATTATAGCTTAAGTTTAAACATTAGATCTTTTAAGACAAATAAACAGTACGCTAAATCAAAAGACATTCGTTAAATAAACATTAATTTATTACTATAAGATTGAAATTAAGTTAAAGCATATAGAGACACATAACAGGATTTCACTTTGCGATAAGATTGAAATTAAGTTAAAGCATATAGAGACACATAACAGTATTTCACTTAACTGATAGAGGGTCGAGGGAGAGGAGTCATGGCGCTGCCCGGAGTCCACTAATTGGAAGGGACGTGTCAGACCAAGAGGGTGTGAGAAAGTGCGTCGGAGAGAGAGCGTCTAATCAGGCTGCATCTCGTTTTTATTTGGCGGCAATTTGCTCCTGTGTTCTGGAGCGGATTCTTTACAGTAACTGAATCATTATCTCTCATTGGTCTAGAGTCAGCGGAAGGATATCCTCTCACGGTCAATGACATCCCCAAGCGCGGTAAATTCTAAAGACACCCCGATACCATGATATATTTATGGGTGCGGTGCCCTTTTCTAGGCGTGGGAACATGTCACCCTATTTGGTGGGGTAAGAGAGAAACATTCCAAATTCCTTTCTGTTGTAAACAACAACAGGGCAGATGTAAAAATTACAGTTGTAACTTTAGGGACCGGCGACCTCCCATCACTCCTCCCCTCTTTCAGATTAACAAAACTAGAAATAAAGGAACAAAAAAAATTTCAGTGAAGTAAATGGAAATACAAAATGCAATAAAAATTCATTGAGGAAAATGTCCATATCAAAGTCCAAAAAAAAAAATTGTATAGTCAGTCGCGAAAGACTCGTCTTCCTTTCAACAGGCACTTCACGGACTCTTGATTCACAGACTCCTGGTTCACGAACGGCTGTCCACGTCCTGATGGGAGAGAAAAAGAAAAAAATGTCTGGAGCGTCGTAATCTCACTGAAAGCACTACAGTTCGTCGTTCTTGTGGTGTTCCGGTGCTGTTTGAATGAATCCTGTAGGGGTTCTGCCCATACTCGTCCATGATGCCCGCAGTTCCATCAGCGCTTCCACATCTCTAACGAAATCTGCTAAACTGCAAAATTAAAAAAACTTCGTCTCCCAGGGAAACCATATTAGTAATGAAGCCACAATTATTAAAAAAAAATAAAACTTGGCCCTTTGTGACCGCCGTCGAAGACTCCAAGCACCAACCTTCCACTCCTCTTACCTCTCATAACATAAAATAAGAATTTAAAAAAATTATAAGCAATTTCCAAAGTTCCTACCCAATTCCTTGAGGGAAAAACAAATTAACTATCAACAACTACAATTACGTTCATGTACGAAAAGGAAAAAAAAAAAATTCACTGAATGGATCACTCAAACAATTTACAAAAACATCAAACACAGAATGACAAATAGAATTAATTAAATAATCACAAAGAATCGTGTGCCACTAAATAATAAAAAAAAATTAAGACAAGTAACACATAAAAAGAATCAAAATTTGCGTATCTAACAACTGCGCTACTCACAAGAACCACACATAGGAGTATTGAACAAAATACATTGATAAGAAATAAACGCTAGTGAAAACATCTATATACAATTCAAGCGTGGCACCCAGAAACAGACACCTCATAATCGTTTAACATCGAAATCTTGACACGACTAATGTGAAGTGAATGTCCCAGACCACCAAAAAAAATTACTAGCAGAACTCTTCACATACTCAAAGCATAGGAATTGCAATGGTTCACTAAGAGCATTGATAACAATATTTCATGAAAATAATTAAGTAAAAGTAAAAATTTAGAGATTGAAACGATGGAAGTGCATAGGTGGAGAAAAAAAATTTATAACCTCGGAGAATGCTTAATAGCCTAAGAAATTAAAAAATTCACTACAAGCATTGGTTACAAATGAAAGTTTTTTTTTAAAAAAAAATTAACGTAATTAATTCAGATTTGCAAATTAAAATTCTATAAATTAACGAGTCGTATAAATGGAAAAAAAATTTTTAACCTGTAAGAATGCTGAGTAGCCTAAGGAATTTAAAAAAATTTCACCACAAGCATTGGTTACAAATGAAATTAAGAAAAAATTACTGTAATTAAATTTAGAATTGCAAACTATGAGTGCGCATGTGATCAGTATGCACCCCCAATGTGTACAAAAGCAAAACAAAACAAAACATCCCATTTCCTGCGATAGGACGATCGCCGGCAACCGCCAACACAAGAAACAGAATGCAGAATTAAGACTTAAAAAAAAATTTGCAAATCCGATTGTTAAAAAAAAATTAACTATATCGATTAATACTTTTAAAATAAATTTGAGAGGAAAAAAAAATTCTTCCACATTCAATACATTCGAATTTCCATTTGGGAAATGAATTCCAGAAATCACCAATGCAGTTGAAAATTTCAGAAAAAAATTAAAACATAAAATTGATATGCAACCCAAGTCATATGAGGCGACACATACAGAGTAAAGTAATTTAACTAAAAGAAAATTATTGCAAGTGTTACACATAATTAAACATAAATTCCAAAATAAAAAAATATCGCTTAACTAATCAACATAACTTTTCAACAATCTATGTAATACAATGTATCAAGTCCAGATAATATAAAAAACTCAAAATGTTTCACTATACGCGCAACAATTATACAAACACGAAAAAAAAACACAAGATCCTCGATTTAACACAATACTGTTAACTCAATTCATCGAAAATCCTCTAATTAATAACTCAAATATAATTCTATAACAAAAACCTAAAATTCTCAGTAACCTTAAAATGATTCCTCGATAATCCAAAATTGCCTTTACCTCAGATCGTTCACATCTTATGCCTCAACAACACTAACTAAACTTATCTGCAACTTCCAAATAATCAATCGATTGCTCCACAATACCATTAACTAAAACCATCTATGCTCATCAACTTATGTACACAAAATCTCACGTACTCAATAACACTAGCTAGACTTATCTGCAACTTCCAAATAATCAATCGACTGCTCCACAATACCATTAACTAAAACCATCTATGCTCATCAACTTATGTACACAAAATCTCACGTACTCAATAACACTAACTAGACTTATCTGCAACTTCCAAATAATCAATTGACTTCTCCACAATACCAATAACTAAAACCCATCTTTGCGCATCAACTTATTTACAAAAATCTCACATAATCCTCAACTCGAACTTTCCTAATTGCATCTCAAAACATTATTAAATATACCCCACAATCATTAATTCAACTTATCTATGTTCATCAACTTAATTACTCGAAACCGTACCAAATCATTAACTCAAATTACCCTATCTACATCAAAACAACGTTCTCAATTATACCGTATAATTATATCAACTCAATTTCCCTTGCCCAAAATCCTTAAATCAAAACATCCTTCTGCACATCAAACAATTTTATCAAATAAACCATGTGACTTTCTTTTCAACTCAATTATCAATTTCCACAAAAAAACAACTATCGAATAAACGTACTTTGAACAAACTTATCTATCTCCATGAAAAAAAAACTTTCCCAATTCTTCAACAAATTCATCAGTGCAAACTTTATCTATCTCCTTCAAATAACTTTCTCAAATATTCCACGAAATCCCTAACTCAAACTTATCTAACTCCTTAAACAAGTAGTGAAACAACAAAAAAAATTCACACCCAATCCTCTTCCAACCTTCCAGCATCCTAACGTAAAAACAGGAAACAAGGGGGGAGAAAAAAAAACGAAAACCCTTTGGAAAAAAAATTTGCTGAGTCCCTTATCTCATGTTGCGACAGCAGGGGGGGCGTGAGGGGAAGCTTCCTCCTAAGGCGCCAAGAATCCGACATCCAAAAATTCCACCCCTGAACTGTGCTGCCCGCGGGGAGGAGAGTCCCGGCGAAAAAGGAGTAACCAAGAAACAGAATTTCCAATCAACAAACAGTATCCCGCCCTTGACCGGATCGCGTGCGGGGGGATTACCGACGAAAAAAGGTGCGGACAAAAGCTCTCCCCACGTTTTCGAACTGAATGGACAAAAAAATTTCAACACCATTATCTGACCAACAACACAAAAAACTTATTACCAAATAACAAGCAGAACTACTTATTAAAATCCAGAACAAAAAAATTAAATCAACATTAACACTCAGTTAAATAATCTACCCACGCACTAACATAAATCAACACATGTAAGCCTAGCATCAACAGAAAAAAAAATACCATATCGACCGACCAAAACGTTAAAATTCCTAGTAGTTTAGCGAGACACAATGATTGACTGCAAATTCATTTAACAACCACAATTAATCTAAACCCCTGAATAAACAACAAAAAAAATTCCAAATCTATAGCAAAACAAACAACCCAAAAATTAAATGAGCATTGAAACACCTAACCGAAACACTAGAAAATTTTAAATCAAAGTTAGCAATCATCTCACATAACAAAACAACATGAACGAAAAAAATTAAGTTTCAACATAATTTCGTAGGGAAAATATTCAAAAAACCATCTCTATCCATAACTTAACGCGAGCATAAATTCCAATGTTATCATCATTTAGAAATATACAACCACTTAAAATTGATACACCAGCAAAATTTAGCAATAAATTAATTCTAACAAAATGCCGTTACCAAAAAAAATGAATCTTCTATGCAAAATCAAAATTTAACCAGAAAGTACACAGTTATACACAATCAAATCAGCATAAACTAAGCTATTCAATAGAGGAACCTTTTGTATGAAAAAAAAATTAAAATTACTAGATAATAGTCACAACACAAATTATGTAATAGATGATAAAAAAATTTCAAATATGTATGTATCGTAACAACATTCAAATTTTATGACAGGTGTCCAGAGACACCAAAATTTGATTTTTGCTGCAAACATAAATTAAAGCTTAAAATTTATAAAATTAAAAATTGACGTACGTACATGATTATCATTGAATAACACTTGCATTACACAAAATTTATTTAATATATTGCACAAAACACACAGCATAAAAATATTTTATCTAGAGTTAAAATTGATATTAATCACAAACAACACTATGTCATTTAAGCATAAAATCAAGACATAAACAAACTGCATAAACAAACTGCAAAAAAAAAAACAAAATTTGATTTAACTGGAATTCATTAAATAACAGGAAATCATTAAATAAATGAGTACAAAATTTGATCCTACAAAAAAAAACATAACATAACATGAAACAAGGTGCAACTATGAGACAGGTACCATTAAATGTGTGCTCTCGAATTTACGAAGCGTAAAAATTGTAAAAAAAAATTTCAGTCTCCTTCAAAAAATTTTAGCGCGGAAATGCGTTAACGAGCCGAATTGCCTGCACGAGCCCTTAAATTATACCGTGGACGAATACCTATGACTCTGCAAAGTTCAACAAATTCGGAACTCTTAAAATATGTAGCGTTATCTATACGACTAATTTATGTGGGCAAACCCTGTGTACAATGTAATTATCAAAGAAAGCTTTTGAAATCGTACTCGACCTAATATCCGGAAGTGGAACAATGTGAATGTATTTTGTGAATGCATCTATCATAGATAAAACATAGCTATATATATATATATATATATATATATATATATATGTGGCATGCAGCCAAAAGCAAAACACAAGTCTTCGCGCGCAGGCGCATTGAAATGAAACTAAAACTCTTGGACATTAGAACAGAATTAGAGAGAGAAAAAAGGAGAACGCGAGAGGTGCGCGAGCAGGCGTTACCTTCTGGATATCATCGTCAAACTTATCTGTAAACTTATCTACCTTTTTAATTAATTTTTGTTTAATGTTAAATAAACCATAAGAGAAACGTATTGGACCCCTTGTTGTCTCCCACAAATTATGGGGGCTCGGCCGGGATCGATAAAATTTCGATTTTGAACCAAAGTCTGGACAATGAACAACAGCGTCCGTGAAGGAGACGCTCCGCCATTTTCGGAAACTTCGTTCAACCTGTGTAGAGGTTGGATTTTTTCAACTTCATTCCGCCTGTGTAGAGGTCGGAACAAATAAAAAAATAAACTGTGTAGAGGTGTATTTTTCAACGAACCATCGACAAATATTCCGCCTGTGTAGAGGTCGGAACAAATAACAAAATAACCTGTGTAGAGGTGTATTTTTCAACGAACCCTCAAAATCCCGCCTGTGTAGAGGTTGGAACTAACTCAGTGTGAATAATCCGCCTGTGTAGAGGCCGGAACCACAATTTCAACTATATTACCTGCGAAGAGGTGAAATCAGTGGAATCGAAATTTTTTCTTCATTGGATACATCGTACGTGCGAGCAACAAGGGAGCCAGAGAAAAAAAAAAAAAAGGTAGGATCTTTCTAAATTTTTCTAAAATGTATAAAAACGCTCTTAAAGAGGATCTCATAAGAGTTGTTGAGGAGCTAGACGGTACTGTAGAGAGTACTGACACTATAGTTAAACTAAAGACTAAAATTGAGAACAGTAGTACATTTGAAAGTGATCCAGATTTCGTTAAAACTTTAATTCAAAACTGTATAGATGAGAGAGTATCGCAAAACGAAAGAGGTAACTTCAGAACAAAAAATTGAGCTCGCGAAACTTCAGTTAGCAAAATTAGAAAAAGAAATCGAACTTCAATTGGCTAAAAATAAAGCATTAAGTTTAAATCCTGCAGCTAAAGTCGAAGAAAAACAGTTCGAAACTAACATAGAAAATATGATAAAAAGTATAAAAACTTTATCTCTTCCTGTTCCCACCAGATCTGAAAATTTTAATCTGTTCTTCCAATCATTAGAACGCGCATTTTTAACCAAGAAAATAAATGACGAATATAAATCTGAAATTTTAATAAATCTTCTGGGCGAAAGAGCTCATAACGTCTTACTGTATATTAAAGAAGAGGAATTAAATGACTATGAAAAACTAAAATCTATAGTACTCAGAGAATTCCAATTAACCCCTCGCGAGTGTTTAAACTCATTTAAAAATGCTGTAAAATCATCAGGCGAGACATACATCCAATTTGCTGCAAGATTGACGGCAAACTTCCAATATTATTGTTCGTTAAGAAAAGTTAATTCCTTTGAATCTCTATGTGATCTTATAATTTCTGATAAATTATATGAAACTTTAAATAAGGAAACTGCAACTCATATTGGCATTCGAGAAGCAGAAGATTGGTTTAGGCCTATTGATTTAGCTAAAGAGTGTGATATTTATATTTCATCTAGAAGCGGATCACATAAAGAAATTCCTATTACTTATGGATATACCCAAGACCCCTTTAAAAATAGATCACAAACTTTAAACCAAAGGTTAAAGAGAACTATCCCCAATATCATGAAAGAGAAAATAAAAATTGCTTTATATGCGGTGATTCATCTCATTGCGCAAGAGACTGTGAGAAGCGTTTTAAACCTAAAGAATCTAATGATCACATCCATAATAAAACAAACGTGAATACTTTGAAAATCGAGAGCGAAAAACAAAATAGCGATGAATGCGCAAATCTTCAATACGTAAACATTTTTGTAGAAAATCAGCCCGTAACAGCTTTGATTGATTCAGGTTGCCAGATCCCAGTTTTAAATTCCTCACTAATTAGAGTACAAACACCTTCCGAAGAGATCATAACATTAAGTTCATGTTTTGGCGAACAGCGTATGGTAGAAGTTAAACCCATAAATATTTCTCTTAATCAACACTCTCCTAGCTTAAGTGTGAGAACGGCAATATCACCGACCTTGACCGAAGAATTTATTATACATCCCAGTGTATATTCTGAAATAAAGAAACTAGGCCACGCAAAGAGCGATGTTTTATTGAATGAAAGTGAATCCTCTTTAGGTGCTCATGCTTATGCTTATTCTAGTGCTATTTCTTTTCCAAATGTTTCCGTTTCAAATGTGATAGAAAACTCTAGTTATGATTTGTCACATGTTAAAAACTTTAATACTAGAAATGATTCGAGTTCTCTAATTAAGGATTATAAATGTAATAAAATTAAGATTACTAAGTTAAAATTGAGTATTGTAAGAGAAAAATGTTCTGATATAGTATTGTGTAAGAAAGCCAATGGTGCCATGAAAACGAGTTCCGTGGAATTTATCTCCCGCTCACCTAACCCTTTACCTATGAAGAGTGAACATCGACGGTTTGTGTTGCTCCGAAAAATTTTTGAGCCTTGGCAGTGGAAGCGAAGGAAAAAGAGAAATCGTTTTGAACAGACGTCCAGAACTCTACAGAGGAAAATATCGATGCGTTCAACCAAAGATCAACTTGTTAAAAAAGACGTTCTTAAGCCTGTGAAACAATGTTTTCCTGTGGAACCTTCCGGATGTCGAAGAGGTGCCTCCACATGATGGAGAAACTGTCTAGTTCAGAAAAATTATGATATGTTTAATCTCTATATATTTGTCGTATAGTCCTTGTCTGTTCCGTTTTTTTTTGTATGTTTCAGATTCTCCTCTGGTCTCCATGGAAGTACCGCTGCGGACAGCGTACGGTCAGAATGGCCGTTGTGGCATGCAGCCAAAAGCAAAACACAAGTCTTCGCGCGCAGGCGCATTGAAATGAAACTAAAACTCTTGGACATTAGAGCAGAATTAGAGAGAGAAAAAAGGAGAACGCGAGAGGTGCGCGAGCAGGCGTTACCTTCTGAATATCATCGTCAAACTTATCTGTAAACTTATCTACCTTTTTAATTAATTTTTGTTTTATGTTAAATAAACCATAAGAGAAACGTATTGGACCCCTTGTTGTCTCCCACATATATATATATATATATATATATATATATATATATATATATATATATTTACCTTTAAGCGTAGTTTTTAAAGGACCGAAAATATCCATGACACGTTTCTCCTGGTTCAGTACTTTGTTCTACAGGTTGATGGGGTGCAGGCGGAATTTTAAAGGCGTTTTTTCGAGATAAGCATATGGTGCAAGAACGAACAAAATTTTTAGTATCTTTGTACATATTATGCCAAAAGAAGTTTTCGCTGAGTCGATGATATGTTTTAAAAAATTTAAGATGCCCTCCATATTCTGAATGAACAGATTCGAGAATTTTAGCCTTTAGACAATGTGGAATGCAAACTTGCTTTCTAGTGGTGCTAGACCTGGGTGATCTGGAGGGGCGCTTGGACAAATGACATAACAAACCTTCCCCATTAATAAAAAAGTTGCTGATTTGTGGGCTAACGTCATTTTGATCAATTTTTTGTATGATAGTGCTTAAAACAGAATCTTCGTGTTGCATATAATAAGATCTTTAGAGTCCGGTAAAGCTATTGTGATGTTGTTAATATAACGGGAAAGATGATCTGCGACTGAATTTAAGGATCCCCTGATGTAGTGTATGTCGTAATTAAATTCTTCCAGAGCCAATTTCCAACGCAAAATTTTGGAAGAGGGATTTTTATTAGAAAGAAATCCTGCGAGAGGCTTATGATCGGTAAAAACCTTAAATTTTCTGCCTATCAAGAAAGGTCTAAAAAAATTTAATGCTGTATATATCGCGAAAAATTCCAAAACCGTTGCGTTATATTTAAATTGTGATGGATTTAATTTCTTAGAAAAAAAATATAAAGGTTTGACTTCAGAGTTAGGATATTTTTGTTCTAAAACTGCCCCTATGCCGCGAGATGAAGCGTCCGTTGTTATTTGTAACTCCGCGTTTTGATCAGGCAGTGCCAAGACCTGTGGATTCAATATGGCTTTCTTAATATCATCAAATGCCTCCTGCGTTTCAGATGTCCACTCAAATGGAGTGTCTTTTCTCAATAGATTCGTTAAGGGAAGTGCACGTTTCGCGAAATTCCTGATATATCTCCTATAAAAATTACAACACCCTAAGAAAGATTTAATTTGTTTTTGATCCTTTGGAACTGGAAACTCATTGATTGATACGGACTTATCTTTATCTATAAGAATGCCTTCCAGCGTTACCACAAACCCTAAAAATGTACAACTTTTTGTTAAAAACTGACATTTACTCGGATTAAATTTTAAGTGAATTCTTTCAAAGCGTTCAAAAACCTTACCCAATAGTTCAAAATGTTCATCTATAGTTTTAGTGAATAAAATAATGTCGTCTATATAAACCAAAGCTCCGTGGTGTAATAAATCTCCTAGGACCTCCTGTGCAATTGATTGAAAAGCTTTAGGCGAGCTTTTTAAACCGAAACATAATCTGTTAAATTGATATTTGTCACCGTCGGGAGTAGAGAATGCCGTCTTATGCCTGTCCGCAAAGTGTAGTGGAATTTGATTAAATGCTGACTTCATGTCTAACGCCGAAAAATAGTTTGAACCAGAAATTTCATGTAAAATGTCGTCCAATGTTGGAATAACGAAGTCTTGAGTCAAAGTTATTTCGTTGAGTTTCCGAAAATCTAAAACAAGGCGCCATTTTTCTTTTTGTTTGACAAACAAGGCCGGAGTATTATACTGAGAATTAGATTTCGAAATAATCCCCGCCTTTTCTAAATCTGCTATTTGACGTCGAAATTCGTTTCTTAAATTAAATGGAATTTTATAAATCGGACATTTCATGGGATAATCATGTTGTAAACTGATTCTGTGATGCTCCGTAGCGGCTGCGGATAATTCTACCGTAGAGCGAGCGAAAGCACTTTTGTGCGAAATTAAAAGTTGAAATAATCTGCTTTTGATTTTATTGTCCAAACCTGAAAGGTTGAAATCTTTCTCCGTGAGTGGGGGTAAAATATGTTGAGAAACGGGAAAATCAGAAGAAAAGTCTTCGTAATTATTGACAGTAATTATTTTCATGTTTTTTGTTAAGGGTGATTATGTTATCTGAATCGTTTCTAATTTCTAAGATGGTGTCATTTGTCTGTGGATCAATATTAATTTGCGAATTAGTTAAATGAATGTTTTTAGTTTGTAGCTTTGCTGAACTCTGAACAGTGGCCAATGACGTCGAATTTGGTAATGTTTCAACATGTATGCGGACATTCGTGACCGAATGGGGACCCACACACGTTTTGTGTTTTAAAAATCCATTTATAAAGTTACTCAGTACCACACGCGAAGGGAGTGAATAATGAATAAGCGGAATTGAAAATTTATTAATTAATAAATGGTTTTTACCTATATCTAAAACTGCGTCCCATAATTTCAAAAAATCGTATTCCAAAATAGCGCAATAACTATCGTTAATCTCTTGCTTCGTTATAAAAAAAATATGTTGAAATTGAAATTCCCCCAATGACAATTGTATTTCATAGCAACCGATAATTTCTACCGTGTCTCCGCTTATGGCTTTAATCTGAATTGAAACATTAAATTCCCTAAAGTTATCACTTTTTATTTTAGTGAAAAAGGAATTAGACATTAAAGATACGGATGCACCTGTGTCAATTAAAATTCTAAATTTGTGATGTTTAACATTAGCCTTTATTATTGGTAGATCAAATATATTGTCTCGAGATTGAATAGGAGAAAACCACTCCTCTACCAAATGAAAAAATTCTAAATACGGCTTTCTCCCCGGGAGTTTAAAGTCTCGTTCCTGTTATAACGTGGAAAACCCCTATTCCCAGAATTTGTGTGTGACCCTCTCACCGGATGCCTGGGGGCTGCGTAATTGTCGCGAAAAGCATATTCTCGGAAATGGACATGTCTCCCATCTAAACCGGGATGACGTGCAACAGAATACTCGCTAGCGGCGTTTCTCCGGGGGGCTGGTAATGGGCAGCGTTCTCGTCCCTCCTCCTTTTTCTACACTCCGCTTGTCTATGTCCCTGAATTCCACAATAAAAGCATTTGAAAACATTCTCCCTTCTGTTAAAAGAATTCCCCCCTGATTTACGAGCTGTAACTGAACTGGCCTACTGTAGACGGCCGACCCTTAAGTTGATTTCTTCTAATCTATCCGCTAATGCTGAAAGGACTGGATTTTCCATTTGTGCTGACGACAAACCGGATCTCTCTTCGCTAGCTATTTGGTTTAATTTCATATTTTGCTCTTCAATCAATGTCGCGTTGATTGATTCGTCTAAATTCAAAGGATCACGAGAAAGTACAAAACGGTGAATGTCATTTCTTAAACCACTTATGAAACGAGGTTGTAACAGTTGGTCGTTCGCATTCCTCACCGCGGTATTTTGAGCCGAATTTCCTGACTGGAAAATCTGTGTTCCCAGTTTATTGATGCGTGCTGCGAATTCTTGTACGCTCTCAGAAGGACCCTGGATACATGATGAAAATAACTGTAGACGCGTTGATAAAGGTACAGCTTTCTCGAATCTACCAATAAGAATTCTTGCGATATCGTTATATTCTGTCAATTGACTGTGGGTTGGGTCGGATAAAAAAAATTCCTCAGCTATTCCCGCTAATTTTAATTTCAGAATTGTTACTTTCTCATCGTTTGACCACTTGCCTAAATTCGCAACATCGTTTATTTTTTCTAAGAACCTACGTATTCCTAACGATTCACCTCCGTCGTACATTGGGATTAGATCAATTAGATTAAATTTCTCGGACGCCGTTTGCGTCATTAGGGGGTCTGATTGTCGTGTACGTGGCATGTTTTTTAATTATTAGTTAAGACAAAATTTCTAGCGAGTTTAATTCACAACGGAAACCGTTAAATTAAAACAAAATTCAAGCACTCGTGCAGGGTAAAAGAAATTCATGAACTCTTAAATGTAATTAAAACTTTTAACTAATCGGCTCTCGCGTAAATACATGCATAGAGAAAAAAAATTCACATCATGAAACAATATAAAAATTGAATTAAATCTTGTTACAAAAATTAGGCACCTCATACCTTTCGAAGCATTTTTTCGGATGGTTTATATATGTAACTGCATGTTCAATCTTAAATAGTTTTGAAGTTTGCATGTAACAGAATATGAAAATTTAGAGGTGAGATACTCTTACGCATGCTCACTTATATATATTGTTATTCTAATCTGACTTCGATTTAAACAAGCAACGTGGGTCTTTCTATAAGCCATTCTGTAGATCTCTAGAGCTAAGCTAATAGGAATAGTCGGAAATCTAGACCCAAGAGCTGGTCTGATCAATAGAATCTAAATTAAATATTACGTCAGACAGGTAGATTTGCAACAACAACAATTTAAATACTGTCTATCAGCAAATAACAATTTTGTAGATAAAAAGAGAACACGTATTTTTACATGTCGAATTTTATAAAGCCAATGAAATTTAATTAAATTTACTCTCATAAAAGTAAAAGTCTCTTGTATTTTTCAAAAAAAAATTAATGCACGCGCAATCATAATTTTCTCTTGCACTTTTCAAATAATTGTTCCTTTTCAGAAACAATGCGTATTTTTAATTAAATGTTTTTGAAGTTAATATAGAGTGTTTTTTTAGAGGTATAGAAATTTAAATTGCAATAAAACAACGATGTATTATTCGATTGACATGAATTTTTTTTATTCGAAAGATAATCTTGTGGCATTACATTTTAAATATGATTTCTGGCATAGGATTGCCACGGCTGGCTCGGATGTAGTCCAATCTGGACGTTCAATTTTCGATGACTTTTTCCAACATTTGTGGCCGTATATCGGCAATAACACGGCGAATGTTGTCTTTCAAATGGTCAAGCGTTTGTGGCTTATTTGCATAGACCAATGACTTTAGATAGCCCCACAGAAAATAGTCTAGCGGTGTTAAATCAGGAGATCTTGGAGGCCAATTCACAGGTCCAAAACGTGAAATTAGGCCGTCACCAAACGTGTCTTTCAATAAATCGATTGTGGCACGAGCTGTGTGACATGTTGCGCCGTTGTTGGAACCACAGCTCCTGGACATCATGATTGTTCAATTCAGGAATGAAAAAGTTAGTAATCATGGCTCTATACCGATCATCATTGACTGTAACGTTGTGGCCTTCATCGTTATTGAAGAAGGATTCCACCAGCCCATAAAGTGCACCAGTCAGTCAGTTTTTCTGGATGTAACGGTGTTTTGACCTACACTTGTGGATTAGCTTCACTCCAAATGCGGCAGCTTTGTTTGTTGACGTAGCCATTCAACCAGAAGTGCGCTTCATCGCTAAACAAAATTCGCTTATGAAAATTCCGCACAGAACCATTATTTTCGAAATAAAATTGCACAATTTGAAAGCGTTTTCAGGCGTGAGTCTATTCATGATGAATTGCCAAACCAAACTGAGAATAAATCACTTGATAGCTGTTAAATCGGTCGCCATCTTGGAAAGTAATGCCAACTTAAACTTCTATACCTGGAAAAAAAACACTCTTTACAAATTAAAATATGAAATACCATTTAGAACGAAAGTAACAAAATTTCATACTTGCAAAAGTGAGTGAGTGCTTATTTATGTCGGCCTTAGAGCTCATACTAGAGCTGACATCCCACTCTTTTAATTTCCACATCACGTCAAAGTAAGAACTTTGAGGCAGGACAGATTAAATGTGCATCAGACCTTTTTCAAGGCGGGGTCTTCAGTGGCATTAGAATTCGAAACCGCGACTCAGCAGAGCCGGTCATGAATTCGTAATCATGGCCACTAAATTACCGCCTCCACACTATTTGTAAGAGAGTGTTATTAACACGCATTCAGTTTTTCAGAGGAAAATCATGTTATTTTCAGAAAATGTTTAATATTTTCAAATGATAATAATAAATTAAACTATTTTTGAATAAACATTTAAAATTAAGAAATATATAAGATCCAGTTTTTAAAATTCATTAAATTACATTTATATTTGATTTTTCAATCAAATCCTCTTATCAGTTACTAGTCACGGTTGCAAATTCAGGTTTTAATCCAAAAGAATAGCAGTTAACAACACTCACAAGAGAGAAAGAAAGACTTCAGCTCTTAATTTTTTTTTAATTTCAAAAGTTTTTTTAAAAGTAGGAAGTAGAACAGTGGAGAGAGACTAGTAATTCTTATACACGAGTCAGTTCATGATCAAGGCTTGGAATTATTGGTTCATCTCTGAAAAACTATCAGAAGTGTTTTTAAATAAATAGCAATGCTTAGTATTATTATGGATACTGCAGTTGAGATATAGAGATAGAAACTAAATCAACCTGCTGTATTCTACTAAAACCAATAAGTTTGTGGAGACATTTTTAATTTAAAAAAAGATTTTTTTCATAATTTTGGTATGCATATGATAGCCAAATGGGATAAATTCATGTGACGTTATAGTCACATGATAATGACAAACACGTGTTTCTAGCCAATTACCTTACAAATACATGTGACGTCATAATCATACCATGCAATCATGTGTTTTCAGCTAATCAGTTCATGCGTTTCATTGTTGCCAATTTTTGCTCTTTAGAGAAACTTTCTTTTAAAAAGCATGTATTTGTTAACAATAATAACGTACACGAAGCCCGGAGGCTGAGTGGTAGTGTATCTTGCTTCCGCGTCACAAGTCCAGGGTTCAAAACCCGGGCTTGTCAAAGCCGACTCAGCCATCATTCCTTTAGTGGGTCGATAACTTCGTACTAAACACAGGGGTTTCTCGTCAGACTGACCACCTGACCAGAATATTTGCTCGTGCTCCTCAGCGCCCAAGGTCACGAAAACTGAGACGGGTGCAGTAATCTTTGACCCTCTACGGGCTGTTATGCCACTGAATTTAGTTTTAATAGCGTAAGTAAGTACACGTAAAAGTACACGAATAAAATGAGGTGTTTTTTTTAGAATTTTAAAATCTTTTTTTGATGATTTTTTTCATTATATTTCAAGATCTTTACCCTATTACGAAATTTGAAATTTTATCTAAATTTTGGAAACAAAACAACAAGCACAAGTTAGTGTAATGTCAGGTTTGAATTAAGTCACGAATACGTGATTGTCTTTATCATGTGACCGTCATGAATTGAGGGGGCTGCGGTAGCCCAGTGGTCAAGGTACCGGATCATTTCAGGCATGTCAAGAGTTCGAGCCCAGTACCACTAAAGACCCGCCGTGTAGGGCAGCGATGCAAGTTAAATCTGTCGAGAGCTGAAGTGTCCTCCCGTTGGTGTGGTGTGGTAGTTAGGAGAGGGGTGCCAGCTCAGGTGTCGTCCTCTTCACTTGGCCATGGTTCAAAATTACGAGGTCCGTCGCCAAAAGCCCTCATGTAGCTGAACAGTGCGACGTTAACTGAGTCATGAATTGAGTCTAATTTGGGTATTTACAAATAAACAATTCCAATACAAATACCAGATGATTCTAATTACACAAACAAAGAATTAACTAAAAACAATTAAACTCGTTTATATGTGAGAATTCAGATTCCCCCCCAAAAAAAATAGAAAATATTATTTTGTTAAAAAAAATATACCATATCGAGGCGAAAAAAAATGATCTGTCCGATTCTGTAATTATTTTTTGTCTGAGATAGATAGTATAAGTTAGATGGCGTTTTTTAAAACGGGGATTCGGAAATTCATTCATTTCTACCTTACGTTTATCGCTAACCGTAACTGGTAACGCGTAACGGAAATTTCTCCCTACCGTGTCATAAGAAGTTAACTTCAAAAAAATCACACAAAATATATGTTTATTAATTAGAATATATATGTATGCCAAAACGATTAGAGAAAAATATTTCATTATTTTCTCATAAATAATTTTTATATGTTCTCTAGTGAAAAAATTAATATTACGAACACATTCGGAATACATTATCACGGAATTTTTAACTTCTACACATTATACAAAACTTAAATTTAAATTTTTTTTTTTACCAATGCCATTTAAAGAAATAACATATTTAGAATATTACTTCACCTTTTATTTATTACTTTGAAAGCCACACTAATGATGATTTAAGAAACAAGAATTTTTTTAAAGTCTTCAACTATCAACAACTTTACGGAAAGATTGCAACATATTTATCGTTCATAGTAAATGTAAAAGAACAGAGAAGAGATAAATTTCTCATCCGAATTCAACTTTCTCTCATTTACGATGCAATGCTTTGAGAACACTACCGAAAAAAAGAATCGATAATCGAAGGAAAAAAAGTTCGAAGTCTATTCACTGGAGAGAGGAGAGGAGAAAAAAAAATGGAATGGAGTCTAAGCTCTAACTAGAGGGAATCGGATGAGAACTCTTTACTACTACGGGAATTTATTTTGATTCATATGCTCTTGGCAACACAATCGCCTCATCCTAAATTAGCGATTTCGAGACGGTTAGAAGACATGGGGAAGTTCTAGAACATGAAGTTGTCCTTGAGTTTTTTTACCAAACGATATGAAATGTTTTTAATAAGTTATAAGAGTAAAGATCAAACAGAGATGAGACATTGTCGCCCTGATGGCGTTAAGGAATTAAGTGACGAGATCAAAGAGTCCACTGCGCATGCGTACGTCAGGAAGAACGGCGCAAGATGAAACTGAAAACGGGGTACCCTCTGCTAGTAGTTTATCGCGTTTTTGGCGCATCTTTAATTGCAACAATGAATAATAATTTGTAGTACGAAAGAGAGCGAAAAACTCATACTATTTTGTTTACGAAACTAAAAAATAGCATTTTAATGGAACTAATTTAAGCTGCTGAATTTAAACGTTCGATATATAATTATTTTTATTACAAAAATATATTTTGAATATTTTTCTCTTGGAACAATTATATGCTTTAAAAATTTTTTACCAGCATATTCTTAAATTATAATACCAGTTAGCGTTAGCCTTCGGCATCATTCGACCCCCCAAAAAATTAAATGTCTTTTAAAACTTTTTTTCCAGTTCCTTCTAATTTTCTTGACCTTTGTTTTGATGATTTGACATTCTTGGAGTTGTTGGTCCTGGGGATATTGACATCATCTTCAAAAGCTTTAGAGATGGTAAAGCATTCCACCTTGACCACGTGGACTATTCTATTTGCAAATTTATTTATTCTAACTATATATATCCTCCTATTTTACATAAAACCACAAACTATTATTTTCAGTTTTACCATGTTTCAAATAACCTTATATAAAAAGATGCCTAGTCAGTGAGTGAATATTAACGCCACACTAATCCGCTACTCGCGGCCTGTGGCGACGGACCTCCTAAGTTTGAATCAAAGTCAAGAATGACACTCGAGCTGGCACCTCCTCTCCTAACTTCCACACCACACCAACCAGCGGACATTTGAGCCTCAACATATTTAACGTGCAACTACCCCCTTTGCACGAAGGGTTTTCAGTGGTATTAGGGTTGAACTCACGACAGGCCGGGCGTGAGTCCGTTACCTTGATCACTAGGCTACCGCGGCCACAAAAAGATACTTAAGATTAATTTATAGTAAAAGCATATAAGATCCTTCGTCTGCTCTATAGTACAAACTTATCTGTTCGTTATCTACATTAGGAAAAGCTATTGGACGAACACATATCAATAGATAAAAATTTGTATTTCTTTCGACACTGCAATTCCTCAAAATCAATTTGGTTTTCTGGAGAAAATTATAAGTTCATATATTTGTAACACAAATGCATATGGTAACATAAATTGGTCAATGCATTTTTAAATTATCGGCGCGTTATCTTTTCAAAAATTCTTACATTCTGATCTTATAAATCGTAAAGTTAGTTATAATATCTGCAATATTTCTGTTTCACTTTCAACTCTTCAAAGATATCCACAAGTATTGGTCCTCTATTCCACTCTGCGGAGTCCTTATCTTATTTCTATTCTTTATGTAAACGTAGATAAATTTATTTTTTAAGCATTAGCCAATGATTTTGTAGCTATTTATCTGACTGAACTTATAAGCAATTAGAAATAAACACTAATGGAAATTAATACATTTATTTACAATTAAAACTAATGGATTTATGATTTATATTTTCACTAGATAAAGCCAAGGCAATGGTCTTCAGATGTCATGCAATTTATAGCCTTGGAGCATGTGGTGGTACTGCTTTCAGTGGAAATATCCTATTTTTGGTTAATAATAATTCTTTCAAAATAATTAACTCGATTAAATAATTGAGACCAACCTTGGACAAACCTCTCCTTTATAATTCTTCTGCATGCATACTTCAATGTAAATTATGTGTATAGACCCTATTAGAGAAAAAAAATTATATGTGTGTAGTTTTCTAAATGTGTAAATATTTTTCTGTCAACTTTTATTTTGTGAATTATAATTATTAATGAGAATCTGTGCAAAACAATTATATTTTTAAAGTTTATGTTCTTTTCATGTAATACTTATAGCTTTATATGCATTCATTTGTTTAAATAAAGCTGCACAACGCGCTGGTGCCTGCTGGAGTGAATTGATTGATTGATTGAATATTAACGTCGCACTGTTCAGCTATACGAGGGCTTTTGGCGACGGACCACGTAATTTTGAGCCATGGTCAAGGGACGTGGACGACACCTGAGCTGGCACCCCCTCTCCCAACTACCACACCAACGGGAGGACGTTTCAGCTCTCGACAGATTTAACGTGCATCGCTGCCCTACACGGCGGGTCTTTAGTGGTACTGGGCTCGAACTCGTGACAAGGCAAGTACGATCCGATACCTGTACCACTCGGCTACCCTGCTGAAGTGAAGATCCTCCCGGAAAACCGGTGTACATAGCTGTCTTCTAAAAAAAAGAAAGAAAAGAAAGCAAATGCAGATATAACACGCTCCTACATTCTCAAGCTGCAATTTTTAATTTTTAGGAATATTCGCTGTATAGTGCGCATCCCCCCTTTTTTATAAAGAAATCTGAAATGTACATGCGCAATGCTTTTACGTTTTGATGTCATTTTTATTCGAGATATTATTATATTATTCCAAGCTCTAGAAAAAAAATAATATACTTCTAGAGCTACAAACCTTTAAGCTCAAAAGAGCAATGTCATTTCTTTTAAAGAAACACTATTTCAATAAGTGCAGAAATCTAATACTTTTTTCTATGCTCAACTTTTTTTTACATATTTAAAGCTCTCATTTTAATACCCGGCGCATAATGCGCGCCCATAAATTTCGATCGTATTTCTTGTATTAAAAGTGCGCGTTATACGCCGTATTTTACGGTAATATAATTTTTGGAATCTATTTTTTAGATTAAAATATTCAACGCTTGGCAGTTTAAATCAATATGTATATATTTCTTCATCATTAAAAAAACCTCATTATTCTTTTATATTTTTCTATTGTTTTCTTATCAGAATATTTTAGCAAGTTAATCCGAAATATAATTTCCATAATGTGTATTTATATAAGCCACAAATAATACAAAAATATTCCCTAAATTGGGAACGAAACATTTTTTTACATTAAACTTTAGTATTTTAAAAAGTTTATTATTATTATTATTATTTAAAGGCAATATAACAGATCGAATTCATACAGCCGGGAAAAGAATTGCAATTGATTATTTGATGTGGCCGGGTAATTAAGATGACTCTCCTAACCCCGGTAACACAACTAGAGAGAACTTTCAGGCTCTGGCCTTAATTTAACAAATTAACGTAATGTTTCTAGCAATTATCATTAATCTACAAAGGGTTTTTTACTAGGATTCTTAACATTTTTATTTCATTAACCTCTTTGCTAATAAAATGAAACTCAAACATCCTTTTATCAAATAAACTTATTGTAACACACCATTTCATTTTAATTACACATAAAAAGTACAAATGGGCATAAAATAAAATTCCAAAGGAAAGAATCAGTGTAAAAAAAGTACGGTATAGCAATATGCGTACATTTTTCTTAGCACACAAACTACATAAGTCTATAAAAGTTGTGGAAAAAGAGAAACCTAGAGTTAAATTAAAAAGACAAATTTAAGAAAATAAATTCATTTGTGATGTATTTCCTCTCATCTCTATCAGTGTTTGAGAGTTAGAATGAAGATCAGTCATAATCAAAACAAATATAATTTATTGATCCTTTAACAAGTCTCAACAACCCAAGCTAGGAAAGGTACATATAATTAATTATTTGAGAAAAAGCAGGTAGACGAGATATTTAATATTTAATTATGAATTGAATCACTACTTTTGGAATATTTGTAATATACGTTCTAAATACTCGTAGTTCCACATTCTGAGCTTTTTAACTTCTAGTCGATAATACTCTAATTCAAATATATCTTATTGACTAAATCGTCAATTATCAATTTTAAATATTAAGGGAAAAAATCGACGAGTCACTCTCGAATAGCTTTCTACTACTTTACGTTAATCACTAACTTCTATCATCTAACTCCTAACATCTCTCTCTCGAACCTAAAAGTTAATGCTTAAATATAAGCCTTGATTTACATGAACCGCCTCTTCTTCAATAGAACAATATTTAAAGAAATAGATTTTTCCCAAAAGGATTGGTAGGAGGGTCGCGAATAGACCCATTACAATATTAACTTAAATACATTTATTTTTAATGCCTACTACGTTCAATGATCTTAATTAATGATTTATGTATCGAATAATATGTTTTTAAAAGTTCTTTTTTTTCGGCGAAAATTATAAATTGAACAGTTTTAAAATTTTTACAAAAAAATTGTAATTTGATAAATATGACCCTCCCTTAGCGTTAATTCATGTTTAGCATCAGTTTGCAATTGATAAGATTAACTGTAAAGCACCCGAGCCGGTTTGGAATGCATAAATGTTTATTAAGGTCACACTGGAAAGCAATACGAGGGTTATTGGCGACGGACCTCGAAATTTTGTACCTCGGTTAAGTGAGAGGATGACACCTAAGCTGGTGCCAACAGTAGGGCTGAGCATCGACAAATTTAACTTGCATCAGACCACAGTGGATCTTCAGTGACACTAGGGCTCGAACTCATGAAACCCGGGCCACGAGTTCATAACCGCAGCCACAAGGCTACCATGTCCACGAAGAGGATTTATTTAATCCTGCAAATGATTTGCCAAAATGTTTCTTAAGGTGTCCTATTGGATTTAATTCAGGCAACAAGATGGCCACTCCATATTCCCAATATCCAGATCAAGGGGAAAGTGTCTGTCAATAATGCCTAGAATTATCACCTACTACAATAAAATTATCACCGATAGCAGTTGCAAATGGTCTCATAAGTTGATTAAGGATTTTGTCTCAATATAATTGATCATTCACAATGCCTCCATTGAACACGTAGAATTATGTGGTGTTCTTCACACACCTCCGCTTTAAGCACAACTTTTAAGGGGACACAGAACGATAAAACCGATCAAAATATCAAATCAAATTTTTGTAGTCTAAATTACTTTACATATATTTTTCTAAATAAGTAATCCTACAAAATTTGAAACTTTCATTATAAAAAAAATCAAGAGTTATAGTAACTTTTATGTTCGTTTTTATTCACATGCCAAAGGTAAATAAGTGGCCGCAGTAGCCGAGTGGTATAGGTATCGGATCGTGGCTTGCCTTGTCACGAGTTCGAGCCCAGTACCACTAAAGACCCGCCGTGTAGGGCAGCGATGCACGTTATCCCTTGGTGTGGTGTGGTAGTTAGGAGAGGGGGTGTCAGCTCAGGTGTTCGTCCACGTCACTTGACCATGGTTCAAAATTACGTGGTCCGTCGCCAAAAGCCCTCGTGTAGCTGAACAGTGAGACGTTACTCTTCAATCAATCAACCAAAGGCAAATAAAAAATTTTATCGCAGAAAGAAAAACTCATAGCTTGCGTGTCACAAGTTCGAGTTCTGTGGTCCCACTAAAGATTCCCCGTGCAGAGAGGGTACTTTGCCGAGCTCAAAGGCCTCTCGTCATCATGGTATGGTAGTTCGGAGAGTGGGGCTTCTCAGCTCAGGTATCGTCCTCGCCACTTGACTGAGGTGCGAAATTCTGAGGTTCGTTGCCAATAGCCCTCTTATTGCTTTATTGTGGGAGATCAATATAACTCTCTCGCTTAAAGAAAAATAATTAGTTTATTAAAATTTAAAATGCTTAGGTTTTTTTCTGTTGTGCCAGGTGCTTTAATATTTTTCTAATATTGTTATTAATACACGCAACAAAAACTAATTGGCGTTTTTGAATAAAAAGAGTACTTGGCTTTAAAAAAGAATTGAATTTAAAATTTATACGTTTTTTAGGAAATAATAAGCATTCAGAAAAAGGGTATTTTACGAATATCTTAAAACCCGTTGCAATTTTTACCATGCTAAGATCGAGATGCTTAGTAAATCCAATTTTATGTATGTGTGTCTGTGTGTACTTCAAGTATTGTAATAGGATTAATATATAGTTTACAATCTCTCTCTCTCTCTCTATTTTTGAATTTTAAAATTTTCTTTAAGAAGTAAAGGGTTAGGTTATTCTTGTATTTTGAGTACAAAAACTGTTTTACGTTATATATATAAATAGAGAGTAACCCAAAAATTCGTGAAAACCACTTAAATCAGACTTTTTTATAAATCATACCATGTTCCCTTCACGGTGACCGGTTCTTGATCCATTCATATCAGAACACGGTAAAAATCACTTCCTAAATTTCCAAGTACTCTATAATAAACATAAATTTATATTTGTAGAAGTTATAGCACACCCTTTTTACCTTGTCCAATCGATATTCTTTCCAGCCCAATTAATCAGGTCTTCTTTTGTATTTGGTTCTAGAAGAGCTGGGAAATGATCATAGAGAGTTGTTTGTTGAAGCAGGTGTTCGACACTAAATAGACCTCCTCGAAATTAAATTTTTAGATTCGAACAGATTCCCCAAAGTCACACACACACACACACATTGAGCCACTTAGCAGGAGACATTAGTAGTCTTGCACTATCGGCTTGTTATGGGTCCGTTTCCAACTATTCGGCGGCATTCAATCTTAAAGAATCAGGTAAATGTGTTCTATATGACAAACCAACAATATTTTGAAGTAAATAGTTTGAAAATAATACAGAATTTTTGGAAAACTTCACATTTGGAAAAATTATTTGTGGAAAAAAAAATTATTCAATGTTTTCTAATTTCAATGCTTTCATGTTGCTTCAATGCTTTCAATGTTCAAGCTAAAGATTGAGAGGGTTGATACAAAATCTTTTAACTTTCATTATTTCCTAAAAACTTATTTTACTTAATTTATATCAAGAAATTTATAGAAACGCGATCTAAAATACGTAACTTATCTTAACTTTTAGGGCATGTGTGCTGCAATATATATGTAAATAATAACTAAATATACTAAATATAATACCTTGAATAGTGCGAGTGCCACGGTAACCTGGAGGTGATGTGCACGGATTTGTGGACTTCAAGTCGTGAGTTCGATCCCTGGGGCCATTGAAGACCTTGCTGTGTAGAAGGAGTGATTCATGTTAAATCCGTCGAGGCTTAAAGTCCTCCTGTTGGCGTGGTTTGTAAGTTTGGAGAAGGAGGTGTGGCCTCAGGTGTTGTCATCATCACTTGACCGAGACTTAAAATTACAGGGTTCGTCATGAATAGCCCTCACGTTGCTTCATAATGCGATGTTTATGAAAAATGGGAATCATTTGGACATATAAAAAAATACAATCGGACCTCTATATGTCGAAGTCTCTAAATCCCGAAAAAAAGTTCGTTATGTGAAAAATTCGTTATATATAGGTTTATCTTTCAATATATTTTATAAATCACATAAAACAAATATTTTAAATTCATAAACACTATATATTAATATATAAAGTAATTATTAACATCTTTTTGTAATTTAATATCTATTTATTTTATACATCTAACCAATAAAAAGAAAGAAAGAAAGAAAAGAGAACTGCAAGGAAACCAAGAAAAAAAAGAATGCCGAATGCTTAACATTGAAAATACCCTGTATTTTCAATATTAAGGTATCCGACTGCTTGCGACAACTTTTTTTTTTTTTTGAAAAAAAAAAAGGAGATATGGAGATCTTTTTTGTGATTTTTATATTTATTTAGTATATTTTAAGGAAAAAATCCCTAAAATTGATAAAAGAAAAAAATTATTATTATTAAAATGGGAAAAAACTAGTAAAAATGTACGGAAAATTACATAAACGGAGGGCCCACTCTCTACAAAGATTTTATGAACAAATTCTCAATTTTTCAATTTTGATGTGTTACTTTGTTATTCCTGTTTGAAGTGATCTTCACGATAAGAAATATTTTAATTTAAACAAAAACTAGAGCACTTTATCTAAGTCATTATACGAAATTGCTTAAAAAAACATTGACTATATTCACATAAAGAAGTGCAAATTTTGAAATAAAACAGTGATTGATAAATCTGAAGATCAAAACACTTCTACTGTTATGCAGAACATAAGCAAAAAATTTCAGCTAATTATTTTCAAAACTTTTTGAGCAATCGCGGTCCCCGTTTGAGTTTTTCGAAAAAAACACATTTCGAGTAAAACGCATTTTGCTTTTACTAAAACGCTTGTAGTTTTTGTTCTAGTGGAGGGGAAATAAAGTACTTGGTATTGTTATTAAGTTAGTAAAATGGTCTATAAAATAAAGTCATAAAAAAGTTTGCCAATTTTTGAAAAAAATCATGGTTTTAGGGTAGTCGGATACTTTAAGAAAATAATTTTATATTAAAATTAATGAATTTTAAGGACATTTTCTAATTTAAAGCATATAAATAATATTAAACATACATTATTTTATAACTAGGACACGAGACAACTTCATTGAGGGTGAAAGGGGATATCGAAGATGTTTGTAGTGAACTGGACAATGGGGGTTAAAGGTTGCACTTTTTGGATGAAACGTCAAGAATTCAATTGCTCTCTCTCTCTGGGCGAGTTAGGTTCTAATAAAATTAGCTCAAGATTTCTGACCACCGTAAAATGTGTTAAAGAGAGAATAACTTGAAATGTTAAGAAATACTTTAAAAATAGGGAGAAAAAAATTGAATCACAAAAGAAAAATCGTGAAATATTCCAGGTTCCGGAAAAAAGTTTGCTCTAAAGAAAAATTCGCATTATAGAGGTTCGTTATAAAGAGGTTCGACTGTATTTTATTTAATAAAAATTTACTAATATATTATTGATTATACCGAATAAAAACGTTATTTTGGAATGTGCTTTTCTTGATGACGGATGCTTCTACTAAAAATAATGCAATACATATATATGAAAAGGAAATGTAACTATTTATAACTGTTAGCGTGAAAAGAAAAAAAAAAAAACGTTTCTCGAAGGAAATTAAATTTTTCTCGTCACAACCACAGAGAACTAACTTTCCACTATTTTCCATGAAGAAATTAAGTCTCTCTTTTGCTTGAATTCTTGATTTCTGAAGGAACTAGCATAGAGCCTCCACATCAAGTCCTTGATTTACCAATCGAGTTATCATGTTCACTTACTCATTCACTCCCTCACACACACATTCATATACCCACATAAAAAAAATGAATGTAATTATCTCAAGAGAATAATAATATAATCAAAATTACGCGCACAGTATCTTTTTCTGGTGCTGCAACATTGGAAATTGAAGAAAATTTCTTTTTTGTAAAAATATTCAACTATCGCTGGATTTACGATATCTACACTAGATTTATAGTAGGGAAGAGGATGCAGAGTTTTATATTGTAATTTTCATAAGTCAATTAAGAAAGGAATTCTTGATCGATATATAAAAAAATAACAATAAATCCTGTATGCATATTTTATGTACATTCAGAATTGTTCGTAAGAGTACACACATTTTTTTCAATTCCTACTATTAGTTCACATTCTCCATATATATATATTTTGTTCAAATTTTCAATTATTAATAAAATACTTTTTATTCTTCCACTCAAGTTCAAATACATATTTTTAAACTTGTAATGGATGATACTTGATGTTAATAAGTTTTTTTTATCAAATATTAATTCATTAACTCTAATTAATGAATAAATAGTAACAAACAAAAATAATAGTTCAACACCATATATAAAAGGGGAAATTGCTCGTTGTGTCCCTGTAGCGCAACGGATAGCGAGTTGGACTTCTAATCCAAAGGTCGTGGGTTCGAATTCCACCTTGTAATAATTTCTGAGAATCGGATTTTTTTTACTGTATTGTTTTATTGGAATAATTAAATTTATTTAATGAATAAATAGTAACAAAAACAAAAAAAAAAATAGCCCAACACGATATATAGAAAAGAAAATGGAAAATTGCAAGGAAATCGCTTTCTACTTTGCCATCTAACGTTATGGTTCTTCATATGTATATCCATTAATTATAATTATTTAATAAAAAGTAACTAAAATAATAAAAAAAAATTTCTTTGTTGACTTAAGTAGGAATTGACTTAAAAAGATTTTTTTTTATATTTCTTGTTATACTATGCACAGATTTTTCATATTGACAATGCTCTTGTAGACTTAGTTCAGTAATTTTGAAATATAACAAAAATAATATACTTCATAATTTTTGTTAATATTTAATATTTATTGCTAAATAAAATGAGGCCGTTAAATGTAAACAGCGGAAAATTCCAGTTTCAATCAGAGTATGGATCAGTAGAACAGCGTTACAATTATTTCAGCATTTTCAGGTGTATATTACCGTGTATTTATTTCAGTTCATTTCATCTTTGTATTATTTTATGACTATTGCACTTTCATCTCTATATTTAACAACCAAAATTATGAACAGGAATATACTAATCAGCATATAAATTAATAGCATTTTTAAAAAGACAGAGAAATAAATTTACATAAATTGTGCACTATGATGAAGCCCGTAGAAAAAAAAATAAACTAAATTTTGTCGAGTTTCGTTATTTTAATAATCAATCTTGATCATAATTTTTTGTCGAAAAACTCGATCAGAAGAATCAGGATCACAACACAATAGGCCATCAATAAATGCCATTGTGTGGAATAATGGGGTTTAATATGCATTGCGACTTTAAATCCTTGTTCAACGAGGGGAGAAAATTTAAAGACTTAAGGGGTATAGGAACAAGTCAAAACGACCAATTTCACTCAAAACTCAATTTCATCTTTTTAAAATTTTATTAAATAAAGAAAATTTGTTGCTTTATAAAACATATATTATTTTGATTTCACACACATGTTACTTAGAGTCCGAATTGCAACAAATTACATAAAATCAAAGAAACTGAAAGTGAGCCTTTAACCTACCAGAAATGGGCATTTAGATGGTTCGAAATCTATTATAACGAGTCTGATAACTCAAAATATTATAAATTTATTTCTATTTAATTTTTTTAACATGATGTTTATATTATTTTCTAGGGAATGTACTGAAGTAGTTTTTAGTGTACGAATACTTTTTGAGTTATGGCCTTTTGTTTCAATTATATTTCTCATATAAATATGTTATCTCTTGTAATATTTATTCTATACGCTCTAAAATGTTCATATTTTAATAAAACATTAAAATTTTTAGCACATGCCCTAGATAAATGTGTGTAGTTTATTTTAATAATACTAATAATGGTACAAATTTAATACTTTTTTCTTTAACTGCTTTAACGAATTTTTTAAAAAATAAAAACATTTCACTTACAATTGTGTACGTGCTAAAATTAAGATACATATTTAAAATATTGCTGGTTAAGCATTAATATTATTAATATTGATCCTTAAAAAGTATGTCTAATGTTTTAGTATCTGATTTTAAAAAAAAGTACTCTAAACGTGATCCATTACCTTAAGTGTAGGTTCAGATATTTACTCGTAAACTAACTCTTAAGTCCCACATGTAAACTGATTGATCGAGGATGAGAGTAACTTGCTTTATTGCAGATGAATTATTTAATCAGACAAACAAATATCATCTTTGAAAATAAGAAATAATATGTAATAATTATCATATATGTGTGAATACAGTAAATTACTGAGAAACTACGAATATGTATTGCAGTTAGAGATTATAAAACTCTCTTGTAGCAATAATGATTTGAACTGAGATGTACTCAGTTTGAGTAACAATTTGGAAACTCTCCAAAATAAAGAAAAATAATGAGATAAGAGCTGTAACAGATAAGGAAAAGTTGAGGTGTTTGCTGAGAACATCAGTTATCAAAAGTTTTAAATTGGGAACTTTTCATTAAACAAAATGATATTTTTGCGCTTGATGATCTAATCATACACTTCGGGGAGTAGATTAAGGTGATGATCGCTAATGATGAACGAAATGATACTGAATTTAGAGAGGGAATATCATCATATTTGGAAAATAAACATTGCATGCAATCGATCGATATGTACTAATGGATAGACTGAGGGCATATTTGCTTCTTACAGACTATGATACAAAAAACAAATCTCCAAGGCTTTTAAATTTTATTTCAAGGTAATGGCGAATTATTTAAAGCGAATCTAAAATAATGCTTTAAAGTGCCCATAGTTTTTTCTCCAACATTTAAGTACTTAGTATTTGTAAACTCTAATAGTAGTCTCAATGATATATATTCTTTTGAATTCCGCAAATTATTTTAAATTTTCTTTCTATAAATTAGGATACATAATAAATTGTGTATTTAACGCCAGACATTACGGTAACATTACGGTAAATGCAAACATTACGGTAGTCTTGGGGTCGTAGTCACGATCTCATGGTTGGCAATGTCGAGTCGAAGGTTTGAGTCCTGATTCTTATGAATGCACGCCATGCAGATGGGTTGATGCTCGTTATTCCTTTTTAATCATTTAACTACCGCATTATAATTAACTGCAGGTTTTTTTATGCAATAATTTTTTTTGAATAACTGCATTGAAAATTAAGGGATATACATGTGGCATCCAGGAAATCCAGTCGTTCTCGTCATTTAGCCACGCAGTCTTCATGCGCAGGCGCAGCAAATCTAAACCAGAACTTTTGAACTTTGGAGAAAAGCAAAAAGTGAAAAAAGAAAAACAGAGGTGCGCGAGCAGGCGTTACCGTCATCGCATCATGTAAACCTATCTGTTAGAATAGCTACCTTTTTTAATTAATTTTTGTTAGTTTTTTAAAATAAATGTGAAGAAAGACAAACGTCTTGGACCCCTTGTTGTCTCCCACATACATAAATAAAATACTAAACTTCGGAACATTTAATCTGTTAGAGCTAATTAATTAAATTGGTATTTTTAAGTACCGTCAGTCCATAAAGATCTAAAATGTTCTCATCATACGAAAAGACGGAATGACTTTCTTAAAGCAGTTTTAATTCGTAAAACGCTAAATAACTGGAGAACACTAATATTTTACAGCACAAAATGTTTATTTTTAAAGATTATTAAATTTTAAAAAATATTTACTTTTTTTACAAATAAAAACAGTTTTTACACATAAACTTAATTTGATGATATTCAAAGAAACAATTTTCCATTTCATTAATGCACAAAAATTCATAACGCGTTGTGCGTTTTAAGTGAGGTTCTGATTGAAGCACTCACCCTCGTATTATATAACTTATTTATGCAATTTATTATTACTAATAGTATTAAGTATATTTTAGTATTACTTAAATATTTAGATATTTAGAAATAAAATCATTCGAAATGGTTTCAAAATATTTGTATGAGATTTTTCAAGTGATTTTAAATTAAAGAAAGCAATTCAATTTATTGAATATTTTAGATAGACGCATTGAGAAAAAAAAGAAAATTCTAATCACCGAAGAATATGTAGCTTTTTATTTTACCCTGCCTTCGAATCCTGAAAATTTCAGAAGGGTTGTTATACAGAATTATAACAAATCTTATACCAATGATTTGCACCCTACCTCTCCTCTTTTTTAGTGGTTTTTGATAATTTTTTTTCATTTCAGTTCTATTGATGGAAATGCAGCTTTTAAAAAATATATACGCCATTGGAACTGGTAAAAAATTCCTTCCTGAACCTACGAAAAAAAATAATAAAAATTACAAAAAAAAATGAATCTCTGAGAATCATATACACTGGTGTGCAAAAATTAAGGACGAAGTCGAAAAATTAATATATCAGCTGAACGAAGAGGCAGAGCGGGCAGAAAGACCAATCAGGAGATTAAGTAAGGTGATGTACGGTAGCACATGCGCAGATATGCAGGTAGACGTAATGAGGGAGTGTCTGAGAAGTATAAAGCATGTTGCCGGTGTAAGATCAGTATTTCTGGCAAAGAGATTGCACGCCGTATAGCAGTTAAAATCACACCGAGTTGCTGCCTCAGCGAGAAATGGCGAATAATCAATCTGTTAGACGACATCTGGATGCTTTTACTCGAGGTCGAATCATTGGGAAGTTGGAGGAAGGCCGCAGTGTGACAAGTGTGGCTGCAGAGTTCGTAATTGCTCACAGCATCGTTTCACGACTTTGGAGACAATTTCAAACTACAGGAACAGCTATCCGGGGGTTCAGTAGTGGTCGTCCACGAGGAACCACATCCGCAGATGACCGGTACATTGTCTTACAGGCCAGAAGAAACAGGCGGCAGACAGCGGGAGAAATCGCTAGACACACGACACAGGCGACTGGACGACCGATATCGCGTTTTACCGTGGCCAGAAGACTGCACGGTGGTGGTCTGTTTGCACGACGCCCTGTACGGTGTGTACCTTTAACGCCTGCCCATCGGAGAAGGCGTTCTCTGTGGTGCTGGGAACACCGGAATTGGAGAGACAATGAATGGGGACGAGTACTCTTTACAGATGAGAGCAGATTCAGTTTGAGTAGCGATTCTCATCACATACTCATCTGGAGAGAGCGGGGAAGCCGTAATCATCCCTCGAACATCTTTGAAAGGAACAGGTATGGAGGTCGCGGTGTTCTCGTTTGGGGAGGCATCAGGCTTGGTAGTCGTACAGACCTTCACATCTTCGACGCAGGATCAGTCAACGGGACCCGTTATTGTAACGAGATTCTTCTTCCATATGTGCGTCTTTTTAGAGGCGCTATGGGTCTGCAGTTCCTTTTCATGGACGACAATGCACCATGTCATCGCACAGTAGCTGCCGAACAGCTCTTAGAGAGTGAGGATATTGAACGTATGGATTGGCCGGCACGATCTCCGGATCTCAATCCCATCGAGCATGTATGGGATTTTCTAGGCAGACGCTTGGCAGCTCGTACCTTACCACCAGTAACGATTCGGGAGCTTCGATTGGCGCTGCAAGACGAATGGGCAGCAATGCCTCAACAACTCATTGACACCCTCATTCTCAGCATGGGCAGACGCTGTGAAACCTGCCTAGCAGTCAGGGGAGATCATATCCCCTACTAAAGACCGGATGTTTCTTGCTGAACACCCATCACAGGGATGTTTCGGCCTTCAGTCGCATTGCGCTCCATGCTACTTTTTCAATAAAGCTTCTTTTTATCCCTCTGATTTCTCTTTTAGTAAGTGTTGCTTACATTACACATTACGTATTGGGGATCTTACGGTATTAAATGTGTTGATTTGGAAAGCTTTTGTACAAAGTTATATTGAAAAAACCGTCTCGTCCTTAATTTTTGCACACCAGTGTAGAGACACTGTTGCAGTGCAATAGCGGAATACTAAGGCTGTTACTCTTCTTTCAAAAATCCATAATATAAATGAAATAACTATAGTAATTAGAGTCCAGAAAGATGGCTTTAAAACGAAAGTTGCTTGCCCCAAAGCAATTGAAGGATAAATTTAACTACTTGAAATCTTAGTATAGCTCAAGAAGAGATTCAAAGAGAAGTGGTGCATAGGTTATTTTACTTTCTTTTAAATGCTAATTTAGTAAATTTTTATACATTGTATATGTAGATAATCATAATGTAGCTAGAGAAATTCGTAACTAGAAGTTAAATTAAGAATAACTCGTGGGCTAATTGGAGAATTTTGCAGCAGAAAGCGAAAGTTACACAATCAGGTTGGGTTGCAACGAAAAAGAAAATTGGCATTCCACAAGAAATCAGAACAACTATATAATGTTGGAGCACACTTGCCCGAAAAAGGGGAAACGCACAGAAGGAGCAAACATTGTAGCTCCAAATCTAATTAGAAACGGACAACAGTGTTAGGTTCAACATGTAATATTCCATTGCGTGTAGCTCCTTCTTTTATGTTGTTTCATTAGAATAATTAAAAATAATACATTTGGTAATTAACATTGTAGTTGAGTTTTCGACCACTTTTTTCATATACATATATATTTTAATACACACACACACACACACACACACACACACACACACACACACACACACACACACACACACACACACACACACACACACACACACACACACACACACACACACGCACACACACACACACACACACACACACACACATATATATATATATATATATATATATTTGAAATAACTAATGACAAATATTTTTACAAAAATGCATATTTATTACAGAAATCACTTACATTTCACATTTTTTCTCTCAAATAAGTTAGTAAAATGCCATTGCTTGTATTGTGCGGTAGTAAATTCATTACCACCTCTGTTAAAAGCAACAGCCACAACAACAAATTCTTTAAAAAAATTTTTTTTTGGTCATGAATGAGCTTTTTTCTCTAATTATAGCGTAAAATGCAAATGGCTTGTGTGCCTGTTAAAGGGTTAAATATGTCAAGGCTCAAAGTCATGACGGTGGTGCGCGGTGGAGGTTTGAAGAGTGGGATACTTGCTAATGTGTCGTTCTCGTCATTTGATTGTGATTTAAAATTAAGGGATCCATTCGCCAATAGACCTAATGTAGTTTCAAAGTGCGACGTTAATAAATGCTCCCTCTTAGCAATAAAACAATTTAATTGAGCTAAATAAATAAATGATATGATGAATGTACTGAATTACTAAAATGCTTAAGAATAGAGAAACGTCTCTATATATTTACTGAACCTAGTAGAATAATTAATATCTTAATACTCAAAATGTATTAATACTTACTGTCATACACAGTAGCCACACTAATCTCTCATCAATTATAAAAACACTTTAACACACACATAAAAAACACTTAATCAATACCAATTTTCTCTGAAGAAAATATTTTTCCTTTTATATTTTTGCATAATCAACATCCGTCTTTTTGTTTCTAATAGGATAAAAACATTTAATCAAAAATAAAAAAAAAGTATACATACATTTTCTCTTTTTCTTTTGTTTCCTTATTCTAAGAAATATCTCTATCTGTTACTGATGTTTTCAAAGGAAAATTGAATGAGAGTCTTATATTATTTTCTTTTTACTTTCTATGTAAGTATATAAAAAATACGCGAAATACACGGAATCTTCAGGAAAATTTTGGAATTATGCGATAATTTTAGTAAATTCAGATTCAATAAAATGATAGCGATAATTATTTGAAAGTAATTTTTGAATTAAAATAAAAATTACTTTTCTACTATAAACTCTAAGGCAAATATAAGAAAGATTTGTATTAGAGTAGCTGTTGTATCAGTGCATATAAACTCAGAGTAGATTTTTTTTATAAATGATTTTCAGCATATTAAGGTAATGGGAAAAAAATTAGGTTTAGAAATGTACTTTTCTTTAATAAAGAAAACAGTAATGTACATATTTGTGTAGTAAACAACAACAAAAAAACAAAACCCGCCATAAAACTTTTAATAAAATGCTCGTTGTCACCTGCGTGGATGACCTGTGTGCAGGGGATAAAGTCTTTCTTTACCTGTCCCTGCTCTCTTCCTGCTTCTCCTACAAAAGCCCACGAGTGCGTCGGAAAAAATCAATCAATCAATCCCTGCTTCTCCTGTTCATCTTCTGGACTTCTGGGCCTTTCGTTGTTTGGAGATCAAGATCTGGTTTGTGACATAATTATGCGGAAAGTTCAAATGGACTGGGCGTAGGCCTTCCTGCTTCAAGGGGATTTGAACAAAAACAACAGTGTTTTATTCAATTTAAGGATTCTCAAATTATAAAAGATATTGTGATGTTCCTCCCCTTGGAAGTACATCCCTCGAAGCATCAACGTTAGCTAGAGGTGTAGGGTTATCGTAAGAACTAGAATCAAACATTATCTTAATATGACTTTATTACGATATTCAACTTAAACTTTGAACAAATATAATAATAATTAATGAGAGAATCTACGATGAGACGCAATACGCAACACACAATATAATTCAGACCAATCTCAATAATTGAATCGCCTAATCTTCAAATATAATAATAAGTAATCAATCCTACCTTATATTATTCTGTAATAAACTTGTCTTTATCTACAATGGTATGTAGCTTGACGTTTAACTTCTAATCGATCACCAATATGTTTATCCACGACACGTAGAACTTGAATCTTTGAACGACGAACTTCAATAATCATCCACTGCCACAACGCACGTCAATTGTCTAACATTCCTTTACATTACCATTACGTTGCCATCACGCTTACTCTAAGATACTATATTTATCCTATATTATTTGCATCTCTTCACTTCTCGTTTCTTGGATTTGGTTGGAAAAGAGTTGCCATTAATTCTGGCCCAAAGAACCCAAAGGACTTGTTAAAGAAAAGACGCGTAAGACGTCACAATCCCTCCAAGAAACAAAACGTGATTTATTCGAGGGTCTTAATTGCCCTTAAGAAATTACGTGCCTAAATTTTATTCTAACCGTTAATTTCTAATGCTTCACTTAAATTTTAATTTTTACTATTCATCTTAAGTTTAATTTTTAATATTTCTCCTTAATTTGAATTTCCACAGCTTCAATAAATTTTACTTAATTAAATAGACTAACATTCAAAGTCATGCATTTTAATCACGGTAGATTCTCACATGTACAGAATAAATAGACGTGTCCCATCTGGATAACAGAGCCGGGGAAAAACCATATGTGACTTAAATGGTAGAAAAAACGAAGCCCACACACGTCTCTTAACTAACTTAATTCTACCTAAATGTTTACTTAAATTCTAGCAATTTTTCTTCTTTACATCTTCTCTTTAGCTCCGTTCTTTTTGTATAGGTTAATTTCTTATAGACATCAGGGTCTGTTACCCTGAAACAAAAATCTCTTAAGTACTTTGAAAAAAAAAGTTTACACATTATGATTACATTTCACAATTTTTATACAGTACATATCACTTTTAAATTGTAACTAATTTCTATACATATTTTTCATCTGGTTCTTTCAAAAACTTCCCCTCAAATCGCTCAGTGCTGGTTAAACGTTATGTTAGTATGCTATCTACGCCGCGTGTCCCCAAACCAGATGTTCCTTAATATGAAACAATATAACAACACATATATATACACTATACAATTACAAACATTTTTCAATAAACAAAACAAACAACCAAAGGAATTGTCGCATCCCAGCGAAGTCATAACAGAAGTAAACAAATGCATTTTTACAGTTGTTTTCTCCAGATATATACAAAAATTTTACAAGACAAAAGCTTTTATCTTTCATAGAAAAATACTCATTGTAGTGTCCACTTTTGCTTGGCTTCTAAAATTTTAATTATCCGACCATGACTTGGTTTTATTGCAAAAATTCTTCCGACCACTTGTTCGAAAGAATATAATAAGAAACGATACACACACAACCTGGTTCTTATGACTTATAGTTGGCGTTTCCTACCAAGACCTCCAGTGACAAGGATTTCTTTGTACACGTTCCTCTCCTTTCCAGGTCTTGCCGTTGTTGATCACCTCCTCCTCTGGCATTCTTGTTGCTTGATCTTGTTCGCTCCTTGATGTATGGACTATCGTTCCTTTCTCTGCCTTTTCTGGATCGAACTGGACCTCCTTGTTGTGTCTTCTCTCTATGGTCGATCGGGACTCTTCTCTTTTTCCAATTCGTGGTCTAAGGTTGTAGCCGCTTGTGGTGGGCGTCACTGTCTCTTCCCTTCGGCTTTTCTTTCTAAATTTTGTCAGACTATGATTAGTTCTGTAATTAGACGACAAAGCCCTTTTATTCACTCTATGCTCTGATCCCTTCTGAACCTTCCTTTCTGGTCCTCCCGACCTAGATTCATCTGATCTTTTATACCTTAATCGTTCATTTTTACTCTTTTTTTAATCATTCTATCTTTCTCAGACCAAGAACTAGGTATTGGTCTGATAAGTGGTCCACGCTTATTGGTCTTATTTGTGTGTTTCTCTCCCCGATTATTTCTAAAACTTAACCCTTTTTCCTCCGACTCACGCTTTACTTCTGACCCTTTCTTTTTACCATCTCGCGAGTCATTTGATCTCCGTTGTACTCTGTCAAAACCACTTGATTCATCACGCAAACTACCGTTATCTGAACTACCAGTTCCTATCTCCGTCTCGTTACATTTCCTATGACGATATATTCGAACCTGATCTACATTAATCGTTAACCTTTTCCCCGCTTTCCATATCACTACGTTGTTATTCTTAACGTCTAATACTCTTTACGGACCTTCAAATTTTGGTTTAAACTTAGCTACTACTTTTCTTGTTGCTGAACTTAAAGGATGTGTTGCTACCAAAACCCAATCATTCACCTTAATTTGCACATCACGCCTACGTCTATTATAATATTTCTTCCATTTTTCCTGTTTAGTTTCTGTGTTTCGTCTAGCCTCCTCAAACAATCTCTCAATATCTCCTACTGCAAATTCCGTTCCGTCTGATACCATCACTAATTTCTGAAAAGGTGTAATTAACTTTCTACCTAAGAATAATTCCGCAGGGGTTTTCCCCGTTGTTTCGTTTACAGCCGTACGAATAGCATAAGCAAACTCACGTAAGAATTGGTCCCATGTGTCATGTTGCTCATTGACATAATTTGCAATCATTTGCACCAGATCGCAATTTACGCGCTCTGTTCTATTTGCTTGAGGTCTATAAACAACAGTATTCACATGCCTTATGCTTAATCTTTCACTTAAATTCTCAAAAATATCGGAAATAAATTGGGGACCGTTATCACTAATTAATTTTATTGGAGCTCCAAAACGCGATATATAATTATCAAAAAAATTATCTGCTATAACTCGAGCAGAGGCTTTTTTAAGGGGTATGATTTCAGCCCACTTGCTGAAATGATCCGTAATTACTAATACATATCGGTTGCGTCTTACTCTCGACACGGGATACGGACCTAACAAATCTAACGTAATTATTTCATTTGGATAATTTGATACAATTGGTATTAACCGACCAGCTGGTAACGCGTTTTTATAATTATTAATTTGGCACATATGGCATGTAGAGACATATTGATCAATAAATTTTCTCATATACGGGAAATAACAAACATCCCTTATTTTATAAGTTTTAAAACGTCCGAACTGATCTGCTAATGGCTTGTCATGAAATTCTCTCCTAATTTCATTCCTTACAGATTTTGGGGAATGTATACTCGCATTTCTCCTAATGACGTTGCATATTTCGCATAAAATAACAAGCCTTCTACTAGCCTAAAATCGTGAGACCAATTCTCACATATTGCCGCATTAACCGAGCTATCTTCTGGGTTTTCTAGATATCTATAGATATGACCTAATTCTGGGTCTGTTTTTTGTTCTTCTATTAACTGATCTCGTGACGAAAGTACCAAATCTCTGATTATTGCACAATTAATTTTCTCTCCTATTATACTTTCAATTGGGTTTCTCGACAAAACGTCAGCTATTGTATTCTGAGTTCCAGGCCTATGCTCCCATTCTATATTAAATTCTGCTATAATTTTAATGCCCATCTGATCATTCTATTTGACACATTTTTACCAGTCGTTAAATGTGTTAACGCAGCGTGATCTGTAATAACTTTTATCGGCAAAGAACCTAAATATGTTCTGAATTTATTCAGAGCCCAAACCACTGCTAAACATTCTCTCTCTCTCTGTCACCGTGTAATTCCTCTCCGCAGCACTAAGCGTACGAGAAGCAAATACTACTGGTCTCTGCTCTTGGTTTAGAACCGCTCCTACCCCTATTGAGCTTGCATCCGTAAATAATTCAAAAGGTTTTTTAAATCTGGAAATTATAAAACTGGAGCTTTTGTTATAGCCGCCTTGACCGCGTCGAATGCTTTCTGCGCCTCAATCGACCAAATATATATATATAAATCTCTTTAATTTTCGCTTAAGATTATAAAGTGGTTCGCAAATATCGGCATAATTTTTAATATATTTTGCGTACCATTGGGACATTCCTAAAAATTTCGACACCTCCTTGGAGTTATGCGGAGGTTTCATTTCAACTATAGCTTGAACTTTTGTTTCATCAGTTTTAATTCCCTCCTTATTAATAATTAAACCCAAATATTTTAACACTTCACAACCAAATTTACACTTACCTTTATTTAACGCTAACCCCGCCTCATGTAATAATCGAAAAACTTCTTTCAAATGCTCAACATGTTGAGTGAATGATGGAGATGATATGATAACATCGTCCATATAAACACTCACAAACTTACCTATCACGGGTTTGAGAATTATATCTATAGCTTTCTGAAAATTAGGAGCCGCCCCTGACAAGCCAAAGGGCATTCTGCGAAATGCGTATGTACCATTTTTCGTGACAAACGCGATTTTAACTATATCACTAGGGTTCACAGCCATCTGAAAATATCCCGACAGAAGGTCCAGGACAGTGTGGAGTATGTTCATTATTAAATCGTCTATTAAGGGTAAAAGATACCTAGGGTACTTCGTGATCGCATTTAGTTTCCGATAATCAACAGCAAATCTATATGCTTCCGGATTATCCGGTGGTGTGTAACCCATTATTCTTTCTACATAACACCATTGGTGACGCGTACGGGGATTGAATGGGAATTATAGTTCCCTCTTTCAACATTTTGTCAACGTGATAATCGAGAATCTCTTGTTTAAGCCTATCATATCTGCACGGACGAGAAAAAAATGGTGGATTACCTCCCGTGTCAATCTCATGTTATAAAACATGCGTAAGCCCTGGTTTATCTGAAAATAATCCTTGAAAACTATTAAACAAATCTTGTAATTCCCGTTTCTGTTTTTCTTCTAGTTTTGTCTTAGAAAGATCTATTTCTACTTTTTCTATTTCAACCGTTTTAACCACTTTATTAATCTGCGAATCTGGAATTGCCAAAGATTTTCGATCAAAGTCCAAAATGATCTTTGATCCACCTATGAAGTATATCCCGATAATACATGGGTATTTTAAATCTGCCAACGCATGGAACAACCAAGGCTTTTTGAAATCCCGTATTCGAATATTTAATTCCACAACTCCCATATTTCGACATTTAGCTCCTTGCGCCGTGATCACCTGAGTACTCGATTTCTTTACTTGTTTATAAAAAAATATTTTTGGTATGTCTCTTCCGATATAAATGACTTCTCCGCTCCAGTGTCCCATAACGCTTTCGTAAAAGTTTCGTCTAATAAAATAGGAACAAACGGAAGTTCTACCGGAGACATACATATTGTTGAAAGTTTAATCGGTGACTGATTTATCGGCTGCGTCTGATCACCTTTAATATCATTCACTTTCAAAACATTTAAACGTCCCATTTGTTTTCTACTGCCTCGACTAAAATTTTCACTCGAACCCCTATTTCTTTGGTCCCCTCTACTAAAATCGTCATTTTGACCTCGACTTCTAAATTGATATCCCTTATCGTTAAATCTGCGATCATCGTTTTGAAACCTATTCCTGCTCTCGAAACACTGATTTCCTTGACAGTTGTTCTGATGGCTACACCTGTAATCATTTCTACCATTATTTGGTCTATGTACCACTTCAGAATTTCTCCAATTTCCTCGATTATTACCAAAATTAGACATCCTACGCTCATTCCAACTTCGTCCTTCCACGTTATTACTATTTCTCGAACCCAATGTTGCCTTGCACGAATATCTTTCCTCAAACTTAGCTAATACTTCTAATAATTGGATCGCGGTTTGTGGATTACGTACCTCCACATAGTCCTCCACTTGCGGTTCAAGTCTAACGAAAATATGATCTACAAGGGCTTTCTCAGACATCCCCTGTTCTAATTTCTTATGTAGTTTAAGCAAATCGTAAACAAAATCTTTCGGCTCCTGCTTCTGTCTTTGCTGAGACGCGTAAAAACGTGTCTCTAAATCCTTCCTATTTTGGATGGCAGGGAATGCTTTCGACAATGCTGCTTTCAGCTGTGCGAAGTCCGTGGCGGTATTTTGAACTAACGTCGATCCGAATATTTGGTACCAATCCAGGGCTCTACCCATGAGATGATCTTTTAAATAAGCACACGATAAGTCACTGGGTCTTTCAAATAATTTAATTTGGTTATCTATACCCTTTAAAAATTCGGTGACGTTCTTCGACCCAGAAAAATATACTTCTGGCAAAACATTAAATCCTCTCGCGTTTCTCATCTCAGGGTCATATAGATTAAACCTAGTTGGGCGCCATTGTAATGTTCCTCCCCTTGGAAGTACATCCCTCGAAGCATCAACGTGAGCTAGAGGTGTAGGGTTTGCGAAAGAACTCGGATCAAACATTATCTTAATATGACTTTATTAAGATATTCAACTTAAACTTTGAACAAATATAATATTAATAATTAATGAGAGAATCTGGAATGACGCAATACGCAACACACAATATAATTCAGACCAATCTCAATAATTGAACCGCATAATCTTCAAATATAATAATAAGTAATCAATCCTACCTTATATTATTCTGTAATAAACTTGTCTTTATCTACAATGGTATGTAGATTGACGTTTAACTTCTAATCGATCACCAATATGTCTATCCACGACACGTAGAACTTGAATCTTTGAACGACGAACTTCAATAATCATCCACTGCCACAACGCACGTCAATTGTCTAACATTCCTTTACATTACCATTACATTGCCATCACGCTTACTCTAAGATACTATATTTATCCTATATTATTTGCATCTCTTCACTTCTCGTTTCTTGGATTTGGTTGGAAAAGAGTTGCCATTAATTCTGGCCCAAAGAACCCAAAGGACTTGATAAAGAAAAGACGCGTAAGACGTCACAATATGCCAATCAAAAACGTTTCTTCGTCGAAAAATCTTAGTATTGATTGGTCTTAAATATTTTAACCTCACAAAAAGTTAAGCTTTCAGTAGAAAAAAAAAATTAAAAACAATGATTTAGATCAGTGATTGGCATATTCTGCAATTTTCAGTGGCACTCTACACCACTCAGCAAAATTATCACATAAAGTAAAATCGCCTTGTCTGTCCGTTTTGCGCCTGAAGCATTTTTCTGTACTTTCTTTTGGTTCATAGCCCCGATATACAAATATAATGTCAACAGAAAGTAGAGTTTTATTTGATGCACATCGTGTGCTATAAGCTAATATTAATTTTACTGCACTTTCTGAGTTTTAATGTGAAAAATTTCATTTTATTTGTTTATTTATTGTGACGATATTTATACCTACACATTTAATTCAAATGACCTCAGAAAAGAAAGTTTGGTGTTCGCGGTTTTCAAGACTTTAAAGTGGCCGCGGTAGCCGAGTGGTATGGGTATCGGACTGTGGCTTGCTTTGTCACGGGTTCGAGCCCAGTACCACTAAAGACCCGCCGTGTAGGGCAGCGATGCACGTTAAATCTGTCGAGAGCTGAAACGTCCTCCCGTTGGTGTGGTGTGGTGTGGTAGTTAGGAGAGGGGGGTGCCAGCTCAGGTGTCGTCCACGTCACTTGACCATGGTTCAAAATTACGTGGTCCGTCGCCAAAAGCCCTCGTGTAGCTGAACAGTGCGACGTTAATATTCAATCAATCAATCGATCAATCAATCAAGACTTTAAAATGAATGTGTGAATACGGATTCATACAACAAAGAGATTGTGCTGTATGTGTGTTATGTAACGCCTCAAGCGTACAAACTTTCAAACTAAACATCAGTCCACATTTAGGAATGTTGATAAGAAATATGGTTATAAAAATAGCTGGTACTGGGAGGGATATAAGAAACTTCTTTTATCAAACAATTGGAACAAAATCTAGTGACTAACATAGTTTCGTAATTGCTCAATGTGCAGTTGCTTCTGCAAAATTTTCACAGATGGCTAATATATAAAGGACGTATATTCCGATGTTAATAAATATCTTTATGTTGCATAATTAATAAATAATAACATAAATCTGTATTCTTAGCCTGTTTCCTAAATCTGAATGTATTGTCGAAAGAATCGAATTGTTTTAAATATTTCCCATCGTGTGCCACCTAGAATTATATTGACAGCAGTGGCGTAACGTACACCCTCTCAACCCCCATCCCAGGGGGGGAGCCTGTCTGACACCAAGTACGTAAAATCCGTATAGTAAGTAAAGGGGTAGGGTAATCCTGGGACACCTTTGTAAGATCCGGTTTGGGCCCAAAACCTGACTTTGTAGGGGGGCTAAAATTCTCCGTTACGCCACTGATTGACGGATTGGTTTGGCACACAACAGCTAAAAGGTTGCCGACTGCTGATTATGGTGTATCATCTTCTGGGTTACATCATAACTTTTAAGGATGTTAAGTCACAGAAAAATATATAATCAAGAGGCGGTACATGTAGAAGAAAGTCGGTCCAGAAATTTATCCATCCATGCATTAGTGCTTCGAGTACGAAAGAAAGCTGATGAATGTAGCAGAAGTGAAAATATTCGGAATGAAATATTGAATGTCTGTAGTAATTTTTAAGGATAGTGTGGAACTGTACTGTTATGCATCAATAAATATATCAACCAAACAGAAGTAACCAGAAATAGTCTAGAACACACTCTTTAATGGGACCACTTCTGTCGGTCTTTTTTTAAAATCATTAACCTCATTATTGTTTTCCAGAGAATCCATTAGTATTACCGGTTCCTCGTAATTTTAAACCTTGGTCAAACGAAACCTGTGCTGGCACTCCCTCTCCAAAATTCTACACCACGCCTAAGACTGGATATTGAGCGACGACAAATTTGTTGTTGTTACTAATGACACCTGTCTGACGTTGTCAGATCGAGGCCCACGAAATTGATCGTGGCAAAGGGCTAGATGTATGCCTGTCGTCAGCCTTAGCTTTGAGCACATACAGGTGACAGTATGATTTAGTTCGGTTCCATCCCAATTGTAAGGAGAACATCCCAGGGCCTTCCACCAACCTAACGAGAGGATTTGCGGTTCGACGTCTATTTAGAGTACCCCCATACCGCTAAGGCACTATACATTAGCAAACATTAATGCTTTCTCTGAGATTTGAACCCAGGCCTTATGGCACAGCAGTCAGCGTCACTAATCACTACACCGGATGGGTGGCAACGACAAATTTAAGTTTCATCAGCCTCTCCACAAGGTATGTCTTCAATGACACCAGATTTCGAACTCATGACAGGCGACCTCGGGCACGTGACGCTGACCACGCCGTCACATTATATACATGGATGTAAGAAAAATAGAGATATATAAAAGCTTCATAAATTATTTGGCTGAATTTTTTGAAGTGATAACTTCTATTGGCGCGTTTTGCTAGAGAGTGAACTTGATTGAACGTCACGCTCGGGAACGTAGCGCTCATTCGGCTTTTTTCGCCTTCAGTCGGACATACACACCACTAAAAAGGAAAGGAGGGATGTTTCCTCCACCATTCTAAAACGGGGTAGTTTGTCCCCCCCCACCAATAGGCAGTAAAAGTAAAGTTCCTAGCTTGGATCTAAGTGGGGTTCTCCCCCTTCCACGCCATCTCTTTCTACTAAAATAAATGCGGGATTCCTTCAAATCCCAGTTGAAGCAGGAAAATGAAACGTACTATTTTTAAAAAATAGGCTTAGAGAGAAAGAGAAATCTTACACTAGAGTTAAACATAAAATGTAGAAAAAGGACAAATTTTTATAGAACTAAGTAAATAGTATAATTATATCATTAGCACTATTGAAGTGATCGTAAGAATAAATATCTATTTTTTAAAGCGAATCGGAATAACAATGAACAAATAGTTATATTAATCACATTGCTTAAATATACTTTGATTCTAAAAAGAAAACTAAAACAATTAAAAATTTAAAATAACAAAATTAAGTATACAGGTATTAAGAAAAAGTTATAATAAATAATTTAAATACAAGAAAACAAAATATAGTTAAGAAGACTTTCCTTGCAGCAGCACCGGATATATTTGTACAAAACTACCATACAATGACAAAAGACCTAGTATATAAGCCAGAGATTATGTGTTATAAATCTTCTGATTAAATCCCTTTTTAAAGGTTTTGACCTAGATTCCGCTCTTCCCAATCAAGTACCTGTCTTACTATCCCTTTGCTTAAATTAATTCATGGATAGAATTGAATATTGTTAAATTACAACCAAAATTCACAAAGCCGGATCGGGTCTTCTGAACAAATTACCTATGATTTTAAGTAGGAATTTTAAAGTAGATTTTTCAAAAGACAAATCAAAACCTTTAGTTGATTTTTTAAAATCAAAATTCAATTTAATTATGTTAAATGATCCAAATGAAGCACGAGAAAGTACGGAACAAAGCTTGGAGTTTTTTTTTTTATAGATATTTAAATAAAATTTTGAATCTAAAGGAATTATAGCCTATTTCAACTACCATAAACCTATTGTTTCCTGCTTAGAATACTATTAATTCCCAAATATGATTGTATATTTCGCACAAAAATATTACTGTATGAGTACAGATATATGAATAAATAATTTTATAGGACAATACTAATATATCCTCTTGTTTTTTATTCACCTAACTAATCCCTGAAGTAACATTACAAAATTTGAAGTTTTCACTTCTATCGTGTAGTCATAAGCACACACACTATTTTTTTCTATAATTTTATTCTGATAGTTATACTACAGTTTCCATTCATAGATCATATCGCTCTAAAATTGGAATCTTGTGAAAATAATATTTAATTGATTTTATTTGTGTAAGCATGTTAATTTTCATAGGAGACGAACTAGTAAATTTTAAAGAAATTCCTTCTACAGAAAATAAACGGACAACAAAATAAAGAATTCCATAACGCTAGTCCTGAGGAGATCTCAAAGGAAATATGTTATCCTTATCCTAACAGTCTTTTATAGCGAAAAGAGAACGAAAATAGTCAGAGTTTAACAGAGAAATTTATTCTAAGGTCTTAGCTACCCAATACGTCTAAATGGATTGTATTACATTGTATGGAAATGCTCTCGAGACATAATTTGTTACTTCGGATTATACAGGATGATTTTAAGGTACACAGTTTTATCTGATTAGGCAATGTTTGAATCTTTATAGTGTTTGGAACCTATAGCATTGAGCAGACTTTATCACTGTTATTTATCCACTGTCTCATTTTAAGACAAGATTGGAAGTTGTTGAAGGATTTAAAAGAGGTTGTCAAAAGAGATCTAGAAATAAAAGGAAATAACAATGTAAGAAGTTAGACATGTATTTTTTAAATTATTAATCGTTTATAATAAACGATCGCATCACCCCAAAAGAATTTCAAAATTAATCGATATTTTTAGACATTTTGTTCTGATTGGCTCTTAGTAAGCACTTTGATAATGTGTTTATTGATTCTGATAATGTGATTCATGTGGAGTGAGGGAGAGTTATGTAAACATTGTACTGTAAAGTAACACGAGAGCTATTGGCAATCGACCTCATTATTTTGAGCCATGGTCAAGTGACGAGGATGACACCTGAACTGGTATCCCTTCTACTAACTAGCACACCACTCTAACGGGAGGATACAGCGGCTCGACAGATTTAATGTGCATCGGCAACCTCTACATGACGAGTCTTCAGTGCACCAGGACTCGAACCTACGACATTCCAGTCACACAATCAGTGCTATGGGAACCAATTTAAGAATTGTTTTTGTCCATTCGTAATTTCAAATGCGTAACCTGTCTATAACAGTTTTTCTTTTCATTTTTTTACTTAAGTAATATAAGTTTGTCGTAGTCAATGAAGTTATGAAAAACTGGTTTTAAACTAGCCTTCAATTCATGAAGTCACTCTGTTCTTTGTACGAGATTGATTTTTTAATAAAGCAAGCAACAACTATTTTAATATCAAATGAAAGGGGCAGGACTATGAAATAGTACTTTCCGTTTTTATTTTTTGGGTTTTTAATTTCTATATTACAGTATACGTATAAAAAATAAATATTAATAGTAATATTGTGCTTTGGAAAAACCCAAGCAGACATGGAATCTCTTGAAAATATTTAATTGATTTTATTTGAGTAAATATGTTGATTAGTCTTAAAAGACGAGCAAGCAAATAATAAATTAAAGAAGAAATTCTTTCCACAAAAATCTTTAAAGGAAATTCGGCTCGATTGTTTATAGGTAGCATGCACACACATGTGGACCCAAATATAGCCCAAATTTGCGGGAATGATCCTGGTTGGAGTCGATAGATTTTTTGTGTGAAAATCGTAGGCACAAATGTCATATGATTATGACATTTGTGACATTTGTGTAAAAGATCCCTTGAGTATCAATTTGGCGCGGGTACTCTCGGCAATATTTAACATCCTACGAGAGCTTGAATTTAAAAAAATAATTCAAGCGTCAAAACTTGGTAACAAGAGCAGTCACTAGATGGTGCCACCACGAAATGGCTTTCACATTTGGGGATTTACCGTGTCTACGAAAGATTCGTTGCCAATATGTAGCCCATTATAGGAAAAATAATTTTTAATTTATCATTTATCAGCTCATTATATTGAAAGAAATTTTGATAATAATTAAGAAATAAAGCAATAAAGAATAGATTATGTTTAATGTGAATTTTCTATATTTCATTTTAATAATTATTTAAAAATTGCAAATAAACTTACAGTCATTATTGAATAGGGAATACTCGCCGTGTAGAGGTAGCCGATTCACGTTAAATCTGTTGAGGCTCAAACCCAACACTCCTTTGGTGTGTTGTGGTAGTTAGGAGAGAGGGTCGCCAGCTCAGATGTCATTCTCGTCACTTGACTGAGGTTCAGAATTATAAGGTCTGTTGCCATTAATCCTAGTGTTGCTTTACAGGGCGGCGGGAAGAAATTCTTTGACTATTTGTCTCTCTCTGAAGGATAAACATTAGTCAAAAATATAAATTCAAAATTATTTCGCAGTACATTTTATGCAGTTTTTGTTCTAGCATTGGGATTTTTATTAACTCAGATTTTTTATGCTACTTTCAATTTTAATCCTTTTTTTTTACTTATGTTTACATGTAAAAATAATGTCTTTTAATTTACATTTCATTCTATCCATCATTCATTTTGTTGATGGATAACACATGTCTGCAAAAAAAAAAACTTTTTTAAAAATTGTTTTGATTTTATTAACTGATCTTTACTTAGTTATTTGTGCTGATTTCAAAAATGACATGGGTTTTTATCCATCACGTAAGGCTTGCCTACAAAATAAAGGTAAAATATTTGAAAAAAGTACAAGGAAACGAAAATTTTGGATTTGTTTTTATTATTTTAACATAAACTAAAAGAAAGAAAAGCAAAGATAAATAGCTTAAATAAGAATAATAGTGATACACATGTGTTGAAAATGCTATTATAAGTCTTTGTAAAAACGTTTTCTTTTCCCATCGTAGCTTCTTTTAGTACTTTTTCGGCTGTGTTCTTGGGAATTTTCCCGTTTCAACATCCAACAGTAGTCTGCCATCATGTTGACATTCCAACGACCTTGGTATCTGCGCTCCATTTCTTTTATATCCTGATGGAAACGTTCTCCTTGTTCCTCACTTACAGCCCCAAGATTTTCTGGAAAGTAGTCCAGATGTGAGTGGAGGAAATGGACTTTGACACTCATGCTGCAGCCCAATATTTTGTAGTTTTGTAACAATTCAGCAACCAAAGCTTTGTAGTTTGGATCTTTTTTGTTTCCAAGAAAGCCTGTTACAACAAGTTTAAATAAATTCCAGGTATTTTTTTCTTTCATTTCCATTTTAGTGACAAAAGTTTCATCTTTTAAAAGTTTTCTTATGTCAGGCCCAACAAAGATGCCCTCTTTCAGCTTAGCATCGGATAGACCAGGAAACTGTTCACAAAGATACTTGAAACACTCTCTCTTTCTTTGTCTAATGCTTTCACAAACTGTTTCATTAGCCCCAATTTTATATGAAGTGGTGGAAACAAGATCTTCTTAGGATCTACTAAACTTTGTCTTTCAACATTTTTAACTCCAGGAATAAGAGCCTTTCTGATTGGTCACGTCTGCTTTAAGTAGCGTTGTTTCCTGTCACGGCTATCCCATTCACAGAGGAAACATGGAAACTTTGTGTAACCACTTTGTTGACCTAGTAACATAGAAGTAACTTTCAAATCACCACAAATGGTCCATTTATGGTCAGAGTAGCTGAACTTATTAAGAGTAAACTCAAGATTTTCGTAGCATTCTTTCAAATGGACTGAGTGTCCAACAGGCACAGAAGCATATTGGTTACCATTGTGAAGAAGTACAGCTTTCAAACTCCTTTTTGACGAATCGATAAAAAGTCTCCATTCCTCTAGTTCGTACATAATTTTGAACATTTCCAAAATTGCAGGTACATTGTTGCAAAAAACTAGGTCCACCTCTTGCGTAAAAAAAGGGACAAATTCCTTTTCTCTAAATCGGTACCACGAAAATGAAACACAGGAGTTTAACAAATGTCTTTCTTTAAGTCTAGACCCTAAAACTTCCGCTGTGTCCTTTGAGAGGCCCAGATCTCGTACTAAGTCGTTCAAATCTGATTAAGAGAAAAGTTCAGGGTCATTTGTACCTGAATCGTAGCCATCATCACTGTCGCTGCTAATATGTGATATTTGGTCTAAATCGTCTAAAATATTGTCCAGGGTATCCGGAGGTGAAGGAATAGGCAAGTCAGGTCCATGAGGTACAGGGCAAATAGCCGAACGTATGATGGTTCGGTATGAAATGTCCTTCCTGTTTTTTAAATTGAAACCTGGCACTGAACAAGAACAAAAATAGCAGTCATCACTGTGATTTTTAGGCTCTCTCCAAATCTTGGGTACTGCAAAACGAAATGACTTCTTCTTACCTTTAAACCATTGTCTCAGTTCTTCAACACACACACAGAACACACTACATGGGGCGCCCAAGATTTATCTTGGTCTCCGAATTTAACACCAAAGTATGCAAAATACACCTTCTGAACAAAATTAGAAATGTTCCTTTGTTGCTTCTTTACGGTATAAAACCCACAAATATAACAGAAACAGCTAGGAGAGTTAACACATCCTCTAGTAGCCATTTCTTTTAAATACCGTAGCACAAAACTGTTCGATGTTTACACCACAGTGGCTAGCTCCACACTGAGTCACTGACTGCAACCAAGGTCACGGCGCACAACGCCTAGCAGCCAGTAGGATTGGGGAGGGGGGTAGACAGAATGAGACATATCTCGTTACAGTAGGAACTGGTATTCCGAGTTTAGATTCATTGTCATAGCAAATAAATAGAATAAAACTGAGTTTGTAAATAACATATATTGTTTAGTAACCTATTCACCATAAAAGATACATAATTTAGACTAAATTCACCAATTATATAGGCTATAATATTGAAAAATCGTACGCATACTGGACCTGAACCCCCCTGAAAATAAGAAAATTTCAGATGAAATTTGTGACTTATCTAAGGGTGATGGAATTTTTTCACTATTTTTCCCGTAATCAGCACAAAAAATATAGTTAAACCCACTAGTTAAATATACAACAATTTTTTCATCGCAGACCTGTGTAATTAAATGGAAATATGCGTAAAATTTTATTTGTTAAATAATTTTAAAAAGGTTTATTCACAAATGTCTCGGAAATTGCATCTCTCTACATTAACTTTTTAATTGTCAAGTTATTTGGATGATTTGGGTGCATAAATTGTTTTAAAAAATATTTTATTGCAAAAATCAAATGTTTAGCACAAAATAAAATATGATTGATTGTTAAAAATTGATATTTTAAACTACATGTATAAAATCTTTTAAGATTTTGTAACATTTTCTTTTTCGCTTAAGGTGAACAGCACACAGAATGGCAAAAGTAAAGTTCCTTTCTAGAGGAGCATTATTTTATAAAAATAATAATAAAAGTAAAATAAATAAAAGCGGATAACTATTAGTAATTCAGTTTCGTGTGGTATCACAAGGAAACACTTTTCTAAGCACAAACCAACTTCCTTAATTATTACACCATATTCGTGTTTCTTTCCTTGTCTTTTTTCAATTTGCATACCTTTTTGAACCACAAACATTGCAGTGTCTTGTAGGCTGACGTTTCGCAGTAGTAGTAGGAATATGGAGGAATAGTAACACGAGCAGGGTTAACAGAAAGTAGTGGAATAGTAAGACGAGCAGGGTTAACAGTAAGTAGTGGAATAGTAAGACAGGTGTAGTTGTTCTACCTGGATTCCTTTGTCCAAAAGCTATAACATCATATTTGAGTAAAAGCTCTTCTACAACTTGGATTCGAAATTCTAAAAATGTAATATACCTCTCAACTACATTTTTATAGAGCAAAATTAGTCTTAGAGTACTTTGTGTACTATATATATATATATATATATATATATATATATATATATATATATATATATATATAAATGTTAAAATATCTTTTTATAATATTTTTTCTGCCGTTTTTGTATTGTTGGGTGAAAGGATAATTTCTGATAACAGCAATCTGCACCTCCCGTAGTAAATCACCCCCAAAATTACCTAGTATAATACTGGGGCGTATTATACGGGGAATAATACGCTCGAGATGCATGCCCGAGATTATCTCCGGCATAACAGTTAAAAGTTTAAAACTCTGGGTATAATAATGCATATTATTGATATATAAAATCCTTTTCTCTCCAAAAGATATAAGGAATAAAAGCTTCAAAGTAAATCTTGACAAGTTCGAGTACTTTCATGTGTTCTTATAAGGATAATTTTTCAGTATAAGAGAGAGAATTCCTTGAGAAACATCCATTTATCTGCTCTCTTCAAAAGCATTATATACTTGCTAGATGATATTACACTGACTCATACCAAACACATCAATTATTTCCTGAAATAGAAGTTAAATGATTTATGGCACTTTGAAGTGGAGTTGCAGCAACATTAAAAAATGAGAACATTTCAATTCTTAAATTTTCTATTCTAAAGCTCTTCTTTGTTATTTTTTTTATGAAGAAGATACCAGAATCACATGAGAATAAATGACAGATAGTTCATGATAGACATCAATACAAAGTATCTTTAAAAAAAACAAAAGAAAACAAATCGTTGGGTTATTTTATGATGTGTGAATATATACTTATATTTTTAAACTTATTGATATCTAAGCCCTAGCATTAAACTTTCAGTTGTATACAAAAACATTTTTATAGTCCTCACTTCTTGATTTAAATAGGACAAAACCAGAGTCTCTAAAACGGAAGTATATTTCTCTTTTATGCCCTTGTAATCCCCCTCCTTTTATTATTCCCACCTGTAAAAAATGCGCTTGAATTTTTAAAGAAACTATTATTTAAAAACTATCTGTTACTCGCTCGCTTCTCTGGGTTTGCTGATGTTTTCTAACTATATACAGGGTGATCCCGAATCCATGCTACAAACTTTAAGGGTAGGTACAGGACACTGTAGCAATCATTTATTGTATAGGAATGTATGTGCACAAGTGCCGTGGTGAGGCACAGACATAAAAAATAAGAGACAAAAGGAAAGACAAGGTGTTTAGTTGAAGCGTCGTTGACAAGGGTAATTTTTGCAATAACTGTTCATAACTGTTCAGCACATGAGCTATGAAGTCCAGCTGCAGTTCTTATTGCTGTACCACCCACTGGTAGTTGGAGAAGATAGTTTGTCGGTTTCAAAGCTTGTACTCGCTGAAAATGGAAAGCTTGACTGACGCTAATTCCGTATTTGGTCTTTGGTAATTGTGTAACATGTATATTGAAAAATAAAAAGTCTGGTAAACAAGAAGGATTTCTCCATCCTCTTGTCAAAGATGATATACCTCTAAATACATACCATATCGATCACCTTGGTCCTTTAGCAACTTCAAGTAAAAACTACAAATTCATTTTAGCTGTCATTGACTCTTTCACTAAATTTGTTTGGTTATACCCCACAAAAACTACATCTACTTCTGAGGTAATAAAAAAATTAGACATTCAAAAAACTACATTTGGAAATCCTCATTTTCTTATCACTGATCGTGGAACTACTTTCACTTCTGACGAATTCCACATTTACTGTTCGGAACAAAAAATTACTACCGGTAATTTTACCGGTAGTATATTATCATATTACTACCGGTTTGCCACGTGCTAATGGTCAAGTAGAACGCATTAATCGAACAATTATTCCTGTCTTATCTAAGATGTCAGAAGACGATCCCACGAAATGGTTCAAACATGTTCCTTCACTACAAGAAGTCTTAAACTCAACATTCCAACGAAGCATTAACACCACTCCTTTTGAATTACTTTTTTGGAACACAAATCAATAACAAGACTGATTTGCGCATTCAACAATTAATCGACGAACAACTACAACTCGAATTTAATGAAAACAGAGAACTCCTACGCAAAGCGGCAAAAACGCAAATAATTAAAGTGCAAAATGAAAACAAAAAGTCTTATAATCTTAGACGAAAATCTCCTTATTTATACAGTGTTAATGACTTAGTTGCTATTAAAAAAACGCAACAAGGACCTGGACAAAAACTCTGCAATAAATTTATCGGTCCATATAAAATAACACAAGTAAAACCTAACGATACCTACAACGTCGAAAAATGTGAAAATTTTGATGGCCCAACCAAAACAAGTACTTGTGCCGAATGCTTGAAACCATGGCCAAACAAATGAATGTTACATTACGAACAAAAACTTTAACATTTTTTTTGACATTATCACCATACTCAAGATTACTTTGTATTGTTTGCCTTCTTTCCATCTGTATACCTATTTTTTTTATTCTTTATTATTAGTTATGATTTTCTGATACATATTTGTCTGTTTTAATAATTGTTTTATTTGTAAGTTTATTTCCTCTAGCTTTTCAGTTTTATTTCATGAAATTTTGAAATACACTATATTTTACATGCGAGGACGCATGCTTGGTCATGATGGCCGATGTAGGAATGGATGTGCACATATTGTATCCCTCCTATATTCCTTAATGACGTAATGCCAAGAGAGCGCCACCTACCTGACAAGGCGGTTCGAGGATAACGAGTAAACTAGACTCGAATAGAACGATTGCGCGGGAGACGACTGAGAGGGACAACGGCAAGGATACGATGACGAGGGCGCAGGAACGAAACGCCCCGTGGAATACAACGATCTAATGATGTTTCGATTACTTTTTACTAACTTTTAGCCCTCCCTTGTAAATAATTCCCCTGAATAAATGTATATTTAATTCAATCTGGCCGTTGTCACTCTCTCTCTCTATATTAATTTGTTGGTATATTTGTGTATTAGCATTTATATATATATATATATATGTGTGTGTGTGTGTGTGGGAGACAACAAGGGGTCCAAGACGTTTCTTTCTTCTGGTTTATTTAACATTAAACAAAAAATTAATTAAAAGGCAGTTTTTAACAGATAAGTTTGACGATGATATGCAGAAGCTAACGCCTGCTCGCGCACCTCTCTCGTTCTCTTTTTTCTAATGTCCAAGAGTTTTTGTTTCTCTTCCACTAATTCACAAGTTTCAGTTCGTGTTTTTAGCTGCGCCTGCGCGCGAAGACTGCCTTGCTTTTGGCTGCATGCCATAACGGCCATTCTGACCGTACGCTGTCCGCAGCGGTACTTCGGAGACCAGAGGAGAATCTGAAACATACAAAAAAAAAAAACGGAACAGACAAGGACTATACGACAAATATATAGAGATTAAACATATCATAATTTTGTTGAACTAGACAGTTTCTCCATCATGTGAAGGCACCTCTTCGACATCCGGAAGGTTCCACAGGAAAACACATTGTTTCACAGGCATAACAACGTCTTTTTTAACAAGTTGATCTTTGGTTGAACGCATCGATATTTTCCTCTCTAGAGTTCTGGACGTCTGTTCAAAACGATTTCTCTTTTTCCTTCGTTTCCACTGCCAGGGCTGAAAAATTTTTCGGAGCAACACAAACTGACGATATTTACTCTCCATAGGTGAAGGGGTAGGAGATCGGGAGATGAATTCCACGGAACTCGTTTTCATGGCACCATTGGCTTTCTTACACAATACTATATCAGAACAATATAAACGTCTGGTTCTCTGACACACAGGAATATCATTTTTCAATTTAATACACATTTTTAACTTAGTACTCTTAATGTGATTGCATTTATAATTCTTAACTAGAGAACTCAAATCATTTCTAGTATTAAAGTTTTTAACATGTGACAAATCATAACTAGAGTTTTCTATCACATTTGAAAAAGAAACATTTGGAAAAGAAATAGCACTAGAATAAGCATAAGCATGAGCACCTAAAGAGGATTCACTTTCATTCAATAAAACATCGCTCTTTGCGTGGCCTAGTTTCTTTATTTCAGAATATACACTGGGATGTATAATAAATTCTTCGGTCAAGGTCGGTGATATTGCCGTTCTCACACTTAAGCTAGGAGAGTGTTGATTAAGAGAAATATTTATGGGTTTAACTTCTACCATACGCTGTTCGCCAAAACATGAACTTAATGTTATGATTTCTTCGGAAGGTGTTTGCACTCTAATTAGTGAGGAATTTAAAACTGGGATCTGGCAACCTGAATCGATCAAGGCTGTTACGGGTTGATTTTCCACAAAAAATGCTTACGTATTGAAGATTTGAGAATTCATCGCTATTTTGTTTTTTCGCTCTCGACTTTCAAAGTATTCACGTTTATTCTATTATGGATGTGGTCGGTAGATTCTTTAGGTTCAAAACGCTTCACAGTCTCTTGCGCAATGAGATGAATCACCGCATATAAAGCAATTTTTATTTTCTCTTTCAAGATATTGGGGATAGTTCTCTTTAACCTTTGGTTTAAAGTTTTGTGATCTATTTTTAAAGGGGTCTTGGTATATCCATAAGTAGGAATTTCTTTATGTGATCCGCTTCTAGATGAAATATAAATATCACACTCTTTAGCTAAATCAATAGGCCTAAACCAATCTTCTGCTTCTCGAATGCCAATATGAGTTGCGGTTTCCTTATTTAAAGTTTCAAATAATTTATCAGAAATTATAAGATCACATAGAGATTCAAAGGAATTAACTTTTCTTAACGAACAATAATATTGAAGTTTGCCGTCAATCTTGCAGCAAATTGGATGTATGTCTCGCCTGATGATTTTACAGCATTTTTAAATGAGTTTAAACACTCGCGAGGGGTTAATTGGAATTCTCTGAGTACTATAGATTTTAGTTTTCATAGTCATTTAATTCCTCTTCTTTAATATACAGTAAGACGTTATGAGCTCTTTTTCGCCCAGAAGATTTATTAAAATTTCAGATTTATATTCATCATTTATTTTCTTGGTTAAAAATGCGCGTTCTAATGATTGGAAGAACAGATTAAAATTTTCAGATCTGGTGGGAACAGGAAGAGATAAAGTTTTAATACTGTTTATCATATTTTCTATGTTAGTTTCGAACTGTTTTTCTTCGACTTTAGCTGCAGGATTTAAACTTAATGCTTTATTTTTAGCCGTTTGAAGTTCAACTTCTTTTTCTAATTTTGCTAACTGAAGTTTCGCGAGCTCAATTTTCTGTTTTTCTAAAGTTACCTCTCTTTCGTTTCGCGATACTCTCTCATCTATACAGTTTTGAATTAAAGTTTTAACGAAATCTGGATCACTTTCAAATGTACTACTGTTCTCAATTTTAGTCTTTAGTTTAACTATGGTGTCAGTACTCTCCACAGTACCGTCTAGATTTTCAACAACTCTTATGAGATCCTCTTTAAGAGCGTTTTTATACATTTTATAAAAATTTGGAAAGGTCCTACCTTTTTTTTTTCTGGCTCCCTTGTTGCTCGCACGTACGATGTATCCAATGAAGAAAAAATTTCGATTCCACTGATTTCACCTCTTCGCAGGTAATATAGTTGAAATTGTAGTTCCGGCCTCTACACAGGCGGATTATTCACATTGAGTTAGTTCCAACCTCTACACAGGCGGGATTTTGAGGGTTCGTTGAAAAATACACCTCTACACAGGTTATTTTGTTATTTGTTCCGACCTCTACACAGGCGGAATGAAGTTGAAAATTCAACCTCTACACAGGTTGAACGAAGTTTCCGAAAAATGGCGGCGCGTCTCCTCCACGGACGGCTTTTTTTTTTCACGTTCCAAATTTTGATCAAAATCGAAATCTTTTTCAATCCCGGCCTCTACACAGGCGGAATTTTCATGCTGAGTTCAAACCTCTACACAGGTTGAACGAAGTTTCAAAATGGCGGAGCGTCTCCTTCACGGACGCTGTTGTTAATTGTCCAGACTTTGGTTCAAAATCGAAATTTTATCGATCCCGGCCGAGCCCCATAATTTGTGGGAGACAACAAGGGGTCCAAGACGTTTCTTTCTTCTGGTTTATTTAACATTAAACAAAAAATTAATTAAAAAGGTAGTTTTTAACAGATAAGTTTGACGATGATATGCAGAAGCTAACGCCTGCTCGCGCACCTCTCTCGTTCTCTTTTTTCTAATGTCCAAGAGTTTTTGTTTCTCTTCCACTAATTCACAAGTTTCAGTTCGTGTTTTTAGCTGCGCCTGCGCGCGAAGACTGCCTTGCTTTTTGGCTGCATGCCATATATATATATATATATATATATGTGTGTGTGTGTGTGTGTATATATATGTATTTGTGTGTATGGATGCTTTATGTATTTGTATTTTGAAAATCTTATTATGATCAGATGTTTCCAAATCTTCCCGATTATGTAATTTTAATTGTTGAATGTCTCCCCGTTTGCATGTGAGCAATCTTGTATTTTGTTCCGTATTTATTGAACCTGCATCCATTCTTGTTTCTTTTCTCTTTTGATTCCCCTTTGTGCCTGTATCCTTCTACTTGAAACTTCCTACCGCTATTGATTGAGCACTGACTTACGTTTGTAAGCCTTGTATTATACTTGTCAGCACACAGAGTCTACCTAGAGTCTCAATAAATAAATAAACAAAAAAAGACTGAGATTTTTAACAAATATACACACACCAAACAAGAAAACACATATAAAATGCAATACGTCATTTTTAAAAAAGGGGGCATTAGAAAAATATTGTCGTTAAATTCCATGACTCTCTGACTCTTCCATGATCTTGAATCAGTTTGAACAGCTAAGACGTCAAAATTAATAATGATGTATTTAATAGAAGTTTTACTTTGATATAGAAGCTGAAAAATCCCCATATCAGTTTTTTCAAAATATATGCTTCATACTAATTTTTTAAAACTATGACTTGTAAAAACATAAAAGAATTCCAATAAAAACAAACGATTTACTATTTAAAGTATACATGAAGAAATTAAATCTTATAAACAGTTTTGAGTGAACACCGATAGTACTAGTAGTAGTGATAGTGATTAGTGATAATAAATAACTTGACAATACACAATGATTGAAGTTTAACAAAAAAAAAGTAACTCGAATTAAAATAATATCAGGTCATATAAGAAATTGTTTAATCTAAAGGAAAGAGAGAAACCGATCTTTGAATCGATTTTTAATTTATTATGACGTTAAATAGGAGTACAGACTTTTAATTTCAAGTACATAAATTAAAATTAAAAGCATATAAATCAGAAATAATAAATAATTTTCATAATTGGTTTTAATTATTAGGAAATGTAATTCACTTTTTTTGTGATATAAAAGACATTTAAGGTATCCGCGTGATTTTAAAAAAGCGCATAAATGGATAACTTCCATGATATTTAGTGTCACTTAGATTAGAATACATGTATAAAATTGTTTTAAGAACATTTTGACAAAAACAAATTATTTAAATACAATATTTCGGCTAAAACTTAACTTAGAATAACCTTTTTTCAAAATGTTCTCCTTTTGTGAAAAACGCTTCTATTATAATAATATTTTGCCTGTATATAGCTTAGAGCTCTGTACAGAGGTGCAACTATGATTTTTGAAAAATTCATATCATTTTCAGAGTTGCGACCAATTGAAATAATTATCGGCATCTTTTTCTTAAAATTTCTCCCCTCTGTTGTCGCAAAGCATGGATAAACCCACTTTTAAGTTACATATTTCAAAAATTCTAGTTGAGCCTCTGTTCAGAGGTCTGAGCTATACACAGGCGAAATATTATTATAATATAAGCATTTTTCACAAAAGGAGAATATTTTGAAGATTGGTCATTCTATGCTCATTTTTTGTCAAAATATTGTACTTAAATAATTTTTTATTGTAATACTATTCTTAAAACAATTGTATGACATTTTCTAATCTAAGTGACACTAAATATCATAAGTATTATCCATTTATACGCTTTTGCAAAATCACGGTTCCGAACGCGTAGTCGGATACCTTAAGTTCCTTTTTCTGCCACATCTATAGAATGAATATATTGATTTGAAGTTTTTGATATATTTTTTCTATTGTATCGAATACTCTTTGAAACAGGGATTTGAAGATTTATATTCCCTAAGACTGGAGTGGGCAGACTTTTCTAGTGTTTTCTAGTTCTTTTCACCTGGCTACTTCTAATATTTTTAAGGTGTTGCTGTCACCCAATGGCTTAGGTGTAACCATTTGGTATTAAAATTGTATGTTTTCTGTTATTAACACTTACTTTTGACATTGCACCCCTATTTTGAAAAATGACAGATTACTACTTTTGCTATAGAAACATAATTAACACGAAATTGTTAAGTTAAATGCTGGAACAGCTATGGGAGCGACTTCTAGACTCTGGAGCGTGGATGCATTCAGTGCAGCTTGCAGAGAGCATACGTGAACCGATGTATGCTCGCTGCCCGTTACCACGCCATCGCGAGAACCCAATCCTGGGGTGAAGGGTGATGCGTAAATAGCCAATCCCGAGTTATCGCGGGAAGAACTTATCAGCATTCCTTCTAACTTTCAGTCAGCGTGTGGGGAAAAATTTTCTGCAGCTCGAATCGCAGTAATTGATTTTTCTTCTACAGCGGGTTCGAATGTGTTAATTGTCATCGTTCGCTTCCAATGAAGGTGCATGTGTCACCTACCCATTTATTGAATCATTTGCATAAATAAATGCAGTCGCAATTTTCCAGTCTACCTGGAGTTGGTGCTCTATAACTATATTTATTTTAGTATGAGCGTCTTTGGTCTTAGGAAAAACGATCACCCAAAAATGCCTTGGCAGTTCACCGGTCGATCGTGATCGACTTAATGACCATCCCTACCGTAAGGCACATGCCGTGTAGAGGAATTTATTCACGTTAAATCTCTAGAGCAGTGATTCTCACCCTTTTTTTGCGGTACACTTTTATTAATTTTTTTTACTTGTTTCTAATATGCTATATAAAATAGTTCATGACAATAATTTTCAGTTTTAAATAAAATAATATGTAAGACAAATACAACGAAATGTTTATTGTGTAATTCAGGGGTGGGCAGACTTTTCCAGGGTACGGGCTACTTCTAATTTTTTCAAAGTGTTGCGGTCCACTCAGTAACGTTGGTGTAATGAGGTAAAAGAGAGTCTATAATGCAGTGGGACCTCCATTTTTCGAGCCTCTATCTTGCGAATTTCTTTATTTAGCGGACTTTTTCCTGTAGCCAAGAATATTCTACGATTTTCGCCGTAAAATAACCTCCAAATAGCGAATTTAAATTTCAATTTAACGAAATTAATTCTTGTGATTCAATTTTTTTCTTCCCTTCCATGTTTTTAAAATATTTCTGGATAATCATATGATGAAATGATTAGTAAGTTTTAGTGAAGGTAGTCACCCCAAAATGTCTTGGCGGTCTACAGGATGATCGCGCGATCGAACTAAATGCCCCTACCCCAGGTGTAATTAATTACAAATTAATTATAAAAATGTATTTAATGTGAAATTTGAGCTAGATGATTTTAATAGAGGAACAAACTAATAATAGAAATAACGAATAATTAATAGAAGAATGAATCTTTGAGAAATAAATTTTAAAATGCGGTAATAAATATTTCTCAAGTAAATTTTTGGCAATTATTATTTTTGTCTGATAATTTAACAAACTCAATATTGGCTCTTACTTTTACGGATCATTGTCTTACGAATTCATATTCATCATTCTCCCATGGGCCCGTTATTCTGTTCCTACTCGCTGTTTGGAATTCACTTAAACAATATCTAAATGTCTAAAAGTAAATCAACAAAATAAGCATCTCTCTGGCAATAGAATAATATTTTTATGACATCTCACTACAAAGTTCTTTTTACAAACGAACCTTTTTTCGAGATCACAAAATATAATGTCGTTGCTAAATGATTTTACATAAAATAAACAAATAAATACACAGAGAAAATAATAAATTAAATAAAAGTCACGTGGCCCTTGTTTGAAATTCTTAACATATTGTTTAAACTTTATTTTATTTTTCAATTTAAATATATTATTTCTTGAATTGTTAAATATAATGTTTTTTAAAAAAACTGACATCCAAGAATAATTAACAAAAACTGTCTTTAAATTGTTGTCTAGGTTAAATGGGAAGAACTAATGTATATATGTAATTTTCATCTTACATATGTTTTTACAAAATTTCTTTTTCTTCGTATTTATATAAGTATACCTCTTAAATCATCTATTTTAGTTTTTCTCAAAGTTTTAAGTAGTAAATTTGATTTCATCTTTTTATATCATTGATTCAGTGTTTAACTTCATTTCCGACATTAAAATCAAATATATTTATTAAACTATTATATAATACCGGTTGTCTAAATTATAATTAGAAAGATGACATCTTCTAGAAGGAATTATCTAAGCAAGGCATAAGATTGCGGTGAAGAACCTGTTGAAAAGATAAATATTTTCCCCTCAAGTACATAAGATTAAATGATAATCTAATTGTACACACATCTGATATTTCAAAGCTTATCTAAAGAACCTGTTTTCCTTAGGAGAAAGTTGTGAACTGAAATATGAGAGATTAAAAATGGGCAACTTAACGTTTTTTTGGTGAAAGAAATAAGGCCTCCCAAGGAAAAAAAATGATAAGGACGCACACATTCAAACATTTATCATCTAATGTTTGAATAAACAGATATAATTTTATGTAAAAGAATTTATTAATTTTTAAACAGTTTAGAGATGCATAAGTTCTCTGTTGATGGATTGTATACAAAATCGTACATTATACTTGAAATGATGTAAGCAGCTATGACGGAATTGTTCTAAGCAATAAAATTTAATTTTAAATTAAATACATGATAAAGACTTAGCATGTTCGGAACACGGAAACAATATCGCAGAATATCTCAACTGATTGCAATAAAAAAAGCATAAATAAAAGAATTCGAATTTCATAAAATTTTTAGTAAATTGACTTCGTTGCATTTTAGTTCCTCTCTATTTTGTACTGTATTACAATGGTTTATCTATATATGTAGCATTTCCCAATTGAGAGCCATAAAATATTTAAGGGGGTTCAGAAGAATAAAATTGTGTATTTCACGAATTCATAATACGAAATTTAGGACATGTATAAATATTATTAATAAAGTAATTTAATAGTATTAATTGAAATAAACTATAACGCCGTAGAAAAGTCCAGAATTTAACTGCTAAAAAATATTTGTATTTTTTTGGAACATTCTACGGTTCAAGTGGAAAAAGTTCAATCCATAGAAAATGCTCGAAGAAGAATCATCTCATATCGAAAAAGTCATAGGTCACCAATTAATTCTATACTGATAAGGTGACCATTTTTTTACAATGAAAAGGAGGACGAAAAATTTAAGAAAAAATTACTACTTAAATATATGAAACTTTTTATTAATTCAAATAAAAATACGCTAATTACGCTTACATTCTTTTAAATTATTATCTTAAGCGAATATTTTTTCATTGAATGAATTTTTTTGTAAACACACACACACACACGCATGTCATTTTTTTAATATATCGGAAAGTTCGGGCAAAAAATATCCTTCATACAGAATTTTACAGTAAACACACTGTAGCTAAAATATTAACATTCAATTTTGATTTCTCACTAGTAACTTAACAAAAATCATTACCGAATGAAATAAACTCTTTTTACTGCTGCATTAGTTCCAGGGCAGCACAACGTAAATTCAACAAGAATAATTACATTTTTATACGGATTGTGTTCATTTTTGAAGTGGTCTAAGGCAGTGCTCCGCAAACTTTTTATCGCCGCGGACCGGTCAACGTTTGTTAATTTAACCGCGGCCCGCTGAGGGGGAGGATGTTGATTGAATATGTTTTAGACTGCTTTGATTTAATAATTTTAATTAAATTGTATTTAATCGTGACTTCTGAATAAAATATAGCTACACCAAAAAATGAATATACAGTGATTTAACAAGGAATATTAAGTGATTTTTATAAAAAGTAGCCCAAACCTAAGAAAAATATACCACAGTAAATAAAAGAGAAATAATTTAATGTTTCTTGTGCGGACCGGTAGTATTTGATCCACAGACCGGGGGTTGTGGAACACTGGTCTAAGGCATACGACTACGTTCGGAACCGTGATTTTAAAAAGGAGCATAAATGGATAATTTTCATGATATTTAGTGTCAGTCAGATTAGAATACATACATAAAATTGTTTTAAGGACATTTTGACAAAAAAAGTTTATTTAAATATAATATTTTGGCAAAAAATTAACTTAGAATAATCTTTTTTTTCCAAATGTTCTACTTTTGTGAAAAATGCTTTTATTATAATAATATTTTGCCTATATACAAGCTCAGGACTCTCTACAGAGGCTCAACTAGAGTTTTTGAAAAATTCGTATTATTTTCAGAGTTACCACCAATTGAAATAATTATTTGCGTTTTTTTCTTAAAATTGCTCCCCTCTGTTGTCGTGAAATATGAATAAACCCACTTCTAAATTATATATTTCAAAAAATCTATTTGAGCGTCAGTACAGAGGTCTGAGGTATATACAGGCAAAATATTATTAAAATAGAAGCATTTTTCACAAAAGGAGAATATTTTGAAAATGGGTCATTCTATGTTAATTTTTTGTCACAATATTGTACTTAAATAGTTTTTTATTATAATACTATTATTAAAACAATTTTATATACATTTTCTAATCTAAGTGACACTAAATATTATAAATATTATTCATTTATACTCTTTTGCAAAATCATGGTTCCGAACGTAGTCTGATACCTTAAGTAATTTAACCCATCTTTTACCAATTTCTCAGCATGTTGATTTTCCAAATGTTCTAATTTGTTAGAATTTAAATATACATTTAGTCTTCTTTGAATTTCAAACATACAATTGTCATTGATTTTAGTATCAGGCATTTCTTTCGATAAAAACTCAACGTAATTTTCTATATCTGTCCAATTTACATGTGACAAAGTCAAAAAATACCATTGAAAACTGTTATTTCCTGTGATATTTCATTCTTCGACATTTTGGAAACATGTCTGGTTCATCTCTGAAAATAGAAATTAACAGAGCAGTTTTAAAATATTGAAAAGGAGGACACTTTTCGAGGAAGGACAAAACCTATAAAAGGAGGATGGTTGGTCACCTTAATACTAAGTAACCTGTATCTGTATTATTGTGGTGATATTTATAGTTTACTGAACGTTACTGTTTTCTAGATAGCTATGTTCCCATATACATTTACAAACAGTGGTTGCTCTTAGGTTGAGCAGTAATGCAGCTGAACTCTGTTCGAAAAATAAAATGAAAAATATTATTTTAAGTTCATATATATATGTAATAATTCCCCCTAGCATCCTTTTAATTAACTCTTTTAATAAATATTCAAATAATCTTTTAATTATTTGGTTCGAAACTAACACCCTGATCTTAATCGTAATCGACTAATACTAATACATCATCAATCCCTTTCCCACCCATTGTAACCAATCAGAGCTCTTATTACAAAAATAAGAGGTATAAAATCAGCGTCAGGTATAAAAACCGATGTCTCTGGAATCTCGCTCTCTCTCTTCGCTCATTTCTCTGTATTCATGTAGTTTCTTTGTCATTGTTGTGTCGTCCATGTTCATCGTAATTAATATGCCTAAGTGTTTCAAGATATTCAATAAATTGGATTTACTAATCTACCAGACTGCCTCGTCAATCTTTCTATAGAAAATGCACCAAAATACAGGAATCACTCACCACCGGCCACGTCCTACCTTTGGTTCGACATTGTTTAAATCAACCACTCGCCACGACAAATTATGCACTGCTTAAGAGTTTTATTATTACAAATATATATATATATATATATATATATATATATATATATATATATATATATATATATATATATATATATATATATATATATATATATAAAGGAATTTTCAATAGAATTTTGGTCAATGTTATAAACAGAAAGGTGGAGGGTTGATGCCATAAAATTGGTTAAGCCCAACTTTCATATAATTTTCAAAAATTGTCCTAAGTCAGCATTATTTAAAATATTTCAGCAACCGTATTTTTATGTTTCCAATATCTGTTTCATACTTTTATCTTTAGAGTCAAACCATTCAGTCTCTCTAGTGAAGAATATTAAAACTGCCGCGCCCCTACTCTTGCTTGTGAATGTGGAAGCACAGAATTAAGAGACATTTTAATAAAATCATCTTTAATTTACGTATCATTTTACTAGAACTTTATCTTAAACAAAGAGAGAGCAGTCACCTTAATTACTAACCTAACAATTAACAATTAAACAATTTGTTCTCTAACAATTAATTTGATCTCTTATCTGTGACAGTTAATTCCGCAGCACTGATGATTTTTCTCCGTTGGGTTATCTCCTTATTGACAATCTGATAGCTTCAGTTAATATGACTCTAATACACTCTAACTTCCGTATCCGACTGACGACAATTGGCTACCTCTCTTTCTCTTCGCTTCACTTTACAAAACTCACAATTTTCACAACTCCCATTTACAAAATCATGGTTACTCCACGGGAATAGTTTTATACTCATACAACAGTTCAAAAGAGTTTCCTTAGAAGACTAAATAAAGACGTGGATAGAGAATCCGTTACAAAACTATATATATAAACTTTATTCTTTTCATTATCTTACTTTTGATGCTTATATCTGAAGGCATTTGTTCAAATAGTAAATGTTAAAATTACTTGCAGATCTCTCTGCATGGGCCACTAAGTTAAGAGAAAACTAAAGAAATGTATAGTACAGTAGTAATTTATGTTTTTATATTATATTGCTGTTAAAGTAATAGATGGCGCTCTTTCAACAGCGATGTTGTACGATTATATCCCCGATAGTGCGAGGAAGTTATGTGAGAGAGAAGCGTGAGAGCAAAGTCTGAGAGAAAAGTTCGTGATTTTATGAGGTGTGAGGTAGTTTAGTTGTGAATATGAGGTATTTAATAGATGTAAAATAAAGCAGTTATTTTTGTTATCAAAGAGTGTCAGTTAATTTTAGATAGTAATATCAATTGGAACTATTGAACTATTATTTTTAACAATCTAAAAAAGGAACATTTCTTTAAGGAATTGTTTAGCTGTTTGATTCGTATCTTTTAGTACTTTACATCCTAATTTTTTATTATGAACATTACACATACTGAGAAATAAATATAATACTTAAAGTCTCAAAGACTACTCAAACAAAAAATATTCGAAACTTTTAATCCACTCTTTCTCCTTTATATAGGTTTTATAGAATTTTTCTCTTTATGAGAACTTTTTTTGCTTAGGTTTTCTCGCTAATTACATCCATATAAAGATATATTTTCCTCAGTTATAAAACAAAATAGGTCTTCAGAAATAAAATGTAGGAAACAAGATATAGTAATATAAAGACAAAGGAAAAAAAGGTTTTTTTATATTTTTATAGATAGTATTTTGGAAATTTGAACCATTAATCTCTCGATCTTTCGAAATTGCAATTTGGACTTTTTGGATTCTGCTACCATCTAACAATCTGATTTTTTTTAGTTTTTTTAGTTTTTTGTTTCTCAAATTTTAAAACTTAAAAATCAATATTAAAATTTTAATTTGACATTAAATTTAATTATTAATGTTAATCTCTTTGAATATTTGTATTGGTTTTAAACATTTATACAACCTTTCATTCCTACTGCAGTGGGTCGATAAATGAGTACCAAAAAAGCTTGCTTGGGGACTTAAACACTGGGGGTCTCACTTCAGACTGACCACCTGATCGGGACATCTGCCCATGCACCTCAACGACTAATGGTTACGTATACTGGGATGGGCACAGTAGGCCCTGGCCCTCATGGGCTGTTGCGCCACTGAGTTTGAGTTAAACATTTATAGAATTTGTTTCGAATGAAAAAAATTTGAATGTCGTTGTATTATTGCGATTACATTTCTTTCGTCGCTGTAATAAGGGGGATGACAACTTATTTGTGTGGCCTTAAGGCAGTGATACTCATCCTGCGGCCCTCGGGCCGCATGTGTCCCACCAGCCTTACCTGAGTGGCCCAGTCATGCCTTATTACACTAAGAAATTGAATTATTGGAGAACAGTGTACTTAAAATTTAATGGGAAATATTATCAATCTAGCAATCAAATCTATCAATTTGTTTTTTTTTTATTTTAATAATAGAATAATTTTAATTGAACTAAGTTGTAACTTTTTTTTTTAATCTTTTAGTCGCCAAATCTGGAAATAGGATGTGGAATTAGTCGCCAGATGCGGGATGGGATCTGAAAAGGGGAAATAGTTAGTCCTGATCAAGACAATGGAACAAAATCATGAAATTATTGTATTGTCATCGGCCCTGGACAAGGAAGCAAAATTTCGAATTAATATGAGATTTGAAAGTGGGTAAAAATCGAATTCAAATATTCCGTTACATACAAGTTGAGCTCATAAAAGGGTGTTAAAAAGGGGAGGGGGGTGCGTTATACGGCGAATATACATCAAAATTAAAAAATTCAGTTTGAGAGTATAGGTGCTGCGCTTTATGTGCCGGATTTTAAGGTAACTCAGTAAAAAATGCATAAAAGTAAGTCTTTTTGTTTGTGTTTGATAGAAAGGTTAATACAATATTACAACAAAAGGCAAAAATAGTTTTAATATTTTGATCAATTTTGCTTTGGTCTTATAGTGTATTTCCATTATTCTTATGTTGCGACAAGCTTGAAGTACCTGTCATGGGTATGCGGCCGGCCCTGCTGGAAAAAAAGTTGAGTATCCTTGCCTTAAAGGGGGAGAAATTATCGCGTACACAATGGAATTGCTAATGCAGTTTTAGAATGAAATCTTATGCCCTACATTAAACGAAAATACTACAGAAGTATTAAAATAAGTTCTTTTTAGGAATTCAATACCCTCACGATTTAAAATAAAACTTGCATTCCTCTGGATCAGGATAGTGCTCTAAATTAATGAAAATTAAACGTTCAGTAAAACCAATATGTAAGTGACAATTCACTTTAATTTCCTCTTAAAGCTTTTAAATTTGTAAAGGTCCTGAACCTTTAAGAATTTAACGTAAGTAACTGTTAATTACCCGCATAACGGAATAATCGTAAGTTTATCTCTTAGAAATTAAAACCTCAGCGAATTTAAAGTAATCTTACATAAGACATCTTCGTATGATATATTTCCATCAATCACAAGATCCGTCCACGGAAGTCATGTGAGTTTTTGCACTTCCGGTGCCGTTTTGTATAAAAACCGAGGTTCTCTGGAAAATGCCCTTCTCCCTTCCACCGCTTCTTGTCCTCGTCATGTAAATATATACAGCTAGTTCTTGCTCTTGTGTTTTTTGTTGTGTCTTTCATATTGGTGTTTGCATGTGTGTCTAAATGTGCAACAAATTGGATTGTCATCTAACAAACTGATTCATCAGCTATTCAAAATTTTTTAAACTCATTTCTACTCTTGGCCAAATAATCAATAATTGAGTAAATATAAATCATACACATATAAAAATAAATAAATCATATATATATATATATATATATATATATATATATATATATATATATATATATATATATATATATATATTAGCCAATTTTTTCTTAACATTGGATATAAATAAATTAGTCTTCCTTAAGCAACTTTCATATCAATAATTCAAAGTTCAAAGTATACTTACAAATCACCAACTAAGCCGCTATAACTGAGTGGTAATGGTCGCGAGTTTACAGTCGGCGCCACGGTTGGTGGTTCGAGTCCTGGTGCTACTAAATACCCCTTTGTAGAGGGGCTGACGCACGTTATATCTGGTGAAGTTCAAAGTTCTTACGTTGGCGTGGTGGGGAAATTTGGGAAGAGTAGGGTGCCCGCGCAGGTGTCGTTCTTTTTACTTGATCGTGGATCAAAATTAGGAGGTCAATTGCATTCATATTGTTTGGAGTGACTGCTTATTACATTGCACTTTAAAGCTACACAAGGACTATTGGCAACGGACCTCGTAATTGTAAATCACGTTCAAGAAACGAGGACGACACCGGGCCTGGCAACCCTTATCCGAATTTCCACATCCCGACAACAGGAGGACATTGAGCCTCAACAGATTAAACATACTTCAGCCCTCTACGTAGGAGTATTTAGTGGCTCATGAGACTATGACCACTTGGCTACTGCAGCCAAGTTCCGCATATTGCTTCGAAGTTTGATGTTAATTAACAATCAATCTATCACGTTTTGTTTTAATCAAACTTTCAAACAAATGATCTATTAGGAATGGAAAAATACACTAGATTTAATTTCACTGACTGCAAGCTTTCTGATCTACCTTATCTTTAACGCCTACTTCAGACTAAATCCGCGATTCTCAAACTGTGTGGCGTGTTATAATTCTAACATATCAAATAACATATCAAAAAGTCGGAAATAAAAGATTTTATTCTTTAGAAAAAAATTATTATTTAAAAGTAATTTATTTAAAATATCTATTGCTTATAAAAGTAACGTATGCAAAATTTAATACTTATCTTGATATAATTTGTACGGGTATAATTTAAATCGTATAAGCGTCAAAGAACATTATTTTTACATTCAATTACTTGTTATTGTACGGGGGCTACGATGAAAATTGGGTCGCAAATACTGAAAGTTTGATTAGCACTGGACTAAATAAATTTCATTCAGGGGTTAGAAATGATATAACATTTTTTTTTTTTTGGTATTTTTCCTCAGACTGATTGCGTATTGTAGACAATAACAGAATTAAATGTCACAGAAGGACGCTAATTAAAGGAAACATGGAATGTGCTTTGTGTTTTCTTTATTAAACAGGATTCTTTTCCGTCTGGATTCTTTTCTGTCAATGTAACTAATGAATCAGTCAGTGATCATTGTACCCATAGGAAACGAATTTGAAATGTCTATGAATTTAACATTCATTATCAATATAGGAGAAGATATTTTAAAATTCTTGCCTGGATCTTAGGGAGTATAACAAATTTATATTGTGAAATTGTGACCGGGTTTTATCGAGTATTCTATTAAAACCTCTTTGGGGGCAATTCTTTCCAACCAACTCAAGAAGAGAACGCGGTTATGCAGATTAGGAATTGTTAATATATTGGAGCTTTAGTATTTGCGTGAAGTTCTATGAGGAGGTCTAATAGTGCTAGCGAAGTTCTATGAGTGTTAAGTGAGTTCTAAAAGTAGTAAGGCCAGGGAATGATCTATAAATATAGATTCGGTGGTTTATTGCGCTATTTGTTAGAATTATAGTTTATGTCTCATCACTCCTGATCATAAGCCTCCTAGACTTGTGTTGCTTTGTTGAATATAAATTGAGATAACAATAAACTAATTTTAGTATGGAATCTTTGAGTGGTCAGTCTTTTATCCCCTCAAACTTAGGTCACGTGGATGATGAAGAGATGATACCCACAGTCCGTGGGCTATCACAAAATATTTTATCAGACATCATGATTATACAGATATATTGTACATGGTATACAGATATATCACATATCATGGTTATACGGCTCTTCAAATTCACAAACCAAATCACAAATATTTATTAACCTCAATTTACATCTTTTCATTATACGTAGCAAATAATTATCAATTGTAAAAAAAATATCTTCTTTGTATCCATTCACATATTTGAATTCATTATTGTAACGAATCCTGAACTGGGACTTACTTTTGTACTAGGTGCTTCCAGGAAGCAAGGGCGAATGCTATTACACTTTACAACATAAAAAGCGACGCACCAAGAAGGAGAAGAAAATCGTGGACGTGATGTATATGTATTGAAAACAAAACGCCAGTAGTACTACAGAAGTTGAATGTTTTATCCAGGAAATACAGCTTACAAGTGCAAAGAAAAAAGTATGAATAATATTTCGGATCTTTGAAAATTGATATCCAGCGAAGTATTGACTCATAGAGTTATAGAATCTCTTTCTGCAGGATTGCCTGCCCTCACGTTGCAATTGGTACTTTAGATCCAAGGACGCTTGCTCACCAGAACCCAAACATGCTCTGTTAGGAAGGAATATGTCAATCGCGCTGGCCAGGGAAGGAATGAAGAAGCCCGAAGGTAAACTGCAGGATAGTGGACAGTACATGGCCTTTTTCTATTCAAATGTAAACCCAGAATTCTGTGAAAGAAAGGGAAACGTAACGGTGAGTAGAATCTAGTCAACATACTACCGTTCTGTGTTGAGTGTCTCGAATGACAACTAAAAAGGTTCGGCTAGCAAATAAAATTATGTAACTTTTGATTGAAAGGCTGTGTGGAGCATGACTGTTAAATAAGAATGCCATCTCGTTGTTCTGGAAGTCTCTAGGCATATTTTATCTGATCACCATGATACAATTCAAAGTGAAACTTGTCAGTGAAAACAATTATACTAAAATCTAGGTCGACTGTAGGTCTAATGTTCTCAGTATCACTGCATCACTCTTGGCAAAGTACAACGGCGAGGCCCTCCATTCACTGAGTCGCCTATTATAATCATGGATGTCAATGGTGTTCCATTTGTTAATGATATATCAAGGGCTGTCAGTGCTGATCAGATGGTACCTCTGTCATCGTTTTAGGTCAATTACAAGCGTTTTAACGTTTTGTACAGCCAGGGTTCACCCATTACTGCCAATATCGTGAAATGGTAGTATCGAGCAATCCAGCGATTTTATCACCCTTCCTTTTTTATATACAATCACACGTCCTCTCTCAAATTTGCTGCAACTGTTTACGAACCAGTGTACAAGGAACCCCACTCGCAGTGAAGTTATGACTTAGCATTGGAATGTTTAATATACCAAGCGGTCTTTTACGATGCGATGGAGCTCCAGCTAGTCAGTCATTGGATCCAAAAGTAAATTTATCTGAAATTACATTGTCAGGTTTGTGCATACTCATTCGGATAATTTCTTCTTGATGCACCATATGTTACAGAGGGCACTGTAAGATTTAAATAATCGGTTATGGAGTACAAGTTTCTAATCTGAGAATATTTGTGACAACTATAAGTTACTAGACTTTATTTCCGGCTTCGCTGGCTATTTCATGTGTGATGCTGTATGAGTATTTATTGTTTATATATATTTATATACACATAAATTATTGATTACTAAGGTATGGCATTAAACTTTCGATTTTATTGAAAAGCATTCTTATAGTCTTCACCTTGGACTCATCTATTCGCCATCCTTCCACTAATCCTCTTGGGGAATCTTTGGGCTATCAATTCGCGTTATTCACAATCAACCCTTCGTAAGAAGAAATCGTGATATGCAAATTAAGTTTACTATATATATAGTCAAAGTTTCCTAGCTAGAAGGGAGAGTAGGAGCGGATGTAAACCAGAAATCAGGTGATATTGTTATTGACAGGTATCAGTATTGAATTATTGTGAATAAATACTTATTAGGAGAAAGGTTTAAAGGGATCATTGATCCCTGAGATTAAAGTAATATTAGATTAAATCGGATCATAGATTAGATCCAATATAAAGTAAGGATCGAGTTTGATAGTCTCCCAATCGTTCGTGTTTTACCGTCGTTGTTTCACTTTCACGGTTAGTTCCGAGACATTATCTTTCTGTTATTAATTCAATTTGTGTCGTTATATTGTGTGATCAATAAATAGATTGATTGGATCATGGCTAGTGTTTCTTTCCTATCTCCTACACATCTAGGTGCTCATGAGAGAATTAAAGACCTCCAACAACCTCATGATTTAAAAAGGACAGGACTTCAATTTTTAAAACGGAAGTACAAATATCTTTTATACCTTCCTCGAAGTCAAAGTCCGAAAAATATATTTCTAGCAGATCTCAACTCAACAAAATAAACATGCTTGCATAATTTCAAGTTTATAAGTCTAATAGTCCACGACTGGAAACTTTAATCTGTAACGCTCCCCTTAATCCTTTGCAACACCCCCTGGAAGTCGAATTTCGCAAAAAACTCGTTCTTGCGGATCTTCACTCAACTATTCAAAGATGCTTGCCACATTTCAGATATGTAGGTCTAATGGTTCAAAAACGGGAATCTTTCTCTATACCACCTTCGCAACCGCGTTTCGTAGTCGATTTCCGTAAAAATTGTTCTTAGCAAGTCTCTACCGAACAAAAGAAATATGGATACAAAATTTCAAGTCTGTAGGTCTACTCTGTAGGTCTGTAAGGATCTCGAGACGAAAGAGTGAGTAAGAATAAGTGAGTAAGTTTCTTTTCTCTTTTATATATATAGATTTAGCTAAAAAATCATGCCTGGAGACGATGGAATGATTTTTTCATTTGCTTTCAGAAGATAACCATGTAAGAGAAATATTACATCAGAAAAGTTCCATTACATATGTATAAACGATTATCGATTTGTACATTGTCTAGACATAACACCATAAATGGTAAAATATTTTATTGCGCGATTGTAACTTTTCACGATCTGATCATTTAAGGCATAGGTTCTCAACGTGGGCGATTTGTGGGCGTTTGAGGCTTTCAGGGGGCAGTAAAAGTTCCAGAGTAAGTTAGGGGGGTTTGAGATGGTATGCAGGGGCACGCGCAGATTAGCGAAATGTAGTCTAAAAAAGACTAAAAAAACAAGCTGATTATGTACTAACAAAAGTAAACTTTAATACAGGTTACTTTAAGTTGATTGTATGTATTATAAAATTATATATTCGTAGTAATAGCTATTTCAGATTTGCAAATAAAAAAAATTGGGGCTATATTATTTAATAAATATTTTTAGAATATTTTTTAAAAATCTAATTCTTGTTTTCACCCTGTATTATGTACGCTCTTATTTCTCTGGATTGGGAGGGGGGAGGAGGTATCGAAATATTCACTTGAAAAGAGGGCGCCAATTCAAAAAAGATTGGAAACCTATGATTTAAAGTACACGTTTCCGAATTTTTGTCACTAGGAAAATGATCAAAAGTTCGGACCTGAATGATATTTTGGATCTCAAACATTTTTGCGCTCTTTGAACTTCATTACCCTTCTTCTCTATCTAAAGTTCGTATCTCTAGATAGTATTTCATGATTAAAATGTATATATGTTACCTTTAAAGTGTGAAATCCGTTATTTCATAGCAGAACTAGGCATTTCATGGAGTAACTAGACAAGTAAATTAAAGTTTACAAAATTATTAAATTCTACGATTTAACTAGGTGTTCTGTGGAATAATGATTACTTGTTTGTTAAAGTAGGAAATACGGCACCCGAAAGTTCCTTAAACAAGAGAATAGCCGACTAAAACAATTGTATTCTAGATTTCAATTCAGTGTATGTGAGCGCGAATTATTTTCTATTGAGAAGTTCCGAATATCGACACAACGCTTCGATCTGTTGTGGAGTTCAAAGTTGTGACTCTGGACAAGGACATAAAAAGCGTACGTGTAAAAAAATGTGTAATAGTAAAAAGTGTGCTTGTTTCAAAAATAATATGCAATGCAATTCAAAGTGTCATCATAGCAATCCTTGCTCTAATAAACAATTAAAAGTAAAATAAAGGTATTTCATAAAATTTAAACTAATATTCTCTTATATTTTTGTTTGAAAAAGTTTACACAGTGCTTTTTATTCCCAACATGTATTTTTTTAATAATATTTAAATATAGCTATTTCTGCAACATTTTTTTTTATTTTTTCCCCTTTTTGTTTAATTAATGTTAGCATTATGAGCAATAACAAATTATATCATCTGATTTTTCTTATTATTTATCATTTAATCATCCGCAATAGGGATGAAAAGTATTTTTCGTGAGATTTTAGCTATTTATGATAAATTAACTTAAAAGATAACGTTGGAATTTTTTATTTTTCATTTTAACGGTCTATCATTTTAGTTATTTCGTAGAATAATTAGGTACAGTATGAAATTTTTCATCGATTATACACTTTAACTGACTTGTCTAGTTATTTCATGAAATTCCTAGTTATTCTATGAAACAACTGAATTATATACTTTAACGGTAAAATATACTCATATTAGATGGCATTTAAAATGCAATACTAAGAAGAGGAGTGGGCATAAAATCATACAAATTTCGGGGTAGGTGCATTTTAGCGAGTAATATAAATGAATGCGCGGCTTTCCATCTCACATTGAGTAGGATATAAGGGAAGGATCCTGCAAAATAATGGGCAACATCTGTGCCATTATTTTTGCCTAGGAAACCTTGTGGAAATTTTTCTTGTTTCAGAGGACACGTGTTATAGCGAGGAATGCCAAGAAGCCGCCAACGGAGACAATTCTAGAAGTCAAATTATTTTACGAGAGAAAGGCAAGATGTTTGGACTGAGACCCTAGGAAAACCAAGATCACCTACCAAAAGTTTAGAGCCATATAAAGCTGGTTTTCCGGTAGAACCTCTAATCTACTAAGCACTAGCTCGTTGAACAGTTTTATTTTGATACAAGGAAATTAACCCTTTAAGACTTAAAGGGTTAATTTCCTTGTACAAAGTTGACCACTTAAAGTTTAAGTGGTCAACTTTGTTTGCCTAAAATGTTCCAAAAAAAGGGTACATTTTTTTGTTATTGCATATAACTGAGCATAATACTAAACAGAATACGAAAACAGAAGAATTTTTCAATTTTAAAGTTTTAACACTATTTTTTATTTTATAATTGTGGAGCACAAACAACCCTAAATGTTTGCTTTTTATGAGTACACTCTACACTCTATGAAGAATGTTTATTATTTCTTAAAAGAATTTCTTCCATACATACAAAATAATTTCATGTTCGTTCCTCTATTTCAAATGGTTGAGGATTTTGTGTGTGTGTGTGCATATACACTCAGGAACAGTGAAAATAGCGACCCAAGAAGAAATCATCGGATTGAAATAAAATTTAATACACATAATGACACAGATGAGAGATGCACTTGATTTCAAAAACAAGACAATTAAACGAATACAGGGTGTGCAACGACACAAATACTGGGCAACTTCAATAGCGCGTTGGACCACCTCCAACTGCAAAACATGCCGCCACACGGTCCGGCATTGAGTTGATTAGACTCCTTATGTTGTCCTGAGGCAGATGGGCCCACAAATCTTGAACAGCCAACTCTAAATCGTGTACAGAGTGACACGATGGCATCTGCCGTTTTAGATGATCCCACACGTGCTCTACAGGGGACAAATCGGGGGAGCGGGCTGGCCATGGAAGAGTCTGAAAATGACGTAGGAAGTCTTGAGCAACTCTTGATGTATGCGGACGAGCATTATCTTGCTGGAAAATTGCCCCTGGGAGACCATTTAGGAAAGGTCCTACATGGGGTCGAAGGATATCATCAACGTAACGTTGGCCCGTTAAGGTTCCTCGCATCACAATTAAAGTGGACCGGCTAACATAGGCTATGCCCCCCAGACCATTACACCAGCTGTGCGGGCAGTGTGACGTAGAACAGTGTGGGGGGAATTGTACCGCTCACCAGGGTGGCTCCACACCCGTACACTGTTATCATCTGTCCCCAAATCAAACCGGGATTTATCACTAAACACAACCTTTTGCCAATCTGTGACATTCCACTTTGATCTGGCTTGGCACCACTGTAGACGCAGTTGCCGGTGTTCCGGTGTTAAAGGGAGTGCACGGAAAGGGCGCTTGGATTTAAGATTGGCTTCTGCAAGGTGTCTGGAAATTGTTTGTGGAACAATTGCTACGCCTACGTCTGCTCGTATCGTTGAACGAGTCACTGTGGGGTCCACAAGTGCTTGCCGCACGGTTCTTCGATCCGCTCTACTCGTGGTCTTCCTGGTCGCTCCAGACCTGGTTTTCCGCACGTGGGTACCTTTTCGTGTCCACTGCTCCCAACAATTTCTAACCGCCCACTCCGAACGATCCACCTGGCCAGCAACACGGCGCGTCGACCAGCCTGCAGTTTTCATCCCGATGATCAGGCCTCTCTCAAACTCGCTTAACTGTGAGAAATGTCTTCTAGCACGTTTACCTGACATGTTTCGCTTACCAAATTCTTCCTACAATCGGCGGGCAATCGTCACGTTTATGAATCTTCGAATTTGCGCTGGCTTCTATAGCACCCTCTTCCTGATTGTAGTGCCACCTCGCCGTGTATGAGCTTGCGTATTGGCACAAAACTTGGATCATTTGCATATCACATTACGCTGTACTTATTTGCAAAGTTTCGCGATTGTACTTAGCTTCCTTCTTGGGTCGCTATTTTCAATGTTCCTGAGTGTACATATATGCACACACATATCCATTGCAATATGGGGACAGAGATAATATCACCTCTTTTCAATTATCTTTCCGTTTTCCTTTCTTCTTAAGCAGCAAATTGCACATTGTTTTAGAAAATCCCTGTCGAATATTTTTATGAATCAAAATTCCTGCGTCATTGAAAAATTCCTTCCATCACCACAAAGAAAATTCCGGATGAGAAGTATTTCAATACCATGGGCAAACTATGTATCTGTTTTCAGAACACATGCATTAGCACTAATAATCTCATAATTAGAATTTACACAAGTAGTATAAAAAAATTTGTAAGCCTTTTCCTACTTAGATCAACAAAGAAAATTTTTATTTTACCTACTTTTTATTAAATAGTTACAATTAATGTACAGTAAATACGTATATACATAGGACAGAATCACAACATTTAGTGGTAATTAATTTTTATTCATTATCATTAAAGTATCGTATTGTCATCCAAAAACAATCGTGTCTATAAAATTTCAGTTCAACTGAATGCTTTAAAACGTAAGGAAAAAATCTTTTCAAGTCCTGACACTAGTCGCCAAAAATGATGCCAACGTGGATGTATTCGTAATTCTTTAAGTAATTAGTTTTAATCAATTAATTTTTATTAATTATAATTAAATTATTGTATTGTCATCCAAAATAATCATGGATATAAAATTTCAACTCAATTGAGCGCTTTAAAATGTATTTTATTAACGACTGAAAATTCCGCCAAGATAAATAAATAAATAAATAGATAGAGAGTGTGAGCTAATAGTAGGAATTGAAAAATATATGCAAATTAAAGAGAGGAAGAGGAAAATATCAGTGCTCGTGCAGCGTACGGGCTAACCGAATGTGACCAGATTTCGGTAGCTCGTAGGGTGTACGGGCAAATTAGTTAATGGGTTAAAGTTTAAATTTCTCATTGGTTAAAAAAGTAACTTTCAAAGCTGGCCAAAAAGGCTGCAAGAATTTAAACAATAAAATGAAAAGAAAAGAGTAGTGCAATCTGATCAAAATGGCCAAATAAACACATACTTTTTAATTTTCGAAATCAAGGAAGAATGCATGTTTATTAGTATTTACATTAGCAGTAACAATTAAAATGATCTTTTATTTGGGAGGGGATATGTCATCGTGGATTTGACTAAGGCAGTTATTATTTTTGTGAATAAATCAGTAACTTTAAAAATGTGTATTTCAGATAAAATAGTAAATACTAAGAACCTAAAATATAAAAATAGTTTTTTTTAGTAACGAGAAAGAATAGATTAAAATTTCACTGTCTTTGTGTTATCCAATTTCCATTGTAAGTCATAGGTCCAGTAATTTAATGAAAAGAGAATGAAATCAATACGAAGACATTTTTTTTTTGGAAACCACTTGCTTAGATTGATAAATTATAAGATCTTCTAAAAAAAAAAGAATTTGAAAAAAATCGGACAGAGACAAACGTTTTTCTAACCCACCTACACACAACTGCAAGGCCACAAAGAGGACACCCAATGTCCTGTCATTGCAGAGAAAGTGCACAAAAGCAGAAAGGCGCAAATAAGTTTTATTCCATTAGACAAGACGGCGTCCTCTTTCAATCGATTCTTCCCACAGAAAGAATTCCTTGAGTTTTGCTTCATTCTGTTCGAAAAATGCAGATTCTTCTTCCTGTCTTTCTTTTAAGCTAGCTCATTTGCTTTCGCGTGTTCGGGTTCTCGTTTAAAATTCTGCCCCCCTTCCCGTCCAGTTACCGATGGTCCCGAAGAATTGATTTTATAGTTTTTTTTCCTGAATAGAAAAGAATATTTAGGGGGCTTATTAACTCCCCAAACTTACAAAGAGAGCCAAACGATTTGGTAAGAATTTTGACCTTGGAAAATATTTTTAAATTTTGAAGATGTGTGTTTTTAAGATGACCAATAGGATGGATAGAAATTTTTTTTCTCTCAATTTAAAAACTCTACTTATACGGAAAAGATATACTTTGGTATACAGATGAAGGAAAAAATAAAATGAAAAATTACTTTTACGTTAAGTATTGCCCCAAGCAGAATGAACATAAGGTTTTTAAGCCTTTTTATGGTCAAAAATCAAAGTAATTTTTCAATTCCTACTATTAGTTCACACTCTCCCTGTATATATATATATATATATATATATATCTTGTTCAAATTTTCAGTCGTTAATAAAATACTTTTTATTCATCACTTTAGTTCAAAAACATTTTTTAAACTTGAAGTGGATGACAATTGATGTTAATACAGTTTTTTCAAATATTAATTCATTAATTTTTTAATTAATGAAGAAATAGTAAAAAACAAAAATAACAGTTCAACACCATATATAAACAGGAAAATCCCTCGTTGTGTCCCTGTAGCGCAATAAATAGCTCGTTGGACTTCTAATCCAAAGGTCATGGGTTTGAATCCCATCTGGGGATGACCTAATTTCTGAGAATGTGATTTCTTTCTTTTCATACTATTTTTGTTGGAATAATTAAATTTAATTAATGAACAAATAGTAACAAACGAAAATAATAGTCCAACACTACATATAGAAAGTAAAAGGGAAATCGCTTTCTATTTTGCCACTTAATATTGTGATTCTGTCATATGCATATACATATTTATATTAATTGTAATCATTTATTAAAAAGTAACTAAAATAAAATTTTTCTTTGCTGACCTAAATAGGAATTGACTTAAATTTTTTTTTATATTACTTGTTATTAAAGGAACACAGACATTTTAGTACTTTTTAACATTTATTGCGATGAGAGAATACCTTCTAAATAATTACAAGAAAAACATCAGGTACATGTAACAGTTTCTTTAAAACTGAATTAAAGAAAAATCTTACTTTTGAAATTACACTACACGCGGATACAGCAAAAGACGGAGAAAAGGTTGTATTGGATGGACTCGACGGTGGTGGGGGGAGAGAACTAGCATTATGATGTGGCAATGCACATTGTATTATTCACTACTCAGTATTCACCTATCAATTATCATCACTTTTGTTATTTGTACGGAAGAAACAATTTTCTTTTGAGTCTAAAATCATATAACAAAAATTAAGTCTTTTTCCATTTTTTTCAAAAATTCAACAACTTAGTGGAAATATTAAATTTTAAAATTGTATTTTTAAATTATTTTTCTCTTAATTTTCATACCATCGAACATCTTTCCAGGAAAAAGTAAATTTCGATCAATACTGATTTTTTTTTCTCCATGATGATCCTAGTGACCAACCTGATAAAAAAATGGTACGATTTGTTGTTATAGTAGGCTTTCTTGTAAATTTTTCAATTTGAATTGAATTAGACTAAAATCCATGAAAAAAATTAGCATTTTTGGTATAGTTGGTCTGTTACCAAAATTTACGAATGGACTTGAATAAGAAGTCCAAAAATAGGGCCAAATTAAGAAACGTTTTCAATCAATTGGGAAACTAGGCAGAGAGTTTTTGTTTCCTGTTACGCGAAATAAATTATTTCTTTAAAAATTTTCTATTTTTACAATATTAATATTATTTTTTACATTATAAAACTATTTTAATTTAGTTTCCTGACTGGTAAGCAAACATGAGAAAATACCAGAAGCATAGCTACCGCTGTATCAGTCGTACTAATGATACGAGGCTAGCTAGAGAGGCCTTAACAAGTGTAAGCAAAACTTAAGCAACAATGTAAACCAGTGACGCCCACAAGGGGGGGGGTCTGGGGGTCTAGACCCCCCCCAAAGGCCTTGATTTTTTTTCCGATTGATTATAATTCTAAGTACATAATACGTAAAATTTAATTAAGTATTTGTTATTAATGATTAATTTTATTAATTAATGCTAATTATTTATTCAATATTTTGTTTCTTACTGTGTTTTGTTCCCAAAAATCGACAAAATCAAAAGGAGCATGATACAAGAATGGTGAACTTCCGACCCCATACCCCCCTTTGAAAAATTCCTGTGTGCGCCACTGATGTAAACTTTAAGCATAGCCATGGAATTGCAGAAAAGAAGTTATTGCGATCAGTATAATGAACATGCAATTCAGTAGAAAGGTGATGCGTATGCAAATGTCAGGAACTAACCGTCATAGACGACGTGAGTGTACGCAAAACCTGTGCTCGGCGCGCGCAACTCAAGACCACAATAATAACAGAGGTGCAGTTAAAGACATTCGCTGCAAGAGCGAGTTCTTTCATAAAATACGACTAGAAGAAATCATTTGGACGACTTCACAAATGGATGAATGATCAGAAAGATGGACGAGGGAACTTGGTTTGTCCAGGGTAGCTGAAGAATTCGGAATCAACAAAAGAGCGCTGAGTTTGGAAAGTCTTCCAAACCATACATTTTCTGTTAGAAAGGTTGGTGGTAGCTATCCTGCAGGCAGAAAGAGCTAGATACCAGCCAGCAAGCGCCATTTCTCGGCAGCTGAATACAGAAACAGGGTAACAAGTATTGTGATTTACTATGGCTAGACCCCTTCTTCAAAGGCAGCCCGCCAGCTCCGAACACCCAACAACTGAAAAAGACGCTGATTGAGGAATGGGCACTCTTATTTCAATAACTGTTAGACAATATGGTGCTGAGTATGGAAAGACGGTACGAAGCAACCATTGCATCCTATACTAAGGAACATCTGCTTGTTGTTGTTCTTTTTGGTCAGACAATCATGTCTAACGATACTATGAGTTCAATAAAGCCCTTTTTTGTTTGATTCCATGCTATATGCATTGTATTCATTTTTGCACAAATATGCTTTCGGCATCGGTTAATTACAAAACGTTGTCTCTCATTCATGAATTTCATGTCTCTCAGGTGATTTTTCGTGGAGTTATGGCACCAAAAAAAATCCAAAAAAAAAAAAATCCTCCGTTTTTTATGTTTTGCACTTCAGTGTATTAACCCCTTTAAAATAGTCCAGGGTTGTCCAACCCAAATGACCTTGCAGGCTACTTCGGAAAAACATTATAGTCTCGCGGGCCGCACATAAAAATATGTACCTTTATATCAGATTTGGAAACAAAAAAACATTCATTTGAGTGAAAATTTAAAACAGAATTAAAATTATTACTACTATTAGTAATTATCATTATTTTTCATGTATACAGACATAGATAATATAATAATGTTTATAAAATACAATAATGAAATGATCAAATAATGTTTAAAATATTACAGTGTGTGTGTGTTGCCATTTTCTTGAAAAAATTACGGTGTTCCTTCTGAATTGATCTTTCGTTACTCATTATTGAAATTTGATTGGGCTGTCTTTCTCAAACGATTACGTATACATTGCCCTTTACCTTAACACTGTCCAGAATATTTTTTTAAAACTTTATAAAACATCTCTGACTGCCTCCTACTTTTTCGGCACTCCAACAGAAAAGGAGAAGAAATGAAAGTCGCACACACAAAGAATCATGTACCATCCATACTAAAGGATATACATAATACAATTCGGAATTTATTTTAAAATAAGAACAGGTAATAAGAAAATACATTGTATATATATATATATATATATATATATATATATATATATATATATATATATATATATATATATATATATATATATATATATATGTGGGAGACAACAAGGGGTCCAATACGTTTGTCTTTCCTCTATTTTATTTAACATTAAACGAAAATTAATTAAAAAGGTAGATAAGTTTGACAATGACATGCAGAAGGTAACGCCTGCTCGCGCACCTCTCTCGCGTTCTCTTTTCTCTCTAATGTCCTTTTTTTTTCAAGAGTCTCTGTTTTTACAGTTTCAGTTCTGCTTTTACTTAGATGCGCCTGCGCGCGAAGACTGCGTGGAGTTGTCGATAACTATTGGTTACTATATCCGGCCAGCCTGACTGTACGCTGTCCGCAGCGGTACTTCCATGGAGACCAGAGGAGAATCTGAAACATACAAAAAAAGACGGAACAGACAAGGACTATACGACAAATATACAAAGATTAAACATATCATAATTCTTCTGAACTAGACAGTTTCTCCATCATGTGAAGGCATCCGGAAGGTTCCACAGGAAAACATTGTGTTTCACAGGCATAAGAACGTCTTTTTTAACAAGTTGATCTTTGGTTGAACGCATCGATATTTTCCTCTGTAGAGTTCTGGGCGTCTGTTCAAAACGATTTCTCTTTTTCCTTCGTTTCCACTGCCAAGGCTCAAAAATTTTCCGGAGCAACACAAACCGACGATATTTACTCTTCATAGGTGAAGGGTTATCAGAACAAGATAAACGTCTGGTTCTCTGACACACAGGAATATCATTTTTCAATTTAATACACCTTTTTAACTTAGTACTCTTAATGTTATTGCATTTATAATTCTTAACTAGAGAACTCAAATCATTTCTAGTATTAAAGTTTTTAACATGTGGCAAATCATAACTAGAGTTTTCTATCACATTTGAAACAGAAACAACATTAGGATAAGCATAAGCATGAGCACCTAAAGAGGATTCACTTTCATTCGATAAAACATCGCTCTTTGCGTGGCCTAGTTTTTTTATTTCAGAATATACACTGGGATGTATAATAAATTCTTCGGTCAAGGTCGGTGATATCGCCGTTCGCACACTTAGACCGGGAGAGTGTTGATTAAGAGAAAGATTTATCGGTTTAACTTCTACCATTCGCTGTTCGCCAAAACATGAACTTAATGTTATTATTTCTTCGGAAGGTGTTTGCACTCTAATTAGTGATGAATTTAAAACTGGGATCTGGCAACCTGAATCGATCAAGGCTGTTACGGGCTGATTTTCCACAAAAATGTTTACATATTGAAGATTTGCGCATTCATCGCTATTTTGTTTTTCGCTCTCGATTTTCAAAGTATTCACGTTTATTCTATTATGGATGTGGTCGTTAGATTCTTTAGGTTTAAAACGCTTCTCACAGTCTCTTGCGCAATGAGATGAATCACCGCATATATAGCAATTTTTATTTTCTCTTTCAAGATATTGGGGATAGTTCTCTTTACTCTTTGGTTTTAAGTTTTGTGATCTATTTTTAAAGGGGTCTTGGGTATATCCATAAGTAATAGGAATTTCTTTATGTGATCCGCTTCTAGATGAAATATAAATATCACACTCTTTAGCTAAATCAATAGGCCTGAACCAATCTTCTGCTTCTCGAATGCCAATATGGGTTGCGGTTTCCTTATTTAAAGTTTCGAACTGTTTCTCTTCGACTTTAGCTGCAGGATTTAAACTTAATGCTTTATTTTTAGCCTTTTGAAGTTCGACTTCTTTTTCTAATTTTGCTAACTGAAGTTTCGCGAGCTCAATTTTCTGTTTTTCTAAAGTTACCTCTCTTTCGTTTCGCGATACTCTCTCATCTATACAGTTTTGAATTAAAGTTTTAACGAAATCTGGATCACTTTCAAATGTACTACTGTTCTCAATTTTAGTCTTTAGTTTAACTATAGTGTCCGTACTCTCCACAGTACCGTCTAGATTCTCAACAACTCTTATGAAATCCTCTTTAAGAGCGTTTTTATACATTTTAGAAAAATTTGGAAAGATCCTACCTTTTTTTTCTGGCTCCCTTGTTGCTCGCACGTACGATGTATCCAATATTTGAAGAAAAACGTTGTTTCCACTGATTTCACCTCTTCGCAGGTAATATAGTTGAAATTGTTCGAATTGACACCTCTTCGCAGGTGTTTGTGGAATTGTAGTTCCGGCCTCTACACAGGCGGAATTTTCGACGATGGGTTCCAACCTCTACACAGGCGGAATATTTATGCTGAGTTCAAACCTCTACACAGGTTGAACGAAGTTTTCGAAAAATGGCGGCGCGTCTCCTCCACGGACGGCTTTTGTTCACGTTCCACACTTTGATCAAAATCGAAATTTTTTTTTTCAATTCCGGCCTCTACACAGGCGGAGTATTCATGCTGAGTTCAAACCTCTACACAGGTTGAACGAAGTTTCCAGAAAATGGCGGAGCGTCTCCTTCACGGACGCTGCCGTTCATTGTCCAGACTTTGGTTCAAAATCGAAATTTTATCGATCGCGGCCAAGCCCCTATAATTTGTGGGAGACAACAAGGGGTCCAATACGTTTGTCTTTCCTCTATTTTATTTAACATTAAACGAAAATTAATTAAAAAGGTAGATAAGTTTGACAATGACATGCAGAAGGTAACGCCTGCTCGCGCACCTCTCTCGCGTTCTCTTTTCTCTCTAATGTCCTTTTTTTTTCAAGAGTCTCTGTTTTTACAGTTTCAGTTCTGCTTTTACTTAGATGCGCCTGCGCGCGAAGACTGCGTGGAGTTGTCGATAACTATTGGTTACTATATATATATATATATATATATATATATATATATATATATATATATGTATAAATTTCCCCTCAAATAAATTTCAAAATGAAAAAACTTTAAAAACCTGATATTTAAAATTTTTTAAAACGAATTGGTGGGCCACATCTTACGTATTGGTGGGCCACATGCGGGCCGCGTGTTGAACACCCCTGAAATAGTCTATCACTGTCTTCAAACGGCTTTGAAAAATGACCCACAAAAAAGCATGTACTCTTTTGAATAATCTTTTTGCAGATTGGTAGCATTAAAAAAATTAAATCTCATTCAGAAATTTGTTAAATGAGTCCGAAGATCTAGGAAAGGAATGAAGTGTAACATCTGCTTTCAAATTTCAAAAATGGAAGACGAAATAGAGCAAAACGCTTCTTCGAATGAATCATTAGAAGATGACAGAATTTCAAATTCAAAATCGTTTTTCAAAGTCAGTGTGTACTATTGCTGTTTAGATGTATTAATATTTCAAACTCAGCAAAGTTTCAGTCTCCACGATCTTAGTAATACTTCTGAAATATCACAACCGGATAATCTCTCATCCTCTTCAAACGAAGAAATAAAGAAAAAAAAAACAGACTGTAAAATTATCTAGTGAATATGATTGTAACTTAACACACAGGTATCTATCGACACTTTATCGCTTCTCTAAGCTATTTAAAACCTAAAATTATGAAAATCCATTTTATTAAGGAGCTTGCAGAATTCTTATTAACTAATTTCAATAGCTTCGCATCCAGTTTTCCCGATGTCATAACAGCATGCCTGGTTTTTTACCCTTCCGGTAACAACTGCAACAGCTGAAAGAAGTTTTTCCAAGATAAAAATTATCTTAGGACTTCAATAGGACAAGATGGAATATATCGGACTTAGCATTACTGTCAACAGAGCAGAAGAACTTGGATAAACGGAAATAGTTTTCTACTACGGATGTTATATTATTAATGCGTTTGCCGCAAGATTAATTCAAAACAAACTTCATAAAAGAACGATAGAATTTTAATAAGTATATATAATTTTTATGATTACTATCATTATTTAAAGATAATTCTGTTCATAAATTCAAGCATTCATTTCATTGTTACCAGTAACAAATAGGAAAATATTTAAAAAAAAAATTTCTAACGGGCTACGGGGTTTGGTGTTTTACCATTGCAGACCCCTAGTACATTGCACGGGGGGAAGTTGGTATCTCTTCTTAGTGCGGCACCATAGAAGTGAATACCAATCGCCACAGGTAATTTTGACGCCCAGTTTCCTCCCTAGAGGACGGTACCTGAACTTTGAGAATGCGAACCTGTACTAGGATTTAATTTTTCCGAGAATATCCAAGCCAAACAGACACTCTAGGAATCTTTTACATGCCGTATAATAATATTATACAGTATATGGCTACGATTTTCTGCATCGTGAAAATCCACCGACTTGTGCCGGGATCGAACCCGCAACCTTAGGTTCAGGAGACCAGAGACAAACCAACCACACCACTCAGCCGGCTAATTTGAAAATGTTATTTCAATCATTTTAACACAAGAAAAAAGTCGAATTAAAATAAAAAGTCGATTAATTTAATGTTAAAAAAGGAAAGATTTAGTTATTTTTGTCATTTGATTGAGGTTACATATTTTTAAAAACTAACAAGCAATACATTTCAGTTTCAATTATCGAAAATTTCAAAGGAAACATTAAAAAAAAAAAAAGGATACGCAAAATGGTAAGATAGCAATTATTCAAAATATTTTTATAAATATGTATATAGCCTCTTTTTATTGTTTGAAGTTATTATTTTTTATGCGGTTCACCAAATGATCTCTATCGTAAAAGAGAAACCTCATTAAACAAGTTGTGCAAAACTTTAAAAAAAATTTCAGACAAACATGAAGTATTGCTTTTATTTTAGAAAAAAACATATTATACCGAAAGAGAGCATTGTATACAAAAGAGAGTCTTCGATTAATTCTGTTGTTGTACAAAAAGAAAATTGGAAAAACATTTGGTTAAATAATTGAAACGAAATATATTTTTTCTTGAAAGAGTTATTAGAATAAAAAGTTTGCTTGCGGACAGTATTTATACTATTGCATTTTGTTATTAAAGTTTATAAGATGATTTATTTTATTATATGTTTGTGAGTAAACAAAAACAAATATACAGGATCTGAATTCCATATTAGCTACATCCAAAGTCATATAAACAACTGAAGAATAAAGAAATTATTATTATGAAGCAATGAAAACGAATATTAATCTAATACAGGTATCGGCAACCTATGGTACACGGTACAATTCTCAGTGGCACTCTACACCCCTCAACAAATTTGTCCCTTTTGAGTAAATGAAAGTTAATAATTTTGAAATATATCTTATTGAACTGACATGTTCAGAATTATGGAAAACAAAATTTACGGAATTACGTAAACATCTGAATGATAATTCCAACAATAAATCGAAAGCTATTTTAAATTGTTGCAGGGCATTGCTGAAGAAATTTAATAGTTTAAAGAAAATTACATGTACTCTTCTTTCCACTTTTAGTTCTACATGTTTATGAGAGCAAGTTTTTTTCACGTATGAAAAATATTTTGATTCTGCTAAGTTGGTTAACAACTGAACGCTTAGAATCGTGGCAAATTGTAGGTCTCTAAACTGCAATATGAAGTAGGGCGGTGCATGAGGAAGAATCGCTATGAAATACTTATTTTTTATTTAAGTATATGGAAGGAATACTTATATTTTATGTTGCTTATTTCTAATTTTAATAAATATGTTTGAAAGATGCATAATGCATGAACAGTTTTAATTTTTTTATATTAAAGGAATAATTATATTTCATATTGTTTATTTTTTAAGTTAATAAATATCTTTAAATACCACAAAATTAATGTACAAAAAAACTAAATTTGTATTCTGTTCTATAAATCTGTGTGTATTGACGCGGAAATCGAATTGTTTCAAATATCACCCTCTGTGTGGCATACACTGGCGTAGCTTGCCCTCTGTAGGCCCCATATCAAAATTCCATGTGGCTATGTTTTGGACAATAAATAAAAATTATCCTTTAAATAAAACCGGTACAAAATATTAACCGGTCAGTACAGTAGCGTAACGGAGACGATTAGGGTGATCCGTAATCCGTGTCAATTATGTACTTGTAAAGCTCGTGCCATCAAGCGCTTGCGAAACGCGATTACTGGCAGCACGCTAAATTACAGCGATTGATTTAAACTATCTGATGCAATGCCGATTTAAGCTAATTTCTGGTCCTGGCTGCAAACGATCCCTTTGGCACTGGCAGATTGAAATTTATGACCAGAAAATTTAATTAAGTCCAGCTTATCTGGCCTCTGGGCGCCCACCTCAAAGGCCCAATGGATAAACCGGCACTGATCTGATATTTTGTTTATATCATATTTACTTATAAAATCTTATTTATAAGTACTAGGGGGTACCCCTGTTCACACCTGACGGCAGATCAACCCCCACTGTACAAATTATACAACTGTTCATACTCATTGTTCAAATTGTAAAACTAATTTACATGTATTACGTAGTTCTACACGAAAAGCATCATTGTCTCCAATGATTAACATGTGCATAAAAAATGTCTCAATCTGTTTGGCGTCAATTTTGGCGACCAAATTTGATGACTTGGTGATCATATGGATTCTTCAGGAAATTACTGGAGAAATCTATATCACGAATGTGAATTTTTCGAAAAAGTGCTGGAAGCTAGGTGGTGGGGAACCCCTAGGCCAGGGGTGGCGTATGTATAAACAAATTATGTATAAAAAAAATTTATTACAGCATCACGCAAAAAGCATTTTTTATGTAAAGTGATGAAAAAATTTCTCCCAGATTATTGTTTCAAAAGCTAACTAAATTTATATATTTTGTTTCTGATATTCAATTTTTTTCTTTCCTTTTTACCTGAAAATAATCCATGAAGGAAAAAAGAACGAAATGTCATATTTTTTCTAATTTAATTGAAATTGCAATTTTAACTTTTTTTTAAAAAAGAACTTCATCTTTATTATCATCTTCCCCTTCTACGTTAGTAATTCTAAAATCTCAGTTGGGCTAAAATTTCAATCTTATTTTTAAGTGCTTTTTCTCTACTCGCTTACTGAATATTGTTTTAGAATTCTCGTTCCCTCCCCTTCCCGTATTTATCATAAAAATATTCTCATCCCTTTTTAAATCAAATGAATGAACGATTTTCCATAATTGTATATAAAAAAACCCCTTCAGAGTGTTGTTTTTCTTAACGGAAGAATATACAAGTCTTAACCCGGGAGCGGGCGCGCGGGATACAGAGTCACATTAAACTGTTAATTCTGGAAAAACTGTTTTTTGTTAACAATGAACTTTGCAGTATCCTCCTATATGACAGTCCTCATGGGAACTAAAATGTATTTGTCACATATCTCCCTCTTTTTTGGGAATGGCAAAAGTTTTTTTACAAATCTTGTATTGACTGAGTTCCCCGCGCGACCATTTTTGTTCCAAAATACAGTCGAACCTCCATATAACGAACCTCTATATTGCGAATTTTTCTATATAGAGAACTTTTTCCTGAAGCCAAGAACAATTCACGATTTTCTTTGTGAAATAACCTCCTTATAGCGAAGTGCTTTTTCTATTTAACGAACTTTTTTTTCTTGGGATTCAATTTTCTTTCTTCCTATTCTTGAAGTGTTTCTCAAGATTTTTCAAGTTATTCTCTCTTTTAACACATTTTATGGTGGTCATAAAGGTGCATTGCAAAGATAGGAGGCGTATATATTATGAAACAAAGTGTATTTTTTCAATAAAAAAACTGAAACAAAATTAACAGATTTTATGAGTAATTCAATTTAAGGATGCACGTGGTAATATATGTTTAAAATCCCTAGTTATAAAATAATGACGTTTAAAATTACTTGATTGCTTTAAATTAGAAAATGTCCTTAAAATTATTTTCTTAGTGTTGGAAATGCAGTATATTCCTCGACATTATTTTTCTTGTTTTCCTTGCACAGTTTCTCTTTCTTTTTTTGATGGGTAAGATATATAAAATACATAAATATTAATTTAAAAAAAGGTGTAAATAATTAATTTTTTTAAATAAATATTGGGTTTATGAATTTAAAATTTGTTTTATGTGGTTCATGAAGTATAATAAAAGATGAAACTCTATATAGCGAATTTTCTATATAATGAATTTCTTTTCTCGGGATTTAGCGACTTCATTATATAGAGGTCTGACTGTATTTTCTATAAACGTACTACATTTCCCCCTGTGAACAACTTAGAGCTGCAGTGTAGTTTGACTTATAATGACTTATAAACGTAAATGAGCAGAATATAAAAAAAAGAAATGGGCATCTGTGATCTGTGTTGAAGGCATTTGAGACTGATCAAGCAAGGGGAGAACCTGCTGAAATAATGCCTATTAAACATGATAGTGAAAGGAAATCTGAGAAAAGCGATAAACATGAAACGTTTGAGTTAAAAGGAAAAAATTTTGAAATACTACCTAAATAACTCCTTCAAGAAAAATATGTGAAACCAAAAGTATACCTCAAGACACACTTCGCCCAGTCAAAAAGACACAAGCAAGAAAAAGTTCAACACGCTATTTGTCGATCACCAAAGGTCAATAAAACTACAATAACTTGAACAAAATATGTCAGTTTAGCCTGCAAATGACATTTCTGTAATGTTAGCAAAACATTTCTGTGATTTGTGTCCTTTATTAAAGTCACGCACATTTGAAACTTTTTGATTCTTTTTGATATTTTTTTCTCACAAATTATCAAAGAAAAATTTTAAAGTCCTTAAAAATAGCAAAATATACTTTCTCTTGGATAAATTATTCACTGGAATTATGATTTTTATCGTGCACAATAAAAATAATTATTAAAAAAAAAAGGATTGGGGTGACTCAGTCACCCCCGCATGACCATTAACGTTACTTTCGAGTGCTCCTGGGTTAATGATGTTCTGATGATGCCCATCAGAAAAAACATTTTATAATTATAATTATGAAAGTCAAATTACTTTTTAAGTCTATTAATGTATCAATAGCAATGGATTATTTTCAGTTGAATTTGAAATACTTATATTTTGAAATATTTCTTATGGAAAATATATTTAAATAAATTTAAAAATTCGCGGTTTAGAATTAAATTTATCGTCAAATGTTTCAAGTAAGTGTAGACATTTTTGCTGCTAGTCAACAGCTTAGTTCTCGAGCTCTATAGATGACAATGTCACAAGTCACAGATTTATGTTTTGATCCCATCAAAACTTATCTTTCAAAATAATGAAGATAGACGTTAAATCTAACGGATACGCCCATAACTCAAAGGCTTCATGTAGCTGAAGAGACTCATTGATTCAAAAGCAGTTTTTTTGACCATATACTTTGTTTTTTCTGTTGTATTAAGATATGTGCAATTTAACATTTATAGCAATGTGTGTGTGTGACTTAAGGTGCCTGACTAGTTGCGGAAACATTTTTTTAAAATTTTGCTGAAAATTTATTTTTAAACTCATTTTTTGTTTAATTATAACTGAAAACTAATAAAAATAGCAAAAAAATTTTTTTCAATGTATTTTTTTTAAATATGGCCAATTTTAGGTTTTGAATTAGACGTTATTTGTACGTTACGTTAAACATAGTAAAATAAATTCTAATAATATTTTTAAAAAACCACATAATTTTACCAAAAAACAGTTACTAATGAATTGACCTAATATCTTTGAAAAATTTTAATTTATTACTGAACTAGAAATCAAAAAGTGCACGCAATGCAAATTTTTCAAAAATTTCACATTTATCACACAGAAAAAAAATCATAAAAAAGGTAAATATGCTGTTTTTTCTTAATCCCTAGGTCACAGTATACATACTATAATAATGCACAATTACACAAAATTACAGACAATTACTTACAGAACTTTTTGAGATATCATGCTTACCGTGTTGTAAAATATCAAAAAATCTGTTTCAGAGAAAAATGCATTTAAAGATTTAAAATTCAAAATTTAAAAAACTATACTGCTAAAAAAACCTAAAACCTCTCTATATCAAAAGAACAAACATTTTCAAAGCAATTATGAATATTATACACTTTCTTCAAACTTTTATCTTTTAATATTTTTAACAATTTTATAGTCTCAAAAAGCTTTTTCTTAAAGTCTAAGTACACAGTTTACGAAATACAGATTAGACGTATAAAAAGCACTTTAAAAAAACCTTTTTGCATTAAAAATAAAAACATTTTACATAGAAAAACAAATATATATTATTCCATATTATTTTAGAAGTTAAGAAATATATCATACAAAATATATTTGTGTTGTTTTACCAGTAAACATTCACGAAAATACTCTTAAAAAATATTGTTTATCACAAAAGTTATAAATTAGAGTAAAAATCCTGCAAAGAAGTACTTTAAAACCCTCCATATGAATATACTAAGCCTTCTGTTTTTTCATCCTTAGTAATTTTTGTTTTCCTAGCTGCTTTTCTTTTTTTCCCGAAACAATTTTGCAATCGGTAACGAATGTCTTAAAGATGTTGAAATCCGTTGTTTATCAAATTTAAGTAACTCTTGAGCAACACTTTCAGGAAGGGAACCATTTACATTTTGAATTACTGATAATATACCAGCATAACCAGAATTATAAAGTATTAGAGCTAATAATGCACCCAAACGAAATGTTTCCGGTCCAATAAATATATTTTTGGGAACAGTATTCCACAAAATGTTGTTATAACTTTCATTGCAATTCTGTGTCTTACCATGAAGACATTTTTTCAACAAAGTTTCATTACACAGTTTTAGATATGTAGGCTTTATTTGGTTTATAATTTTATTAGGAAGTCCTTGCTCAATTTCTTTGAGGGGACTCCCAGCTGCTTTTTCCCTTTGGTAACGACACCAACTCTCAGATCCTTCAGGACACTGTCCATGCAATGAATTGTTTTTTCCAGATACACAGTGGAAAAATGCAGCTATTACACTACTCATCATCTTTTGTAGATTACCTACATTGCTTCGAATAGCTATTCCATAATAGTTCTGAATTCTGTCGATTAATTTATCAGTTAATTAATTTTTCCCTCCCAAACCTTTCGTCGTTTTTTTAATTGACGCAACCGCCCCCCTACACGTTTCTGTACATGACCTATACACTCGAGTTTGGTTACTGTATTAATTCCATAAAAGTTTTTAACAGATTCATATCCTTTTGAGTCCCCATCTCCGTAGTATTCATTGTACTGTACATACCTCACATTTGATCTCTCAAATATACGGTAGGCTCCAACAACCTCCATGTTCCCCGTGGAACCTTTATAGTTCGAACATACATGTTTCGATGATTGGCTATTGCCTTTCGCGCATATGTGGTAATATTGCGTCATAGCTTCAATGTCTAAAATTTTACCGGTGTCAACTGATGTGGCACTTACACACCCATACAAAGATGAGTAGCCTCTGCGTTGCCAAGTACCATCAATGGATATTCCACATTTAGTGAAACTATTTGAGCCTTTGATTTCACTCAATGCAGCGTTGATGTTTTCTTGAGCAACGCGTTCAGTTGCTTTCAACAGTTTTCTTTCTTGATTGCGGAAAGCAAGTTTTGACAGGAAAGGTAAACCGAGGAAAGCACATAACTTTTTGCCAGCTGAAAATCCTTTCCCGATTATCCTTAGCCCCAAAACAATTGAAGAGTTTTTAAGACAAGAACCTTTCATCTTCTCTGTCGTAGGGAAACCTTTAAAGAAGGAGCAGTTTTTGCACTTTAGGTTCATATGTGAGCATAATCCACTGACAGTCTTCTATAAGTTCCAAGCCCTGAGAATAACAATCAGGACAACAAACTATGGCAAAAAATGAAATCAAAGTTGTCCAGCTGACAATTCTATTGTTTTTATAACTTTCAAACAATCTTTCTGAGAAAATTTCCAAACTTGTATGGCTTGATTCCAACTTTATGGCACTATCGGATTCAGTAGAATTGAGCTCAGATGTTTCATCATTCTCATTAATAGTAGCACGAATGGTATAACGATTTCCAGTAAATCGGCGCTACTTAGACCTCCCAGATCTTGATTTAGCCATAATTAATCAATATTTTGTCTTAAGAAAGACAGTTTTTTTTCATAAAATATATCAAAATAATAAATTAAATGAGGAGCGAAGAATCGAGTAGCTAGAACATAAACAAATCGAAAAATGACAGCAAACCTGTAAAGTTGTTTTCAAATTTTACTAAAAACTATTAAATAATTTTTAAAAAAATATCACCATATTCAGTTTTAATGTTACCAAAATTAATATTTTATAAATAAATTCAATAAAACTCCAAAAAAGAGTAAAAATCTTTCAAATTCAAAGTACTTCCGGTTTCGATTTCTAACTTCCGGTTCGTTTTTGTTGTTTTCACTTGACATAAAAACTGCTATAACTTCGTAAATAATTGGAGTACAAGCAAAAGTAAGGCATTTTTAGAAAGAAGAAAATTCAAATATTAAAAATATCAAATAAATTTTTTGTCATGTTCATCAAAATTGATGATTTTACACTAGTCAGGCACCTTAAGGAATCTATGTAGAAATGATCTATTGTTTAAAGAATTGCTTAAGGAATCTATATAGAAAAAAAGCGACTCAGTAACTTACTCATCAAGAAATCTCCGGAACTATGTGACCGACAGATTTAAAATTTTGTATGCGTGTTCCCTTTGTTGAGTAAAGATCTGTTAAGAATGTCTTTTATGGAAATCGACTCTCAAGTGGGGTTGCGGGGACGTACATAAAAGACAAAAAATTCCGTTTTTGAGCCAAAAGACCGACAGACTAGAAATTTGGCAAGCATGTTTTTTTGTTGAGTTTACATATGCTAAAAATATGTTATCCGGAAATAAACTCTCAAAGAGGGTTAAGGAGGCGTTTTACAGATAAAAAAATCATCGTTTTGAACCATTAAACCTTCAGACAAGAAATTGGGCAATCATGTTCCTTTTTTTTTTTTTTGTTGAATAGAGATCCGCTAAGAACGAGTTTTGAGGAAATCTACTACGAAGGGGGTTACGGGGATGTAAAAGACAAAAAAGTCCGTTATTGAGCTAAAAGAACTACAGACTAGAAATTTGACAAGCATGTTTCTTTTGTTGAGTAGAGATTGGTTAAAAACTGTTTTTGCAAACATTCGATTCCAAAGAAAAAGGGTTTACGGATTCGTAAGAAATAGTTATACTTCTATTTTAGAAATTTAAGTTTTTTTCAAATCAAGAGACAAGGGTTATGAGAAAGTTTTTAATACAATCGAAAACTTAATTCTATAGGAATTACACATCAATTACTTAAAAAATAATATATAATCATATAACATTATGTAATATCCATCGAAGTGTGGGTGGGTAATAGTCTTTAAATAATAGTTTCCTCAAAAAATTCAAAAACATTTATTTTTTATATATATAGTTAAGAATAATAAAAAATTTCTTCAAAGGATGAATTACGAAAGCGTGTGTGGGATGTATACATAAATTATTGTGGAATAACACGTTTTATTTCCAAAATTTGCTAAATGAGTGTCGTTTTCAAGTATTGTACTCAAAAGAAAAACGACTCATTTCGAAGGGGAAATTAATTTTAAAGGAACGTGAGCAAAATTATTTGTCAATAGATTCTCTTCTTTTTTTTTTCAATTATAAATCATCTCTTCAATTTCTAAACTATATTATATATATATGTATATCATCTTCAGAGAACGAAAGCAGACACATGTAATTCGAAAACTTCAGAGAACCTTGTTATAGCTGTGTTTTTTACACAGGCTCAAACTTTGTTTTGCTCATTACTGTGACTCCTCTGCAAGCGTTTGATTCGTGTTACACTATCATGTTGCCCTCCTCCCCGTTGCCCAAAGGTCAAATCTTTGATTCTCTTGCTCCTTAGCAAGCTCTACAGCTACGGCACACATGTACTCCGTTACACTTCCCCTTTATCCACTAATGTTGAATATTAACGTCTCTCCTCTGGAGGAAATGCGTTATCGCCAGTGCGTAGGAGTAGTGAAAAGGAAACAAGGAGGTCGTTACTGCGTGTCACATGGCCTTGTTGTCAAACTCTTCCTAATTTAAGCGATCGTTACGAGCAACACGTGGAAAATACGATTTATCTCGAGTAACTACAGAGTGCTGTAGTCAGGTTCTTATTGTTACGAATCGAGGGACAACGTATAGAGTTCATCCTCTCCCACACCTATTTCTAAAATAATGACCCAAATGAGACATAAATAAACATAGTTTCGAAACTTTAAATAATTAGCGAGGGTAATTTTCGTCTTAATAAAAATTCTTGCATTAAAACTGTATGTTTTCGTTAGATAAAAGTTGTTATATATATAGTAAATATTATTCATTTCGAATGAGAACTGCGGCTACGGTCGCCTAATGGTCATGGCCATGAGCTCGTGGCCAGGCTTGTTATGAATTCAAGCTCTAGTGCGACTGAAGACCCATCCTGTAGAGGAGCTGGTACGCATTGAATCGGTCGTGTCTTAAAGTTCTCCTGTTAGCGTGGGGTTAAAGTTTGGAGAGGTAGGGCCAACTCAGGTGCCTCCCTCGTCACTCGGTAATTGTTCAAAATTACGAAGTCCATGGCCAATAGCAAGGACGGCAATTTTTTCCGAAAAAGATCGATTTTTAAATCGATTCACAAAAAAAATCGAGGCCTAAAAGATCGATTTCTAAGAAATCGACTTTTTTTTATCAAGTCTGTATTTGCAATGTAAACATAAATCTATTTTATGAAAAACAAGAAAGATACCATAATAAACGATCTCTTTTGTAAAATCAGGGTGAATGAGTGAGTCTAGGGTTTTATGGCGCAAGAGCCAATTTTGGCTATACTGCACCAAACATTTGTTAAAAAACTTAAAATGTTTTATAAAATATGTAAAAATAATGAGACAATACACTTTTAAAAAGTTAAAATTTCAAAACACTTAAAACCGTTTTCAATGGATTAAAGAAACAAAATTTGGCGGGGAATTCCCCCACCAAGTCAGACCATATCTTAAAATAAAAGCATTGAAAAAGACGGATGTTAGTTTAAAACAAAGTTAGACAATACATGTTATTAAAAAATTAGCCTCTACTTTTCCTGTATAGGGATGGAGTTAACGCGCGTAAATATCCTTTAGGAAAATTTAAAGGATCTTCTTTAATGGTGAATTTATCCGTAAAATCTGGCTTAGGTTCCTCCTCCTCCACACGTCATAAGTTATCATGTCTTCCTCATCTGTTGCATATTCTGTAGGTGCTGACTTTCTCGGTCTATGTGGAGCCATTTTTATTTCGATTTCTGGTTTCTGTACTTTTGGGCGCTTTCTTCTATTTCTTGAATTTCGTTTTACATACTGTGGGATTTCAGGTGCATTAGAAAGTTCACTATTGGATGTAAAGGGTGTTTTTTTAGAGGTATAGAACTTTAAATTGCAATAAAACAACGATGTATTATTCGATTGACATGAATTTTTTTTATTCGAAAGATAATCTTGTGGCAGTACATTTTAAATTAGATTTCTGGCATATGACTGCCACGGCTGGCTCGGATGTAGTCCAATCTGGACGTCCAATTTTCGATGACTTTTTCCAACATTTGTGGTCGTATATCGGCATTAACACGGCGAATGTTGTCTTCCAAATGGTCAAGCGTTTGTGGTTTATCCGCATAGCCCAATGACTTTACATAGCCCCACAGAAAATAGTCTAGCGGTGTTAAATCACAAAATCTTGGAGGCCAATTCACTGGTCCAAAACGTGAAATTAGGCGGTCACCCAACGTGTCTTTCAATAAATCGATTGTGGCACGAGCTGTGTGACATGTTGCGCCGTCTTGTTGGAACCACAGCTCCTGAACATCATGATTATTCAATTCAGGAATGAAAATGTTAGTAATCATGGCTCTATACCGATCACCATTGACTGTAACGTTGTGGCCTTGATCGTTTTTGAAGAAGTACGGACCAATGATTCCACCAGCCCATAAAGCGCACCAAACAGTCAGTTTTTCTCGATATAACGGTGTTTCGACATACACTTGTGGATTAGCTTCACTCCAAATGCGGCAGTTTTGTTTGTTGACGTAGCCATTCAACCAGAAGTGAGCTTCATCGCTAAACAAAATTCGCTTATGAAAATCGGGAACAGCGGCAATCTCGTTTTGGGCCCATTCGACGAATCTACGCCTTGCTTGATCATATTTAAAATGTAATGCCACAAGATTATCTTTCGAATAAAAAAAAGTCATGTCAATCGAATAATACATTGTTGTTTTATTGCAATTTAAAGTTCTATACCTCTAAAAAAGCACCCTTTTGTACAGACAGACTCTGGTAACGTAAGTAATACCAGGGAATTTTTTTTACTTAGGGAATTCGACTATTACAATTATTTTTATGACCATATCGAAGTATCAGGTTTAAAAGAACACATTTATTTTCTAAATATATTTGTTGCATTAAAAAGTTTAGAAAATAGATAATATAGCTTATAGTTTCCAATGATAAAGATAAATAGTTTTAAAGATTATACACACACTAATTGTAAATAATTTTATGGTTTTTATCAAAGCAGAAGAAAAATTGAATGCCGATTTTCTAGGATGAAATATCGATTCAATGTTACTTATCGATTTAAAAAATCGATTTTTCGATAAATTAATCTCAGATCGCCATCCCTAGCCAATAGTTCCCGTGTCCTTTAATAGTGCGTCGAAATGAACGCTCACTCGATGCAATATGAATGCTATTGTGTGGTGACGGACCTCGTAATTTTGACCCATGGTCAACTAAGTGAACGACTGAGCTGGCAACTTCCTCTTCAAATTCTCTCACAACACCGACATACGAATCTCTGAGATTTACCGTGTATCAGCCCCTCTACATAGCAGGATTTAGTGTGACCAGGATTCAAACCAGCCCCCTGTGAACTCGTGACCATTACCTCTTGGCTGCAGCGGCCTAATTGCTGAGAGATCGAGGTTGCAGCTCAGGTGTTATCCTCGTTACTTGACCGAGGCTCAAAATTAAGAGGTCTGTCTATAAGCTTACAAAGTTCGAGTCGTACGTCGAAGCAATTTAAATAGGCAACAAATATTGTAATAAAAAAAAAATTTATTTACGCATAATTAACACAAAACACATGTGTAATATACACTGGTGTGCAAAAATTAAGGACGAAGTCGAAAAATTAGCATATCAGCTGAACGAAGAGGCAGAGCGGACAGAAAGACCAATCAGGAGATTAAGTAAGGTGATGTACGGTAGCACAAGCGCAGATATGCAGGTAGACGTAATGGGGGAGTGTCTGAGTAGTATAAAGCATGTTGTCGGTGTAAGATCAGTATTTCTGGCAAAGAGATTGCACGCCGTATAGCAGTTAAAATCACACCGAGTTGCTGCCTCAGCGAGAAATGGCGAATAATCAATCTGTTAGACGACATCTGGATGCTTTTACCCGAGGTAGAATCATTGGGAAGTTGGAGGAAGGCCGCAGTGTGACAAGTGTGGCTGCAGAGTTCGGAATTGCTCACAGCATCGTATCACGACTTTGGAGACAATTTCAAACTACAGGAACAGCTATCCAGGGGTTCAGTAGTGGTCGTCCACAAGGAACCACACCCGCAGATGACCGGTACATTGTCTTACAGGCCAGAAGAAACAGGCGGCAGACAGCGGGAGAAATCGCTAGACACACGACACAGGCGACTGGACGACCGATATCGCGTTTTACCGTGGCCAGAAGACTGCACGGTGGTGGTCTGTTTGCACGACGCCCTGTACGGTGTGTACCTTTAACGCCTGCCCATCGGAGAAGGCGTTCTCTGTGGTGCCGGGAACACCGGAATTGAAGAGACAATGAATGGGGATGAGTACTCTTAACAAATGAGAGCAGATTCAGTTTGAGTAGCGATTCTCATCACATACTCATGTGGAGAGAGCGGGAAGCCGCAATCATCCCTCGAACATCATTGAAAGGGACAGGTATGGAGGTCGCGGTGTTCTCGTTTGGGGAGGAATCAGGCTTGGTAGTCGTACAGACCTTCACATCTTCGACGCAGGTTCAGTCAACGGGACCCGTTATTGTAACGAGATTCTTCTTCCATATGTGCGTCTTTTTAGAGGCGCTATGGGTCTGCAGTTCCTTTTCATGGACGACAATGCACCATGTCATCGCACAGTAGCTGCCGAACAGCTCTTAGAGTGAGGATATTGAACGTATGGATTGGCCGGCACGATCTCCGGATCTCAATCCCATCGAGCATGTATGGGATTTTCTAGGCAGACGCTTGGCAGCTCGTACCTTACCACCAGTAACGATTCGGGAGCTTCGATTGGCGCTGCAAGACGAATGGGCAGCAATGCCTCAACAACTCATTGACACCCTCATTCTCAGCATGGGCGGACGCTGTGAAACCTGCCTAGCAGTCAGGGGAGATCATATCCCCTACTAAAGACCGGATGTTTCTTGCTGGACACCCATCACAGGGATGTTTCGGCCTTCAGTCGCATTGCGCTCCATGCTACTTTTTCAATCAAGCTTCTTTTTATCCCTCTGATTTCTCTTTTAGTAAGTGTTGCTTACATATTACACATGTCCTTACGTATTGGGGATCTTACGGTATTAAATGTGTTGATTTGGAAAGTTTTTGTACAAAGTTATATTGAAAAAACCGTCTCGTCCTTAATTTTTGCACACCAGTGTATAGTTTTTAGTAATCTCAACTAGAGAGATAGAAACGACTCGAACATTAAGGACAGAAAAATCAAACAGATATTAGAAACTTAAAAATATAGATGCGGCAGTATTATAAACAATACTGACTGATGACAGCTTTAAATTTTATATTACCGTGGGGTTTTGCGAATAGCCAACTTTATCCTTTTCCTTTTATAATGCTGAGCCAAATCCTATTGAAAATAATGGAGAGAAGTCCTAAACCCATTATAAAGAAAAATGAAACATAATGATGATTCAGAAATACAAAGATCACGATGAATCAGTGAACAATAAGCAAGTAATTATCAGATTCATGATCTAAAAACAGATTCCAAGCTGTTATTATATTGGCTGAATTGTAGCATAGCAATAACAAGTAATATAAATAAATTCCTACTTAGGTCTACAAAGAAAAATTTTATTTTAGTTACCTTTTATTAAATAGTTACAATTAATATAAATATGTATATACATATGATAGAATCACAATATTAAGTGACAAAATAGAAAGCGATTTTCCATTTTCCTTTCTATATAGGGTGCTTTCTATTTATTCATTAAGTAAAAAAAATTTAATTTTTGTAATAAAATAGTGTATTAAAAAAGAAATCACATTCTCAGAAATTAGGCCATTCAAGGTGGTATTCGAACCCACGACCTTCGGATTAGAAATCCAACGCACTATCCATTGCGCTCCAGGGACACTATGAACGATTTTCCTTTCTATATATGTTGTTAGACAGTTATTTTTGTTTGTTACTATTTATTCGTTTTTTAATTTAATTAATGAATTAATATTTGATAAAACTGTATTAACATCAAGTGTCATCCACTATAAGTTTAACAAAATGTATTTGAACTTGTGAGTAAATGAATAAAAAGTATTTTATTAACGATTGAAAATTTGAACAAGATATATAAATAAATATATATAGGGAGAATGTGAGTTAATAGTAGTAATCAAAAAAGAAAATTTTGTTTATTAAAATAATTATAAACGAAATAAATTTAGTTAAAATTGTATTAATATCACTAAGGGTATTTTTATATTTATCTACACTATAACATTAAGGTTAAAAATAAAGATTACATGTGAATATATTATTTTTAAGAGCAACTCTTTCTGTTATACCATTTATGAATTGAATATGTAAATAGTACTTGGAACTATTATATTCTTATTTGTAGATTAATAATTTGGTAATATAAAGGAATATATAAAATTTATATTCATATTTGCAAGCATTATGGACTGAAGAATCAATGCCGAGAGAGAGAACTATGCACCAAAACCAAATTTTTTGATATTATTTTAATACACAACAATTAACTTTCTTATTTCATATACCTTTTGTAAGGTATTCGTTTGGAGTGCTCTTATTTTTTTAAAAAAAATAATAGCATACTTAAAGCTGTTTTCGCTTTATGTACGAGAGCGTGAACTTGACGCAGAGCACATTTTCGGACAGAAAAAATGCCTCAATTTTTATAAAAATTTGTGACATTGTAACTCACATGCATTTGTTTTTGATATAGTGTTTAAAGTTTGAATATTCGCGACCCAATATTCAATCATAATTTTCATCGCCCCCCCTCATACAATAACAAGGTATTGAACTCAATAATACTATACTCTGATGCTAAAACTACAATATACGACTTTAACCTCTTCAGTGCTACCGGCGTATATAAACGTCTTGCTCGCAAAAGCGTTGATTGCCCCGCACGCATATATACGCCTTTCGGAAGTGCGGTCTTTACCATGCACTGATATCCATAAAATTATTCCGAAGGGTTTGGAATGCAATAAAAGGACCTTGATAATGTTCGCGAAGGATTTACTTATTTTAGACTATTTGTTTTTTTATTCCTTCCTCCACCCCAACGCATCACATATGCGCGCTTACGTGGAAAACGGTTGGCATTGGGAAGCGAATCGCGTAATTTTTAATTGGCAATTCAGAATTTAATTCTAAATCGCACAAATTATCAAGATAAGAGATCATTTTTGTATATAATTTTATATATGAGAATCCCATGGAGTCTCTGGTAGTTATTAATCATGTTCTTAACTTAGTATTGGTAAATTATATTATAAAATACACATTGCGTAGCACTGATTATTTTTAAGAGCAACTCTTTCTGTTATACCATATATGCATTGAATATGTAAATAGTACTTGGAACTATTATATTCTCTTCATCAGTGTAAATGTGTGTTGTATTTTTTTTATTATGTTAGAAGAATTGAACATATATTGAACGTATTTTGTTTGTTTACATAAATTAATAATTTTTTTAAATAATCTTTTGTTTTTGACTTTTCAAAATGTTCGCGCCCCACTTGTAGAGTTGTCACGACCCCAAGGGGGCGCGCCCACAGTTTGAGAAACGCTGTTATAAATGCTTTTCTAGGAACCAATACTAATAAATACTAATATTTATAACTAACATTTTTCAAAAAAAAATTACCTTACTTTTACAAACATCACAAGTATAAGTGAAGTTTTAGCAGTATTTTTGAAAAACTCTAAAGCAAATAGAGAAAAATAGTAATAGACTTAAATCAGTAAAAGTATTACTATAACAAATTAAATGCATTTATCTAGAGAATGCACTCAAATTTTAATGTTTTACAAAAATTTAAAAATTTTAGAGCTCTGATAGCGTAAACACACTCATGTCCATAAATTAAGAATAATGAAGTTTAGACAAAGAAAGAGAGACAGAAACAAAACAAATTTGACTTATTTGTAAAGTCTATTTATTAAACAAAAAGTAAAGAGCAAAAAAGATGCTATATGTTTGACATAATTAATAAAAATTGCAATTTTTACTCCCTGGAGCAAATTTCAAAAAAGAATCTATTTGCAAAAACAGTATAACATGGTTAGTATGATGGTCTCCCGGACGATGCATTACAGGCCTTACAACGCCTAGGCATGCTGAGTATCAAATTATCAATCTGATCTTGGGGAATATTACACCACTCATCAAGCAATGCCCTCCGAAGTTCCAGTAGACAGGTGGGAGGGGGTTGACGGGCTGCAATTCGTCGGCCAAGCATATTCCACACATGCTCTATTGGATTCAAGTCCGGTGAGTATGCTGGCCAATCCATACGGGTGATATCCTACGATTGAAGGCATTCGTCTACAATGTTTGCACGGTGAGGACGGGCGTTGTCATCCATAAACAGAAATTCAGCACCCATGGCAACCCGAAGCAAACGTTCATGTTGTTCCAGAATGACATCCCGATAGAGGTGGCCTGTCATCGTTACACTCTGAACATGCAGGTCAGTTCTGTAACCAAGAATAATTCCTCCCCAAACGAGCCATCCTGCACCACCGTAACGGTGTCGTTCAATGGTGCTCTCTTGATGGTAACGGGTGCCTGGCACTCTCCATATTAAAGTCCGGCAAGAATCAGACTGCAAACTAAACCTGGACTCGTCGGAAAACATCACACAAGTCCACTGTTCTGGTGTCCACAATGCATGCTCTCTACTCCAGGTTAATCGCAGGCGACAGTGAGTTGCGGTAAGTGGAACACATCTGACAGGCCTACGAGCATATAGACCAATGTGCCCTAAGCGTTTGTACACGGTCTGCCTTGAAACTATCGTACCGGTAGCTGAAGAGACAGGTCTGATGCTGTGCTCCGTCTGTTTTTTTTGGCAGTAACTGCCAAATAGTGGTCCTCATTCTGCGTTGTAACTCGGGGACGACCTGTGATGTAACATCTACTCACATTACCATCATCTTGGAATCGTTGCCAAAGCCTGGAGATGACACTCTGGGCGATTCCAAGTTCCTCGGATACTTCCAGGTGGGTACGTCCACATTCCAGTCGTCCAATAATTCTACCACGTAAAAAATCATCCAAATGCTTCCTTTGTGCCATAACTATGCGGTTATTGCACTGAAAGTCTTTTAAAGCGCTTGTAAACAATTTTACTTCTTTGCCGCAATTCCTTATATACCTCTCTCTTACACTCTCGTCATTGTGACGTACTATTCACGCCATCTGGTGGTTTCCTGTAATTTGCATATTCTTCTTCAAGATGTTTGTGATAATTTTCAGGTGGACTTTTTAATTTAGAGTTCAATTTTTGTGTGATTCCGAATCATCCTTAATTTATGGACATGAGTGTATTATAAGAAGTATGACATTTTCTTTCTTTAGGAGATCATTATTTAAATAACAGGCCATAACTCAAAAAATATTCACATAATAACAGTTTTTCTAGAAATACATTTATAACATTTTTAGTTATCAGACTCGCCCTATGATAGATTTTGAACAATTTAACTGACCACTTTTGGCAGACCGACTTCCGGTTTTTCTAATTTTATAAAATTGATTGTAACTCGGCCTCTAGGTAATGTAGAAACAAATCAAAGTACGTTTTTTAAAGCCAAAAGATAGCTCTATTCAATCAAATAAAAAATAAAAAAACCAAGTAACATAAATTTTTTTAAGTCAGTTCCTACTTAGGCCAACAAAGAAATTTTTTATTTTAGTTGCTTTTTATGAAATAATTACAATTAATATAAATATGTATATACATATGTCCGAATCACAATGTTATAGGGCAATTAATTTTTTATTAATTATCATTAAATTATCGTATAGTCACCCAAAACAATCGTGTCTATAAAATTTCAGTTCAACTGAATGCTTTAAAAAGTGAGAAAAAAACCTTTTCAAGTTTTGGCACAAGTCGCCAAAAATGAAGCCAACGTGGCTGTATCTATAATTCTTTAAATAATTCGTTTCAGTCAATTAATTTTAATTAATTACAATTAAATTACCGTATTGTCAACCAAATCGATAGTGTATAGAAAATTTCAGCTCAACTGAGCGCTTTAAAATGTAATTTATTAACGATTAAAAATTTGAGTAATATATAGGGAGATTCTGAACTAACAGTAGGAATCGAAAAAGATGCGTTTCTACCGAATTTGATCATTTCAACGTGCTCGAATACCTTAAATGCAAATGGCATTTTTGACTTAGGAAGAGTTTCATCAATTAATGCAGTTTATTTCGGATGAATAATTTATGCCTGTTACGATCAAACTTTATTGAAACGAATCAGTGAGCAGTAAGCAATGTTTGCAATACCGTAATTTAATCACATAAGCTACAGATGGCTTCACAAGCTACTGAAAAATTAACAGCAGCGGGAGTGCAAAATATGTTCTTGTCTCTCGCTGAGCGAGAATTTGTGATTCACACATAATAAAATTTTTATATTGGGTAAATAGCGTACGTTTTCTGCAAATGCAATTAACTTGTAGTTACGATTAAAAGTGATTTTTTTCTTTAAGTTTAAAGAGATTTTAATCTTTCGTGAAATAATTACAGTGCCTTCTCCCCAATGAGAATAACAGCTTTACGTTGGTAGCCTATGGTTAGGATTATTCACTCGTGACCGGCGTGTAATGAGTTCCAGCCCTAGTTCCTCTAAAGACCTGCCATGTAGCTGGGGCGGCCCTGGGCGGACAAACCGGAACCCTGCCCGGGGCGGCAAATTGTAAGGGCGGCATTTGGATCAAATTTGAAAATTATTTTTTTGTTACAAAAAATTTGATATATTTTCTGAAATATTATTGGGTGGGAATTTGATATTTCATTTAACGTATCATTTTTTAAAAAATTTTGTATTCTGTATATTTAATGACAGTTAATTTTTTAGTTTGAAACTTGAAGGGTTCGAGGTGGGAGTGTATGTTAAAAGCAAGAAATTTAATACGTTTACACATCTTTCACTAGTAGCTTTCTCCTTATCCCGGAGCGAGGTCACAACGGGCATTCCTTTCATACTTATGATGTCCGGTTTCAGCTATTTAAAAAGGGATAAGAGGTTTTAGTAGAGAGTAACAGGAGGTGTTTTATTTTAGTCTTGAATGTAAGTTAAAACAAATGCTTGTGATCCCTACCATTAGTAGAATATTTTTTCAAAGAAATTGTCCTTCTTAAAAAGACGATTCCTTCTCTTTTATTTCACTCGTTTGAAATAATAACAAGTAGTTATGTCCTAAATTTCAAATTATTTTGAATTTTTTAAGGCTTAAAAAATAAAAATATATACATAGAGAGAGAAACGGGGAGGGGGTGGAATTGGAGAGAGGGACGGCATTTTCTATTTTTGTCCAGGGCGGAAAAATTGCAAGAGCTGGCCCTGCATGTAGATGTACTGATGCACATTAAATATGTTGTGGTTTAAAGTCCTCACGTTTGTGGGGAAGTTCGGTGAGGGATGGAACCTCAGACGTAATCCTCGTCACTTGACGATTGGTCAAAATTATGAGGTCTGTTGCCAATAGCCACCGTGTTGCTGTTCACTTTACCCTTTACATCAGTAGTTCTCCAACTTTTTCAACCCTTGGTGTCTTTTCTGAACTAAAGTTTTGTCAAGACACTCTATCCTAAGTCAAAGCATGATTGAACACTAGTAAAACACTAGTTTTTTTTTCAAAATTCTGCAGCTCCCTTGTGAAGATGTTGCGGCTTTCCAAGTTGACGCAACGTACACTTCTCAAATAACTGCTTTAAGCTCTCTTTAATAAATGCATTTAACTACACTGCTGGCCACAGTAAATGCAACACGCTGAAGGAAGCATGCAAATAACATAAAATTTACAACATGCATTAGCGGAAGTGAAGTATGCAAATGGTTAGAATTTCAGCGAAGACACACATCACGCGCACCTGTGGCGCCACCTAAAAGCACTATATAAGGCTTAGAAATTTCGACGATTTCAAGTTCGGCAATTGTGTTTTTGTTGTGGTTTTTCAATAATCGATCAGTAATGTCTCGTAAAAAACAGCGATCAGCTTTTGATCAAGTATCCGAGTTCGACGGAGGAAGGATAGTGGCCCACCAAGATTGTGGATTATCTTTCAGGCAAATCGGTAGTCGTGTTGAACGAAACCACAACTGTAATGCGGATATGTGACCGTTGGATGCAGGAGGGTCAATCGCATCCACCTCAGTGCACCACTTCACGTGAGGACAGGCAAATTGTTCGCATGGCAGTGACGGATCACTCAGTCACATCACGAACTATAGCACTGTACATTGAGTCTGTAACGCATTATTCAGTGTCTGCGCGTACCATTCGACGTCGTTTACAGCAGAGTGGTTTGTCCGCAAGGCTTCCATTGCTTGGTCTACCCTTGACGCAGAACCATAGACGTCTCCGCCGCCAATGGTGCGATGAAAGAAGGATGTGGGTGGCAGAATGAAATGAAGTTATCTTTGCCGACGAGTCACGCATCTATCTGCAACACCACGATGGTCGGATTCTAGTCTGGAAACACCGTGGAGAGAGGATGCTGAACAGCTGCGTTATGCACCGCCACACTGGTCCTGCACCGGGTATTATAGTATGGGGCGGTATTGGATATCACTCTCGCACTCATCTAGTACGCATTGCCGGTACTTATCCGAGGTGTTGGAGCCAGTTGTCTTTCCTTACCTTCAGGGCTTGGCCACAGCCATATTTCAACAGGATAATGCGCGACCACACGTGGCACGCATTGTCCAAAGGTTCTTCGACAATCACCAGATTGAATTGCTTCCCTGGCCGGCTCGCTCGCCGATAGAAAACATGTGGTCCATGGTTGCTCAACGATTGACCCAGATTACACCCCCAGCTGCCACACCAGATTAACTTTGGCAATGGGTGAAAGCTGCTTGGTGTGCTGTACCCCAAGAACACATCCAAAGTCTCTTTGAATCAATGCCGAGGCGTGTGGCAGCGGTGATCTCCAACAATGGCGGCTACTCTGGCTACTGATTCTGGCAGGAACCACACTTCACAGAAGTCTATAAGTTTAATCATTTGATACTTGGTCAACATATTATCTACAAAATAAATTTTATTGTGCTTTCTCTTGTATTTCTTGGTGTTGCATTTACGGTGGCCAGCAGTGTAAATAAACAAATGAAAAAAAGTTTTACTTCTTAAATAAATTGTGCTATCAATAAGAATTGAATTTTTCTCCTCACAAGTTCTAACCACAAGCATTATTCTATAGTTACACATATTAAACGTATTATACATTCATTTGAAATTTTTAACTCCCTCTTTTAACTTGTAATGTGAACCATTGCGTCTCATTACTATGTGAAAATAATAAATCGCATAAGAAAATACTCTTCTGTGTAGTTGCTCTTTATTTTGTTGAACCAAATAAAAGAAAAACAAACAAAATTTTACTAGTTACTAATTGGTAAATTTCACCGAACTTTCAAGTTAAAAGGTTGAGATTACGATGGGAAGAAAATCATTTTGAAAATAAATGAAATAATGAAAAGTAAGTTGAGCTATTCAAATACGATAAAAGTACAAAAACATTTCTTTGTGTCAACTATTATCGTAAAACATTTTTTTTATTTATATAGTCATCAATAATTTTCAAAAAATAAATAATCTGTATTTTCATAAATGTACTTTTAAATATTGGATATGTAATCCACTTTCTCCCTTTCTAATAACTTAATTCACAATACCTTTATTTTGGTTGTAAATAATTTCTTCGGTTATTTTTTCAATTCCTACTATTAACTCACACGCTCTATATATTTATTTATTTATCTTGGTGGAATTTTCAATAGTTTATAAAATACATTTTAAAGGCACAATTGAGCTGATATTTTATATGCATGATTATTTAGGATGACAATACAATAATTTAATTATAATTAATAAAAATTAATTAATTAAAACTAATTATTTAAAGAATTACGAATACAGCCACGTTGGGATCATTTTTGACAACTAAACGACCCTTTTGGCAACTTGGGTCGAAAAGGTTTTTTTCTCATGTTTAGAAGCATTCAGTTGAACTGAAATTTTATATACACACGATTATTTTGGATGACAATGATACTGAATAAAAATTAATTACCCCTTAATGTTGTGATGCTGTCATTTTTATATACACATTTATATTAATTGTAACTATTTAATAAAAAGTAGCCAAAATAAAATTTTTCTTTGATCTAAGTAGGAATTGACACTTAACATTTTTTTTTGTATTACTTGTTTCATATTGTTTTATTGGAGATTCAGTTCCAACTATATGTTATCTTAAAGTGAACTCATTTTATTTTCTAGTACTTTTAATTAATTTTTATTATAATTAATAAATAACACTGGACTCTGAAAGATATCTTATACGGCTTATTAGACGATACGTAGTGCTATGTTAATCTCTGTGTGATTGATCTGCATTTAGAAACCTTACAAATCAACTTGTATCGGCCCTAACTGGAGCCGACAGCTAGTTTTGAAAAAAAATCACCTGGGTTCCTTCCCACCAGATCAACACACTTGTGACACGTAGCAATCCTTACTCAGCCACTCCCTCAAGCCCTGGAAATAACGTTCTCTTCCTCACTAGTTGACTCAACTAAAAGGATATTGGGGAAGCTACATTCTTCACACGCGTCAACTAGTATTTGAAATGGAGAAAGCTTTTTATTGCTTCTTCATTGTGCCGATGAGTCCGGCTCTCCTTTTGTAGTCAACTTAGTGTCTGCATATGAAAGAACTCTATTTCCCATTTTCACATTAGAGGTGTGGTGACAGGAAATGAGTTGACTGGCACAAATTTGCCTCGTTTGAAGCTGACCCTCTAGCAGATGGAGAGTGTGATGAATAAGATAGAGAGAGAGAGTAAGGATTATAAGGTTTTAAATGAGGAATGTGTTGTTGCTTATGCCACATGTGACCGACAGTAACATCAGATCAAGGTCCACGAAATTCATCATGGCTAAGGGCTAGATTTTTAAGCCTGTCGTTACCCTTAGCATTGAGCAACATGCAGGTGACATAACTATTTTGCTCAGTTCCACAACAATTTTGAGGGAGAAAACCCTGGGGGTGGTCAGGGACCTGCCACATCTTGTCCGCTCCCACCAGCCTCACGAGAAGACTATGGCTATTTAGGGTATCCTCATGCCACGAAGGCATTATACATTTACAAACATTCATGCCTTCTCCGGGATTCGAACCCAGGTCTTACGCCACCGCAGTCAGCGCCACTAACCACTATACCGGATGGGCGGCATATAAATGAAGTATGGTTTGATTACAGTAGTCGTATTACAATAGTTCATTGTTTAAATATTGTGAGTTACAGTGACATAACGGAGAGTATTAGGGCCCCCTGCAAAGTCAGGTTTTGGGAGCCAAGGATTGCAAAACCATACATCTGGATTGCATTGGATTTTACAAAGAATTGCAAAACCATAACATTAAGCTTTGAGCCCCTAGAATCCTTGCTCCCCCCTCCCCGCGATGCGGGAGTGTGCGTTACGCCACCGTGAAATACAATATAAGTAGTGAGATAAACAACCTGCCCAATAGATTGAATAAAATTTTCGATAAGAAGCGCAATTTAGAAATTGAAGAGTCTTTAGAAGTCAAAACAGAAGCATATAATTTTCTTAACTCAAATACTAATAAGGATAGTATTTAAAATGGCTTCTCCATCCATGTTGCATTCGGATCCCCCGGGAATAAAATTAATATGAGTGTTATATTCACCTCAATCGACCTTCGGAGGAGGTACAGCGACAAATTTATTATCATACAAAATCGTTTTGAATAAATTATATAGTACAAAGTTATCTTCAAAATGCTTTAGCTGAAATCTTAATAGCCTCGCAGATAACTTTTTCTAAAACATATCTATCATATTATATAGTGTTTTAAGCAAAAAAATATTAAAACATTCACCTGAGAAATATTATTAAATAGTATCTCTATTTTATAAGTTTCCTTGATTGGCAATTAAATTATTTTCCTCCTCAGTATCTGCTGCATAATTCTTCTCGTTATATGTTGCAGTCAAAGAATAAGAAGAACCTGAATTTGGCTGGAAAAATAACAAATACGTCTTTTGTCCTTTTTACATTCTTTAGCACAATAATGAATGATAATATAATAAAAATGAAGAAAAGCTTCCAATTTCTAAGGGATCTACGGAATTTTGATTCTTAATCGGCTAACCCAATGGTTAGTTAAGCAAAACAATATAAACATTTGTAAATTTTAAATTAAAGGAGCATTTGAGTTATTGGTGACGGATTTCATAATTTTGAGATGTGGCGATTGATTCTCAAGTGATTAAGATGATATTTTTGAGCAAGTACTCTTTTAAAATTCACTCCTATAACATGAAGACTCATCGATTTCTTGAACTGCCAAAGCTGGAAATCAAGCACAGAATAAAATATTTCGTAATAATATTAGTTAAATATTTATTTTGCTGGTAGATGAATAATAATTTAGGTTTGGAAATTAACAATAGAAACGATTGTACTACTGAAATCCAAAAGAGAATTACTATGGCTAATAGATGTCTTAATGGAATACGAAAATATTTGAAATCGAATTTAATCAAAAGAAGAAAAAAAAGGTTCTATTGTATAAAAGTCTTTTAAGATCAGTATTAACTTATGCATGTGAAACTTGGCCCATGTCTCGAACAGATGAGATCATGATAATTATCTACGAAAGGAAGATTTTAAGATTTATTTTTGGAGGAATTCAGGAAAATGGAATGTGGCGAAGATGATCAAATTTAGAGCTCAATATAAAGAATCTGACATTGTTAACGTCATCAAAATACAATGAATTAAATGGGCAGGTCACGTTGTCAGGATGGACGAAAACCGCATCACTAAAAAAAGTCCAATGTCCAACCAATTGGCGCACAAAGAAAGGATAAGTCAAATCTTAGATGGATTGATGGCCTAGAAAAACATCTCCTAGTTTTGAGAACTAAGAATTGGAGAACACTAGCAGGAAGAAGGCTGGTCTGGAAAAGGCTTCTTGAGAAGGCAAAGACCCACCGTGGCTGTCGAGGTGAATAATAAAGAACTTTGAAAGGTAAACAATTTTTTGATAGAGTAGTCCTATCAGTCATCGTAGTCAATTATATTTGCTAGTTTCTTAAGCGAATCATGTAAAATAATTTATGTTTACAAGTTGATTTTTATATCCATCTGAATTTCCTACATTCTCATTTTCTTTTATTTTTTCAAAACAAAATGAACGAAAAATATTTTTGAATTCAATCTCTAAAAGCCATTAAATTTTGAATCAATAATTGATAAATAAATTATTACGATGTATGTCTAAACTTCTTAATGATTCATGCATTTTGTGTATGACTTTCTACTTAACATTATCATATTAGGTAAAACTATAATGTCCAGCAATTTTCGTCCTTGCTAATTTCTAAGAATCTTTCAGGAAGATACAATAAAATGTTATAAATATCACTTTTGCTTATGAATTTATTATTCAATAACTTCCACAGGATCTCTATTTTTGTCATTTTGTCATCGTAATCCGCTTCGATTGAGTGAGTGCCTGGTAATTTCATAGAAATGTCTTGATAGCTGTCTTGTAAAGGATGAAAAAGGTATTACGTTATATTATTACGTATACATTCTTACAAATTTGATGTATCAAATTTGCGATCAATTTTGTAAATTAAATTAAGAATTAAAATAAAGAATAATAAAGTAAAGTAATAAAGTTGAAAAACAAAATAGAGGAATTCCCGTCTCCTTTCTTCAAAGTGTTAAGTTACTTTAAATTTCATAAGAAAAATTGCTTCAAATTTAAAATATTCAGATATAAAGCAATTTTTGATGTGCTGTAACAATCGGTTCTGGTGGCTTAGAGGTAGCTTGCCCACTTCGTATACCTAAGATTGCGGGCTCTATCCCGGCTGGAGGATAGATTTTCTGGATGCGAAAATCGTTGGCACGCGTATCATTTGATTATGTGGTATAGTAAAGATCCCTTGAGTATCAATTTGACTCTAGTACTCACGGCAATAGTTAGCATCCAGCGAGAATTCGAATTTACAAAATTCAAGCGTCACAAATTGGCAGCAGAAGCCGCCACTACAGAGTCCCACCAATGAAATGGATTCCACTTTTGGGGACTTACCATGTCTACAAAAGCTTAGCTGCTAAAAATAAAAATAATATTTTTCCAGAAATTTCGGATATTTTTATTTCCCTGCAGGAACGGTATTGGGGCTGAAAGAACCGTTTGTTGGTCAAAAGATAATATTTTTCAATAATACTATGTGAATACGTGTGATTTTGGCGACTTTGCCCTCCAAATTTGGCTACAGAAGTAGAGGTACCTAGAAAATTCCAGAAGGTTCTAGGATTATTATTTTAAGAGATTACTGTAGGTTCTATTTAAATAGGTAAATTGTGAGAATGGTTTCCAAGCCTGTATAAGAACGATGCACAAAAGCGACATTGAAGCCAAACATTTGACAGAGTATGTGCGTTTCATTTGATAAATGCAAAATTGTAAAAACGGATATCAATTGCTAAGTTCAATATTTGCGGGGTTTTTGAACCCGTGCTGTTTCAGATTTTTATACGTGAGTGTTACCTGTTTCCTGTGAAATAAAATCTATTGTAATTATTGGAAAGTTGCAGAAAAAAAAACAGATTTACCCCAAAAGCACCAACCTGTTAATTGCTTGGACCTTTCCTGTATATGAAAGACGATTAGCCTCGTAACAATGTAATTATAATTTCTTTTTGAATTTTTACTAAATATAAATTAAATAAATGCGCAAATCTCTAAAAAGAAAATGGGCTGCGACAGCCCAGTGGTCAAGGTATCAGATTATGACAGGCATGTCATGAGTTCGAGTCAGTACCACTAAAGACCCGCCGTGTAGGGCAGCGATGCACGGTAAATCTGTCGAGATCTGAAACGTCCTCCCGTTGGTGTGGCAGTTAGGAAAGGGGAATGCCAGCTCAGGTGTCGTCCACGTCACTTGACCATGGTTCAAAATTACGTAGTCCGTCGCCAAAAGCCCTCGTGTAGCTGAACAGTACAACGTTAATATTCACTCACTCACTAAAAAGAAAATACTTAATAATTTTATTTAAATCCATAAAAAACACCAGGAGAACTTTTATCAAATATAAATTTTTCACACATAAAGGAAACGTTAACATAATACAATTACAAATTTTTTTAGTTTATTTTTGAGCCAATATTTTTGAAAAAAAAGAAAACTCGATGTTTTCAAATATTTTAAGTGTAATATTTTGTGTGTGTTTTCCACTTTTAACTACCTTCAGTAAATCTTAAGTAAAATGATTTCTTGATGTATTTGATATTTTTATATGCATTTTAGAAAATTTTTTTAAAAAAAAAAGGTTGGGGGGGAACACTCCAAAAAAACCCACCCCAAATTTTTAGCATGGCAATTTTTATTACCTTGCTTATTTTGCGTTGGCTGATGTAAATTTCGAAAACGTTTGAAAAGTTATGTGCAAAATGTATGTATGTCAGGATTTTGTACAGTAAACACTCAAAATACAATAAAATGGACTTAAAAATACAGTGTGAACTTCGGAAAGTCTACAAGCACAAAGAAAGCAAAGAAAATGAATGAAGTTTCAAAGAAAACAACTGACATATTTTGGTGACATATTTAAAAGTTTACATTATTTACTGAAGTGCTTTACTTGAAGAAAATATTCAAAATAACTTGCACACTACACAACAGTATTTATTCCCCATGAAGATTTCCATTTATATTCTTTCGAGGCATTTCTCCTATACTCTAAAAAGTAAAATTCTGTTTTTCCGTCAACACATTGATGCTTAAGATATCCGAACAAATTGAAAATGATCGAATTCGGTCAATATAGATATTTTTGTTTTTTATTTTATTGAATGTAGCTATCTTTTGGCTTTACAAAACATACTTTATTTTGTTTCTACACTACCTAGAGGCCAAGTAACAATCAATTTTATAAAATTAGAAAAACCGAAAGTGGGTCTTTGATCTACCGGAAGTAGGCATTTAAATTGCTTAAAGTCTATCATGGCGAGTCTGATAATTCAAAATGTTACAAATGTATTTCTATAAAACTTTTTGAACCTGATATTTGTTATTTTCTGGAGAATGTACTAAAATAGTTCTTATTGTATGAACACTTTTTGAATTATGGCGTTATTTAAATAATGGTTTCATAAAGAATATCACATGTCTTATATATATATATATTATGTCTACTGAATCAGCTCTAACATTTTCAAATTTTAATAAAACAAAGTTTTAGTACATCTCCTAGATAAATGCATCTAATTTGTTTTAGTAATACTCCTACTAATATAAATTGATTATTTTTTCCCTTACTGCTTTGAAGTTCTTCAAAATTATTGCTAAAATTTCACTTATAATTGTGATTTTCCTAAAATTTAAGTAATTTATTTTAAATATTGTTAGTCAAAGAATAGTATTTATTGGTATTAGTCCTAAGAAAGCATTTGTAATGTATGAATATGCTATTTTATTAAAAAGTACTCCGAACGTTTTCGGGTACCTTTTAATGTGAATTTATCGAATTAAGATGGAATTTTAATTATTTCGATTTTATAGCTCTTTCGTATATTTTCTAGTTCATTCTCATATCTATCGTTTTCAGTATAACTGAAATTTATTTTAGTGTAGTATTACGAACAGAAATAAACCATTTAATAGAGTAATTTAAGACAACTTTTGGCAAGCAATTAGTTTTTTAAAAAATATGCTTGAACTGTCTTGTAAAAAATCTGTCTTGAAGTATATTTGAGGAGTAATTTGAATCAAAATAATCGATAAAATATTGAAATCTGAAAAAAAAAAATTGAATTCTCGGTACTTACGTATTAGCGTCGCTGCAACCAAATTAGCGCCACGCGAATCGCGCCATTTTCCACCGAAATCTGACTGATTGGTATTTTTTCATATAAAACACGTTAGAACCTTTGTTGTTTTGATATCAAGATACGATTCGCATGGTTCCAATTTTGCTGTGGTGACGCTAATACGTAAGTACCAAATTCCCTTTTAACTTTTTATAGGACTGTTTTTTTTCATGTAATATGTTTTTTTTAATGCATCCTAGTATTGAGATTGATTTCTGAAAAGAAATTCATTTGGATTATTACCTAAAATTAATTTGATTTTTCAGACTATTTTTGTGTGTGGGGGTATAATTTCCTCCACTAACTAGAAGCTAATCAAATATCATATTTTGCATTATTTTTTATATCGCATTTCACGATTAAAATATAATTTGTAATACTGAAATCTACAAAAGGAATTATAAATTATATAGATTTGTAATAAAAAAAATTTAAGAATTTATTCATATTACTTTTCATGAAATTTCAGAAATCATGGTTTAATATATAGTTATGATGGTTTAATATATACAGACAATGAAAACTGTGTACAACCGGTTTTTTTTCTTATTTTCTTCTCAAGTGCTTTAATAGAGCACAAATGGCAACGTGTATTTGTTTTTTGAAAAGTTGGCTTTAAGTCACAACTATACAACCGTACCTCACTTGGAACAATTTTTTTGCTGCTCATGTACTTACAAGTAATCCTTTGCTTTTACGATTTCAAAATCCAAAAATTAGCTGTCGTGCTAGCCGCACAAACCACGAGGGAAAGTTACTTCCCCTCGACATTTAAAAATTAATGAAATTGGTAGGAAATATACTTCCCATGGTCTTATAAAGGATTAAAATATTTTGTATCATCTTGACATATCTGCTGTCTTCCAATCTCTCTGTACCTGTGTTTCATTTTTGAAAATTTTATGTTAGGAAGGAGAAAAAGAACTTTTCTTGTCACATGTTTCTCCCTTCCACACAGAATTTTATATTTATAGTTTGATTTTTCCATGAAGATAAAGCATGCTACTTGCATTTTGTCAAGATGAATGTCTTCTGAGTCAACAATTCTTAGAAAGGAACGAATCAATAATATGAATCAGCAATTTTACGCAGAAATTCTTGTGATTCCCGTTCGAGATAAAGAAAACTTCAAAAGCAAAAACCGAAACTCAACATACAATTCGAATATCGATTTTTTTCCTTCTAATTTTAAAGCACCGAATGTGGGAAATATATCAAATATAAGAACGATATCACACAAATTTCAAGTTTTTTCAAATTATTTTTTAACAAGTATTTTGACATTGCTAAAAGTTTTTCCCTAAAAAACATTTAGAACCCTTTTTGTTCTCCAGTATGCATTCATTCGTCGTTGTTACAAATCGCTATCTGAAACTAAATGTTCTTTTTTTTTTCATGTCCTTCAGTTACAGTGAATTTTTCCAATCTCTTTGTAAATTCCAACGTATCATTTTAATACATCTAATTATTCATAATAATACATAAACATGATATGTTGCAAATGCATTAAATAGGTAACTGATAGCATGTTTGAAATGACACATCTAATCACATAAATGCTGCTTCAATCTATAGGGATACTACGTTCCCTTATCAAACTATTCTAGGAAATTGAGACTCAATCCATTAATGTTCATGAATTTAAAGCTGTGTTATCCACTATACGGAAACTAATGTTGTCCATATAAGCAGATATTAATAGTACCAGTAAAATGTGTAATAAGATGAAATTAATTTTTTTGTAGGGATTCATTGGGTGAATGTACGTGTTTATTAATATTTCACGATAAAGCAACAAAAATGCTTTTGACGATGGACTTCGTGATTTTGAACTACGCTTAAGTGCCGAGGATGAGAAATGAGCTGGCACCTCCATTTCAAACTACCACACCAGATAAATTGTTTACATAGATCCACACCTTTAAAACTTGAATAATTCTAGCGAACAAAAAAAGCCATTATTAATATTATTTTAAGTGAAATACAAAATATAAGTCTAAATTAAGGACATAATTACCTGCTATTTCAAACGAATAAAGTGTAAGAAAAGGAACCACCCACAATTCAGCATGCCAATTTTTTCCATAAAGAGTCTACAGATAGTGGGAATCACAAACGTTTATTTTAACTTATTAGTAACTACCCTCAAGACTAAAATAAAACATATCCTGTGACTCTCTATTTACAAAAAAAAAAAAAAAAAAAAAAAAAACTCTTGTTGCTCCTGTTTCCTTTTGGATAGTTGTAGTTGACACTGGACGTTGTAAGAGTGAAAGAAATGTCCGTTGTGACCATACTTCGGGATGGGGAGAAAATTGCTATTGGAAGAGATCTGTAAACTTATCAAATTTCATGATTGAACATATACTCCCCCTTCGAATTCTTAAGTTTCAACATACCCCCCACTTTTAAACTTACATAGTACGGAATAATAAGGTAACCATTTTTATTACAATGAAAAGGAGGACGAAATATTCAAGAAAAAATTACAGATTAAATATATGAAATGTTCTATTAATTCAAACAAAAATACGCTAATTATGCTTACATTCTTTTTAATTATTATCTTAAAAGAGTATTTTTCCATTGAATGATTTTTTTTGTCAACATACCATTTTTTTTTTGATATATCGGAAAGTTCGGGCAAAAAATATCCTTCATTCTGAATTTTACGGTAAGCACTGTAGCTGAAATATTAACATTCAGTTTTGATTTCTCACTAGTCACTTCACAAAAATCATTACCAACTGAAAAAAAAAAACTCTTTCAACTGCTGCATTAGTTCCAGGGCAGCACAACGTAAATTCAACAAGAATAATTACATTTTCATATGGAATGTGTTCATTTTTTAAATGGTTTAAGTAATTTCACCCATCTTTTACCAATTTCTTAGCATGTTGATTTTCCAATTGTTCTAATTTATTAGAATTTAAATGTACATTGTCTTCTTTCTACTTCAAACAGACAATTGTCATCGATTTTAATATCAGGCATTTCTTTCGATAAAAACTCAACGTAATTTTCTATATCTGCCCACTTTACTTGAGACCAAGTCAAAAAATACCATTGAAAACTGTTATTTCCTGTGATATATGTTTCAGACCAGTCTTCGACATATTGGAAATTGGTTCATCTCTGAATACAGAGATTAACCCATCAGTTTTAAAATATTGAAAAGGAGGACACTTTTAGAGGATGGACAGAACCTATAAAAGGAGGACTGTCCTCCCTAAAGGAGGATGATTGGTCACCTAAGGAATAAGGAAGTAAGATACGTTAAATGAACTACCAAATTCACATCTAATAGTATTTCAGAAAATATATAAAATTTTTTTGCAATAGAATAAAAAAAATATTTTTCAAATTTGATCCACAAATGCCGCCCCGGGCAGGGGCCTGGTTTGTCCGGTTCTGATGGCACTCGTAATGATACGCCGTTCACGGCCTCGTGACGATTACCAATAGGATATCGCGGGGTTCATGGGTACATTGAATAATGCCAATCGTGCCAAATTTCTGATGCAAAAAAATTATGTGTTTGAATTTCGTTGTTGGAAGTCGTGCGCTAACATTTTTTTCAAAAAATTGTAGCCACACAAGCATAGTTGTTCTAAATCAGTCACAGTGTAATGAACGCCGAACAGAAGCGTGCAGCAGTTGTTTCCCCTTAAAAAATATTGCGTCGGAGATTTCTAAAGCTCTTCAACATTTAGACTTCAAAATGTGATTCCATTATCGAGCAAGTAAGAGATTTTGCGGTCGTTTAGGTACAGAGATAGTGCGTGTGTGCCTCAATAGACGATTGGACAAAGTGACTTAAAGCCCCGTGTAGAATCAAAAGGTGATACTTTTGAACAAAAGGCGCAATATGTTTCATTTCAGGGTAAAATAGTACTTTAAGATTTTGTCATAAAAACTTGATTACATTGAGTTTATTTTTTAATTTTAATTCCTTTATATTTGCATTGACGTCTTAAGACTTTTTGAGGCTTTTGATTGATTGATTGATTGATTGAATATTAACGTCGCACTGTTCAGCTACACGAGGGCTTTTGGCGACGGACCACGTAATTTTGAACCATGGTCAAGTGACGTGGACGACACCTGACTGGCACCCCCTCTTAACTACCACACCACACCAACGACGTTTTTGAGGCACTGACAAAGCAAGCCACGGTCCGATACCAATACCACTCGGCTACCGCGGCCAAACTTTTGAAACCTTATGTAAAACTAAACCTCACCTACGACCCTTTTAAGTAGACAGTATGTACAGCATACGTTGTTAAATATTCGTATAAACGGTGACTTGTAACTAATAAATCGAAGAGATTCACAATTTTACAAACTGACTGTAGCCTTTCGACTAAATGAGTAATGATGGTGTATGGTAATAGACCTTGGCCTAGATGCGGGTAACGAACGAAACCTAACAATGTAATCATAATATAGCTCGAATTCCTAGCTCGAAATTCCTAGTTCTTCGGAGAATATGTCCGGGAATAACATTTGACGATTAAAATTATTCGGATCATGTCTTATTCAGGCCGAGTTGAGAACGAAGAGAGGGCCCTCTCAAGTTGAGGCCCTGGGCACAGTTGGCCCATGGCTTAAAACGTCCCTGCACTAGGTGTATGTTATGATGAATATATATGCGTTATATGAGTAAGAACACACACACACACACACACACACATATATATTTTTTTTTTTTTTTATTAGAGACAGTTTATATTGATTATTTTGTTGAACAAACATATTACATCTTCGTAATTTTGAGACATAATCAAGAGATAACAGTTTTAATAGCTTCAGCTCCAAATCATACCATTTGAAGACTTAAGACCCAATTACATTTTAAACTCTTAACATCTTTTATTTTTTATCGTAGTTAACGTTGAAGACTGATCTCGAGTCCACAATTTACTTATCACCAGGCCGATATTCTGTGACAAATTTATTGATTCTTTTTACATGGTGTGTAATCTTTTAAATGGTTAATAAATAAGTGCTGTTAATTTTTGTCTTGATTCTCAATTTTTTTTTTTTTGAAAAATTAGATTAAATTATACGGTTTTGTTATTTTTAGATTAAAAAACTTTTTAAATGTATTTTTAGCGCTTTAAAAAGAAACCTCACTTAAATTAAATAAGCATAAGATACATACATAAACACACAGTATTTTCATACTCAGTATTAATATTGGAGAAATATTTAATTAAATACTTTATCTACCGTAGCGCATAGGTGGAATATTAATTTATTGTGATTAATAAAACTATATTGTATTTTTTACACTTAAAATATGAATTTTCCTATTTAGATACCTTGATTAATTGATTTAATCGGTAGAAAAGTCATATTTCGTCAAACATTCTTTAGTTTATATGTGACAAATTGTATCCGGTATATAATTGTTACAAATCTAGACCTAAGATCTAGACATAAAGTCATGGAATAAAACATAAATATTGGTTGATATAGAGGAGAATTGAAAACAGAGAAAGATCGAAATATAATCCTGAGGGAATGTCACTCGCTTTTACTAAAAAAGATAAATCCTAAGGCAGTGTTTCTCAAACTGTGGGGCGCAAGCATATCGAAAATAAAAGGTTAAAAAAATTAATTTACTGGAATTAAGCATATATATAACAAGATACTTTCTAACATAATAAAAAATACAGATTTACACTGATATGATTTATATATATCATCTGGCAATATTGCGTCATCAAAAATAAAAGATTCGACTTCAAATTCTCATTAGCTATCTTTGATCCTATAACCAAATTAAAAAAATATTTTGTTTGCTTTGCTGTAATCCCACGATGAGAGGTTTTTTATTACGTTTCTTTTCACCTAAAATATTACTTTAGCTGACCTTCGAACTTACTGGTATGATTATCTCCGTTCCTTTTTTTTTAGGGAAGTTGTAAATATATATATAATTTATTTCTGTTTCGCCTTTTTCCATGTGAAAGAATTTTATGATATATGGCTAAGCATATTGAGCCCTTTGAAGAATTATTTGGCCAATATTTATTTTTATGAGTATTCTGAAGCATATAATGCATAATGAAAAGCGTTGAACACAATTCTTTTTTATAGCTAATATCCATATTTTTATATTGAATATACTGAATTGAATTTTAGCGAAAAGTGTCTGTGATTTGTGTCCTTTATTAAAGTCCCGCACATTTGAAACAATTTAGTTCAGTTTTATTGGATTTCTTCTCAAATTATCAAAGACAAATTGAAAAGTCCTTGAAATAGGTAAGTATATTTTCTCTTAGTTAAATTATTCACAGAAATTGTGATTTTTATTGTGTATAGTTAAAATAATTATAAAAAAAAGATGATTGGAGTGAGTCACTCTCCGCGGGAACATTAATGTTAGTTTCGAGTGCACACTTGATCTCGGGCTAAAACATTTCGAAATTTTCTCGCTTTAAATATTAAAAATAACACAATTATTCTTCATTGGAATTTTACATTCTTTTTCATTATTTAACATTAATTTTAAATGCTAATTCTGTGAGGCTTAAAATTACTGTTCGTTCAAAACTATTTATAATATGAACATTCATTTCAAAAAATAATTTTACATTTTTGTATACATTGTCATGCACTTCGTTTTACTCTCCTTACAATTAAGCTATTATATCCAGAATAATGTATTATTTTTTTAAAAAAAAATAAACTCGTGTGAAGAGTGGGTACTTCTCAACCAGTATAAGAACAAGTTTAATAATTATTAGTCACTTCCATGGGCTTGTCTTGCAGAGTATTGTTTTTCAAAGGAAGGCTTAATATTAGAAATTGACACTCTGAGTTCTTTTTCTATATTTAGCTGAGACCTATATTTGTCTTCGAAGCAGCCACAGCAGAAAATCCGGTTTCACAAAGGTAGGATGTTGAAAATGGTAATAGTGTACGAAATGCTTTTGTTTTCAGTGCAGAAAATTCATCCTCCACCTCTGCCTAAAATTCAAAGAGCTATTTATTTCAAAATTACCTTTTAACTATGCCATTAGATGTGAAATCTATGAAAATTTCTTCTTCGGCAATTGAGAGCCCTTCTGAAGTATTGTGAAATGAATCCCTAACCCACTCGTAACTTTCTATCAAGTTGTCCTCAGCAAGAAAATACTTTTTAAAATTCCATGCCAACATGACTAAATGATTTTCTATGGTTTTAAAAACAACTTCCGCATGTTGTTCTTCAGATTTGTAAGTTTTAACACATAGTAAGTACACATGTAAGTTTTACACAGGGTTTTTCAGTAATAGTAAATCCAAAATTTAAGTATTCTTTAGAATATATCCTTGATTTAATTTTTGGAATCATGCTCTTCTGTGTACTTGTTGATACTTTATTATTATCGAATGTTCTCTATGACTTAAAAGTATATCTATGATTTTGTTTCAATCTACTGCCGTAAATACTTAATACCGTGATTTACAACTAACACGTAAATTATAAAATGTACATTCAAGACAGATTCGGTAGCTATAGAAGTATCGACTCGACCAAAACTGAATGGAATTGTACCAGGCACAGCTTTTTTTTTTACATGTTTTGCGCAGATGTCCGATAGGTTGCCCAGATTCACGCAAACGTTCGCCAGAATATTGGCCAGATGAGATGAATATGATAGAGAGCAACATAGACTAGACTATTTTTCTAATGATATATTTGTACCTTTAGAAATGGATGATGAAGGAAATAAATCTTTAATTAAATATCATTTTGCAATCTGTCCTTATTTAAAAATTAGAGAAAGAAAAATAGCATAATAGCTATCATATTACTTAAAATAAAAATAACTTAAAATAAACATATATACAAAAAATGTAACACTTATCTTGTGAAGATGTAGGGTTTATAGTTCAGATCGTATTGTAGTTTTAGAGTCAAAGTGCATTAGTATTGCATTCAATACATTATTATTGTATAAGGGGGCGCGATAAAAAGTATGATTGAAAATTGGGTCGCCAGTACTGAAAGTTTGAGAAGCCCTGTCCTAAGGGAAATATCGATCGATCGATTGATTGAATATTCAATCAATCAATCAATTCAGCTACACGAGGGGTTTGGGGGGACGGACCACGCATAAGGGAAATATCACTTCGGTACCACTGGGTCGTAAGCAAGTTAGTGAAGAAAAAAATAAGTTCGAAAGAATTTTCAGGTATATATAGAAAAAATGAAATGTTTTTTTCTGAATTCCTTTAATAACTCCGCAGCTTTCGGAAGTTGTTCGAGTATAAAAACTGTCGAATAATCATCCCGGAGTGAGAGAGTGAATATTAACGTCGCACTGACCACCGATTGAGGGTTTTTGGCAACGGACCTCATAATTTTGAACCATGGTCAAGTGACGAGGGCGACACCTGAACTGGCACTTCCCTCTCTCCTAACTATCACACCACACCAACGGGAAGACGTTTGAGCTCTCGTCAGATTTTATGTGCATCGCTTCCCTACACGGCGGGTCTTATAATCATCCCCGATTAAGTAGAAAAAGTAAAAATATTTTATAGAAAATTTTCAATAACCTTGGAAATGATTAAAAAAGAGGTTGCATTAAAAATGCGACCACACGCACACACAAATCCTGCATAAAATTTAAGTAATGCTTCCAATTTTTTTTAAAAAAGAAAGTAAGTGAGTGAATAATATAACGTCGCACTGTTCAGCTACATGAGGGCTTTTGGCGATGGATCGCGTAATTTTTAGCCACGGTCAAGTGACGAGGACGACACCTGAGCTGGCACCCACTCCCCTCTCCTAACTACCACATCAACGAGAGGACGTTTGAGCTTTTAACGTGCATCGCTGCCCTACACGGCGGGTCTTGAGTGGTACTGGGCTTGAACTCGAGACAAGCTAGCCACGATCCGATAACTTGACCACTGGTCTACCGCGACCAAAAGGAAGGAAGAAAGCAGAGGTAAAATATATTATGTATAATAATAAAAAAGATGAGAGAGAGAGAGGTATATTTAAAGAAATAAAAAAATTCCTCCACTAATATTTTAAAATATTTAGTATATAATATATATAATATTCTTTTTTTATATTAAGAATGAATTTTGGTGTTTTGTTTTTGTCTCTGCATATACATATTGTAACGTTTGAAAGAATAACGGTAGCGTATTCTTGGTTAATTTAAATATGGAATTTATTTACGTCACAACTATTGAATATTATTTACAGAATGATACATTACAGTTATTAAAGTTAATTATAGATTGTTAGAGTCCACTATTTTGTGAGAGGAGGATTCGTTGGTCACCGCTCCCGTGCAAGTTCAAAGCATCTCTCCCCTCATCTTCCGGTCGACGAGCTAGATTCCTCGGGGGTCAAAAAGGGGTTGCGTTGCAGCTGCAAGATGCACGTGTGGGTGTCGGGTCCATAAAGAAGCCAAATAGATGTTGATGTTTCGGAGAAGTGACGTTACATCTCTCGCCCTCTCTTATAGAACTTTTCCGTTGAGAAAAGTTTAATGGAATAACGATGAGACAACTGACAGATTACCGACACATCCCTTCATCAAGCACCACTATATTTCTGAGCTACAATTTTAACTACTAAAGAAAACACTGAACTAAATTTGGAATTACTTATTTCTAGTGAGTGAGTGTTCTTGCTAGGGAACTTACACAAATCCATATTACGAAAATGATCGATAGCAATGTAAGAAAACATACTATAACATTAAATAAAAATACAAACACTCCTATCACAATGCCTATTATCAATTATACTAACAACATGTTACATCAAATGCTAGTGTAAGACCTTAAACATAAAATATTCTTCGAAACGATACTTAATAAAAATTATACTAACGACATGTTGATATGATATGCGAAGTGTACAACCTTACACACACAATATTTTTCACAATATGCCTCTTGCGTAAACTAAATACTCATGTATATTTTAAAACCCTATACACAAAATTAAGCATATTAATACATTTGCTTTTCATGGCTTTATCTTTTGACACGCATCTCCATTCGATATGATATACAGTACTAGTAAATAAATAAAATTAATACAATTATTAATCTTTAACTAAAAAACATTATAAGCAACAATTATTATTCATGAGCAAGAGAACATTGTTAACAAGTCCTAATTATCTATCACCGATCTGCTGAGACTATCGGCATTTTTGTGACTTTTACCCGACCGATGTAGAATTCTAAAATTATATGGCTGCGAAGCCCATCGCATCAATCTAGGGTTAGAACTAACATTTCTATTCAACCACACCAACGGGTTGTGATCGGTCATAACTAAAAATGAATTTCATTTAAGTAATAATGTAACCTTTTAATTGCGAAAACAATACTAGCACATTCCTTCTCCGTCGTACAATAACGCTTCTCTACCTCTGAAAATTTCTTACTCAGGTAAAGGATTAGATGCTCCTCACCTTGTTCAGTTAATTGGGTTAAAACTGCTCCCATACCTGCGTTTGAAGCGTCCGTTTGAACAATGAATTCTCGTTCAAAATTTGGCGCGTACAAGACGGGCTTATCAATTAGTTTCCCTTTTAGTTCTCGAAATGCGTTTTCACACTCGGTCGTCCACGTAATTTCTCCCTTCTTTGCTCTTCCCTTCAACGCGTCCGTCAACGGAGCAGCGATTACCAAGAACAGATTTATATATTTTTGGTAATAACCCGCTAGACCTAAGAAAGCACGTATTTGGGTTTTCCTGCGAGGGGTAGGGAACTCTAGAACAGCCTGAACTTTGATCTCGGAAGGGGTGCGAAAACCCTGACCCACAATGTGACCCAAAAATTTGACATTTTGTTGCGCAAACTTACACTTTGAAGGTTTTATCGTTAACTTTTAGCTCTCTTTATTCTCTGCAGAACCGTTTTCATATGTTTAATGTGCGACTCCCAAGTATCTGAGAAAATTGCGATATCGTCTAGATACGGGACAACGAAATCCTCTAGTCCGTTAAGTAATTCAGCCATGAGTTTACTAAAGAAATATGGAGCATTCTTTAATCCGAAACTCATCCTTAGGGGTCTGTATGTACCAAAGCTTGTACAGAAGGCTGCGTATCGCTGTGCAGTTTTACTCAAAGGTATTTGCCAATATCCCTTAGATAAGTCAAAGACGGTAATAAATTTAGCCGCCGATACTTTTTCTACGCGTTCTTCGATATTCGGAAGAGGAAAATATTCCGTTCTAATGATCCCGTTTAATTTCCTGTAATCTATACATGGACGAGGTTCTTTCCCAGCTACCTCAACTAAAATCATAGGGGACATGTAATCCGATTTTCCTACTTCAATGATTCCTAATTTTAACATTCGGTTAATTTCGTTTTTTAAGATTTCATTTTGTCGGTGCGACATTCGATAGGGCTTCGTCCTAACTGGTTGATCGCTAACTAACTGGATTTCGTGTTCAACCAGATTAGTTAAACCGGGATTGTTTGAAAAACATTTAGAGTGTTTACTTAATAATTCGCGCAGTCGATCCATTTGTTTGTCGTGAAGGTGTTTGTCCAACTCGCTAGCCTGGATTACGTCCTCGAAATCATAAACGAGATAATTGTTTTCTAAGTATGGGATTTCTAATTCCTGGTCTGCGAGAGAGTTTTTTTGTTTCATCATTAATAATTACGTTAACGTGTTCTGGCCTTTTGTAATATGGTTTTAGCATATTTATATGATAGATTTGAGATGTTTCGCGTCTGCCGGGGATTTCGACTAAATAGTTCGTTTCCGAAATTTTATTTAAAATTGTTCCAGGACCTATCCACTGCACTGCTAATTTATTTGCTCTGGATGTAGCTAACACTAGGACTAAATCCCCATCCTTAAATTCACGTTTTACTGCGTTTTTATCATACCAAGTTTTCCGCTTAACTTGCATTTCCTCCATTTTATTTATAGTTACTTCTTGACATCTTTTTAATCTATTTATTAACTTAAACATATATTCAGTGACGAGATCACCTTCTTCTTCCGGTTCCATCCAATGTTCCATTACTAACGTCTCTGGGGTTCGCAAATTTTTCCCATACACCAACTCTGACGGTGTATACCCTGTACTTTTGTGAGATACAGTTCGTAACGCTAAAAGAATTGACGGAAGATGTTTGTCCCATTCGGAGCCTGCATCTAAACATAAGACTCGTAAGAGTCGTTTCAACGTTCGATGAAATCGCTCAACAGGGTTACTCTGTGGATGATACACAGAACTATGCCTGACAAGTATTCCGAATCTTTCAAAAAACTCGCTAGTCAGAGCACTAGTAAAAGAAGTACCCTGGTCACATTGTATTTCACGGGGAAACCCCATCCGACTAAAGATGTTTAACAGCGCATCTGTGACACTAACGGAACTAATATCAGACACCGAAATAGCTTCAGGGAATTTTGATGACATGCAAATGGCCGTGATAAGATATCGATTCCCTTTAGATGTGATCGGGAGAGGCCCACATGCATCAATATTTAGCTTAGTAAAAACCTCCTGAATAACAGGGACGACCAATTTTAGTGGAGCTTTCTTTTTATCATTGGGCTTCCCAGCCCTCTGACACTGATCGCAAGTTTTTACAAACTGTTCCATATCTCTATAGCAATTCGGCCAGTAAAAATATCGGTTTAATTTGTCTTTGATTTCGTAATTCCCAGGTGTGCAGATGTTCCCTCATGACACAAGGATTTAATGGGGTCGCGCAACTCTTCCGGCACTACTATTAACTTCACCACGTTACCTAACTTATCTTCACGATTTTTGACCAATAATTCCTTCTCTAGCGAATAAACCTGATTGGTAACCTGCACTTGACTGGCTGCCTGTTCGTATAAGGATTTAATTTCCTCGCTATTTTTTTGAGCATTGATTAAATTTTCTCGCGTAACCCTTAGCAGCGCTAATTCCGGAACATATTCCTGGAGTGCAGGTATTAAAATTTCGTCCTCTGCATCCGAAGAAACAATTATAACCTCATCTTCCCCTTTTCTAGCATCACCACTATCTATTCCCCTTTCTTCTCTAGCCGCTTTGACTTGAGACCTTGTTTGGACAGCATTCAATATTTCGACTGGCAGGAAATTATAGCCTAAATTTCCTTTTATTAGCTCGGCCGTTTTATTTCCAAGCAAATATCGACCGTGTTGATTTAAGTGATTTCCACAAACCGCTGCCTTAGTTTGCACCGTTCCAAAATTTCCGGAAATTTCCACAACCGCCAAAGGTAAACAAACTAATTCTGGGCTTAACGGTTGTTTTACCCAAACATTTTCACCAGAGAAAGAAGAAGGATTTATGTATTTTGCACATATTAAATCTATTGTCGCTCCCGTATTTCTAAGAATGTCTATCTCGTGACCATTCACAGAGCCCTTTGTTGTATATGAATTAAGAAAATCCGGGTTTTCATTTCCTTCAATATTATTGAGAGTTTCAATCGTTTTGTTTTTTATTAATTTAGGGCAAACGGCTTTTATATGTCCGGGCATATTGCAATGATAACATCTTTGCATCGCGCGTTTTTCAAAAGTTCTCTCTCTAGTACTCTCCGGAACAGAAGTTCCTAATCTGGGGGTAGTTTTCCCAAATTTATTTTCTTTTTCCTTGACCCCTGATTATGTCAAAATTTTATCATTTCTGCCCCACCTATCCATGGGTTTCGAATTTACCTTTCGGACGTCCTCATAATTATCAAAGAGTTCTGCTATTTGAGTAGCTGATTTAAGGTATGCCCAATTATCTAAAAAATGATCTTTCATACTAGCATTGGCACGTTTTTTTAATTGATCTACCACCATTAGATCTTTAAGATCTTCAAAGGTATTTATTTCTAAGCCAATCAGCCACTCATCTAGATAATTCGTAATTTCAAAAGTGAAATCCTTCCAGGTGCTATCGGATTTTTTCTGGTGTTGGACAAATTTTTGCCGAAAGACCTCCGGACTTAACTTGAATCTTTTAAGTAATAATTTCTTTACATAATCGTAATTTTCGGCTTGTTCCTCCGGTTCGCGAGCAATAAATTGCACGATCTCTAGGGGTAACAAACCCAATAATTGCCCCACCCACTCTTTCTTTTCTATTGACGCCCTTTTAGCCTGACGTTCAAAGATCACTAGATATAAACTAATATCTGACTGCTTAGGATCGAAATCTGGGATCAATTTTTTTAAGTTTAAATTAGAGGTTACAAAACATGCATTTGTAGAATCGTTTGATTCATCGTTTACCCTAAATCTGGATTCTATTTTAAACCTTTCTAAATCAAATTTCAGCTGTAATTCTTTCTCTTTTAATGCCTGCTCCTTTACTAACTCCTCCAATCTTATTTTTTCAGCCCTTTCTAACTCCCCCAATCTTTTTCCGTTTGCAATGATAGTCTCATACAGATTTTTAACAAATTCCTCTTCATAACCTTCACTGTTAGTGATTGCAATTTTTATGCTAGGGACAGTCATATTCAAAGTGGCATTTATTCCTAATTCCGCAGCAAGTTACAACATGTCTTGCTTTTTTCCTTTACCAAGGAAAGCCATTTTTTAAACAATATCAAATAAATGTCACGCTAAATTTTGCACTATTTTGTTACTATTCTCTATTAATACAATAACACTGGTCCCATGTATACACAGAAATACACAAAGAAAAACTTAACGCTAAAAATAATCAAAATCATTCAAGAGACTTAAAACACAATAAATCTTAAGCTAAAATTGCACACAATGCTTGAAATACAATTACAATTATCTAGAAACAAAATAACACTGTTCCCATGCAAGAAAAAACACTAAGTATTTCAAAATTTGTAAAGAACATTTTAACCAAAATTCCTAATACAATATGCAGTTTGCAACTCAAAAATATAACAGTACTCACCCATTTGAAGTACTCAGCTTGCTGTCAGAAGCAAATTATGTGCAGTAATATGGCACTAGTGGTTTTGAACTCTTCCGTGTGAACAATGGTCCTTTTGACCAGTCTTGAATCTTTCACCCTTAACAATAAGTGTGGTCAGTTTGACCAGCCTTGAATTCACTCGTGGCACTGCTTCAAAGATGAATTCAATCGCAGCACTGCTTCCGAAAATCGCTTTTCCTTCGGACACTGTGGCCGTAAACACTATAGATCAGTTTGATCTTCTTTGAGCAGGACGCTCTCCTTCTCCTAAGCTGAATTCAATTGCAGCACGGCTTCCGAAGATGTCTTTTTCTCCCTGCGTTGCGGTCCGTCCGTAAAAACCCAAAATTTCCTCCTCTCACGGGTCCTGAATGCTAACTTTTTATCCCAAAGCGCTGCCACCAAAACTTTAAGCTGTAACGTTTGAAAGAATAACGGTAGCGTATTCTTGGTTAATTTAAATATGGAATTTATTTACGTCACAACTATTGAATATTATTTACAGAATGATACATTACAGTTATTAAAGTTAATTATAGATTGTTAGAGTCCACTATTTTGTGAGAGGAGGATTCGTTGGTCACCGCTCCCGTGCAAGTTCAAAGCATCTCTCCCCTCATCTTCCGGTCGACGAGCTAGATTCCTCGGGGGTCAAAAAGGGGTTGCGTTGCAGCTGCAAGATGCACGTGTGGGTGTCGGGTCCACAAAGAAGCCGACTAGATGTTGATGTTTCGGAGAAGTGACGTTACAATATTCACAATTTGATTCAGAAAGAGAAAATATGCACCATTATACATGGTGTCAATGCCAGTTTACCCATTAAATGCTTGGGCCAGGCACACAGGTCCAAAAGGGCCCCGGATAAGCAGAACTTAACCAGATTTTCTGGTTATAAATTTCAATCCTCCAGTGCCAAAGGGGCCTGTAGATCTTTTGCGTCCATGGTCCGAAATGAGCTTAAATCGACACTCCTAGGTGTGGCTCTTAAATAATGAGACTGACCTTATAAAAAAATTGTTTTGGTTTCATATACACATATTAACTTATTATCACCTTCAATGTACACCCTTCCTCTATCCCTATAACGCAGCATGCGAATCTTACACTGTTCGAAATAGTACTGGAAGTTTTTTTTTGTGTGAGCTCCTTCAGGACGAGTGCTGCTTTTTTTGCATCAAAAGGAACTCTCATTCTCTTGGTTAAGAGTCTATTTAATCGAATCTTTTAGGTCAAGCCCATCCCAGGCGTTAGAAACGGAAGAATAAGGTAAGTGATACCTTTATTCTTATAATAGAATTTTGTGAAACAGAACATTAATTTTTTCACACTCCACAAACGAATCCTAGTACAGGTTCGCATCGTCAGACCTCAGATGCCTCCCTCTGGGGAGGAAACTTGGCGTCAAAATTACCTGCGACGATTGGTATCCGCCTATAGGGTGCCGCACTAAAAAGAGATACCAACTTCCAGGGAATGTGCTAAGTCTGCAACTGTAAAACACCAATCCGCAGCCCATTAAAAAAGAAAAGAAAAGGTTCCAAGATTAGAGCCAGTAAATGAAAATAATAAAGATTTGATAAATAATATTTTAGCAATCCTGGATCTCGTCTTTGAGAGATTTAAAGTGACATGCACGAACTAAATCACAATTATACACATAATACAAGTTAAGAAAAAAAAATCAATAACTTAATCTCATCCAGTACTATTTATACTCCAAACGATGAATTTCTGCAGGATATTACCAAAAAAACAAAAACTCACTACAAATTGTGTGTGTGACAGGACTTACAAGTATATAATATTCCTTTTTAACAAAAAAAATTTGGCTTTTACAAGAGATATTACATACCGGAATCACATACTGATTTAAAAAATACTATTACAATTGATAAATATACACATATATATAAGGTAAGACCCGCTTAACGCTGTTTCGGTTTAACGCTCTTTTATTTGAATTGTGGGATTCCTCGAAATTACACACAGCGGTAGGCTTTCCCATATCCGAAACAGTTAACGGTGTTATACGAACGTCTTTTTATCGTTTCAAACATTTGTTAGGGTTATTGTAAGTATAAATTTATATAATATAACGATTGCTATCGTGACAAATATTATAATTTTTAGTTTTTATCATGGATGATAATAAAAAACACGAAAATAAAGCAGCAAGATAAAGTAGGAGCAAATTTTGACAGGAGTTCAAAGGCAAATGGATGCCTTATCCACTTACCAACAGCTTCTTAAAAGGTGCAAAAGGAAAACGCAAATTACATTAGATGCATTCTTGATAAAAATGCAGAAAATTGGAAATACAGAAGATACTGTATGATCTGAAATGTAAACATACTGACTTAGATTTTATTTATTTTTATATGTATATTCATTTATTATGTTTCTATATTTGTAAGAAATACATTTTTGTTTTGTTATAAAACACATAATTAATTAAATGGTAAAATACCTGACCAATTTTCTACCCATCTCCCCCTAACCCCATTATTTACATGATGAGATAACCTAGCTTAACGCCGTACCAAATTACGCTCTACTTTGATGGAACGTATACCCGGCGTTAAGCGGGGTCTTACTGTATAAAGAAAACAATTTAATCTATTTGTATATAAAAGAAAATTCCCTCTCTCTACCAAAATAATCCAGATATCCAAATTCATAATAGAGGAAATGGTATCAATATTAATTGCTATGCCTGTATACACACACAGTGTGAATTGTACTTCTCTGCTTTGAGAGAAATGTCATGTTCCGTTTCCAGAAGCAATTCATGACATATTAAAAAAAAAAACGACAGTTTAAAACGAAGTATGAATCATATCTCTCACAGTAACAAACTTGACTCACCCCGGGAGGATGCATGTGCCATAAAATAATTAATGTGTGGTTTATATCGTAAATAAAAAAATATATCCGAACTAAGGAATCAGATCTTGAAAATCTGATAATTTGTGCACGAGGTAGTTCACGTGCAATTCAACATAACGAAGCAAGGCACAATCAAACATCGCGAAATATATACTTTATAACCATTGAAGTTGATGAAATCGTCACATCCTCTTATTGGAAAAAAAACCCCATTTTTTTGCTTTCGCCCCCTCGTAATTTTGTATCATTCCTGTTTACGTGAGTCGGTGCACGTGGAAAGATTTCGGTTCAAGGCAGCGGAAGGTCAGTTTTTCAGTTAGAAATGTGGGAAAACGAGTTCGGTTTTCACTGCCTTTGTTTATGTCTTGCATTCGGAGACTCAGAAAGGCGGGAAACTTGCTTTTTGTTGCAACTCGAAAGCGCGCGATGAATCACAAAATTGAAGGAGAATGAATGCTGTTTCTATGCGAGGAATACTTTACTGTTCATGACCCAAAGCACGTAGGCACAATTAATGCTCACCTCATTGTCTATTCCTTCTATAATAGGGATTATTTCTCAACATTAAAAGAATAATTTTAAAATTATTCTTTTAATCGAGTAATTAATGACCGTTTGTTATGAATATAGCCTTTCCAAGTGTTTTCAGTAAATGCTATTTGTATTATTTTAAAAGTTAAATACCGTATTCTTTTTCTAAATAATAAATACCATTAAATCTGGCGTATAATGGATCTTTTTAACACAAACAAGTAATATAAAAAAATTTTTAAGTCAATTCCTACTGAGATCAACAAAGAAAATTTTTATTTTAGCTACTTTTTATTAAATAGTTACAATTAATATAACTATGTATATACATATGACAGAATCACAGCATCAAGTGGTAATTAATTTTTATTCATTATCATTAAAGTATCGTATTGTCATCCAAAACAATCGTGTCTATAAAATTTCAGTTCAATTGAATGCTTTAAAAAACGCGAGAAAAAAACCTTTTCAAGTTTTGACACAAGTCGCCAAAAATGATGCCAACGTGGCTGTATTTGTAATCCTTTAAATAATTAGCTTTAATCAATTGATTTTTATTATAATTAAATTATTGTACTGTCATCCAAAATAATCATGTATATAAAATTTCAGCTCAATTGAGCGCTTTAAAATGTATTTTATCAAGATAAATAAATAAATAGTGTGAGCTAATAGTAGGAATTGAAAAACAAAATTGAAACTTACGGGTGAGCGTTCTACGCCGTGTGTAAATGAACGCTTTAAAAATAAGGAAAAGATGATCACATGGAAAAATTAAATTTCTACATTTGCATTTGGCCTTGTTTAGTTTAATGTTTTTTCATCTTCTATTGTAACATCAACACTGTCCTTTTAAATTTGCTTTGAATGGTTTATTCAAAAAGTACACAGTTAAAGGCTGACTTAATGGCGCTCATCCACATGGAATAATTGCCGGGACCTGTACTAAGACAATGGACGACGTCCGAAACTAAGACGTTTTGGATTCTTTAAGTCATCTGGATGCTTTCGCCAAACATTTCTTATCCACAATTTTCGTCCATCTATGCTTCTCGTGTGTGTGTACATGAATGAAAACACCTTTCGGGTAATAGTACTTCGGAATCAGTTTTTTTCCTTAAATAACAATGGGTTTTAATGATGTATTGTCGTCCGTTGAACGGAAGAGCCCTATGGTGAAGTGAGAGATACCGTGACCTGTTTTAATGCGAACAGTTTTTGTCAAATAATAAAAGCATTGCTCATGTACGTTTCAGGTTTCTTCTAAGAAGAAAGAGGGGTACAAGTTATTCGGCAAATGTATCGAAAATTGCTATTTGAAAGCATAGGTGCGCGTTATATACAGTATTTTAAAATTTATACTTCGTACATGAAAAGCAAAACTTTTGACTTACACATCTGATCAATGGTCTCCGAAAATTCTTATACATAAAATCGATTGGTTAAGTCCTTGATCAGAGTAAAGACTTAATTTATTCATTTACGTGCCAATGTTTTACCCACATTAATAACTTTATTCTTGTCTAGTTACTGAACTTTACTGGGGTTATTACTCCAATTGTGTCAGTTTTGTTTATGGTTTGTATTTCTCAGCAGCTTCCTAATAATGTATTAAATTTCTGTCTAAATATTAACAATGCAAATCGCAGCTGAAAATATGTTTTTATTTAGAAAACTTATCAAGAACGTTCACGCGGTTATAATCTTAAAAAATTGCCATCAGAAAGCATTTTCAATACACATGCTCTGTTATTGGCTTTTCTAATCATGACCAATGGATTATTTCGCTCGTTCTGATTCCACTATTTTCCGAATTTGTAAAAATATAAAAGAGAGAGAAACAGTGTGCTTCTTTAAATACTAAATAGTTTTAATTGATGTCAGAGGCGCACATAAGGGGGGGCGTGTCCAGACTCCTCCCCCCATAGCCCTTGATTTTTTTTGATTGATTATAATCCTATGTTTGTAGTACATAAAATGTAATTAAATATTTGTTATCAATAATTAATTTTATTAATTAATGCTAATTATTTATTCAATAATTTTTTGTTCCGAACATCGACAAAATCAAAGGAATATGTTGGATGACGTATTAGTGTATGATACGAGAATGGTGGACTTTCGACCCTGGACCCCCCTCCCCTTGAAAAATTCTTGTGTGCATGACTGGCATACACTGATCACTCTTGTGGGGGATACATTCTAAATAAACATGCAGATGTAGGTGCTGAAGGGTTATTTCTATAGTAAAAATTAAAAATCTGTCTATGGGGTTATGCTCCCTTGAATACAAAACTGATTGACTAATTATCTTGGCGGAATGGTCTAACGTGGACAAGAATTGGAAAACACACATTAATTAACAAGAAAACATGTACCTATAATCTTCCCTAAATTCTGTAAATATGAGAGGAGAAAAAGAAGGGGGTGAATGAGAAAAAGAAATGTCAAAAATACGGGGAGATCAAGCCTTACTGGAGGGACATCACCCATGGAAAAACAAATCACTCAAACTGTGGCAAGTATGATACTTCATGAAGGTAAGTCCTCAAGAGTTAAATTAAGTGTAAAAATTCAATTAATTACAAAAGGAAAAATTGGAAAGATCCAACTTTTCAAAAACAAATGTTAAATTTGACCTTTGTTTATTCTGCTAACTAAAAGTCCTGTACAATTTGTGTTAGTCGTTTATCAGTGCAGGATACAATTGATAAATTTGTAAAATTATTTGACTTCCGTTGTAAGTCACAATTTAGTGAAAATCACGTTAAATTTCGTCTAGGAATAGTCACGTTTTCAAGAGATAAGTTTTTTTATTTTGGACAAGCAGTAGAATCAAAATGGCAAGACAACCAAAACAGATAAAATAATGCTTTCTCAAAATTTCTTTCAAACATGACACTAAAACTAATGACGCTATTGCACTAGTGCAGAGATTGAAACACCACAGTTCACAAACCACATGCAGTTCTTCAGATTTCTATTTCTATATACGTACCTATAACTAGAATGTTGTTGTTTTTCTTTCTCTTTTCACTTTATAATTATGTATTATAAAAAATTTACCCACATTTGCATATACATTTAAACATTTGCTCACTTAAGTCAGTTACTTCTGTATTCAGTTTTCTGTTAACGAAACTTGTTAAAAACCAGTGAACAGATTTCTAAATGCTGGAAAAGATCAGTTTATTTTTTAAAATGCTGCTATAGAAAAACATTCTTTAAAGACATTTCCAACAATGTGCACTTATTTGCATTCATGAGTTTGGAAGCATTCAGGGGAGGGGATGAACAAAAGGGTTGTTAAATTAAAAAGAACCTATATATAGTTTCACATTTCTGAATATCAGAGAAACGATTCTTGAAGTGTACATAATCATTAGTCTTTTCAATGTGAATAATCATGATGTTGGTTTAGATTTTTCAAAAAATTACTCAAGTTAGAAAATAGATCCAATTCTGTGTCTATATTCTACAAAGAGTCGCATGCGACATGAAAATTTGTTCTTGCATCTAGGATTTATATATAGATCTCAAAGCTTAACTTTAAACCATATCAGCTTATGACAACTGATTTTTAGTTAAAATTGTTCCATCTCCTTTTTAGAAATATTTAAATCTCTTTTCCCAAGAGACACCAATAACAAACAATAGCTCCTCTCGCCAGTGTAGCATCAATATCGTAAAAAATGCATTTCTTACATAAAAAGAACAAAAAATGCATCATATAAATGAAATGCCTACATCTTGTTATATATATAGTGCATATCTTATAATAAATATCTACAGATTATAATTTCAGTTTATCAAGAAATGAAAAAAAAACATAGAAAAAGAAGGTATTTATAGAAATGGAATAAAAATACCCAAATATGAAGCAGACATTAAGGATCAAGCTTTCAAATAAATAAATTAAAAGTAGAACATATATCAACTGCTTATGGGTATTATGCAACTAAGATAAACATACAATTATTTTTAAATGAAACCACTAGAGAATGTCTTACATTTTATCATTTCTTGCGTGTAATTAATTGCTTTTTAATACACTTGATTCCGAGAATAAGCATTAATTTACTGGAGCTAATTTATGTTAAATGCCCTAGAAAGTATTAGAGCTTTCTTCTTAAAAAGATTTAACTTAACAAATAATTACTCAATTGCAATAAAATTCTATTTTAACAGGTCTTTCATCTTTTTTTTGATGAAATTTTAAATAATTCCTAACATTAATATACATGAATATATATATATCATTTATTATTAAATTGTTTCAGTAAAAGTTTTACTCAATTATTAAATACTTTCAAAACTTTGAAAGAATAAATTCATGACAAAAAGGAGTTCAACAAAACAAACTTTTCATGTGGCATCCAATAAAATGAAGAATTTAATTATGAAATGCATTTTTGAGTAACATTTGAAAGAAATACATATATATATGAAAGATAAAAAACTAAATAAATTTTAAAGCAACTTTGGTTTTTATAAAAGGAAATTTTCAGATTATTGGATTCTTTTTAAATATAATTACATAATTTGCATTACTGGTGAGAAATTCTTAAATTTAATATTTACAAAAGCAATGTCATGTATGATTGCCTTTGTGCTATATATTAACAATTATAAATATATAACAGATTTAAAAATGAGCAGTACATTAAAATCACATATTATTGAGGCTGTGCAATGTGATCAAGCTTTGCAAAGCACCTTTCATTTTGAGATTCAATGTTCTGTTCCACTGATTGAAAAAAAATACAATAATAATAACAACAACATTTAAATATATATATATATATAAATAATGAAACAAATTTAAAAATTATATAAACATTGGTTAACTTAAAATAAAAATCTTTCAACGGATTATAGATGCAATTTTTGTCCTGCAAAAGTCACAGAATAAACTATTTAAAATTTAAAAAAAAACATAGTTAAGTTTAAATACAGTAGAGCCACATTAATCTGGACTAAATGGGGCTCTAGGTCAAAGCAAGTTAAAAAGTACATCAACTCAGCAAAGGAAAAGACCATGTATTTTGAAACATGACAAAGCAAAATGGTAAATAGTTACACTAAAAATGATTCAAAAACCAATAATTACTTATATATGTATTAAATTGGGGAGAAAACAGTATAGAACGTTATTCATTCTTCATTTGTATTAATTAAGAATTTTCTTAAATTGCCGTCTATATTAAGAGTAAGGTCCATATTAAATAAGATTTATTGTATATGTATTTTATACAGATATAAAATTTACATTACTTATAAATAACAATACCATAAACTGTTTAAGAATAGCTTCTGATAAAATTTAATAATTGAAAAAGATAATCGATAAAAAAATATTCTCTCATATATATTTGGATTTAAAACAGTTTATTTTATTTATAAAAATAAGCTAAACTGTTTTAAGTAAAAATAATGAACTTGCACAACAAGCTAGTTTCCAAGTTTAAATATTGATTATTCCAAAAATATACTAGCATTAAGTAAATTTCTTAATTTTTTTACATATAATTACAGTTTTAGTTACATTGTGGATAGAAATTAATATTTTTCCAAGTAAAGAAATAACAAGAGTAATTATTTCACTTATAAACAAATAAATACAAAATTGTAAAAGCATTACAAATACTTAAATTTTAAACTAATGCCAGCTCAATAAAAACAAATTTATTTTAACTATAAATAACATTTTTTGAACACATAGAGGTTCAATTCAACAACTATATAAAAGTCATTTCTATAAAATGCCTTTAGCGTACAGAGCATGCTAACAATATAATCTAATACTATAAATGGTGTTTCATGTCTTAAATATATTCTTTTTAGAAAACAAAATTAATTCTCTTTAACTGTTGTAACAGCTTCATGTATAGCCTTAGCAACATAATCAATGTTTTTGGAGTTCAGACCACAAATACTGATACGAGCATCTTTTGGAAGGTAGATGTGACGTTGCTCAACAAGGAATTTAACTTGCTTGGCTAAGAGAGAGAATATACAAATGTATACGTATTACGAATGAAATAAATAGTATAAAATTAATTAATATTTATTGCCCAGTAACTTAAACTAACAAAAAGTTTAAAAAAAATATTGCAGAACTATGATATAACTCAAACAATAATTTTTAAAACTTAATATAGATATATAAAGATATTTAAAAAGTAATTAGGAACTGACACGTGATCTCAGTAATAATCTGCTTTATAAAATTAGAATATCTTAAGACTATAATGGTACTGCGATATATTTCTTAAAATAAAACTTTGTCTTAGTTAAATTTTTTTACACTATTTTAGTTTTTAACTTATGAAAATCTATTTAAATTAAGTAAATCTAAATTTAACATATGAATTCAATTCAAATGAAAAAAAAATATATCTAAGTATCTCAATTTTACAAGACTGAATCAAATAACATAATGCATAATATAGTAACATATGCAAAATATAGTTCCATCGCAGAAGATCCAATTTGATACAGCATAATTCAGTCTTTCTAATCATTAATAGTTGCAATGATTTTGTTCGTAGGTGTAGTCATAGTTGCTTAAATAGTGGTCAATAAACTAGCTATTAGCCTTGTATAGCATTCCCTCTGGGGGAAAAGTTGCATATGAAAGTTATGATTCTATGGATGAGTGCACAGCTCAAAATCAGCTTAAATCTTTCAAAAAAAGCAATACTGGCTTTGAAAACAAATTGATATCTAGGTGGCTATTTGCTGTTGATAATGATATTCTGCTGGAAGCTATTAAACATGAAATTATTACTTCACAAAATACCATCAATGGATATCTTCATTAACTGAGACTTGTGAACAGGTACTGTAAAGATGTTTCTCATGAAATGGCACAATCTAAGCAGTAACAGTAGCACATCATTTTATTTAGTAAAGTATATTTGTCAACATTGGAAACTGGCAGCAAAGTTTTATTGCCATATGAAATAAAAGGCAGTAATTCTTCCCAGCTTATCTTTAAACATATTCATGTGACTAGCTTTATCTATCATAACAATCAAAGAATTAGGCTACTGAAGTTAAGCAAAGAATTCCTTTTCGCATCCAAGATCTTTGATTTTGAGGCAGAATCATGACTGGGGGATGAAAAAGATCTTTTTCTGATATCCCAACATGGGAAAAATGGCAATAACCCAGCAAGTCCTCAGAATCCATTGCCATAGAAGGTTTGTTGAACATGTTTGAACAAGTAATGCTGAGTATGTAATAGAATTTTGAAGGAGTGTTTAGCTTTGAATTTCAACCACATAGACAGGCTGTCTTCTATAGCCAATAACAACAATGAGTGTACAATGTTCTGAAGGCATAGTATCCAGCACTAATCCACAGATAATATGCGCTTTTGTATAGCATGACAACACTCCAGCATGACCAAGGAAAAATATAAAGAATTGCAAGGTATCAAAGAGATACATAATCTTGTATGCAGATCTTGCCCCATTTGATTATCCTTCGTTTTGGTTCATGGCTCTTTTTCTATATGGATGGAGATTCATTAGATTTACGTCAAGAAAAGATGTCGCATGTTCTTTGCTTCCAAACTAACCAAATAGTACAGTATTCCATTTATAGATGAAAATATGAAAGAAAATTTCACTCAACCTGGCATTAAACTTTTTCTTCAACATCAATAAAAAATGATAAAATACATGCATATTGTTTATGATATAGGGCAGTTAAATAGTATTTCTCAAGTAATAAAAAATGTTTTACAACAAAAATAAATATATAGTAACTATTAGTAAGAAAAGTTCGTTACATAATATAATGCCATCAGTAAACTCAGCAAAAGAATTTCAATAAATTTTTGTTTGCATTGAAAATTTTTAACAGTTGTCCTTAGAATGGTATGAACAAGATTTCCATAACTCATAAAAACTTCAGCAAATAATTTCTCGAATAGAATTAATCTTTGGCATGAAGTAAATACACAAATACAAAAATTTTAAGTAAAGGCAACACACAAAGAGAGTAAAACATATGGCAACATCACAAACTGAAATGAGCTAATTTTGAGTTTTTAGAGTATATATATATTGCTACATCATACAATTATATATTACTATAGTAAAATCGTGCAAGACATTATGTTTCTTGAACATTTTCTCCCAAAATTAAATTTCATATGTTGATCTTTCTTTTGAAACATACAACTGAAACACATTTAGAAATTTAATAATTAACTCAAATAAGCAGAGTACAGATGTTTATTGAATTCTCATTGTTAATAACTAAAAGTGTTGGAATATCATAAAAATTTAATAAATTTAAACATCTGCAAAACCCAAATGTATGAAAAATCACATCTTGGTAAAATTTATTTTACAAGAATGAAACAATAAACTTACGAGAAAGCCCAGTGTATGAAAACATTCCAATCTGTGATACAATATGGTCCCATGTACCTGGTGTACCCAACTCATCCAGCTTTGCTTTCAGTGCGGCTCTCATTTTAATAATACGACCAGACATTTCTTTAATATGTCCTTGCCTAAAGAAGAAAACAAGACAAAAAATTTTATAACATGCAGCAATTTTTAGTTTAGTATAATTTTCTTTATTAACACTAGCTTTATTGAGTTTCCTATATACCTATAATTATGATCAGAGACCATTTTGATCACTTATCCTGGAAAAAGTAAAATGAGCAATTTTACTAACATTATGCAACATATAAGCTTATTGTTAAAAAACTACTTTGCTTAATAAGGTAATATAACTAATATAAGGTGATATAACTATATAAGGCAAACAGGGCTGTGGTTAGCCCAGTGGCGAGAGCATCAGACTCCGGACCGAAGGGCCTGGGTTTGATGCATGATGCCAACAAATACCCTCCGAGTACATATAGAGTATGTGCTCCTTAAATCAGTGGGTCTGAAAGTCTTGTGGGCGGTCGCAGCAGAAACAATGGGTGCCCGTTACTGGAGAATATTTCCCTCCCCTCCAATTACATGCCTAAATTGTGGAGGTGGATAGGTGGTGTCGCCATACATTGTGCAGAAGTCTAACCTATCTCAGGCTCTGGCAACTTTCATTCCTTTCCTTAGGGAAGGACATGACAACAACTAACATATGCAATAAAAGGATAATTTAACATAACTAAGAGCTAAATTAGAGAGCAAAAATCATTCTCAGATGTTTTAAATCCTGTTTACATTTATAACATTGAGAAATAATTTTCACTATGAGATATGTTTATAAAAATTTGATAAATTAATTATTTATATTTAGTTTGGCATTGTCAAAGATTGATTTTTAATTCTTCCTGTACAAATTTCAGACATTTTTAACAATTTTCACAAACATTCAAAGTTTTGTTGCTTCTGCATGCATTTATTTTACATTGTTCAAATTTACAAGTGAGTGAGTTTTTATTAACAAAGCAATATGAAAGTTACTGGGCACAAACATAATTTTGAACCGTGGTCAAGTGGCAAGGGTGACATCTCAGCTGCCCCCCTTCTCTAAACTACCACCCCAAACCAATTTGGAGAACTTTATGCCACAACAGATTTAATGTGCATTAGCTAATCTATAAGATAAGTCTTCAGACGAACTAAGGCTTAAACTAATGACACACTGGCCACAAGATAATGTGACTATTACCATTAGGCTACCACAACTACTCTACATTTACGGGAAGACATGTCAGTAACAGCAATGTTTCTTTAGTTACTAACAAAAAGTTTAATGGGTTTTGGAGCTCTTCAACCCAATTCAAGATGAAATACCAGCAGTTGATGTTTTTGTATCCAGTTATCTTTTAAATTATCATGCATTTACATTGGACAAAGTAAGAATATTAAAAAAACACTTGAACTGGCGAATGTCTAGACGGGGGCTTCACTGTGAACTTTCTGGCTCTATCTAATCTGGTTCTTAACTTCAACTCCATGTTTAGTCAAATTGTAAAAATTTTCAGCTTTGGGTTTCTTTCTTCTCCCCTTCCCTTCCTCTCACCAGATGCGACTTTCAGTACTGAGTGAAAGGTGCTCAAGAGCAGTAAGTTTGTCCCCCCGATAAGTTGCAAGTGTTATATTGTGATGCTTAACAATATTACTACAATAGAGTTCACATGTGTCTTTTTGAAGGAGTTGGGTATTTTGCTCTTTTAATGATTTATTTTTTCACAACACAGTTTGTACCTGAACACCTCATATGTTTTACTAATATCAGTAAAATAATGAAATTGTGTTGTCAGGTTTTTTTTTAGTATTACAGTAGAGTTCAATCATGTAAAAATCTGTATGTTTATCAACAATTTCTCCAATTGTCATTTCATCATTTCCCAAATAGGGATTTCTGTTTAATAAATATTTTCATGACACATCAGCGACAAGCTTTATTTTTAAACACGATTATATATATATATGTATATAAATACAAAGTTCATATGTATTATACATGATGAAATAAAATTTAGAAAATGAAATATTTAAAAACTACTATGTAATTTCCTTTATTAATATATAATAATGAAACATGTCACATTTATGAAACTTGAAAATACCTTACCATTCACTAAAAAGTTGTGAATCATTAAGAACTTTTGAAACAATCAATGCACCATGACAAGGAGGATTTGAATAATTACCTCTCACCAATAAGGTAATTTGTGCACGACAGTTTGTAAGCACAGATGGATCTGACACTACCATGGTTAAATTACCAGCTCTCTCATCTGTAATATGAAAATATACTATTGAAGTATATTGCTCCATCTTAATAACTGAAAATCTTACTCATTTTTTTTATTACAAATAGTGCATTTTAAATAAGCTGCAGATATTTTAAAATTAGTTAAAATGAAAGATATTTTTAGAAGTTTATTTGGCAAAGAATTACGAATTTTTGTTGATATAAGTATATTTTTTATTTCACTATAACTAATGTACTTTTCTTTAACATTTATTTTATAATTAAGAAAAATGTACAGAATTAAGAGAAAAATTCTGCATTAACTTATAAATACTTTTCATACAATGTGTAGGAATTATTGCAGCCAAATTACAATGAATGAAATAAATAATAGAACTATATGCTTGAAGCTTAATATAATAATAAATTATATGGACAATTGTTATTTAACTTATAAAAAATAAATAAAAGTGCAAAAATCATGTTAAATTAAATTCCTAATTTGTACTTTACAGCAATCACATTGCTTCAGCAATCAATATTTGATTTAAATAATTCTCCTAAACTGTTTTTAAACAAATACTTGTACATTAACATTACTTATTTATACATTATATAATGTATAAATAATGTTGTTATTATATTTTAATAATTTTTTTAAATAAATCCCCATAAAAATATATAATTTACAACAAATTATTTAAAAACTTTACAGAACAACAGAAAAGTAATAATCAGGATATATAAATAAATATTTCAACTCTTCCTAATTTATGAATACTTATTAGCAATATAAATTTCATGTTTAAATTTAATCACTACTTCGAATGCATGCATAGTTTACTTTTTGCACAGTAAAATCATTACTCATGTCTCTTCCTATAAAAAATAGTTGAATTTCTTAAAGAAAATGTACATTAAAACAGATTTCTAACAAATATTGGCTGCTTTTGAGATTCAGGAATAATATGTTTTTAACATGGTATGTGTAACTGAATTCAAATTATTAGAAAATTTAATAATGAAGGCCAAAAGGAATAAGTGATTTTAAAAATTGTTTTAAATTAAGTTCACTTATGTCTAGTATTTTCAGATTTGCAATTTTTTTTTCATTTACATCATTTTTCAAGTACATATTTAGCCACAAATATTACCTTTATTCAGGTATGCAAATAAGTAGGGAATGCAAAATATTCTCTGCATAGTAAAACAGATATATATTTAGAGCAACATAACAAATATTTTACATTCTTAAGTATCCAATATTTTGATGAAAGTAATTTATTTATGCCTTTTTTTAGATAAATATAATAAAATTCTTAAAAAGTTTTTCAGTTAGTATATCGACATTTCAATACATTGTAGTAAATATGCATATGGAGCTTGGTACAATAGCAGCTTTCAACAAAAGGTAAACAACTAAAAATATTTAACTCTGGTTTTTGTTCAAGAATTCAATAACATCTTTTTTTAAAAAAAGGAAGGGGGTAAGGAATAAAGGCGTAAGAGTGAAACTTTCACTACTAACAGTCCAGATCTATTTTTACCATCATAGAATTTCCAAAATGGTACATATTATGTAATCAAAAGAGGTCATTATTATACATTAATTAACACTTACATTAAACACATAGGTAATTATATCAATAAAGAAATCGTAACTCAAAATTATTCTTAATTTTCAGCAAAAGAAGAACTTTTAAAAAAGAAGATTTATCTGATAATTATAACAAAAGCCTCTCTTAAGTAGTTTATAATAAAATAAGTTTTTTTGAGAAAAGTTTACAAATAAGTTATGTATATACAACTTTTTTTTTGTTTTGATAATTAAAAATTTGATAAATAAATTTCTTAAAAAAAGACTTACTAAACAAAATATATAGTTTGAGGAATTTAAAAAGGTAAGCATATTTTAACAGGTTTCTGCACTTACTATATAAACCAAAATTTTTAGCAAATGATTGAGCACAAATAACTTCAAATCCCCGGCTTACAAAATAACAGACAGCCCAACTATCTGTAACCAAATCTCCAGTTGCAAAACCCTGGTATGCGCAATCAAAGAAAGGCAACAATTTTTTACGCTGAAATCAAAGAAAATAAAAAACTTGATAATTATCAAACACATTTAGTTAATCTAGTATATGTTGACAGATATTAAGCACAAGGAAAGAATAAAGAATTGTGGTATTACATCAAAACATACAATTTATTAGGTACATACTTTTATAAACAGATGATATAAAAACTTAATTTTGAATTTTAAAATAATTTCTTTTACACATAAACATCATCAATATTTTAAGATTAATTACCAAATATCTGAATATGTATTAGAAGATCTGAAGAATAATGCATTAAACAAGATCGTAAAATTTATTCGTATAGTTTAATCATTTAAATCATGTAGTATATTTTTGATACTATATTTAAACAATTGTATGCCATATTTTCCAATTATTCACTCATTTTTATTTTTTAAGCCGATAATACATATAATTGACATAATTTACATTTGAAATCATATCTTCAGAGTTGAAATTTAGATTTACATAAATGGGAAAGACATTTGTAAAATAGATAGCAGGTAAATTTTAAAAAATGCAATGCTAACATCTATCTACAATGAAATAATTTAATACGATTATTTTTCAAAATAAAAAAATTGCTCAGATATAACTAGCACTTTAAATTGCACAATATGTGGAATACAGTAACTTACAATATGTGGAATATTAATTTTTTCATATTGAAATGAAATAAAGTGAAACTTAAGTGAAATTTGTAAATCACCTCCATCAAATCTGCTATTTCTTTCCATTGATCCCGAGTAGGATCCACTCCAGTGGGATTATGAGCACAAGCATGAAGTATAATAACGGAATCTTCAGGAGCATTCTACAAAAATTGAATTATTTTCATAAATTCTACGTGACCATCAGCTATAATTGTTAAGAAATTAGTACAACTGTTGTTTCCCTCCGAAATCGGTAAAGGTTTACAAAAAGCTTGTAAAAAGTTTTTAAAAAAATTACAGTAATTTGAACATACTAATTAAAATAGTTGTAACTATCAATATTATGGTTTTCATAGGAACTTTTGATAAATTACACAATATACATTGAAACAATTCCAAACAAACTACTATTAGATGTATTAAGTGTAAGGCATTTTTAAATGCTATACCCAGAACAGTAAACATTAATATTAGATATACATCTATGGTTTATGTCTATGATATATATATAATTGTTTCAAAAATATTTACAATGGAAACATTTCCATCTAATCCTGCACTTTATTTCAATAACATTATATGATAAAATAATGCATCATGAAGAATACAAATTAAAAATTTATATAATGCATTATTTAGAATAAATATCTATAGATATAACAGCAAGTAACTGAAGAGCAAATCCATCACTATAAATAGAAAAAATATGCTCAATTTATAACCAAAAGCTCAATCTAAACCAGTCTAGGGGCTTTTTTTTTTTTACAAAAGTAAAAGGTATTTATATTGTCTATTATGCTTTAATATGTAATTATAGAGTGACTCATGTTGACTTAACTTGAATAATCAACAAAAAATAGTTTTAATGATTCAAATTTGATTCAAATTTAATATTTTTATCTACTGTTGAGGCATCTATGAAAATGTTTTGAATTATTACTTATTCTCAAAATTTATGAAGCTTTGGAAAATATTTATAAAATACACAAAACAGAGCAAAATTTTATTTTTATATTTTGTAGTTCTAGCTAAACCAGGCATGCCCAACCCGCGGCCTATTTGGAGAATTTTTTACCGGCCTATTTGGAGAATTTTTTTACCGGCCTATTTGGAGAATTTTTTACCGAAATAATTTTTTTTTCTTCATTTGTCTTCCAAGCAATTGTAATAACATGTGTTGATGGCTGAAGGAAAGCAGATGAGCTTGGGTGTGTTATTCCTCTTTTAAGGAGAACTTCTTGAGAGTGTATTTAGTTCTATTTGTCAGAGAAATAATTTATGTCTATATTTTTAAGTTCAGATTAGTAGTCTTTTTCTTATTTTATTTGGCAATAAAAGAATCCAATGATGGATTTAATAAGGGCAGTAGAATAAAAATGTTTAATATTTTAACCTTCTGAAATTATGTAACTTTTTCATTTTATGATATATATTTAATCAATAATTAATATCATACAATAAGAAACTAAACATTTGGCTATCTGACAGAAAAAAAAACTTTTTTTGATAGTCAGTGTAATAATTACAAAGCTGTTCTTTACTTAATTGCTTTTTGCATTTGAAATAAAAATTTTGAAAATCTAAATCAATTTTATGCAAACATACTGTAACACAAGTATAAAATGTGAAGATGTTACGCACATAGTTGTTATACTATGTAACCTCAGATGGCAGCATAAATCTATTGTAGATAAGAACCTTGTAGGTTAAGAGATATTCTTCCACCAACAAGTGCAATCGGTCGACTTTCAACTTTGTTGTGGTTGTGATCCAGTGAAAGGTAAACTTGGTGTTTTTTGATCATATCATATTTTGAATGCTGTATGATAGTGAAATATTTTGAATAATTTTTTTTTTATTTTGATATGCGCAGCCCACCTCAGTTTAGTAAATTTTTATGTGGCCCACCAACCGATTTGGGTTGGGCACCCCTGAGCTAAACCTTGAATAGTAATTTTATTTAAAATTTAGAGCCATATAATTAGCCCAAAATATAAAACTTCTAGTTATAGACAATAGTTCTATTATCAAGTTTTGCCATTTTACCAACCAATTCATTTTTATATATTTCTATCAAAGCATTACAAAATTGATATTTTATGATGTTTTTACTGTGGCTGATCCTAGCAGGTGTGCAGTGCATGCAGGACACAAATAATTCTATCAGTCAAGCAAATTTTTTTTATGAATTTTTCAAAATAAACTTGAAATAAGTTGAATAAATATGTGTGCTGAATTTTAAATAATTATTGAAAAATTAAAATAAGTCCCCACTTGCATAGCTGAAAAAAATAACTTAGGAAACAATGAGTTGGTCCATTGTTCTTTAATGTCCTCTCTTTACACACATCCTGTCTCTGCAGAGGTGGAAATACTGCAATAGAAAATGTTTTCTTGCTTATCAGCGGCACCGGTGATGCACTGTGGATTGATGCATATGAAAAATTGCTTTACAAAAATATCTAATATGGTTAACATTATGTAAGACATAGAAGTGCTTAAATTCAATATGTAATTGGGAAAATTAAAAGTTTTCTATTTAATAACAACCAGACAGTTTAGAAAAAAAAATAGAGGAAAGAATGATGTTTGTGCTTATTTGCATTTTTATCAATGATTTACTTATCACTGTTACACAGGTAGATGAGTTTATAATGTCAAAGATATTATTAGTCAGAATATGAAAAATTCTCTACAGGGGCAGCGTAAGGGTCTTTACACGCGGGTGGTCGACACCTTAAGATCAGTTCTGGTTCTCATCAGTTTTTATTCAAATAAAATGAGGATATCTAAGTGACTAAAGCTTTTTTCACCCCACAGTTATTTTTCCACTTTTCAAAAGCCATTGGATACCTTTAAATGTATTATTTAATGATAATTTTGCCACCTTCTAAAAATCTACTCCCAATACAAATTGGGTAATGCAACTTGGTTGTAAATGGATTGAATTAACCTTTACCTAAAGAAATATTTTGTAGATTGAAACATTTTGCAATATATTTTTAAATAGCCACCATTTTTAAAATATGTATTAAAAATTATTAAAGAATTTTAAAATTTAAAAATTCATACTTCTAAATCTTCCATCATGCCTTTGAAATCAAGATTTCTTTCAGCTGCATTCCAATATCTATATGTATGACAAGTTGCAAAACCAGCATCAAGGAAAACCTTTCGATGATTTGCTAGAATAATTTACACATTATATAATTAATTAAAAGTAAACTAGTTAACTTATAAAACTGCAAAGATAGCATACAGAAAGAACATACATGGCAGAAAGAATTTCATATATTATAAGCATGAAAAAAATATATTTTTAAAAATTTATTTTCCTTCACACAAAGTTGAAAATACAAGATATTAAACAGAATCTAAGCTTTTAAAATTTCAACAGATTAGTTATTACTATTGTACTTTGAAGCCTGACAGTTGCTGCGTTATAATTTTGAATTGGTCAAATGATAAGAACAGCACTTGAGCTATCTGTCGACTATTTGAGCATTCAAAACATAATTGAAATTTTTAAACCTATTGCAATAATAGCAGATAAATATTAATAGTTACCTTTTCTTGTATCAATTAAAAATTTTCAAGTAATGTCATAAAACAATTCCAAAGATTTTCAGTTCCAAAAAAATTATGTAAAATTTTTATAATTGATTTGACCTAAAGATTTCAACAAAAGTTAAAATGTCAATTAACTGTTATTTTACATCTAAAAACAATAAATGTAAGCAGTGCAAAATTTTCATAATTGTTTATTACATTTTACTGTAAAAAACCAAGTATATACATTTATTTTTTCAAATATTCCACTTTGATTATAGCTTGTCATATTTAAACCCTGTCAAATTACATCATGACTATTAAGTGCATTAATTAAATTAAAAATACAATGCCTATTTTACTTTATTCTTTTAATATATAACTAAATGATACTTCAGTTATTTCGAAATTAAAATTACTTTACATAAAATCTCAGAAAGCATAAATTTTTAAATAAATATTCAGATTTATTACATAAAAGTGCATTATTATAACAAAAAAATTATGTAATTATTAAAAAAGTTTCCTAGAATAATCTATGAATGATTCAATTTTGAAATTTATAACGTTATATTTCTGAGAATAGTACTACTTGTTTCTACAAAATACTTATTTATTTGTCATTAAATATTTTCTTCTACAGAAATAAGTCCATTCATATACAGGAGAAAGAAATTATAAAATTTAAGTATACTTTTCATAAAATAAGAAATAATGATTTTTTTTAAAGATAAAACTGATAAACAAGTTCATTTATCAAAAGAATTTTAAAAAAATGGATTTATTACATAACTTCCCCCTTCATATGGGGAGAAGTGACTGAAAGAGAAATCATAATATTTTAATTCAAAGCAGAAAGTTTTCAAACCATATAAATGTTTGTCTACAACAGTGATTCTCAACCTTTATTTTGTTGTATTATACTTTTAATAATTTCAAAATTTGGTGGCTGACTGAGTGAATATTAATGTTGCACTATTCAGCTACTCGAGGGCTTTTGGCGACTGACAACAGTCCATGGATTTTGAACCATGGTCAAGTGACGAGAACGAAACTCGAGCTGGCACCTCACTTTAACTTCTACACCACACTAATGAGAGGATGTTTGAGCATCGACAGATTTAATGTGCCTTGGCCCTATAAATGGTAAGTCTTCAGCGGTACAAGGCTTGAACTCATGACACACCAGCCGCGAGTCCGTTATCTTGACCACTAGGTTACTGCAGCCAAAAATTTGGTGCACACTAACAACAAAAGTAATTTAAAAGAATTTTACTGATCCATAATACACTTCCATATATCCACGCAAGAATAAATTAAATTTTCCATGAATACCCATAATTTATTTCTATAAAATGGCAGAAAAGTATAACAAATAATTTTAAAAAATCTAGTTGCACACTTCAAGAATTTGGCAGCACACAAAAGTGCCATGGCACAGCAGTTGAGAATCACTGGTTTACAATATCTGAACATTTCCACCCACCATAAATGGATTCATTATTTATTAATATCACACTTCAAATAAAAACAAGGATTATTGGTGATGGACTTAATTAATTTAAACCTTGGTCAAGAGTAATGGGAATGGCATTGGACACATGATCACTCAAAGAATCTGCACACCTCTAACTTGAGGACTTAGAGCCTCAAAATAGATTTAACATATATCATACTTGTAAGTCTTTAAGTGTTTTCCCCCATGGAAATAGTTAATTATATATATATATAAAATTAATATATAATAGGTTTTTTATAATATTATTTGAAAATAGTAATATTTTTTCAAAATACTTAAAAATTACACTCTGAAAAAAAATTAAAATCTTTTTAATTTTAAAAATTAGAAAAAGAAAAACTTACGCCAAGTTGGAGCTGACATATAGAAGTCTTTAGATTTAAGACAGTGTGATAAAAAGTCAGCACCTAGTCGCAAGGCACCAGTTCCACTGAGAGTCTGAACACCTAAAACCTAACATAAACAGTATTTTAACAATTATTTTAAAAAAGCAGAGAACAAATTTTAATTTTTTAGAAAAAAAATTTCTGAAAAATTTTTTTAAACTAAAAAGATATATTCCAATTATTTTCTTTCTTCTATATGTATGCACTCTCTCTTTTTAATTCTTATAGTCATTTTTACATGGTTTTGAAATAACATTGTCCAAATTCCAGCCATGTTTCTTTCTTATAAGGCTTATTAATTGAAATCTTCATAAAAGGATGAAAACAAAATTAACTGCTAGGGTATTCAGAAAATAGTTCATCTTAAAACATCATTACTTGAAAATTTTCAGTAAATTCAAATATAGTAGATGTGAGAGATCTTTTTAGTAAGATCAGTACTTTCAATTCATTGTAACATAAACAAATGCACTTATTATCTCTAAGCAAAGACTAATTATATCCAGTATTTTTAATTTATAATTAATCTAGCATTTATAATTCCTTTTTCTGGGATAACATGTATTCATTTCTCTTTATTATTTGAAACACACAAGAATTTGAATATATAAATTATATATATATATATATATATATATATATATATATATATATATAAATATAAAAAAAACAACCTAAAATGATTTTTTATGACTTATTTGTGATTCTGCATAACATGGAGAAAATTCCCCTTTTACTATATTAATTATATTTGTTATGTAAAAAAATAGGGTGTGCATGATAAAGAAATACATAAATTCCAATCTAATAATAATTAAATAAATTACTTTTCCATCCTTAAAAACAGGGTTGTCTGCACCCAACAGCATTTTAGATGCAGCTTGACTGAAAGATTCTAATCCTAATTGTCCAAGATATTCATGATTTAAAGTCTCATCATTAGCTATAGCCTTTTCTGTTTTTTTGACAACAGGCAATACCCATGGTTTTCCTTCATCAGTTCTGTAAGCTGCATTCATAAATAATCAAACTTCATCAATAGTCAAAGGAAAAATTGAGGAGTACACAATGAAATGTAATTAAAAACAAACAATTACAAAAATAAAAGCTATAAACTATTTAAAAAAAATCTGATTAATTTTCCTCATCTTTTTAATGAATTATTAATTAATGTTTGATAATTATAAATAATTTAACTGCATGACAATTATCCAATTATACTTGAAACAATACTTTTATATATTCAAAATCAATACTTTTTTGGAAAACATTGTAAATATTTTTAATATAATTACTTTTTAAATTTCATTACTATAAAGTACAACTTTCCAGTGGTTTCTTTATTTCAAAAGCAATGAAAAAAAAAGTTTTAAGTAAAAAAAGGGCAGGAAAAAAAAAACAAATTTTATTTTGCTGTAAAATCATAATATCTATCACACATTAAACAGAACTCATTGTTAAAAAAAATTGTATATCTATCATAATCAGATATCGTATCTTATCAAAGAATTGCATAATCTGTTAAGAACAAGTGATAATCTAAAGAGTATTTTCTCTTCAGATTTTATATCTTTCTGTGAATTGCATGTTTAATTTCTAGAAATTAAAGATAAAGGGAATCATTACAAAGCCAATTTCACAGTGAATTTTAAATAAAGTTTTAAAAATAAATTTTTGCAACAGGTTTGAATAAAATCTTACTATGAAACATAACAAAACAGCAAGCATATCATTGACAAATCCCAATTTCACTGTAAAATCCTTTAAAACATAATTTGAAAAAAAGGGACAGTTTCAATATTTATTTAAAATTTTAAAAAACTACATATTTTTTTCAAATCTTTGGCTGTTTAAGCTTATGTAAGTATAAATATTATAGCTTAATTGCAATTTTGTACAAATATTGTAAAAAATAAATACATTCATAACAAAATACTTATGCAGAAAACAAAGAAATATGTATCATACATACAATAGTTAAGAAAAACAAGTTTTAATTGGTGGAAAAACGTAGATGCAAATTTAAACTCACACCTTCTGAATGATTTTTTAAACGTTCAAACATATATGCAACATACTTATAAAGTCCCAATTTCAAAACATGATTGCAATGAGTTGTTTTATTCATACTTCTTTTTCAATTAGACTTCAACTAGATACAAAAATATTGTTAAAAATAGATATAAAAACAGGATTAACTCTTAATAAATTAACATTCTTAATTAAAATTTTAAAGATAATATGTATACATATAAATCTTTTAAGTCTCCCTCCCTAAAAATATAGTGATTTCATAAATATTTGAAGTTCTGTTCTTCCACTGTTTAACTACATGATAAAATTTGTCTCAAAACTAGATTTTTTTTTGGTTATGTTATAGCTAAAAGTTGAATTGCTTCTCAGAAAATCAATACATATAGCACACACACATACTATTGGTATTACTAATAAATAAATCACATGAAATAACTTTTTTCTGCACAGTATAAAAATGCATTGGTCATTACATGTACACAGAAAACAGGTGTTGCAGTGTGAGCTTATAAATGATTAATGTGAAAATAACTTATTCAACAAAAAGTCAATATTTCAGATCTCACATACATAATTATAATAATTTTCTTTGCATATACCTGAACATTTTCTTTGCATACTTTTTTAAGTCTAAAATTTTTATACTTATTTAATTTTGTATTATTAAAATATAATTTTACTCAAAAATAAGAAAAAAATAATTTAACTCTTTATTAAGGACTTTATAAGACGATGATTATAGGTGACTGAATACATTGTTAAAATATTCAACTGTATAGTATTGGTAAGAAATAAAATATATAGTTCTGCAATAACATTAGAAATTTTGTTGCACGATAAAATTCAAAAAGTTTTCAACTTACCGCCAATTCCTAAATCTACTTTGTCTGGAAAAGTATCTTCTTTATATGCTTTGTTTAATGCAAATATTTCGACAGGAGGGGCAGCTTCGACACAAGCAAACCGAGACATCTTAATCTATAAATTTGTAACAAAAATGCGAAACGATTATAGCAATTGTAATGGAGAAAAACTACACCGTGACTTATCCTTATTTCGACCTCGACCGTGTTTATCGTCCTCAATGTCAGGTTTCCTTTTCTATTGTCGCAGTGGGTCAGCGCGATGTACTGCCATGCGCACTAGAGTTGAATCTCACGCGATTGAAAGAACGGTTCACATAAATTGAACGGATTCATCATTTCACATAATGAAGGCAGTACAAAAAAAAAAAAAAAAAAGAACGTGAGAATAAAAAGAAGAGAGAAATAAACTTTTTTTTCTAACTCTTAAATTTTTAAAATTATTAATGAAACAATGGAAAATGGCAAAATATTTAATAAAATGAATAAAATCTCAAACTTAAGAGCTAAAAATATTTCGATTAATGTTTATCAAATACAAAAAATAAAGTTCTTTGAGTTTTTTTTTTAGCATTTTATCGTCTTTCTCTTTATGAAGCTTGAGCTTCAGAAAATTAATTTATCAAGTCCGTACTTTTTTTTACAAGGAAGGAATTAAATGTACGGATTTGAATGGGTTTCTTTCCGTATGAAATTTTAATAAATCAAATATTAAATTGTAGTTTTAAAATGCTGCTACAATGAAAGCACCCTTTTTCTAAAATCAATATTAAAAACTTGAAGGCTTGTAAAAAGCCTCTAGTTAAAATTTCTCCTTCGTAATAGCATATTATTATAATTTGAGTAATGTATTATTTAATTTTTCAACAGAACTCGATTTAATTTCAATGTTATATTATAACCAACATTCCTGTTCGACACCGACTACATTTTTTTTATCCAAAGGATTTCCCAACCCAACTAAATCAATAAATTTCCTCATTTGTCATAACGTGTTCGTTCGGAAGGGACGTATTTATATGCCTGCGGATAAACTTTCGAACAGATGTGTCAAGAGAATTATTGAAAAAAAGATTGTAAAAACTCTCTATTCATATTTTTGTCTTTTTTTTTGTATTTTTTTAAAAATACGGCTTTAAAACAAAAATCAATAACTTTGATGCACTAATTCGCTATTCATCAACAGGAAAGATCAAGTTTTTTCAACAAAAGAAAAAAAAAGTTAAAACAGTTTAATTTTTAACTACGCTTTGATGGAAATTGTTATGCATAAAACTTTTCGCTTCAACGAAAGGTAATTAAAATTACATAATTTGAATTGTAATTACAAAGAATACACACAATTGCAATTACGTAAATACACTGGCCTCAAAAAGTTAAGGTACAACCGGGTTTTTGTGTCTAATTTGCAAATGAATGAATGTAGAAACAAAAAATTTGGAGGATATGTGCATTAAATAGTTTTTTATTGAATGCGTCATAGAAATTTGTATAAGTGTATTGCAAAACGATTTATAACAAAAAAGCAATCTCTGCGGAAAAGTCCATTCTTGGAAAAAACAGCCATCACATGTTATGTGGTAAAATGGCATAAAAACAATACAAAAATGGGTTTAGTGTGAATGTGTCCACCCCTAAGTTGAATGCATTGGCGGCATCGATTTCATGCTGTTTATTAAGTTGTTTGACACCGGAATAGGAAGCGAAGACCAGACACAGAGTAAGCCTTGTTTCAGCTCATGTAACGACCTTGAGGAGGATTTAAAGCAGCAAACTCTCTGCCAAGATAGTCCCAAAGATGTTCTTGTCGGTTCAGGTCTGGAAATCGAGTTGGCCATTCCATTTGTTCCAAATCGTGATCCTCCAGATACTCCTCAACAATCCGAGCTCGGTGAGGTCGTGCATTATCATCCATCAAAATGAAGTCGTTACCAATAGCAGCAGCATATGGGCGGACATATGGATCAAAATATCATCCCGATATCTAAGACCAGTTACGGTTCCTCCATGGAACACATGCAGGTCAGTGTGGCCACCGAGCGAGATCCTTGCCCAAACCAGGATTCCACCATAAAAATAACTGTGTCTAACAGTGTTGGAATTGATGGGATCTAGTGCGCTGTTCCCTCCATATCAGTAGACGCCCTTCTGGACTCGTCTGTGAACAGCACAGAAATTGTTGCTGCGTCCAAGAAACATGTTCGCTTGCCCAGCATAAGCGGTTCCTTCGCTGTCGTCCGTTGAGGGGAACGCAATGGTCTTCTTGCATACAGACCTGCACTGTGAAGACGATTTCGCACCGTAGTAGCGGAGATTCTTCTTTCTCTGATGCTTGAAAGTGGTCTGCAACGAGCTGCGGCACAGTAGTGGTTCTTCTCCTTCGTGCCGAAAGAGCTAAAAACGGTTTCTGCAGGTGTTGTAGCTCGTGGTCGGCCTGGAACAGGTTTCTGGACACAGAATCTTTATTGGTATTGATCCCAAAGTCGCTGAACAACACTACGAGACACATTGAGACGTCTAGCGGCATCAGCCTGCGACAATCCCATTTCCATCCATCCAACTGCCCGCCACCTTAACGAATTGGGTAAACGACGTCTCTGAGACATTTTCTAAACTCTATTGACTATTGTCACCGAAACTGCCAACAACTGTTGAAAATCAACACAACTTACACACAAAAGTACGAAAGCTTGATATTTGCATATTTTTCTCTCACTCATAAATATACGTTCTTTTCTATAAAATAACAGTAGTAGCAATCGTTTTTGCATTAATGTTTTTAAAGTTCGTTATTATCATTCATGTAAACTATGCATTTTATTGTTACTGCCATTTTTTTTATGGTGAGCTTCGAAAAACATGTTGTACCTTAACTTTTTGAGGCCAGTGTATACAACTTTGCAAATTTTTTTTACTAAAGAGCTTTAAATGGAATTGCTTTAAAAAAATTTCTACATAATTTATTAAAAGTACCATTCTACATTTGTTAAATGAATTAGAGATAACTTTTTAGTGTGATTGAAATTAATTGATTCATTTGAGTTAAATTTTTGAATAATGGCTTAGTTTCAAATTAAATAGATGCCTTAGTTTTTCATTATGAGTCGATTTAAATAAATCTTGTTTAGTTAAATTGATTCAATCAACTTAATATACTAATATAATGGTAGATTGTTGATAAAAACAACAATAAATAATAATAAAAATAAATAAAATAAATAATAATAAAAATAAATAATAATAAAAATAAGTAAAATAAATAATAATAATATAGGATAACTTATAGATTTTAAAAGTTAAAAATACGTAAGATATAAATTAGATTTAATTTCATGAATAATAAATTAGAATTATATGAATTTAACAAATTCAAGTAGAAATTAAATAATACATCAAAATTTTATCGAAAAACTAATAATTTCAAAAAATATGTTTCAAACTTTTCAAATTAAATTTTTATTTTACGTTATTTCTTTCTATTTTCTACCTGGATTTCATTTAAACTTTCAATTAAATGAATTTAACGATTTTCACTAAATTAACTAATTCACTGTATATTGGAAGGATGTAATTACATATATTATTGGTAATTTAGAAGGAAACGATATTACTAATTACAAATTGGAGAGATTGACAAAAATGGACAAAATTCGTATTCGAAGTTCATCTACGTAACAACTACAACTGTATTGACCAATACATCACATATAGAAAAATCACAATTTTCATTAGTGATAAAAAAGATCAATAAAAAAAAATTATTTTATTTTTATAGCAAATTTTAATCTAAATCTACAAAACCTTAACAAAACAAAAAGAGCAAAGAGCAAGCTTTTTCTAAATTTTAAGTCTGTTTTTAGTACACAATTTTCTGGGTTTTATTTTCGTACATTTTTTTTAAATGATTAAATTTCAGTTCAGTTTATGTAGAAGCAAGGTAAATTTTCTTAAAGGTCCGACAGCCAGTTCTGTATGTTTCATTTATGAACAGGGCCGGACTGTGACCTTTGCGGGCCCTGGGCTAACAATATCTGGGGGCCCCCTAAATAATTAAAATGTTTGCCATTTTCTTAAAAAAAATTTTTGAGCAGGAAAATTTAAAATATATGAAACTTAAGGTTTTTTTTTCTTTTATACAATGTAAATACGTTATAAACAATTACATAATTTAAAAAAAACTTTTCTACACTTTTGTGCGGCAAATTTCTTTATTTGCTCATCATATTTTAAGTCATTGGTGAGATCAGTATTAACAGAAAGAAGAGATAAATAATTAAATTTAGTATTTGCCATTGGTAACCTATATTTGTTTTCTATGTAGGACATTTTAGAGAACGCACGCTCCACTTCACAACTAGTAATAGGGAGTGTTAGAAAAATCTTTAAAATGGTATACAAATTTGAAAAACCGTCAACAAGTTTGTTCTCAAAAATTAAATTGAACATATCACTACACGTATAGGACTTAAGTTCAGTTTTTTTTTCTTGTTGGATAAACTTTGAATTGAACACCTTCTGGTCTACGTCATCTGAATATTAATCAATAGCTCGTACACACATTTTCCAGGCCAACGCTCTTCTTACATTGATCTTTCAAATCCATCAAAATTTTTTAATTTCTTACTATATCCTGCATATATATACTTGGTTTCTTCTATTTAAATCAATGATTAGCTTATCTAACGCAACAATAAGCGTGTCTCTTTTAAATTTTTCAGTCACACAGCTTTTTCATGCACAGCTTTTTCTGTGGATTTATCTCCACATTTTGAAATAAGTCGTCATCAATATATCCCTGGCCACATCGCTGTATTCTATTCCTACTCTAGGACTTAACGTTTTGGTTGAGTCTTAATACTCCTTTAGTTTTTTATCTGACTCATATCGCGCACTGCTTATAAACGTTTTTAATGACATAATTAACTTATTCCCTTCACAGATGTCTAAACCAGGAGTTTGTAATTTTTTGTTAATTGAATTAAATCTTTCTAAAATTTCTTCCAAAATATAATTAAAATGGTAGTTTCGAGTTTTGTTAATTTATTAAATAAATTTACTGCTTCTTTTCGAAAATCAGTTTTCTCATTTTCTCTATAAATGTCTTAAGAATATTCATGATATTACAGAAGGAGTTTAGAACTCAGCACCTTTTCAATTCTCGGCACAACTTAACCACTACACTAAAATGATCACTTCAGTCTAGAGGCTGTTACTGGCTTATATATGTACCACCGACACATTAACATAATTATCTTTTAAGGATTCACCAACATTGTAGTGACAAGACCATCTGGTCTGACTTAAACTTTTTAAGGTAAATTTCAGTTTAATTTCACGATTTAGAAGTTCCCACCTATGGGTCGAAGCAGAAAAGAAAACATACGTGTTGCACTAAACCAAAGAAGTTCACAATTTCAGTTGCAACCGTAACTTATTCTGCACTAACCAGATTAAGAGAATGTGCAGCACACGGCACATAATTAGTGAATTTATTTTTTTCATTTAAAAGAGTTTGCACACCATTATATCGACCGGACATAATAGCAGCGTTGTCAAATGTGACTGTCCCCTACAAGTATCCTATTTGTTTCTAAAAATTCTTGTAGAGAATTAAGTAAACATAAGCCAGTGTGACGGCTAATTCAGCGTTTCTCAAACTGTGGGGGGCGATAACCCTGCGAGGGGCACGCGAGCATATTGAAAATAAAAGGTTTAAAAAAATAATTTTTTGGAATGAAATAAAACAAAATGCTTCCTGACATAATAAAAAAATACACATTTACATTAATATAATTTATATATATCATCTGGGGATCATCAAAAATAAGATTCCACTTCAAACGTTCACTAGCTATTTTTGATCCTATAACCAAATAAAAAACATTTTGTTTGCTTTGCTGTAATTCCACGATGAGATATTTTTTATTACGTTTCTTTTAGTCCCTAAAATACTACTTTTGATTATCATATATTTGACCTTCAAACTCACTGGTATGTTTCATTCCGTCTCTTTTTCTTTTAGGAAAGTTGTAAATAATATTTTTGTTGCTTTTATTCCCCATGTGAATGAGTATTATGATATATGGATAAGCATATTGAGCACTTTGAAGGATTATTTGGCCAAGATGTATTTTTATGAGTATTCTGAAACATGTAATGCATAATGAAAATCGTTTTACACAATTATTTTTTAGAACTGACATCGATATTTTCATATCGAATACACTTTTAACATGGGAGCGGTCGCATGAGGTGCAGAGTCACCCCAGGCTCAAGAAATCGTTAAATCTGGGAAAACTGCTCATTCGTTAACAGTGACCTTGACGGTATCCTCCTATTAGACAGTCTTAATGGGAACTAAAATGAATTTGTCACAAATATGCCTCTTTTTTGAGTGATCTCTAATGCAGGAAGTTGAAACTGATCAAGCAATTGAAGAACCTGCTGAAGAAATGCATATTAATCATGATAACGAAAGTAAATATGAGAAAAGCGATAGACATGAAACGTTTGAGTTGAATTGAAATTTTTAAATGCTGCCTAAAGAACTAACTCTATGAATAAAACTAAATGTAGCACTTGGCCTTGTCAAAAAGACACAAGGAAGAAAAAGTTCAAAATGCTATTTGTAGATTATCAAACGACAACAAAACTACAATAACGTGAACAAAATATGACAGTTTTGCTAGAAAATAACGTTCCTTTATTGTTAACGAAAAGTGTCTGTGATTTATGTCCTTTATTAAGGTCACGCACATTTGGAACATTTTTTTTTAGTTTTATTGGATTTTTTCTCAAATTATCAAAGAAAAATTGAAAAGTCCTTGAAAGTAGGTAAGTATATTTTCTCTAATTAAATTATTCAATGGAATTGTGATTTTTATCGTGTATAGTAAAAATAATTCTAAAATATAAATTATAGTTTTAAAAAAAACTAAAATACACACTTTTATAGTGAATCGAACTAAAAAGTAAAAAAATAAAAATGTATATTACCTAAAAGTAACATATACAAAATTTAATATTTATCTTGTTAATTTGTACCGTTTATAATTATGATCGCATTGTAGCTTTAACACCAAAAAGTGTATTATTTTTGCATTTAATACATTATTATTTGGGGGGGATAAAAATTATGATTGAAAATTGGGTCACCAGTAGCGAAAGTTTGAGAACCACTGTGCTAATCTTATTAATGAGACTCGTCTTTCATACACTTTTCCTCGAAAACAATATCATAGTACAATAGCAAGTTGGTCATTATAGAACAAATCTGGTGTTTCATCTATCACAATTGAATAGTACTTTGTGGGTCATCGTTATTTTTTTAGTTGTAATTGTTTTAATGATTTGCTTGCCCATGATCTAAATTATTTGCTCATATAGTGTTTTTGATACGTACGATATTAACGATTTTGGTCGTAATTCTCGCTGTTCAATATGTTCACGAAGGAATGAATGGGTTGAACACTCTGCTAACAATTTCAGGGCATCCATAACATAACCACTATGAGGAGAACCAAAAACTTCCTCGGTACCCCTCTAATTGATAAACCACTTATAGCTAAATACTTTACTACCGAAATAACCCGTTTGAGGACATTGTGGTAATATTCTGCATCTTTTCTTAGTGCTCCTGTAACTGTCTATCTAAAACAGACTTATTTTCTTTTCGAGTCAACCAAACTAACATTGAATTTTTATGTTAAATAGAATTTTTATGATTTTCTTAACAACTGTTTCCAATCACTGTTACGTGTTTCTAGTCAGAAAAGCCTGTTGTGTATTGAGAATTTTTTTAGAAAAAAGTTTGCAGGTCAATCAAAAAACAGTACCAATACTAGTTGAATAACCTAACCAAGATCTTTCCAGCACTTGGGCATTTTAAAGTTTTTTAATTAAATAATTATTCGAAAATGGTCTCTTTTGTTCTTTGTATTCTCTTATCGAAACAGAATACATATTATTTGGATCTTTATTTTGAAAATAACTCACTTCATGTGAAAGGATATAATCAATAAAATTATTACTTAGAGATTTAGGCCACGAGCCCCCGTCAACGTATAATTCTCAAACTCATACCCAACGTTTTCTAAACACTTTTCGGTCGGGGCATTACGGATGTCCTCTGGCTGAACAATATCTTTTTCAGAGGGCTGCTGGTCATCGTAATCTTGCATACTTGCATCATTAATATTTGCTTGTTGTGTTTCTCCGTTTTCTTTGGCTAAGTTCCTTTCCCTTTCGCTTGTTAATATCTCTACGTTTCTTGTATTCTTGTTACTCTGTTCCATTGTAAAAAATGTAAAATTTTTGACACATTTAATTTTTTTTCTCCATTTAACAGTTGTTCTCGTTTTTCCGCCACACTTTTATATTTTCTGCCAGACATATTTATATTGTTAACTAAGTACTTGATTTTCTCTCCTGAAAATCAGTTTAAAGTTTAGGTCATAAAATTACGACAACACAATCGATGTGCTTAATAAACTAAAAATATTCTAACAAATTTTTACAAAACAATATAGTATATTTTTAAGATAATTGAAAAAAAGCACCTAGTTAATTAAAAAAAAAATCCTTGTCTATACTCGCTAAACCTAAAACGCTGATTATTATTATTTATTAGCCCATCAGTTTAAAAGGGATTTTATAAAAATAAACTTAAGAATCATTTGCCCCACTTTAAATAAGTATTGTTTTTCCGTTGTCATCCATTATTTGCTGTAGCTATCTATACTTAAAAAAACCGACTTATTACGAAAATCAAGACTATTTTACATTTATACATAATATTCGCGGTGAATATCCATAACCCACATAAACTGATTGTTATTTTTTTGTATCCTATAGAAGTAATTAAGTTAACACAAATTTTAAGACAACATACATATTTATGGGAAATTCTGATGTTTTCAATCTTTGAAAAATTGAAAATACAGAAAATATTTAATCATTAGTTTAATATTTTCCTACTTAAATAATTTAGAAATGTGTATCGGATCTTACTTTTTACTTGAAACTTGAATAAACAGGTCCCTATGTTTTGATTGCAGGTAGTATGCACAAGACACAGCATCAAATCAGTATATTATTGTAAATTAGAATTATTATTGCACAAAAATAAATTGCTACAGAAATAGGGCCGCTACATTTGTATCAATGCTTGATGCTCGCCGGCGCCGCTCTATGATAGAACCTCTGTCTATTAATTATTAATTTCCACGTATTCGGTGGTAGGGTGGACGAACAAAAGAGTAAATTGCTCTTGCTCTTGAAAATGAAAATAAATTTGATATGGTGGTATTTCTGGTATTTTATTTTTAATTTTTATTCTTTTACTGGGGTTTATTATTTCATTACTATTTTGAAATTTACTATTTTATTACATCTTTTTCTGTTTGTTATCTTCAACGGAGAACGGGGCCCCCTAGAAACCGGGGGCCCTGGGCTGCAGCCCATTTAGCCCGTACGTAGAGATCCGGCCTTGTTTATGAACCTTATATGAGTAAGTTCTCAGTTAACTAACCACTGGAGTGACACTGTGTTTTAGTTCTTTATAATTAAATTAATCAGCCAAAATATTAAATAATACAGTAGAGTCCAAAAAACTTTACCTATATAATGCTGACCGATGGGTGGAGGAGTTTGTGAAAATGTCGAGTTATAGAGAATAGGTTAAAAATGAATAAGTTCGAGTGTATCCTCAGAAAATATTGTACTGCATTTGTATGTACTATTTGCTTGAGAATACAACGGAAAATGAACTGCGAAAATAACTTTAAAAAAAGGATACGTAAATACTTCATGAAGGCATAGAGCCGGGGCGGGCATTAAGTCGATCGCGATCGACCAGTGGATCGTCAAGATTATTTGGGGTGACCGCCTTCACATAAAACCTTAGACGCGCATACTGTATCGGACATAATTCAGAAAAATACTTTATAAAGGCGTAAAACTGCCTAGAATGAAAATCAAATGGCCGCCTTTACAAAAACTGGATCTTTTTTTAAAAAAAGAAATGTGAAATGTCTTGTTGCTTTCCGTACTGCACTCTGCGTTTGTTGCATCATCACGAAGAAGACTAAGAAATAGCAAGTCCCTTACCGACGCACCTTGTTCAAAATACTGAAGGGAGGCTTCGACAGCCTTTAGTCCTCCAGTATGTGATATTTTGGAAGTTTGTATAGTGCCCTCAACGTCGACGTCTTCATCATTTTCCGGCATTTTTTCATTAATTGTGATAGCAGCAATAATTTCTGCATCGGACACCGTGCAGAAATTATTGCTTAATCTTGCACCGTGCAAGAGTGTGGCTGAGTTATTCGGACTTCCGGGTTATCTAGTGACGAGTTTTGGAGACTCTACTGCAGGGCTGGCCAACCTTTTTGAGAAGAGTGCCACTATTTGATAAAAAGAATAATTCTGTGCGTGCCACTTCCAACTTTTGCAGCAAACAAACATGGAAAACTGAAAAAAATGTTACTCATAAGCTTATTCTGGGATTTTTACGCAAAAAAAAAGAAAAAAAAAACATACACATTTCTTAATGCAAGTCTATGTCGAAATTCAAAAATAATATAATAAATAAGACGAAAGAATAATTTAGGTTTTATTGTTAATAAACTTTTTACAAGTTCGATCAGTTAGGTCTGGTATAAAATAAAAATGAGTAACTTGAATAATTTAGTTCAAAATAATTATACGCTCAATATATTAAGAGGCTTTTGTGAATTGTGACTTTTTTTACCATATCATCTATATATTAGGATTAGTTCTTGCAGATGCTAGCGAAATTAGGCTATTATAGGTGCATATCAGCTAGTTTTGAGTGATATTTATTTTCTTTTCAACAGGAAGCATTTATTCACAAACATATTTTGATACAAATTTTGAGTTTTCTGTCTGTGTCCTAGTTCAATAAAATTGTAAAAAACGTTTTTTTCTAATCATCTTTTCAAAATTTAAAAAAAAATTTCAGTAAATCTTTATGTGACACTGTTACAACTCCATTGTGCCACGGGTTGGTCACCCCGGTTCTCTACAGTATTATGTTTCAAACACGAAATATATTCATTTCGAAAACTATCCTTAGTAATCTGAATCACACACACACAAAAATGAGAATTGTATGAGAAGAATAATATCAAAATATTTCTGATAAAGAGTTTCAAAATAATGATACAACTGTGTGTATTTCGGATCAGGAACCTATATTTAAAATATAATATATATTATAAATGTGAAAGTTTGTGAAAATCTTTGTGGGTCTTTCACGCAAAAACAACTGAATGGATTTTAATGAAACTTTACTGTAATATAGCTTATACATCAAAATAACACATAGGCTATAATTTATAGCACAGACTATAATTTATAAAAATTTGTAAAAAGTGTCCAAAATATAACGATATTTGTCAAGTAAGTGTGAAAAATTTCTGCCATCTACGAGCAATTCTGGCTTGCGCTGCAAAAAAGCCCCCACCACAGCATATATCTATCTTTTGCTTGTGAAAAACTCTTTTTGTTTTGGCTACGCAATGGGTTCGATTCTAATTAATTCCTGTGATCAGAATAATGCCTATTTTTTTATTTCAAAATAAAACTAAGTTTGAAAGGGAGAGGTTGTTATAAATCTATCTTCACTTTAATGTATTTTTATGATTTTATTATGCACATTTGGTAGTAAGAAATTGATCTTTTTTCAAAATAAATGCTTTTATCGGTTCTGTCACTTAAAGTAAATAAACTTTCTCTTTCACACTGCATGATTTGGACAAATTTTCAAAATTTGTTTGAGGTTAGTAGTTAATTATAACACTATAATTTTAATTGAACAGGCAGATATTGCGTTTTTAAGTATAAAAATAATTATAACTACTGTACTGTATTTTTTGGAGTGAGTAAGTGTGTGAATATTAACATCGCACTGTTCAGCTACACGAGGGCTTTTGGCAACGTATCACGTAATTTTGAATCATGGTCAAGTGACGTGGACGACACCTGAGCTGGCACCCCCTTCTCCTAACTACCACACCACACCAACTTAGAAGGAATATTCTACCAATACTTTGCAGGAATATTCTTTGAAATCCAATCTTCCAAGATATATGGCAACACGGGTTCCATGATGAGTATTTTAGCGGAAAAAATAGTTTGTCAAAATTTAAGTGTCTTATGTTTTTGTATGTTAGTGAAGATTAGTGAAGTATATTAGTGAAGTATATTAGGTATATTAGTGAAGTAAATGATTTGACTACTTATTTTAAGTGAACGGTGGACATAATTAATTTTACAGTGGAAAATCTTTGATTAATTTATTAGCTCTAACGGATTAAATTTTCCAAAGTGGAGTATTTTGTTTATGTATATCCCTTAATTTGTAAATGTAGTGGTCCAAAAAAATATTGTATGAAAAAACTGCAGTAAATCATAATGCGGTTGGATAAAGTATTAACGTGCATTGCACCCCTACACGGCGGGTCTTACAAAGCTCTAATAAAGCTCGAGCTACGAAAGTAGCAAGGCAATTGCCAACTTGACTCTATCGTTAACATTTCGCTATGTTTTTCATTAAATCGCCATTATAATTTAAGAAACGGCGTTGCTTGCGAATATTACAATTTTAAAATAAAATAAATACAACAGAAAGTAATATTAATGTATTACACTTTCAGATATAAATTATTTATACTACTTTAAGCGTTCATTACGTAAAACTTTTAACAATGTGTTACTTTTGCTGAGCAGAGATCAGCTGACGGAGGTATTTTGAAAAATCGACCCTCAAGAGTGTTACGAGGAATTATAAATAAAAAAATCCTTTTTATCAGCTATTAGATCTACATACTTAAAATTTAACATAGGTGTTTTTTTTTCTTTCTTTTTTTTGTTTACTTGAGATATACAAAAAGCTTCTTTTTTTTGTTTAATTTGCAATTCACATAAAATTAACTCATTAAAAACTTCTTTTTCCTTCAATCTGTGTTGTTTAATTTTTCAGTTCACCCGTGCGAAGAACGGGTATACCAGCTAGTATTTAATATTTTTGACGTATAAAACATTCTATTTTATTTTTTTTATCTTAGCGTAGCTCATATGAAATTTTAAGCGAGATTACAAGTCCTTTTTCAGACACAATTTCCGAAAACTGGTAGAACTACATTAAACAACAGAATGGATTGAAAACAAGACCTTGAGACAGCACAATTTTATGCGAAAGTGCTCTTTATTTTGTCACTTTTTATACCTCGTGATTCATACGTGTGCTTATCACTCACTGATGGACAGGTGATTTTGTTCCAACATCATCGTGCAAAATCAAGCTATTTGCTAATAGATGTGTGCCGCCATCTGTGTTGCAAAAACAGCACTAGAAGTTAATTTAATAGAAGAGTGTTGAAGAACAAGGGCGCAATTTATATGGGTCATTTTGAGTGCGATTGCTTACACTTAAGAAAAATGATTAAATTGAAATCAATGTTTCAATTATATATAAAATTTGAAATAAATTTAGGATCGCCAACACGTACTTCAACCTGTAAACTTAACCTTTTAAAAAATATTACAAATTTTGTGTAACGAGGGGAACACAAATGTAACAAAAATAACTTAAGAAATTGATACGTTTTTATTTATATGTGCAGGAAAATTATGACCCGATGAAATGTAATAAGGAGAAATCATACAAATAATTCAATGTTTTAAAGATAGGATTAGCTTTTCAATTGTCCATGGAATCTTTCAAATAAATAGATAACTAAATAAGATGCAAAGTTGGAAAACTATTTCTTTGATTTTACGAAAAAAGGATAAAAATTAAATGATTTAAGAGCTTTGAACATACATTTTGTCTATATGAAAAATTGTGTTTTGATTTCAGAGATTTTTTTTTGGGGGTGTTGCTTTAATATGATTTTATTCTGAATCATTTTAAAATGTTTTTTAAGGTATCCGTAAGTCATTCGAGTGAGTGAGTGAGTGAGTTAATATTAACGTCGCACTGTTCAGCTACACGAGGGCTTTTGGCGACGGACCACGTAATTTTGAACCATGGTCAAGTGACGTGGACGACACCTGAGCTGGCACCCCCCTCTCCTAACTACCACACCACACCAACGTAAGTCATTCGAAATAAAATCCTGTTAAAGCACCCTCCCCCCTCCCTGGAAAAAAACTTTGTCGAAGAATATGTAATTGTTTTGAAAGGATCATTTTTCCAAAAAACGAGTTTTCAATTAATCATTGAGACAAATCAAAGAAAAACAGTCAGGAAATTTAACATTTGATATATTAGCATGTCACTGTTAACTATTAAATGGTTTCTACTTTTATTCTCTTCCAAAATTTATTATTATTATTTCAATGGAATCTTGAGACTAACTAGAAAGATTGCTTACAGTTATTCACAAATGTAGTCTATGGAACTATAAGCACAATATTAATTCAAAATGCTCAAAATTCTTTTACATATGTCAAAAGTTTTATTCTTAAATTATTTTTTAGGCTTATATTTTTTGTAGTATTATTATGGATTGAGAGTTCATTAGGGAAAGTGAAGAATTTACTGATCCATAATTTGTTCGATTTAGCTTAATTTGCAATTTTATATTCTTCAACATTTCCTATAAGAATTAAATAGCGATTAGACGAGTGGAAAAATTTCTTTTATTAAAGTGTCTGCTTCTCTATATACAGCAGTTAATTCCCCAATTCCCTAGCTATAACATTGATTGATTGCTTATTAACGTTGCGCTTCGAAGCTATACATGAGCTTTTGAAGACGCACTTGTAATTTTGAAGCTTGATCAAGAGACGAGGGTGCCACTTGAGATGGCACTCTCCAAACTTCCACATCGCATCAACATTAGGACTTTCAGTCTTTACAATTTTAACGTTCATCAACCTTTCTACATTTTCGGTCTTCATTGGCTCCAGGAATTAAACTCGGGACTCGACAACGCCGGCTAGGGGTTTGCGATCATGACAACTTGGGTATTGCTGCCATCTTATAACATGGGACATTAATCCTCAATTTCGTAACGTTCCAGTTCTTTTCAAATAATCTCATTCATCATTTACATAGAAAATAGCTATACAAAGTTAAACTGCTTGTCATTTATAAGTCAAATAACTTGTTCAAATTGTCTCTAGTGCTTAAATATCCTTCGTAAATAATTGGGGTGAATTCAGAAGTTTTAGTGAAAAGATAGCCAAAAAAACTGACGAACTCGAAAAATTGAAAGAATTGTCGTTTTCTTGATCTGTCTTTGGTAACTCCTTTGGTTGAATTCAATCGATTTTTACATCACTTGACCATGGTTCAAAATTACGTGGTCCGTCGCCCAAAGCCCTCGTGTAGTTGAACAGGGCGACGTTAATATTCACTCACACTCACTCAATCGATTTTTAAAATGATATGTAATTTATTGCATTGTCTAGAATTTCTTGAGTAATTCTTTACTCCGTGCTGCAATAAACAGTTAATGCAAATATTGTAATTTACAACCTTGATTCTCTCATTATCAGATAATTTTTCACTTGCTAAACATTTATTCAAGACGCGTTTTTAATCACAAAATATATTTGACACTAAGATAGAAGAAATAAACATTTAGAAGTTTGATAATACTATATTTTTTTACAAGTATTTTCTCAACAAGGGTTTTGAAGATAATTACTGGATTGTTCAAGCAGGATTTTTTGACGTAATGTGTAAAATAATTTTTCTTTCCGAACTATGTTCTCTTGAATTGTGTCTTGATTTATATAAACTAATTTGTCATTTTATTGAACCAATACATGACCACACAAATTGACTACATTCAGTTGTAATGCATTGTAGCAATAAATAATTATTACAAATTACAATGTTATAAATAATTACTGTGTTTTTTTCTCAAATGTCTTACACATAAAAGAGAAGTTAAATTACAATAAATACATATTAATCTGAATTTCTTTTATTTTCTGTAATCCTTTATTTTCTGTAAATGTTCCTCTGTATTTCACTTTCAGAATTATTTTCTGTATATATGTGAGTATCTTGTGGCAAAAAGAAAATTTAAACAGGAAAAATTACTTTCTAGCTTTTGATTGTTTGTCAACGTAACGCGTTGAAGGAACACGAATTTTCAAACGCGTTGAAGGAACACGAGTTTTCAGGGGGGAATCGCAAACATAGGTACATTTTCAATAAAAAAATGAATTCTTTTTTGATGAAAATAACAGCCCTCAATTCAGCAAAAAAATAAAAGAAATTCATTCAGATAGGAAAGAAACATCTTCATACAAAAGGAGAAAGAAATTGTTAATTGAAAGAGCGAAATAAGAATGTTTATTTTTTTTAATTTAAAATGAAAATATTTCCAAATCACAAACAAATAATATTTGTTGTTACAGTATTCAGAAATTTTTTCTAGGTAATAATATAAATAGAAATGACAACATTCAATTTTAAAAACATTAGAAGTAATGGTTAAATTTTTTTATTTCAAATGAAAGTAATATGCTGAAGTTAGCAAAAAAATCCTAATTTTTTGTATGGAAAGTGTCATTCTTAATAGTTAGTAAAAAAAAATGAATTATACAGTTCTTTCCTTGAAAACAGCATTATCCGAAGTTAATATTCGTGAGGTAGTTTGGCAAAGAGACTTTGTCATCTTCATCACTTGACTGTCACTCAAAACTACGAGGTTTATCGTCATTAGCCTTTGTATTCTTTCTGCGACATTGATAAATTCGCAATCAATATACCAATACTATTATGGCTACCATGTTATCAGCATCTTTTCACCATCCTTCACGATCCTTCCCTAATAAAACGTACACTAATGTGCAAAATTTAAGCAACAAATGCAATTTTAAACATACAATGCATTTCTGCTATGAAATTGTTGAAAAGGGCTTTTTTTGCATCCAGTACAGTGAAAAGGCAGCCGTTTAGATAGGTGACGCATATGCAGATATGAGTACAATGACATCAAATGGTACGTCAAGGCATTCACACAAACGTGTGGAACGTACGTGCTCAGTGCTAAGGCAACTTAAAAAGAAGGAGGAAGGACGCATTTCCAGATATTCCCTGAAAGTAAAATTCAACTCGTACGTTCGTAATGGCTACAAGAAATAATTGGAATGCCTTTACATGTGGTTGAATGGTGATCAACAAGCATAAAGAGAGACATATTTCTCGTCGAGTGTTTTACTAGTCTGTAATAGAGAAGAGTGAAGTTGATAGAGCTTATAAAGCCTTTCAAATGACAGGCAAGAAAGTTTGGCAGTGGTCGACCGAGGAAAACAATGGAAAGTGATGAATAGTATATCTTTCTGTATGCGAAAAGAGACTGGAACCAGACATCGGTCAACATTGCTCAGAAGATGCGAAAGGCTGCAGGACGATAAGTATCACGGTTTACATGAGGACTTGATGTCGACTATTCGCCCGTCTTCTTGAACGTTGCTTGCAGTTAACAGCAATTCATCAGTGGCCCCTTTTACAGTGGTTTCAAGAACACAAAGGTTGGACATCTCTTCCAAAGAGTAACGATTTGTTTACTAATGAGAGTTATTTCAGTTAAGAAAAAACGATTCTCAGCGCCAATTTGACATGCAATACATGGTTTCATCCCACTTACATCAGAGAAAAAGACTGTTGGAGTAATACTGGGGTGCTGACGTGGGAAGGCATTATGTACGATGGATGAACGATGCTCCATATTTTTGACTGCGGCCCACTTACCAGGAAATCGTTACAGCGCTGTAACTATCATCGCAGAAGTGCGTTTGTTCTTCGACGCCATTGGTCCAGACTTCATTTTTGTGGATAACAATGCACTTCCACACAAGACTTCTGTTGTTAAGGAACTTCTAGAAAATAAGGATGTCTGCAGAATGGGAGACTAGTGTATGATTCATTGGGGAGACGCCTATAATAACAAGAGCATTTCCCGGAGAACACCAGACAACAGGAACAGATGCACCTTGAAGATTGAAAATTCTTACTTTAAGAATTGTAGGATAATTTGGTAATTAACTAATCAATTGTCCTTACCTGGATAATTCGGTATTAAGTATGAACAGACGGTGTCGCCCAAATCATTACTATTAGGAAAGATCACGTTCCCTGCTAAAGAACTTCGGTTTGTTGTTTTCTCCCTCATGGTCAGACAATGTTTTTTTTTTATTAAAGCCATTCTATCCATAAAACCTTTTACTATGGTTTTCAATAATGCATGCGTGCACTTCTTTTTTTTTGGACACTATACTTTTACCAACCTTTAAGGTATCCGACTACTTGCGACAACTTTTTTTTGAAAAAATGGAAATATGAGGATTTTTTTGTGATTTTTAGAATTATTTAGTATATTTTAAGGAAAAAAATCTTAAAACTGAAAGCAGAAAAAAAATTTATTATTAAAATGAGAAAAAACTGGTAAAAATGTACAAAAAATTACATAAACGGGGCCCGCTCTGTACAAAATTTTTATGAGAAAATTCTCAATTTTTCAATTTTGATGTGTTACTTTATTATTCGTGTTTGAAATGACCTTCAGGATAAGAGATATTTCAATTTTTACAAAACCCAGAGCACCTTATCTTAGTAATTATACGAAATTTCTTAAAAAGAAAGTGATTATATCCACATAAAGGACTGTAAATTTTAAAATAAAGCAGCGATTGATAAATCTGAAGATCAAAACACTTCTGCTGTTATACATAACATACACAAAAAATTTCAGCAAATTGTTTTCAAAACTTTTTGAGCAATCGCTGTCCCCGTTTGAACTTTTTGAAAAAAACACATTTCGAGTAAAACGTATTTTAAAGTTTGTCATCTTGTGTAAAGTTATGGCATCTGTTTTTACTAAAACACTTGTAATTTTTGTTCTAGTGAATGGAAAATTTAAAACTTGGTATTTTTATTAAGCTTATATGATGACCTATAAAATAAAATCATACACAAAATTTGTCAATTTTTGAAAAAAATCAGGATTTTAGGGTAGTCGGATACCTTAAGTGCTACATTGTGCCTTTGTAGCGTGAACTTCATGTCACCCAGGTAGTTTTTTTCTCTCAGAATTACGACACAATCTGATAAGTTGCTTAACTTGTGCACAATAGTCAAGGGTGATACTTGCTTTAGAGATTCAGCCCTAGTAGGGTGCTTCTACGACTTGTACACAATAGTGCATTTATCTCTCGTATCTATTGTATGCAGCAATTTATACTCATGCAACAGATATCCAGTTATCTCTTCATGAACCTATATTAGAGGTATGAGTGAAAGTTGCTACGAGGTTTATAGTATAGGTGACTTCTGGAAATAGACTATTCTTATCTAATATTCGCGTAGACAGATCTATTCAATAATAATTTGTCTACGGTAACTGAGTGGAACCATGGTCACCAATTCATGGTCGGAGATTTTTTATGTAGAATCGGGATTCATGTCCTGTTGGCACTAAACACTTATCGTGTAGATGAATTAGGGCAAATTTAAAATCGGTTAGGGCTCTAAATTGTTACCAAATCATGGCATGGTGAAATGAGTTAGAACTGAAAATGAGTTAGAACTGAGATGTCATCATCACTTGACTACGGTTCAAAGTTACGAGATACGTTTGTGTTGCTTCGAAATAAATTTGCAATAATATATTTAATAATATAAGGCTGATAAATCTGCAATTTAATTCAGTAGAGAAGAGTCGGGTAATATGGAATAATGCAGTTCTGACTCTGTTTGTAGCTGCTAATGCGCGGGAAAACCTTGAACTATTAAAGAAAGACTCATGACGCATTGCAGTGAGAGTTGAGCACTTGCCGTTGACATACCACTCTCTACAAAACAAAGAGTTTTGCGATTTTCAAAAGTTTTTGAAGGTAAGTTTTCAAACATTTTAACCTACTAGTACATATGGTAATGGTGTTTGAACATTTAAGCTGATTATAATGCACACTAAAAGAATTGTAGTTTGTAATATTGTGGTCATTTTTTAGCTGACAATGTTTTCTCCTTCAGTTTAAAGGTTCATTTTTCAAGATAGCGTGTCGGGTATTATGGAATACCTAGTATTTCATAATACCAGGTTTTAGCAGATAAAATTATTTTTGTGGCTTTTGTAAATAGACTCGAAACAGAAATGACTTTCACGTATTCTTAAAAAAAGTATGACTTATATTTAAAAATAACTTTTATGAAGTTTTAATTAGTTTTCCAATGGTTATTTTAAACCACTTATTTCTTATTACCCTACACTATTCCATATAATACGCTCTATTTATCCTTTTTCTTCAAAAAAAAAATTTTTTTTACAACAAAAATTTTTTTTTTGATAAGTGATAATTGCTCACAATTGTTTATAGTGCATATCCACACGATTTTTTCTAAAAACAAAAACCAGTACAATTATTTTTAGAAATGTATAAATAGTATTCCATAATACCTAATTCTCATCTATATGATAAGCAAAAATAATTTTATTTTGTCAATTCTTATACTTTCAATGAAATATATTAAAGAATTTTACTAATATTTTTAATTATTAAGTAGAATTTTCCCCCCGCTGTTTCCTTCACTCTGAGGTGTTGATAAACAAGTATATAACAACGCATGTATTAAATGAAAAACAAATTAAAAACTCTTATCATTTCATGTTCATTTATCACAGAATTTATCATAGTAACCGAAACACACTGTGTGAACGAATAATAAAATTTCACAACATAATCACACACACACACAGATTGCGTATCTAATCGAAAAAATACTTCATCTATAAAGAATAACGGATAATGATCTAAAAATTTTATTCCCGCTTCAGAATTTTTTAAATCTAGATAAGATACGTACTCAACACTTCCAGAATATTCAAGATAAATAAATTTATTACAAAACTCAATTCAATGTTCGTTATATCAAATAAAACAATTCTTATTTCGAAACAGGTTTCAAAACAACTTAGGATTAAAAACATGTTTATATCATTCTTAAAATTTTTCAATATGTCATCATGTTTTTTTTTCCAGGTGTATTCAGAGTTTATTTCGAAAGATATAAAATAATTTAAAATATTTTTATTCATAGTAATTTATATTATGCAAAAACTGAAATATTCATTTACTATCTCGTAAATTAAATAAATCTTGCTGATTTCTTCATACAATTAAAAGATTTTTTAACACAAGTATTGTGCGTTAATCATTTCCAAAAATTGTCTCCAAAACGATCTAAATCAATGCATAAAATACTAAGAGTGCCGATTAATCATCATATAAAGAAATTGTCCTTAAATGTGCTTAAATTCAAAATTTTGGGAAATATCGTTGGGTGGATGACCAGAGTGCCTAGCTCTGTCGAGCTTTAACCTCCTATCATAGGATTTTGAGTTTTGGGGAAATAATAAGTCTAACTGACTGAGTAAAGTAACCCTGCATTGCCATCTGATACCTATCACAGTACCCTCTAGTGTCAAATCTTAGGAGTTAAGAGTTTTTATCTCGAAAATTGTAATAACCGATTGAGGAAAAAATGTATTCATATTTTATATTTATTCATCTTTTAATATTAATTTATAGTTATAATGTTAATTATTTAATTATATTTATTGTTTTTTAAATATTTATTCATTTGTTCCTAGTAGCAGAATTACAGTTCTTTTAATGAAATATTTTAAAACAGTATTTGTTCAAAGATTGATTTTTAATTTTGGCAACATGGTTTTTGTTTTCCTTTGCTTCAGTTATGTTATTGTTGTGTGCGTGTGTGTGACAGTAGTTAATCAAATCTAAGACTATTTTATCTGTTTTGGGGGGATAACTGTTATGCTCAATTGAACTCTTTTCTAATTGAAGGCTGCTTGATATACATTATTTTATTCGCATGAAAGGATTTTATGTAATGCTTAGAAGTGGTTTTAAAATTCCTAAGATATTCTTTTTTTTTGCTTCGTTTGATTCAGGTTGTTTATTTCAGAGTCAGCAGTGCTGAAACTTACCCCTGCTGTTACTACTTTTCTATTATAATTTGTATTAATATTTTCACTCGTTTTTTTCATTTCTATTAATCTTTTTATTATATTAACTTTCTCTTTTAAAAAAATTCAAATATATACTTCTATTAAACCATTTCTTCGCTTGAGGCCAAATTACAGGTCATTGCCCCAAGTTTGCCATGCTTGCTTACTGAATTTTATTTTTGAAAATTCAAATTCGTTCAAAGAACGGGTACTACAGCTGCTAATAATATAAAATCGATAATATATACGCGTAAAAGAATTTTATGAATATGTTTATATTATATTTTTCCGCGTGAGTATGAAAAAATATTAAAACTAATCTTTTAATATCTCATAAATATTTTTTTCCTCAAATGAATGTAAAAAAACGGTACTCTTTTTCGTTTGTTCCTTCAACTTATCCTGACGAGCATATTTAAAAGGTATAATTTGTGTGTTTTTTTTATGATTTGGAACGAAAGGGGAAATTGTCTGTAATACAATAGTGCATGGAAAACGGACTGATTGCTGCAAATGCTGAATGTTTAGTTTGCACAAATGATTTGATTTGATTTGATTTGATTTGATTTAATATTAACGTCGACTGTTCAGCTACACGATGGCTTTTGGCGACGGACCACGTAATTAACCATGGTCAATGACGTGGACGAATGAGCATCGTCTATACCACACCAAAGGCGTTTAAGCTCTCGACAGATTTAACGCTGCATCGCCCTAGGCGGGTCTTTATCTGGGTAGGTGACCAGAGATGATCCGTTTCCACTCGGCATGCGGCCAGCCAAAAAAGCTATGCGTTTGATTAAAAAAGATTCGAGTGATGGATGTATTTGGGGATTCTAAAGGAAATGAACGAATGAGCATCGTATAAAAAGGCCTGTAAGAAGAATATATGGTCTTTCAACATATAGGTCTGTTTTTTGATCTCCAGCCCCAGACAGTCAAATCCATGATCCCATTAACTCTCAAAAAGTCCAATACTAATAGAGGGTCTTCACACATATAGGTCTTTTTTGACACAGCACACACACACACACACACACACACACACACACACACACACACACACACACACACACACACACACACACACACACACACACACACACACACACACACACACACACACACACACACACACACACACACACACACACACACACACACACACACACACACACACACACACACACACACACACACACACAAGAATGTGTTCTGGAGATGCCTGGCAGGCAGAACACCTTACACAAGTTGGAAAAACTTTGTTACCATCCTAAAGTTCGGAGGTGGCCACTCTGGAAACGAATCAGAATAGTTTGTTCCTTCCTGCTGCGTTGAAGGAAAAGAGAACCTCCAAGTCGTTTAGCCTTATACCAGTGACGAGCAGGAGGAGCAATTGTTTGCTTGCTGTTGATGTAGGTGGAGTGCAGTCCTGAATAGGTGAGAGCGGCCGAGTTCATAGTGTGTTGAGCTGCGCCATCTTTTGCTAGAGAGTTAGCAATCTCATTGCCAACTATGTGTTAACGTGCGTAGGAACTCATTATAGATGGATCTCTTTTAACTTCTCCAAAATAGCCACTCCTGTGTTATCACCCACGTTATGGCAGTTAGAGAGGTGTTGAATGGCACTACGGCTGTCAGATAATATCCAGATACTGATTGAGATTCTGATGTTGACGAATATGTGGGAACGAAAGTCGAACCGTGAATGCATTTCTTTCTAACTTAATGTTTCGAAGAAAACAGTCACGAATTCGATGAGTTTTGTAGAGAGGTATGTATGAAAATGCGTGTGAAAGAAATTTTCCCTCCATTAGAAGAACTTTCCAGAGCGCAGATAAGCCTTTTTTTAATGTTCTAATTTGCAATTTTCTTTTATTTAATAATAAATAAATAAAAATTTTATTTTTATGCATTACTTATAGTTTTATAAATATTTTTTTTATTTCACATTAATATTTCTTTACTTTTATTGAAAAATTTCAATTTGTAAATTCTCGGAACACCTATCGCTAAATTAAGTTGCTTGGCGACCAATTCTGGTCGACAAAAAATTGACATTGCCAAGGGACCCCCTGTCCTACACTTTAACCGGACAATCTCCTACGAGGATAATAATTCATCAAATTGGCAATAAATAAAGATGTGGAGTAAAATTGGACCCATGAAGGCTCTCTCATTGCCCGTCGCGCAGGAAAATCAGGAACGCGCACAGGACTTATTTGTGCAGCGGAGGGGAGGGGGGGTTAAGTCTTTCTTTTCCTGTCCCTGCTCTCTCCGTCCTTCTCCGGCTCATTTTCTAGACCAGGGGTATCCAACACGTGGCCCACCAGTACGTTATTTTCGATCAAAATTTCCTAACATGAACCGGGTTATAGAATGAGTTTGCGATGGTATAAATTGAACTTACGACGAAGCTCCTGTTTTCTTCCTCTGACTAGTTCAGTTCAGTTTAGTTTACAGTGATAGCAGTGTAAATCTAGAGACTTGGCTATCGCCTTATGCTGCGACAGAATTTGATGTAGTTTCTGACTATTGGTCCGGTTAAAAAAGATTATGGCTGTTAAAGTGAATACTTCAGTTCGCTTAAAGTTATGAAATGTAGATTCATATGTAATTTTAAAGTGAGTTGATTGAAGGTTGTTCAAATAGTACCAGGCAATAAATATTGTTCTTACTCGTAACTGCATGAATAATTTTATTTTGAAAAAAAAATAACGTGCAACTAGATGAGAGTTTACACTGTGAAAGCATCCATTGTAAGAAAAAAGTTCAAAATCTTTAGCACAAAAACAACGAAAAACCTAGAAATTAAAAATGCCTATTCCTGAGTATTACCAACCGAAACATTGGTTTCAAAGTCGAGAACCACATTGTCGGCGGGGCTACACTGGATACTTACCAGAATGTGGTCCGAAACGATTATATCAGTTTGGTGAAACTTACGGAATAATGACTCATAATATCATGAAGTCTCACCCAGTTGCTGGGTTAAGAATGGGAAATATTTTAGATTACAGTAAAGGACTGCAAGAACAATTAGAAGAGGACGCTTTAGTATGGAAACATGAAATAAACTCTGAAAATAATCGATTGCGGGCCAAGATGGTCCCTGGCTATACTGGTTATATTCCTCGCAAAAGATTTTTGTATGGTAAAGTTTACGATGAAGAATGTAAAGAAGCTGTGGCTTTGATGGAAAAACAAAAGATTATGAAGGAAAATGCTGAATATGAAAATTTCGTTGAAAGATTAACTGTAAATAATAATTAGGAGGATAAGAGAAGGATATTCTAATTATGTATATTTCTCTTTATCTAGAAATTTTTTTATGCACATGGCTAAAAAATTTAGCTGAAAATCTATTGACACATTGCAAGAGCCAAAAGAAAAAAAATCGAATAAAAATTGTTGAAAGTAAAAACGAAAATGTGTGTTGAATGCATTTTCTTTTTATGTAATTTCGGTTGAATACTAATACTACTCATAAGTACAACTGAATAAATAACAGTGTTGAGAAAGCGCCAGTATAGATGTTTCTTATGGTAATAAGGATAAAATCCTAGTAAAGCTCCCCGATATTTTGGTGCTAAAGGAAATTAAGCGTTCTCAAAATGGCTTTGTTAAGGAAAACGTTGGAATAAAGGGTAAAATTCTATTCTGGCACACTGCTGCTTTTGGCGCCATTTTTTTCGCCAAATGGCGCCAAAAACCCATGTTTCAAAAAATGACGTCATGGAAGAAAACGAAGAAAAATCGGGGGTTGACGGTCTTAGCTGGTGATCAAAAACCCTAAGAAAACAGGGTTTCCGTAATGACGTCAGGGCCGGAAACGAAGGAAAAGGGGGGAGGGTGACGGTCTCAGCTCCTGTTCAAAAATCCTAAAAACGGGGTTTCCGTAATGGCGTCAGGGACGCTGAAAACACATGTATTTACACAAAAGCATAAAATAAAGAAAAGGGCAAAAATTTCTACGAGATAAAGGCAGTAAAATCAGGGGAAAACAGCATTTTAAAAATTGTAAAAAATCACTTACCACTGTGTTTTTAATTTTTAAATCATTCACTACAAACTCATTCATACTCTTGCCAAACCAATACCTGGTTAATCGCAAGATCACACAAAAACTCAATCTACTATGACTAAAAACCATATATATATATATATATATATATATATATATATATATATACCTTTTCTTACACTCCGGCAAGCAAAGTGGGGATTCTCTTTCGACTGTACTCGACAACGCCTTTCAAAACCATCAATTGTACCCTTTCGTTCAACCAAAAGCATATCCCTTTTACACTTCTGACACTCATATCTGGAGGGAATTAATCCTTCTTTCTCATAACCCAATCTAAAACAGCCTTATTCCCTTGCTCTCCAAGCAAAACAAAAAATCCTGTGGTTGCCTCGCTTTCAAGCAATTTTATTTCGCAAGCCATTTTAACAACCGGTGGAAAATCAAGCCAAAAATCGGAACACGTGGGGAAGAAAGTAAGAGCAGGGGTGAACCACTCAACGTGTTGCAGCAGGGTCACGGGCGAAAATGGACGATGTCCACTTTTCACCCGGTTTTTTTGCCTGACCGGTTTTAGGGTTGCCATATGTTAGTCACCGGACCGGACAATACGGAAGGGTTGCCATATTGTAAACTTTATCGCCAAATTTTTTGGCGCCAAAGATTTTGTCGCCAAGCAGTTGGCTTGACTAGGATCCACCCGAATAAAGACATGGCTTCTAAAATGCAACTGCAGGAAAATCATTGGAAGTACATGCTTTAGGTTGATTTAAGTAACGATCTCCTTTTGTTTCTAACAAACGTATAATCTTTCTAAATTTCGGTTCTTTATACCTAGATACAACCAATTCTTCATTCATACACTAATCAATAATTTCTTTGGTACTTACGTATTGCGCCAACAATCGCCAACTCTATTAATAACTCGTCAAGTTCGTAACCGCGATTTCCTGTGTGTTGCATGCGCTGAATTGGCAACCATGTGTTTCGTTTCATAAAATGTCGCCAATAGGTAGCGATAATACGCAAGTACCATTTCTTTTTTTATCTTTTTCATTTAAAAGTATAGAAAAAACATTTCGTTGCCTTTCTAAGAAGAACGTTAAAAAACCTGTTTTCCAAAATGGATTATAAAAAATATATAAAACAAAAACCGTGGTTTCTAAAATGCAACAATGGAAAAAAGCATTGGAAAAAGGCATGCTTTAGATTAATTAAAGTAACTACCGCCATTCTTGTCGGACAAAACCGCTTATTCTTTCCACATTTTGGACATTCATATTGCGATGCTATCAATCCTTCATTCATTCATACACCAACCAATCACTCTTTTCTTACCTCTTTCATTCAAACATAAAAAGAAATCAACTGAGTAATTCACTTTTTTTTTATCCTAGAAAAACCGACGCCTTCCTAAAATAAACCTTCCAGTCGACCGTTGGGCTAAAACTGGTCCATGTCTGAAAAACGATAGAAAAAGCCATACCGGATTGGGTTGTCATTTCCTGCCGATTGACAGGATTGCAAAGTTAGTTTAGAAACATTACAAAAATTTGGCACTAAATTTTGCCGCCAGATAAGAGGGCTAAAATAGGATCCAAATGGCAATAAGAAATATATATATATATACAATCGAATCTCGACCAAAAAAACTTCCTTGTTGATTAGATCTGTTTCTACTCATACCTCATAAATATTCGGTTCCTTCCAGAGATTCATTCCATTTCAACTTAAATCGAAGAAAAAAAGGCTTTCGTCCACTGTGTGAAATGATTTTCAAAATCGCTAATTCTGCATATTTATGCACCTTATTTCCTGAAATTACGATCTTTCATGAAAAATTATGTTTAATATGCAAAATTAAGGCACATTAAATATTGTTCTTATACACAAGAATGGAAGAGTCACAAAGCACCTACTATGACCTCCACTTTTTGAAGCTGATTGAATTAAATCATAGTTTTACAGGGAAAAAGAGTAATGATATTCCATGTTAACTCGTGTTTTATCCGGGTAAAATTTCTTTATTTGCTCTCTTTGACGAGTATTTGTGGCCGTGGTAGCCTAGTAGTCAAGGTAACGGACTCGTAGCCTGCGTGTCATGAGTTCGAGACTAGTACAACTGAAGACCCACGTTGTAGGGGAGCGATGCACCTTAAATCTGTCGAGAGCTCAAACCTTCGCCCATTGGTGTGGTAGTTAGGAGAGAGGGGGAGTGAGTGAGTGAAAATTAACGTCGCACTGTTCAGCTACACGAGGGCTTTGAGAGAGAGAGGGGGAGAGTGCCAGCTCAGGAGCCGTCCTCATCACTTGACCATGGTTCAAAATTACGAGGTCCGTCGCCAAAAGCCCTCGAGTTGCTGAACAGTGTGACCTTAATACTCACTCACTTGACCCCCTAAAGGGGTTCATCTTCTATATCCATGTCAATAATAAAATCTGACATAGTTTCGGAACTAATTTGATATCGGTACGCTACGGATTCTTTCTTCAAGTGTAAAATTTCGCCAAGTTGGGATGATAATATTACAACACGATGACAGTAGACTGGCTGATGAAATTCTTTTGAGCACGATTTGAAAAACGCCAAAAACGATTAGCCTACCGATATTAAATTAGTACCAGTTTCATTTTAAACAACACAAAAATTAGCAAAAAATTTCTGATTATTGATTATAAGTTCATACATATACAACTCAAATTAGGTGTAATATTCCCATTACCAAACGCTGCAACACTGAAACTCGAAATTAGTCAAAGGCGGTAGCCAATTTTGTTATACGAACTTTTCTTAATTGTTTCCTGATTATCGATAACAACAAACATAGTAAAGAAATTACCAAAAATAGCAACTATTTTATTCACCAAAGGAAGTGATTTGTAACAGTCACTACGTAATCAGTTCGATTGGGAATAGGTTTGTTAGTACGCTTAACAGAGAAAAAATGGCCAAGATTTTTACAAATACAGTCGGACCTCTATATAACAAAGTCGCTAAATCACGGAAAAAAGTTCGTTGTATGGAAAATTCGTTACATAGAGGTTCATCTTTTAATACATTTTATAAACCACATTAAATAAATTTTAAATTCATAAACACTATAAATTAAAAAAAATTATCCACACCTTTTTTAAAATTAATATATGTTTATTTTATATATTTTACCCTTAAAAAAAGAAAGAAAGAAATGCAAGAAAAACAAGAAAAAATGTCGAAGAATACACTGCATTTTCGATATTAAGAAAATAATTTAAAATTAAAATTAATGAATTTTAAGGACATTTTCTAATTTTAAGCATAAAAATAATATTAAACATACATTATTTTATAACTAGAACACAGGGACACGAGACAACACCATTGAGGGTAAAAGGGGATATCGAAGATTTTTCTATGAACTGAACAATGGGAGTTAAAGGTTGCACTTCTTGGTTGAAACATCCAGAACTCTAGGCGAGTTAGGATCTGATAAAATTAGTTCAAGATTTACAACCACCGTAAAATGTGTTGAAGAGAGAATAACTTGTAACGTTAAGAAATACTTTAAAAATAGGGAGAAAAAAAATTGAATCACAAAAGAATAAGTTCGTTACATAGAAATGAACTTCGTTATTGGGAGGTTATTTTACGAAGATAAGGGTGAAATGTTCTTGGTTCCAGGAAAAAGTTCGCTATATAGAAAAATTCGCAATATAGAGGTTCGTTATATGGAGGTTCGACTGTATTACACTTTTATCATCGATGTTTGTTCGTACAAAAACAACGAGAGATGTGTTCTGTCATGTTACAATTAAGGTAAGTTTTTTGTTTATTTTTTTCCCCACCTCGCGTTGTAGGTTTCAAATTTAGTAGAGTTTTGTTTTGTGTTTATGTCCCTTCCTTGATTGAATGATTTAATTCAAGGGGGCACGAGGATTTTCACGTAAAAAGGGTTTTTCCATTTCCCTCATTTATTATTTTTGTATAAATGTGAAATTTATCTTTGATTTCTGAAATAGCACCGAGCATTTGAAGGGTAATCTTGTTTGTGCATTAATACGATATTCCTTCAAATAATGAAAAATCATCAATAGTTACTTAGTAGAAATCTGCGAATTTTTTCTGACTGAGGTAAAATATTCGGACGGAGAAGCATATATATATATTCACCCATTTTATATCTATTTAGTTACCTATAAATTTCGGTTGCATTTAATTGAGAGCAAAATTTTTCTAACAAAGAGATTTAAATGAAATCCATGTCGTTTGTATTGTCTACACGGGAAGCTTCTTGCTTGGTCCTCAATCCAAATTTTTTAAAATTTTATTTTTGGATCTTCATTGGACTATGGAAACAAAACAAATGGTTCTTCACAGTTTTGTATAAAGCAAGGGTTGGAAGATAGTGGGCCGCGGGCCGTATAAGGTTAGCTAAGATTTTTTTTTTAGCCCGCCAAAACGGTCGGTGTGAGTAAATGTGGTTTTTTTTTCTTGCGCAAAAGCCAGTTTTGGCTATACTGCGCCAAAAATTTATTAAAAAAAAATTTAAAAGACTAAAAAGTCAAAAGTGTAACAACGTATGCATTTTTTATTTATGTATATGTGGAAATAGGGTGTGGTAGTACTAAGTACGGCGTGGGATATCGACAATAAAATTAACGTCGATAATACTCAAGAGAGAGAAAATAAAACCTTAATTCATAACGAACAAATATTTGTTATGATTAACACAGGTAAATAGCAATAACAAATTAACAATGAATTGAAAAGTAAGGTAAAATTTGACAAAGAGGAACTTAAAATGCAAAGGACCACTTTCTACGACGGGACGACTGGGAGAGTACGTCCGCTCAGGACGAGGAAACTCGTAGAAGTGATGTTGTAGGGGGCACGACAAGCGACAAGAGCGGGGGTGTACAAGGTATCAACAATATGCACACACGCATATCTATATGTATATATATAAAGGAGAAAAGCGACTCACTCACTGACTAATCACGATATCTCCGGAATTATTAAACCTACAGACTTGAAATTTGCTAGGTAGGTTCCCTTCATGGAGTAGACGTCAGCTAAGAACGGATTTTGCAAAGTTCGAACCCCAAGGGGCGTTACAAGGGTTTAAGGGGCGTTATAGATAATTATTTCCATTATTAAACTATTAGATGTACAGTCGTGAAACTTGGTACGCAGATTTCTTTCATAAAGTAGAGATTCCCTACATAATGATTTTTACAAAAATTAATCCAAGGGGCGTTGAGGGCGCTTAAGGGGCGTTATACATAATTATTTCCATTTTTAAACTATTAGACGTACAGTCTTGAAATTTGGTAAGCAGATTCCTTTCATAGAATACAGATCCGCTGCAAAATGGGTTTTGTCAAAATCGACTCCCAAGTGGAGTTGTAGAGTATTAGGTGGCGTTATAGGCAATTAACTCCTTTTTAAAACTATTAGACGTAAAATCTTGAAATTGAGTAAGCAGATTCCATTCACTGAGTAGTGATCTGTCATAAGATGGGTTTTGTGAAAATCGTTTCCTAAGTGGCGTTGCGGGGGCTTAAGGGGCGTTACAGATAATTATTTCCATCTTTAAACTATTAGACGTACAGTCTTAAAATTTGGTAAGCGAATTCCTTTCATGGTGTAGAGCTCCGCTACAAAATAGTTTTGGGGAAAATTGATCCCCAAGGGTCACTGAGGGGAATTAAGAGGCGTAATTGATAAATATTTCCGCTTTTCAACTAATAGAACCACCTGCTTGAAAATTAGAAGGTATGTTCCGTTCATGGAATAAAGTTCCTTTTACGAAGATTTTTGCGAAAACGGACCCCCAAAGAAGTGGGTTTGCGAGGGATTAAGGCGTGTTATAGAAAAATTCTTGTTTTTGAATTTAACTCATTTACTTGAAATTTGTTGAGCACTTTTCTTTAGTGGAATAGAGTTCCACTAAGAATGGATTTTAAGGAAATCAACCCCAGGGGGAAGCGGGGAGAGTTATTGGGGCGTATTGATAGACAATATTCCCGTTTTTGAACTGCTAAGACTATAATAATAAAATTTGGTTTGCATGCTTCTTTTGTTGAATTGGTGAGTGAGTGAGTGATGATTAACGTCGCACTGTTCAGCTGCACGAGGGCTTTTGGCGACGGACCACGTAATTTTGAACCATGGTCAAGTGACGTGGACGACACCTGAGCTGGCACCCCCTCTCCTAACTACCACACCACACCAACGGGAGGACATTTCAGCTCTCGACAGATTTAGCGTGCATCACTGCCCTACACAGCGGGTCTTCAGTGGTACTGGGCTCGAACTCGTGACAAAGCCAGCCACGATCCGATGCCTATACCCCTCGGCTACCGCGGCCATTTGTTGAATTGGAATCCGCTAAGAAGGCTGTCAACGAGGTATTGATGATAAAAATTCCGTTTTTGCTCTGTTAGATTTAGACTTGAAATTTAGCACGCATGTTTATTTTATGGAGTAGAGATCCACTGAAAGTTGCTTTGGTGGAAATCCACTTGATTATTAGGTTAAGTGAGCGAAAACAATCTTTCTACTTCTATTTTAGATATATATAAATGGAAATTAGATATTATAATTTATTTTCCTTTTATATTAAGGGGCGAGAGTGTAACAGCTATAAATAAATTTTTCAATACAATCGAATTCTTAATGCTAGATATCAATAATTAATATATATGTAAACAGTATACATATATACAACATCGTACACACACACATATATATATATACACACATATATATATATATATATATATATATATATATATATATATATATATATATATATATATATATATATATATATATATATATATATAAGGTTTCTGAAATTAAATTTCTCTGTAAATTTCAATATAGCCTACAGCTAAAAGGAGGTAGAGAAAAGCGGAAATTTTCTTGTTGTTTTATGGATTGGATGAGAGTCAAACCCTTTATCTACCGCATTATGATTTACTCATGTTTTTTTCATACAATATTATTTTTGGATAACTACATTAAAAATTAAGGGGCATATACATAAATAAAATATTAAAATTTGGGAAATTTAATCCGTTAGAGCTTATTAATTAATTAAATATATTCAACTGTAAAATTAATTATACACACTGTTCTCTTAAAATAAATAGTCAAATCGTTTTTCTAAGTTCTCCATTATATAGTATATATATAAAGGAGAAAAACGATTAACTCACTCACTGACTAATCACGATATCTCCGCAACTATTAAACCTACAGACTTAAAATTTGGTATGCGTGTTTTTTCATGGAGTAGACATCAGCTAAGAACGGATTTCACAAAGATCGAACCCCAAGGGGGATTACGGGGGTTTAAGGGGCGTTATAGATAATTATTTCCATTTTTAAAATATTAGATGTACAGTCTTGAAACTTGCTACACTGATTCCTTTCATAGAGTAGAGATTGCATACAAAATTATTTTTACGAAAATTGATCTCCAAGGGGCGTTGAGGGTGCTTAAGGGGCGTTATGCATAATTATTTCCATTTTTAAACTATTAGACGTACAATCTTGAAATTTGGTAAGCGCATTCCTTTCATAGAGTAGAGATCCGCTACAAAAAGTGTTTTGGGAAAATAGACCCCAAGTGGCGTTGTGGAGAATTAAGGGGCGTTACAGTTAATTATCTCCATTTTTAAACTATTAGATGTAAAACCTTGAAATTGAGTTAGCAGATTCTATTCATTGAGTAGAGATCCGCTATAAGATGGGTTTTGTGAAAATCACGTCCTAATTGGCGTTGTGGGGCTTAAGGGGCGTTGTAGATAATTATTTCCATTTTTAAACTAGTAGATGTACAGTCTTTAAAGTAGTTGAGCAGATTCCTTTTATGGTGTAGAGATCCGCTACAAAATAGGTTTGGGGAAAATTGATTCACAAGGGGCTCTGAGGGGAATTGAGAGGTGTAATAGATAAATATTTCCATTTTTTTTCAAATATTAGATCCACCTGTTTGAAAATTAGAATGTATGTTCCTTTCATGGAATAGAGTTCCTCTAACAAAGAGTTTTGCGAAAACCGACCCCCAAAGGAGTAGGTTTGCGAGAGGTTAAGGAGAGTTAAAGAAAAATTCCTGTTTTTGAATTTAACCCATTTACTTGAAATTTGTTGAGCACGTTTCTTTAGTTGGATAGAGTTCTACTAAGAATGGATTTTACGGAAATCAACTTGTGACGGGCTCACGCGTCTTTTCTTTAACATGTCTTTTGGGTTATTTGGGGCCATAATTAATAGCAACTCTTTTCCAACCAAATCCAAGAAGTGAAGTGTAAATGTTAGATGCAAATTAAGAAGCTTTTATATATCAGAAGTTAAAGTAAGCGCGATGGCAATTAGAGGAATGTAAACAGTTCGTGGTTCTAGATTGAAGAAGTTTTAGATAACGTTACGTGACGAAGAATAGTAATTATATGTGATAGAGATCCATTGATCAAGGTGCATACCATTGCACACGAGTTATCGCAAGACCTCATCTAAAATTATTGTGATCGTTTCCTGATACTACAGCGAGGTAGGATTGATTATTTAATATTAGGATCTGTAATAGTATTGGAATTGTGTTTAGGCGAGTCAGTTATTGAGAGTGGTTCGAGTTAGATCAATTCAGTAATATTTATATATATGTATATATATATATATATGTGTGTGTGTGTTTTGCTACCGTAGATTCTCTCACATATATTATTTTAATGTAATTTGTTAAAGGATTAAAAAAAAAAGTTTAATACCTTAATAAAGCTATATTAAGATAATTCATGCGCCTATTCTGCCGTTAATCCCACACCTCTAGCTCACCCCGATATCCAAAGAGATAATTACCCCGAGGGGGGATTTTCACAATGGCGCCCAACGAGATTTAATTTATATGACCCAGAGATAAGAAACGCGAGAGGGTTGAATGTTTTACCAGAAGTGTACTTTTCCGGGGCCGAGAATGTTATCGAGTTTCTAGAGGGGATTGACAATCAAATTTAATTACTTGAGATACCCCGTGATTTATTGTGTGCTTATTTGAAAGGTCATCTGCTGGGGAGGGCCCAAGATTGGTATCAGATATTCGGATCAACGTTAGTGCAGAATACCTCCACGTACTTCGCACAGCTGAAAGCAGCATTATTAAAGCATTCGCTGCCATCCAAAATAGGAAAGATTTAGAGACCAGGTTTTATGCGTCTCAACAAAGACAGAACCAGGAGCCGACGGATTTTGTTTACGATTTATTGAATTGCATAAAAAGTTAGAACTGGGGATGTCAGAGAAAGCCCTGGTAGATCATATTTTTGTTAGACTTGAACCACAAGTCCAAGATTACGTGGAGGTTCCAAAATCCACAAAACACAGTTCAATTGTTGAAGGTAATAGCTAAGTTTGAGGAAAGATATTCATGTAAGGCAATAAGGGGTTCGAGAAATGGTGATAACGTGGAAAGACGAGGTTGGAATGAGCATAGGATGTCTAATGTCAATGATAATCGAAGAAATTGGAGAAATTCAGAAGTTGTCCGTAGACCGAGTAATGGCAGAATTGATTATGGGGGGTAACTACTAGAATAGCCGTCAAGGAAATCAGTGGTTCGAAGCAGGAATAGATTTCAGAAGGATGATCGAAAATTTAACGATAGGGGATACCAGTTTTGAAATGGAAGTCAAAAAGATGATGTTAGTAGAGGGGACACAGAAATAGGGGTTCAAGTGAGAATTTTAGTTGAGGCAGAAGGAAGCAAAGGGGACGATTGAATGTTTTGAAAGTTAGTGATGTGCAAAATGATCAGACGCAGTCGACAAATGAGGTACCGATGAACTTTCTGCAATATGCATGTCTCCAGTGGAACTCCCATACGTTTTTATTTTATTAAACGAGACTTTTACTAAGGCATTATGGGACACTGGAGTGGAGAAGTCATCTATATCGGAGGAGACATACCGAAAATATTTTTTTATAAACAAGTAAAGAAATCGCGTACTCAGATGATCACGGCACAGGGAGCTAAATGTCAAAATATTGGAATTGAATGTTCGAATAAGGGAATTCGAAAAGTCTTGGTTATTTTATGTATTGGCAGATTTGGAATACCCATGTATTCTCGGAGTAGATTTCATAAGTGGATCAAAGACTTTTTTTGGACTTTGATCGGGATTCGCAGATTGATATGGTTTTAAATGATTAAGGAAGAAAAAAGTGAAATAGACGCAGTCTAAGACAAAGTTAGAGGAAAAACAGAAACAGGAGTTGCGAGATTTGTGTAATAGTTTTCAAGGATTATTTTCAGATAAACTGGGGCTTACACATGTTTTATATCATGAGATTGACACGGAAAATAACCCATTGGTTGTATCTCGTCCCTATCTTTATGACAGGGTAAAACAAGAGATTCTTGATTATCATGTAGTCAAAATGTTGAAAGAGGTACCATAATTCCCATTCAATCCCCGTACGCGTCACCAGTGGTGTTATGTAGAAAAAATAATGGGTTACCATCGGATAATCTAATTTGCTGTCGATTATCGGAAACTTAATGCGATTACAAAGTACCCCCGTATCCCTTACTCTCTTGTTAGACATTTAAAAAGTCGGATCCAAATTTTTTGATCTCCTTGTGTTGTTTTTCCAATCCCGTTCCAGATCTCAATGAAAATGATTAAGCAAGAAAAATTCGAACCCGATCTTTTGAGTTTCAAATTTGTGAGTTGAAAACTGCCATGCAAATCAGAGCGAGTATTTAAACTCGGCTCATGTTAGTTTTCAGATAAACTGGAAGGAGAAACATGTTTTAATCATAAGAAGGGTGTGAGTGGTTTAACTCTTAGAGGGGAGATCGGCTGGTTGGCAATCAATGACAGGTTGCATCACCATTTTAGATTAGATTCATTTTTACAATATTAGAAGACGTTGAATCGGATGTCTCTGGTAATGTTGATTTTTGAACTTATTGTTTCTTTTATCGCTCCAGTAACGAGCACAGTGACTTTATGATTGATTATTAAAGGCCAATTTTAAGAAATCTGTTTTTCGTCTTCATGCCTCCTCGACACATAAATTTCACTGCTAGCTTTCAAAATTTAAATTAGTTTACCAATAAGAGTAACACCTCTAATAGACGATTTAATGATGAACATACCCCATACAACGATAATGTCGGCTCTTGACCGCAAATCGGGATATTTTCAGCTAGCAGTAAACCCTAATGATATAGTTAAGACTGCGTTCATCACAAAGAATGGCACTTACGCATTTCGCCGTATGCCATTTGGCTTGTCAGGGGCAGCTCCCAATTTTCAGAAGGCAATAGACATCATACTAAAACCAGTGATGGGGAAGCTTGTGAATGTGCACATGGATGACGTGATAATATCGTCTCCATCATTCACTCATAATTGCCGACAGAGACCAGCAGTATTTGCTTCTCTCACGCTTAGTGATGCAGAGAGGAATTACACTGTAACAGAAAGGAAATGTTTCTAGCAGTGGTTTCGGCTCTGAATAAATTCAGAACGTATTTAGGTTCTCTGCTGATTAAGTTTATTACGGATCACGCAGCGTTGACACGTTTAATACATGGTAAAATTTGTCAAATAGAATGATCAGATGGGCACTAAAATTAGCAGAATTTAATATAGAATGGGAACATCGTCCAGGAACTCAAAATGTGTGGTGGCTGACGTTTTGTTGAGAAATCCAGTTGAAAGTATAATAGGAGAGAAGGTTGTTGTTGTTGTTTTCTGATGCCACCTGTCTGTAGTCAGATCGAGGCCCACGAAATTCATCGTGGCATGGGCAAGAGGTACGCCTGTCGTTGGCCTACACCATACAGGTGACAGTACGATTTAGCTCGGCGAAATTCCCCGAAGGGACGATAGATGGCGAAACGACTTCCTATCTCCACCTCCAGAATTTCTGCATGTAAACTGAAGGAGAGGGAAATATTCTCCAGTCTCTGCGCTCGTGATTAAGCCCACAAGACTATGGACCCAATTTAACGAGCACGTAAGAGGGTGTTTGGTGGCATCGAGCATCGAATTCCGGTCTGGAGTCGATGCATATCAATAATCAGATTTGCTATCACGAGAATAGTTAAAAAAAGAAAAGATCCAAAATTAGGTCATATCTATAGATATCTGGAAAACCCAGAAGATAGCTCAGTTAATGCGACAGTATGTGAGAATTGGTCCCGCAATTTTAGATTAATAGAAGGCTTGTGGTTTTATGCGAAATATGCAACGTCAATAGGTAAAATGCGAGTATACATTCCAAAGTCTTTAAGGAATGAAATAATGAGAGAATTTCACAACAAGCCTATACAAGGTCATTTTAGACGTTTTAAAACTTACCATAAAATAAGGGACGTTTGTTATTTCCCGTATATGAGAAAATTTATTGATAAATATGTCTCTACATGCTACATGTGCCAAATTAATAATTATAAATACGCGTTACCAGCTGGTCGATTAATTCCGATTGTATCAAATTATCCAAAATGAGATAGTTACGTTAGATTTGTTAGGTCCGTACCCGACATCGAGAGTGAGACGTAACCGATATGTATTAGTAATTACGGATCATTTCAGCAAGTGGGCTGAAATCATACCCCTTAAAAAAGCCTCGGCTCGAGTAATAGCGGATAATTTTTTTTGATAATTATATATCGCGTTTTGGAGCTCCAATAAAATTAATAAGTGATAATGGTCCTCGATTTATCTCTGATATTTTTGAGCATTTAAGCGAAAGATTAGGCATAAGGCATGTGAAGACTGTTGTATATAGACCTCAGGCAAATAGAACCGAACGCGTAAATCGCTATCTTGTACAAATGATTGCAAATTATGTCAATGAGCAACATGACACATGGGACCAATTCTTACGTGAGTTTGCTTGTGTTATTCGTACAGCAGTGATTGAAACGACGGGGAAAACCCCTGCAAAATTATTCTTAGGTAGAAAGCTGATTACACCTTTTCAGAAATTAGTGATGGTATTGGATGGAACTGAATTTGCAGTAGGAGATATTGAGAGATTGTTTGAGGAAGCGAGACTAAATACAAAGACTAAGCATGAAAAATGGGAGAAATATTATAATAGACGCAGGCATGATGCGCAAGTTAACGTAAATGATTGGGTTTTGATAGCAACGCACTCTTTAAGTTCGGCAACAAAAAAAAAAGCCGTAGCTAAAGGGTGTTTTTTTAGAGGTATAGAACTTTAAATTGCAATAAAACAACGATGTATTATTCGACTGACATGAATTTTTTTTTATTCGAAAGATAATCTTGTGGCAGTACATTTTAAATTAGATTTCTGCCATATGACTGCCATGGCTGGCTGGGATGTAGTCCAATCTGACGTCCAATTTTCGATGACTTTTTCCAACATTTGTGGCCGTATATCGGCAATAACACGGCGAATGTTGTCTTCCAAATGGTCAAGCGTTTGTGGCTTATTCGCATAGACCAATGACTTTACATAGCCCTACAGGAAATAGTTTAGCGGTGTTAAATCACAAGATTCACAGGTCCAATTCACAGGTGCAAAACATGAAATTAGGCGGTCACCAAACGTGTCTTTCAATAAATCGATTGTGGCACGAGCTGTGTGACATGTTGCGCCGTCTTGTTGGAACCACAGCTCCTGACATCATGATTGTTCAATTCAGGAATGAAAAGGTTAGTAATCATGGCTCTATACCGATCACCATTGACTGTAACGTTGTGGCCTTCATCGTTTTTGAAGAAGAATTCCACCAGCCCATAAAGCGCACCAAACAGTCAGTTTTTCTGGATGTAACGGTGTTTCGACATACACTTGTGGATTAGCTTCACTCCAAATGCGGCAGTTTTGTTTGTTGACGTAGCCATTCAACCAGAAGTGCGTTTCATCGCTAAACAAAATTCGCTTATTAAAATCGAGAACAACGGCAATCTCGTTTTGGGCCCATTCGACGAATCTACGCCTTGCTTGATGATCGTTTTGATGAATTGTCAAACCAAACTGAGAATGAATCACTTGACAGCTGTTAAATTGGTCGCCATCTTGAAAAGTAATGCCAACCTAAACTTCTATACCTGGAAAAAAACACTCCTTACATTTAACCCAAAATTTGAACGTCCGTATAGAGTTTTAGAAGTAAAGAATAACAACGTTGTGATATGGAAGGCGGGAAAAAGGTTATAGGTTAATGTCGATCAAGTTAGGATATATTGTCATAGGAAATGTGACGAGATGGAACTAAGAACTGGTAGTTCGGATAGCAATAGTTCACGACAAGGATCGAGTAGTTTTGACAGAGTACAAAGGAAATCAAATAAGTCGCAGTATGGTAGGATGAAAGGGCCAGATGTAAAGCGTGAGTTAGAGGAAAAAGGGATAAGTTTTTTTTAAGAAAGATCAGAGTGAGAGACACACAAATAAGACCAATAAACGCGATCCACTTATCAGATCAATACCTAGCTCTTGGTACGAGACAAGTAGAAGGATTAAAAAAACAAAAATCAAAGAATAGGGTATAAACGATCACGTGAATCTGGGTCAGGAGGACCAGAAAGGAAGATTCGGAAAAGTTCAGATCATAGAGTACCTAAAGGAGCTTTGTCCTTCGAACTATAAAACTAATAGTAATCTGCCAAAATTTAGAAAGAAAAGTGGAAGAGAGAAGAAACAGTAACGCCCACCATAAGCGGCTGCAGCCTCAGATCACGAGGTGGAAGAGAAATTGAGTCCCGACAGGCCATAGAGATGAAGAAACAACAGGGAGGACCAGTTAGAGCCAGGAAAAGCAGAGGAAGGAACTACAACCCCTACATCGAAGAGCAAACAAGATCAGACAACAGGAATACCAGACGAAGAGCTGATCAACAACGGGAGGACCAGAACAGGAAAGGAGCGAGTACTAGCCGGTCAATATCTCTAGAGGTCCTAGTAGGAGACGCGAACTACAAGTCATAAAAACCAGGTTGTATCGTTTCTTTTTATATTCTTTCGAACAAGTGGTCGGAAGAATTATTGCAATGAATCAAGTCGTGGTCGGATGTTTAAAATTTAAGAAGCCAAGCAAAAGTGGACACTACAATGAGTGTATTCTTCTAGAAGAGAAAACTAAGCTTTTGTCTTGTAAATTTTTTGTTTAAAAGTATGGAGAAAACAATTGTAAATATGCATTTGTTTACTTCTATGTATGACTTCGCTAAGATGCGACAATTCCTTTGGTTATTAGTTTTAATGGTTTATTGAAAAATGTTTGTAATTGTATAGTGTATGTATATATATTGTTATATTGTTTCATATTAATGTACATCTGGTTTTGAGGAACGCGGCGTAGACAGCATACTAACAATAACATTAACAATCGCTGCGCGATTTGAGGGAAAGTTTTTGAAAAAGCCAGAGGAGATACATATATAGAAATTAGTTGTAATTTAAAAGTGATATATAATGTACAAAAATTGTGAAATGTAATGCTAATATGTGCAACTTTGTTATTCACAGTAGCTTAAAGAGTTTTTATTTCAAGGTGACAGACCCTGAAGTCTCTCTAGAAAATTCTGGTTTCTATTCAAACTTAGTGTTAATCTTTCTTTGTACAGAGGACAAGATGAATGTGAAAAAGCAGAATTGTAATAGTTTTGCAGTAGCACTTAAGTAGAATTAAGTTAGTTAAGGGTCATGCGGACCTCGTTTTTTCAACTAAGTCATATATGGTTTTTTCCCGGTCCCGTTGCCCGGATGGGGCATGCCCATGTATTTTGTAAATGAGAGAGTTAACTGTGATTCAAGTACATAACTGAGAATATTGTTCTAGTGAATTGAGTAAAATTTATTGTGGCTGTCGAAAGTTCAAATTAAGAAGGAATATTAAAAATTAAACTTAAGATAAATAATGAAAATTAAAGTTTAAACTGAATATTAGAAATTAATGGTTAGAATGACTATTCGAAGTTAAAAACTTAAATAAGGCAAGGAAAGTTAGAAGTGGAAAAATAAAATTTAGGCACGTTATTTCTTAAGGGCCATTAAGACCCTCGAATAAATCAAGTTTTGCTTCTTGGAGGGGATTGAGACGGGCTCACGCGTCTTTTCTTTAACATATCTTTTGGGTTCTCTGGGGCCAGAATTAATAGCAACTCTTTTCCAACCAAATCCAAGAAGTGAAGTGCGAATGAAAGATGCAAATTAGAAAGCTTTTAAATATCAGAAGTTAAAGTAAGCGCGATGGCAATTAGAGGAATGTAAACAGTTCGTGGTTCTAGATTGAAGAAGTTTTAGATAAAGTTACGTGACGAAGAATAGTAATTATATGTGATAGAGATCCATTGATCAAGGTGCATACCATTGCACACGAGTTATCGCAAGACCTCATCTAAAATTATTGTGATCGTTTCCTGATACTACAGCGAGGTAGGATTGATTACTTAATATTAGGATCTGTAATAGTATTGGAATTGTGTTTAGGCGAGTCAGTTATTGAGAGTGGTTCGAGTTAGATCAATTCAGTAAAATATTATACATTGTGTGTGTTTTGCTACCGTAGATTCTCTCACATATATTATTTTAATGTAATTTGTTAAAGGATTAAAAAAAAAGTTTAATATCTTAATAAAGCTATATTAAGATAATGCATGTGTCTAGTTCCGTTAATCCCACACCTCTATATATAGCTCACGCTGATATCCAAAGAGATAATAATACTCTCGGGGGAGTTATTGAGGCGTATTTATTGATAAAAATCCCGTTTTCGAACTACTAGGATTATAATAAGAAAATTTTGTTTGCATGTTTCTTTTGTTGAATTGGAATCCGCTAAGAATGCTCTCAACGGGGTTTCGGGGCGTATTGATGATAAAAATTCTGTTTTTGCTCTGTTAGATTTAGATTTGAAATTTAGCCCGCATGTTTATTTTATGGAGTAGAGATCCACTGAATGTTGCTTTGGCGGGAATCGACTTGATTATGGGGTTAAGTGAGCGCAAAAAATCTTTCTACTTCTATTTTAGATATTAATAGAAATTATAATTTATGTCCTTTTTATATCAAGAGGCGAGAGTTACAGCTATAAATATATTTTTCGATACAATCGAATTCTTAATGCTAGATATCAGTAACTCATATGTATGTAAACAGTAAAATTTATACAACATCGTGAAATACCCAGAGAAGTGGGTGGGTAACGGCTAGTATATCTATAAATGTTCCGACTAAAATGCTCTTTAAAAACTTAGATAAAACGTAATAAGTATAAACATCCAATTTTAAATTTAAAAGCATCTATACTTTTGTAGAGAGTTACCACCACAAGTCAGATAAGTATTACAAGAGAATCACTGTCTGTTTTTCTCTACAATGTAGCTTGAATCCTTCGGAGGTACTCTCCAGAGTATTTTCACTTCAACTTATGTTTACCATTCGTTAAGAAAATTTTTGTCTCTACCACCTTAGACATTTAGCACTGAGATAATTAACAGCATCCCCAATGATGCAATCAAAGTTTATACTGATGGTAGTAGAATATCCAACAAAACCAGTTGAGGTATCTTTATCGTTACACCTAGGAAAATTTGTCTCTGAAAAAACACAATCCAGATTTCTACTCAGTTTTCAGAAGTAAACTAATAGCCTTTGACGTGGGACTTGCGGCCATTTTATCTAAGAAGAATTACGGTGATCTTTGGATTCTTTGTGAAAAAAAGCCGTAGTTCACTACAACACCTTTACAAATGGTTTGTTGTTGGTGTCAAAATCAGTGTCTCCATCTTACACAAACTGAAACATATATCGCTGCACCATAATATCCATTTTCAGTGGATCCCATCTCACGTCGAACTTTACGACAATGAAATGGCGGACAAACTAGCAAAGGAGGGGTGTAATCTTCCAATTTCCCCCCTTATCCGCCCTTACTTATCTGGAATTATACTCGTTAAAAAAATCTCAACATTTTGTGGAGTGGAGGGTGCCTCCCACTCACCCTTGGTATGCTATGCGGGTAATAGACCCGGTCTGGCCCTAGTCCTCAAGTGTGACAGATGCTCCCAGACTACACTCTCTCGTCTTGCTAGTGGTCACATCAAGTGCCTCTCATTCTCAGCGAACAAAAAGGTCTTCTCAATCTGTGCAAAGTGTCAAGATCACCAGGATTCCCCCGAACATATAATACGTTGCATGGATCTCAAAAGCAAATATATCTACACTGATCCCTTTCTTGTGCTGAGCTTTTTGAAAGTCAACGATTGAATGGATCTTGTCTGACTTCATCAGACCCCGCAGGATTAGCAACAACAACAACTTTCTGTTTTTAGTAGGAGTTAAGAAGTGAGAAAATTCAGAGTCTCTGAGTGAAATTCAGTATCTTCTTCTATGTCATATACAATCATGTCCTCCTCATCAGACGTGTCTTGTACAGGTGTACTTTTTCTCGGTTTATGTTGTTCCATTTTGATTTCTATTTTCGGTTTAACAGTAGGTATTGCAACGTTCATAAGATTTTAGGATTATTTTTTTACAAGTTTTTAAACTTTGTTTTGAAGCTTGGAATATTGAAGATGTAGAAGATAGTTGTAGAAGGCATTGGACATGGAGGTGGTAATTTCAACAACAGAGGGACTTGTTTCTGTTGATAAGGATGTAAACATTGAACATTTGGAGGAGAATACTGCTTGATTCGCGATGAGGGTGATATTACAGATGTATATAGACTGCTAAATGTGGAGGAAGCATCAATAAGTAAAGGAATAGGTGGAGGGGACTCGGATGGCATTGTGGTGCTAGTTTGATATGATGGGGCTACGTGCGAAGTTGTTTCTGTTCTCCAAGATGGGTGATAACATTACAATATGGTTACCTTGATATCTTTATCGTCTGGCAATGTGGTTGCCGTAGGGATAATGTGTTTCAGAGTTAATTTTTATTGTTTTTTTCCCGTGGTAACCCTATTAATTTCAGACGATTATAATTTAATTTAAAAAAAATAACCATTTTCAATTGCACTTGTTCTTAAAGCCATCTGCTTCAGTCTTCTGTTGTATTTTGTGCTGTTTTCAAATATGGATATTTCTAATATCCTTGGTGAGTACCAGGATATTTTTTAAAAAATATGATGGTTGTACTTTTAATTTTGCGCATTTACATTTTATTTTATTTTTTAAATAAATCATTTTAAACGTTTATAGTTCGAGGAAGTTCATTTAAGGAGCTCGCAGTTTTTGGAATATTTCAAGTTATCAGCACTTATTAATTGATATTTATTGTTAATTTCAATATAATTTATGTAATTATTTATTTATAACTATTTTATTATTAATTATTTATAAGAATACAAGTAGTATTAAATGTGATAATCATATAATACTTTTTATTAATAATAATTAATTTTTTTTATTATATTTATTTATACATATTAGGTTGGGGAAAGAGAAATTCATTATTTTTTCGGTAGATGGCTGTAGTGTTGATATCTCGTGAAGTATCAATCAAACAATTTCAAATTTATGCTCGTTGTCAAGGTGACATTTCATACTAAAAAAACTATTTCGCTTCTTTTTGTTTGGCCCTTTCAGTTGTGTGTTACAGGGTGTTAAAAATGGAAGTCAACAAAGAGAAAATTCTGTACATTTTACAGTTTTTCTTTGATAAAGGCGAAAATGCAAGCCAGGCGGTAGAAATTGTTAATGGTATTTATGGTGCCGATACTGTAACAGCTAATTACGTGCTATTCTGGTTTCGTCGATTCCATTCAGGTATTTTTGATGTTGAAGATGCACATCGCACAGGCAGGTCCATCGTCAAAAATGTCGATAAAATCACAGAAATAATCGAAGTTGACCGGCATGTTACTAATTATAGTATCACCTAGGAGCTAAAGATTGACCATAAAAAAGTTTTAAACCATTTGCACAAAGTTGGATTCTAAAAGAAACTCGATGTTTGGGTGCAACACCAATTAACACCAAAAACCATAATGGATCGAAATTTCATCTGCGAAGCCTTGGCCAAACGGATTGAAATCGACCCATTTCTTAAACGGATGGTGATTTGGGATGAGAAATGGGCCACACACACACGGCAATATTGTGCGGAAATGATTGTAGTCACAGCGCGGTGAAGCAGCTCAAACGGGGGACAAACCAGGACTAACGTCCAGGAAGGTTTTAATGTGTACTTGGTGGGACTGTAAAGAAATAATTTATTATGAATTGCTTCCGTATGGTAAAACACTAAATTCAGATATCTACTGTCAACAACTGGACCGTTTGAAGCTAGCAATTGACAAGAAATCGCCAACAGAACAGGTGTTGTGTTCCATCAGGACAATGCCAGGCCACACACGTCTGTAGGGACTCGCCAGAAACTCTGGGAGCTTCGTTGGGAAGTTTTAATGCATCCTCCATATAGTCCGGACCTGGCACCAAGGGATTACCACCTTTTTCTTGCATTGCGAAGCTTCCCTGAGTGATAAGGAATTGGTATCAAGATATTGTGAAAATCTATTACTAGAGGTTTTCGCCAATAAGGACCAAGACCTCTATGAGAGAGGCATTATGAAGTTACGTTTAAAATGGCAACACATTATACAACAAAACGGAGCATATTTCACCCAAATTGGACAATCCGAAACATGTTAAATAGTCTTGCACTTCATGCAAAAATAATGGTATATAGTACAATATAATAATTTTTTCTAATTACTATTAAATTGTATTACATGATTATTATTATATATGAGATTATTATTATGTACTGCATAATATAATTAGTAGTAAATATAACTTGTTATTATATTATATTGATATTCATTGTGGATTGGTCTTGGTTGTTCTCAATCTGTACTTATATTCTAATTTGTGAAATACATAGATATCACTGTATTTCAGAACAGTTCCTTAAAATTACTTTTCTGACGATTTGTTACCGTTGGACCGCCATCTTGGATTTTATTCTAATGACAACATGCGCTGTTTGGTGCGTAGCTCCAGGATATCACATTATTTCCGCGTTACATTTGTAACAGAAGATACGGAGGATAGGAGTTGTACCTGAGTTGATGTAGACGATTTGGTAACTACAGGAGTTGAGGAAGCTATAGTTGGCTTCGGAACGGATATTTGTGGTTGAAGTAGTTTTAAAAGTTTTCATAATATTTTCTTCTGTCTGGGTTGTAGTGGTTTCAATTGAGGATTTGGCTGCTGGGACGTAAGTTTGGGATAACTGTGGGGAAATTAATTTTTAGGCTTCAACATAAAATATATTTTTATTAGTTTTCATTACTTCTATTTCTTATCCCGTTTTCCATTTTGGCTGAATGAATAGGCAGAATGAAGCTGTGAACAATTCACGCATTTATGCTCCAGACTGCAATCTAAGGAAGAAAGTCCGACAGTTGCTCATCTAGAGCACGTTAATTGACTACGGCAGGCGGTTTGTGAATGTCCGAACCACTGAACTTGAAACAGCGCAGAGCATTCGGAATATAGGGACGTATTTCATAGTGAAGATATCCAGCTTTTATTGTTGTCGGTAGACTCGGGCTGTTGAAAGTTAAAATTAAATGTTTTGTTGGAATAGCTTTTGCATCATTTTTTTATTGTATTTCTTCTAACTGGAATAACACCCTGGTTGGAGAACCCCTCGAGGATTTCTGCTACATAGGGTGGTCAACAGGTCAGGCTCAGAAATAAAACTAAGGCAGGAATTGAGAGTTTTATGCAGACTTATCGTTACAGGACTATTTAGAAAAGATTTAGGGAGAAGAAAGGACCTGTGTGTCTTGTAAAACAGACATAGTTTCAATGACCAGATCCCTGGAGCGCAATCAATTTACGGATTTCAGTTCACTACCTATTTCGATGAGGGCTTTATGAATAACAAACAGCGATATTGCATGGTTAGGAAGCGAAATTAATGAAAGTCTAGAATTCGCTGCAATTTTTGTTCAATAGAGAAAATAGGTAAAATAAGGTCTTGAAACGGGCACACCATATTTGGATCCATAGAAGAGAAAAAAAATTCATCCTGGAATGCCTCCACCCACCACGGAGTCCAACAAGGGAGGTAGTGTGCCGGTCATCTGACAAAAACCAGGCATGGCGCCTACCGGGAGTACACCCAGAATATAGCACTACAGTATCGGTGTGAGGATCCAACGGGTAAATTCAACACCTCTTATCTGCAGAACTAACCCTACAGCAATGTATCTCCGCGGACACCGAAGTGACTTATCACCAGCCGATTGACTGGAGTGGGCTCACTCTGCCTCTCGTCTACTGTGCAACGTTGGCCAAAGGGAACGCAAAATGTATTTCCAGGACACCATTTTTTCTCTTATGAAACGACACGAACGGCCAACATGCGGGTTGGCAAACCAACGGAGTTAGTAAAAAACAAATATAAAATAAAAACATCGAAAAAATACTGAAGCAAAATAAATAAATAAAAATGAAACAAAATTAACGCAACTCAAAGTGTAACTATACTATTAGTAATAATGAGTTATATAATTCAATCAAAACAAAAAGAATTCTGGAATTGTACTCTAGCATATCGTCAGCCTAATGATCAGAATGCGTAACTCCAAACAGGAAACTAATTTGATATTCGAGTGCTACGCACCAAGCACTGTTTGGCGCATTTGAAGAAGATGGCTCATCTTTTTCAGGTGAGCACTGATAAGGAGTGCCAAGACCGTATGAAAATTCACCTTTTCATTGCTGCTCTGGTGAAAAAAAAACTCAGATACATGGTCAATGCCTAAAAGATGTGGACAGCTGGTGTAAATTCCAGAGAGCAGAATTTCTTGGAGATATACGTTTGAAGAAAAATCAACGGATCTTCCAAATTCAGTTATAAATTCTGTTAAAAAATTATCAGGATCCTTGAGATCAAACTCTCCGAAGGAAATGTCATAATGGGAAAACTCAGAACTGCAATGAAAGTTTTAACAATGTCGTTTGGAGTATAATCCCGAAAGAGATGTTTGTTGAGTTACAAACACCCCACTTGAGGATCTATATTGCAATAATACTTTTTAATTATGGGTTTGCAGGTCTATTACCTCTACTTGAAAAGTTAGGAATGAAATTAAGGCCTGAAATGAAGGGATATTTTTGGTACCTCGACAATACGAGAATTGTTGATTTAACAAGGCATTCTAAACCAGATAAGAAACTGTCTCTTAAAAAAAGAAAGGCACTTCAAAGTAGTTTGAAGGCTCAGGAAGGTACCCCGTACAAACCTGGAGAGTTTGAATATCTTTCTAAATCTTTAAAAAATTTATTGCACATATAATCTTTCTTTTGCATTTTCTGGAGAATGTTATTTTTGTACATAATAGTTAACGGTATAAGAGAACTATTTCTTAAAGTAATTGAAATATTCTTATGAAATTTTTTAAGTTTGTTCTTTGTATTATAATAAATTCTTTCTGCTAAAAACTAAGGGTAATTTTTCAATTAAATTATTTTTTAATGTAATTTTATATGAAAATTTTTTTTTCAAAAAAAATTTGTGCTTCATAATTTTTTTGTGAAACTTTAGTTTTTTTTAATAGACACCGTAGTGAAACATTGAAGAATTGTATTCCTGCAAGAATTTCATTTGTTTTTGTAATGTATTTTTCTTAGAATTGTTAGCGAAAGAGGAAATTTCTGTAATATTTTGGTTTAAATTTTTCAATATTTTGAAAATATTTTTTCAAAATATTCTTTTTGCTGTACTTTTATAGTTTCGCAACATACTTGCTTAAAAAGTAACAATAATTATTTAAGTCATATTTTAGAAAATTGTCTCCGAACTCAGTCGAATACCTTAAGACTGACGTCATTACAGTAGGGGGAAAGCTGAGAGACAGATCCCCCCACTTCGTCTGCAGAAAATTTGTTTTTACTGTTTGAAACTGGAAAAGGTACTGCTTTTTATTTTGAATCTTATAAAAATTAAAAAGGTCTATTAAAAAAAGTAGTTCATTTTGACTGTTATTATCCAGCCTTAGCATATTTAAAACACAAACATAATCGATTAGAAAAAAATGGAACCAATGTTAGTTCTTTTCGTTCTTGGTTATTAAAATTTGTTAGAATGGGGAAAAACTCTTCAAATCTTTCCTTGTATAACGATCAAAAGCATCACTGAATGCATTGTTTAATAACTGGTTTTAATATTTTATTTTTGAAGGGGTGTTGGAAAGCTAAAATCTTATTTTTTTGACAATTTGAAATTTTTACATTTTCAAATTAAATTCATTTTAACCTTTCTAAAAATATCTTAATTTAATCTCTAGGCTAATTAGAAGCCCTTAAAACCTATTTTTAAATAATCGTTGAAACTGGGCCACGCCCATTTGAAGGGCGAAAAATGTGGACAAAGTACTTCGTTATTGCTTAAAAGTTGAGCGTCTGATGTAAACCAAAACATGTATCTTTTATTGTAAATTGATGACCCTTTTATTTTTTTATTTCCTAGCCGATTAGAAGTCTCACTGTATATATTAAAATCACTTTATCTCAAAATGTAAATTTTGATGTTCGATGTATCTTTTCTGACAAACTACTGTTCACAGTTATGTAAATTTTTTTATGATATACTTATAATGATGGCTAATACAGTGCTGGCCACCGTAAATGCAACACCCTGCAGGAAGCATGTAAATAACATGAAAGTTTGCAACATGCATTAGCAGAGGTGAGATATGCAAATGATTAGAATTTTAGCGCAGACACACATCACGCGAGCCTGTGGCGTTACCTCAAAGCGCTATTTAAGACTTGGAGATTTCAACGATTTCAAGTTCGGCAATTGGGTTTTTCTTGTGTTTTTTTTCAAAAAACCATCAGTTATGTGTCGTAGAAAATAGCGATCAGCTTTTGATCAAGTATCCGAGTTCGACAGAGGAAGGATAGTGGCCTACCGAGATTGTGGATTATCTTTTAGGGAAATTTGTAGTCGTGTTGGACGAAACCAAATAACTGTAATGCGGATATGAGGCCGTTGGATGCAGGAGGGTACAACGGACCAACGTGGTCGATCGCATCCACTTCAGTGCACCACTTCACGTGAGGACAGGCAAATTGTGCGCATGGCAGTGACGGATCGCTCAGTCACATCACGAACCGTAGCGCAGCACATTGAGTCTGTAAAGCATCATTCAGTGTCTGCGCATAACATTTAACGCCGTTTACAGCGTAGTGGTCTGTCCGCAAGATGACCATTGCTTGGTCTACTCTTGACGCAGAACCACAGACGTCTCCGCCGCCAGTGGTGCGATGAAAAAAGGATGTGGGCGGCATAATGGAATGAAGTTGTCTTTACTGACGAGTCACGCATCTGTCTGCAACACCACGACGGTCGGATTCGAGTCTGGAGACACCGTGGAGAGAAGATGCTGAACAGCTGTGTTATGCACCACCACACTGGTCTTGCACCGGGTATTATGGCATGAGGTGGTAATGGATATCACTCTCGCACTCATCTAATACGCATTGCCGGTACTTTTAACAGCCAGCGCTACATCTCCCAGGTGTTGGAGCAAGTTTTCCTTCTTACCTTCAGGGCTTGGCCACAACCATATTTCAACAGGATAATGCGTGACCACACATGGCACGCATTATTCAAAGGTTCTTCGTCAATCACCAGATTGATTTACTTCCCTGGCCGGCTCGCTTTCCAGATCTTTCGCCGTTAGAAAACATGTGGTCCATGGTTGCTCAACGATTGACCCAGATTAAATCAACAGCTGCCACACCATATCAACTTTGGCAATGGGTGAAAGCTGCTTGGTGTGCTGTACCCCAAGAACACATTCAAAGTCTCTTTGAATCAATGCCGAGGCGTGTGGCAGCAGTGATCTCCAACTATGATGGCTACTCTGGCTACTGATTTTGGCAGGAACCACACTTCACAGAAGTCTATAAATTTAATCATTTGATACTTGGTCAACATGTTATCTACAAAATAAATTTTGCTGCGCTATCTCTTGTCTTTCTTCGTGTTGCATTTACGGTGGGCAGCAGTGCATATACTGAAATGAGCTTTTTGTAAAAAACTCGAGAATTTATTTTTTGAAATTTTTTTTATTTGATAATGGATTGAATTTCACAATGTTTGAAAAATATTTTATAAATTATGAAAAAAAATTCAAAATTAGCTAAAAAGCTCATTTTAGTATAATGAGAATGGTGTACTTTAATTGTATGTAAAATTTCAAATATGTCCTTGTAACGGATTTTGAGAAAAGGTACATCGAAAACAGAGCCAATTTAACATTATCGGTAAAGAGGTTTCCTACTCCTCTTAAGAGAGTTTGAAAGAAGTGCAATTTAACTATAAGTGATCATTTTATCTTGTTCGGATAGTTCAATATATCCCTTACCAAAAATGTATTTTATTATATAACATTAAAAGAGAAGTGTATAACATATAGTATATATGTAATATTATACTTGTATAACTTGAAGAGATTATATATTTGCCTTTCTTTTAGCGGTGATGAATCTAAAACGTAAGAAAGGTACAAATTGTTAAAACCATCAATTACTACTTTCGAGTTAGTGAATATTACCTTCGCAATGCTCAGCTACACGAGAGCCTTTGGCGACGCACCATGTAATTTTGAACCATGGTCAAGTGAAGTGGACGACACCTGAGCTGGCACTCCCCTTTCCTAACTACCACACCAATAGGAGGACGTTTGAGCTCTCGACAGATTTAACGTGCATCGCTACCCTACATGGCGGATTCTTTAGTGGTACTGGGCTCGAACTCGTGACAAGGCCAGCCACGATCCTATACCCTGACCACTCGGCTACCGCGGCCTACTACTTTCGAGAGTGAGAGTGAGAGTTATATTAATGTCACATTATAAAACAACACAAGGCTATTGATGATGGACCTCGTCATTTTGAATCTGGTTCAAGTAACGAGATCGACATTTGAGCTGACACCCCTCTCCAAACTACCACATCACACTAACGGGAAAACTTTGAGCCTAGACAGATTTAATGTGCTTCAGCTGTTATTTAATGCGAATCCTCAGTAGCGCTGGGTCTCGAACTCATGTCACACCAGCCACGAGTCAGTAACCATAACCGTTAGGCAAACCGTGGTCAAAATTTTATGAGAGAAATCCCCTGCAATATTGTGCAGTGGCGTAACGTACACCCCGCATCGCGGGGGGCAAGGTTCTAAGGGGCCCAAAACCTGACTTTGCAGGGGGGGCCCAAATGTTCTCCGTTACGCCACTGATGTTGTATATTAATCATTTTTTATTTATTAACACTAATACACATACAACGGAAACTGTTTTTCCAAAATTTTCCTTATACTTTATCTAAAAAACTTTATTTTTTCCGAGCGGAAGTATTTTCCCACGAAATCAGAAAAACATGCTAGAAAAGCAAAAATCCTTCAATAAATTACTTTGTCATCTCTTCCACAAAATTGTAAACTAATAAGAAGCAAAAATACGGGCAAAGCATTAATGGGACACACAAACTTCATTGCTGGGCGGGCTAATTAATTGAATGCCGGAAGTGATACACGTGCTACGCGTGGGTGATAAATTAAATGGTTAATCATCTGAGCAAGAAATATTTTGCAAGCTTTTATTTTACTTGTGCAATGTAATTTGTTCGGGTGGAATCTTGCAACTCAAACTTGAAGCTGATGTCTTCAACCGATTGAGTTGAAATTTTGTATACAGGTTTAGTTTGGATGACAATGCATGTTTTGACTATTTATATTCTAATATTGCAATTAGTTAAAAAGATATTAATATCCTGCCAAGCGGCTTTTCGAATTGAGCTTAAAGAAGTTCCGTTTTCGACGTTTTTAAAAAGCCTTATAATTCTTTCTATCAAACTCACACAAAAAAAATAATTACAGAATCGAAAAGATCATTTGTTTCGTCACGATACAGTTTAATTTTTTTTTTTACAAAATAATGATATTTTTTATTTTTTACGATTTTTTGTAAAATGAGTCAAAATTGATTTCTAAACAGTTCCGTATACATTTTTTTCGTGTTAATAAATAGATATTCTACACTAAAACACTTTATGCTTTTCTCTTTTAGAATCAGTCATTTAAAAAATAAAATGCAAAAAAACCCTTTTTTTTACGATTTTTCAAATACTCAAATTTTTAATTAAACATTTAATAACTTCATCACTTATAAAAATAATCGCACGAAACATTTCTTCTGTTTGTAGAATTGTATTATCCAAATTCTGTACAAAGATTGAAAAAATTGGTTTAAAATTGTAGATTTTAAATTTTTTTGTATTGTTTTGTCTTTATACAGTATTAAAGAAAAAGCACAAAAAAAGCTTTAATATCTTGATTGATTTTGCCTTGGTCTTACAGTGTTTACCCCACACCCTATCCCCCATTATCCTCTTGTTGCGGCCCGAGTGAAACATCTATCGTATATATGTCTCCCGGCGGGAAAAAAGATTGAGTACCCCTGAGCTAGACTTTTCGAATTAACCGGCAAAAGACCTTGCAACAATGATGCGTTGAATGAGATGAACAGTCTGAGAAACCTGGACAGCGGTAACTAAAAATTAAAAAAATAAAGTAAAAATAAAAAAAAAACTTTTTAAAAACAAGCTTTTATTTAAATACGCTAAAAAGAATAAAATAAACTTTTCTTTTAAAACATTTTTTACTATCAACTTGTAACGTCTTTACACAATTTATAATATAAAAGCTTGTCGCCAGATTTACCTGTGTAGATAAACAAGAAAATTAAATAACTTGATCTGATTGATTTTAATTTTTAAAATTTTCAAACTAAGTAAATACGAGTACTTAAATTTCGCGACAAACTTTTATATTATAAACTGTGTAATGACGTTATAAGTAGATAGTATAAAAAAAGTTTTAAAAGAAAAGTTTATTTTATCCTTTTTAGCGCAATTAAATAAAAGCTTGTTTTTAAATTTTTTTTATTTTTAATTTATTTGTAATATTATTTTTTACTTAAATTCCTTCAAAAGGTATTGCACGACTTACTTCTTAGATAATTTCAAAGTTAAGAAAATAATTAACTATAGAAACTATTAACAACTGATTTGAGTGAGAGTTATGTTAACGAAACACAATATAAAGCAAAACTAGGGTTACTGCCGAAAGCCTTCGGAATTTTGAACCTCAGTCAAGTGACGAGGACGACACCTGAGCTGACACCTCCCTCTTCTGAATACCATACCAACGGGAAGGCATTGAGTTTTGAGAGATTTAACAGGCATAGGCCCCCTCAACTCGGTGGGCCTTTAGTGGCACCCGGACTTGGATTCTTGAACTTTGACCTCTCTCGAGTTCGTGACTATAACCGCTGGACTACCGTGGCACCCAAACTGATCTGGTTGACTAAGTTATTTTTGCTATTTGTAGCTCTTAATTACATTTGTGCACCCACGTTTCTAAATGAAAGGAAATTTACTCATTCTTCCTGATATTTAATTGAGTTTTAATGGAAAATAAATGGTGTGGTTTTACCTGATCAGATTTCCTTTGAAATCTCTAAACATGTACAAATTCACGTGAAAAAGAGCTAACATAATTTTCTAAACTTTTTTGCTGAAATAGTAAATTATTAATTAAAGAACTTTAAGAAACACAGAGAATACAAAATGTTTATAAACACTAATAAAGTGGAAAAATTAATTGATAATTTTTTTTTTGATTAGCAAAGATTAGATTTTGAAGTCAGCAATTCTTATAATACTGTAGCAACCATTTCTTACATTTTAAATGTATTATAATTTTAATTTATCATTTTTTAATTTATCATTTTTCCTTCAAAATGTCTGGTTATCTTACAACCTCAATTTTTTCAGTTTTTCTTGATGAATGTTCATCCCTCCTAAGTAGAGAATTTAGACTATATATATATATATATATATATATATATATATATATAATACTTCCCCCTAGCATCCTTTTGATCAACTCTTTTTAATAATATTCAAATAATCTTTTAAGGGGGTCACTTCACGAAAATCGATGCCAAAATCGATTTTTCAATTTCGATTGAAAAATAAAATTCAACTCTTTCTCTTTCTGATACAGTTTATATTTTTGTTCTAGCTGAGTTAGAAGTATTTTTAATATTTTTTTAAAAAGTTGTTTACGTCTGTGAAATCCCAAAACAGCTGATTGCCACGCCCCTTACAAATCAAAACAAAAGACACATGCTACTTTTCAGCCTTGTGAAATAACTTAAATTGATTAAAAGTATTTATTTTGATCGGCAAATCAACTAGGAAAGAAGTGAAGTGAATAATTGTAGCTGTTTGTTTACTTCTCGGTGACTGACGTGCTGCTTTTTTTCGTTGAATATAACAAATTTTTTTTCAGTTTTCATTAGATATAAATTCACAATATCTGATTAATATGCCTCGGTTTTGCAACAAAACTTTTAAAAGAAGAAAATTTGGTTCAAATTATTGAAGATTCTTCAGCTTCTGAGGATTTAAATAAAGAACAACCTGCAAAAGAGTATGTATATTAAGAATTCATCATCAAAATCAAAATTAGGTAAGTTTAATGATGAGTATATTTCATTTTTAGATTCATTTGAAAACTTTTGTGAAATAATTGACATTCCGCTGTTTTCTAGTGTTTTGAAACAACATGTATTATGTGTAAAATGTAAAAAACAAGGTATTGACATTAAGTTTGGTCGCCAAATTCAGGGTTTGGCTACAAAATTGTTAATATGTTGTGAATTTTGTGGTCTTATTCAACCACTTCTCAATACCAGGTTTACTAACACTGTGGTTAATAAAAAAGATACAAAAATGTATGAAGTGAATACTAGACTTGCTTATGCTATGAGGTCAGTTGGAAAAGGAGAAACAGCTGCGAAAGTATTTTGTGGAGTTATGAATTTGCCACCTCCACCAAAGCGGTTTTACGAGTCTTTGCATGCAATAAATAATGCTACAGAAAAAGTAGCAAAAGTGTCTATGGCATTAGCTGCTGCCGAAACACTATCATTTAATAATGGTAACCCAAATGTTGCTGTGGCTATAGATGGTACCTGGCAAAAAAGGGGCCATACTTCTCTCAATGGTGTTGTTACGGCAGTTAGTGTGGACACTGGGAAAGTTGTTGATGCCGAAATATTATCGAGGAAATGCTCATGTCATTTTAACGGCAACTTACTTAGTGATGAGTGTTCGGCAAATTACTTTGGAAATAGTGGGGGAATGGAAGTTGAAGGTGCACTTCGTATCTTCAATCGCTCAGAGGTACTACACAATTTGAGATATACGCAATATTTGGGTGATGGGGATTCTAAAGCGTACAAAGCAGTTTTAGAGTCTAAACCTTATAAAGATGTCAACATTGAAAAATTAGAATGTGTGGGTCATGTTGAGAAAAGGATGGGTACACGACTCAGGGCATTAAAATTAAAATTAAAAGGCAAAAGGCTCGAGGACAAAAAATCTCTATGAGGCCATAATAGATTAACTGATGCAGAAATAGACAAATTGCAAAGATACTATGGTTTGGCTATTCGAAACAACTCGGGAAATTTGTCAGCCATGAAACAAGCTATATTTTTTCATAAAATCTCAACAGATTTGAATTCACAACATGGTTTATGCCCCTTGGGAGATGATTCGTGGTGTGGATATAATAGGTCCAAACTGAAAGGTGATACATATAAACATAAACATAATTTACCAATTGCAATTATGCATTGCATAAAAAAAGTATTTAGAGATCTTTCAAGCCCTGAACTTCTGTCTAGATGTTTGCACGGTAAGACACAAAATTGTAATGAGAGCTTAAATAGTGTTATATGGTCCATAATTCCAAAAACAGTTTTTGTACAATTGGGAACTTTAAAAACCGGAGTATATGAATCTATATCTATATATAATCAAGGCTTAATTACCAAATTAAAAGTTTTAGATTTATTAAATATTCAACCTGGATTTTATACATGTCGAGCATTGCAAGAAGCAGATCATGCACGCATAAGGAAAGCGGAAAAGGCAATTTCACGAAGAACCAAAGAAGCTAGAATCAAAAACAGACAGTTTAAATATAGACAAGAGGATGATCTTGCAGATGATCCGAGTAATCCAAGTTATGGTTCTGGTATGTATTAATTAAAGGAAGGATGTTTTTTTACTTTAAATTACTATTTCTCAAAAGTGTAAATTTCAACACAAAAGGAACATTTTGAAAAAACTACTCATTTAATAGTTTTGAAATTTTGCACATATATTAATATTATACAAATAAATATTTTAAAGAGAGATTTTGTCAAAAAAGTATTAAAAAAAAACAGCGTTTTAAAATTTTTAACGTGTTACTCCACATATGATTTTTTTTTAAAAACAACTAATCAAAACTTTTAAAAAAGCTCCCATTAAAATAAAGGAAACAGTGCAATAAATGTACAAAAAAAAAAAAATTCAGGATTGTACAAGTGGTCAATTTTTCAAAAATGTTCCTTACGCTTGATCATTTTTAACATTGCGGAGATAGGAACAGATCATGCACATATAAGGAAAGAGGAAAAGGCAATTTCACAAAGAACCAAATAAGCTAGAACTAAAAACAGACAGTTAAAATATAGACAAGAAGATGATCTTGCAGATGATCTAAGCAATCCCCAAGTTATGGCTCTGGAATGTATTAGTTAAAGGTAAGTTTGTACTTTAAATCACTATTTCTCAAAAGTGTAAATTTCAACACAAAAGGAACATTTTTGAAAAAACTACTCACATTTAATAGTTTTGAAATTTTGCACATATATTAATATTATACAAATAAATATTTTAATGAGAGCTTTTGTCAAAAAAATTATTCAAAAAAAAAGTTATGGATTGAAATGTACAAGAATTTCCAGCGTTTTAAAATTTTTGACATGTTACTCCACATATGATTTTTTTTAAAAAAAACTAATCAAATTTTTTAAAAAAGCTCCCATTAAAATAAAGAAAACAGTACAATAAATGTACAAAAAAAATTCATGACTGTACAACTGGTCAATTTTTCAAAAATGTTCCTTACACTTGGTCATTTTTAACATTATGGAGATAGGGAAAATGCTGCGTGAAGTGACCCCCTTTTAATTACTTGGCTCGAAACTAACATCCTTATCTTAATCGTAATTGACTAATATTATTACATCATAAATCCCTTTCCCGCCCATTGTAACCAATCGAAGCTCTTATTGCAAAAATGTCACGTGGTCTTCAACGTTAGGTATAAAAACCGATGTCTCTGGAAACCGCTCTCTCTTCGCTCGTTTCTCGGTAGTCATGTAGTCGGCTGCAGCGCGTTCTGTGTGTGTCTTTGTCTGTGTTTGTACCATGATGTTTGCTTCATGTATGTGTAATGTCGTCCCTACTGGATCTTTATGTGTTCCCAGATGTGAAATAAAAGAATAATGATTTACATGAGGGCCTCTTCGATAATACTGTACTCGACCATGCTTCACGTAACACAATCATCACACCACTGGCCATGCCCTATCTTTGGTCTTACAATAGTTTATATCGTCTTACAATAGTTTAACCAGTCTCCAGAAATATAATAGGAATATTATATATATATATATATATATATATATAAATGTAAAGATAGTCCAATTCGATTAAAAATTATTAAATTCCTATATAGCACTTAACTTTTATTTTTCGTTACATCTCCAAGTATCAAATTAATCACCCAATTATTTCTCCGAAACAGATGGCCTAACCCTTAAACGTTTCTGATTCCAGATCAGAAAATTTAATAGCCCTGTGTGTCAGCATTAACTTTCAAGTACACTCATTAAATCCGCGATACTTATAACATCAGTGTTTAAGTGGTAGCCCACTTAGTTTCACTTTGACGTTTCTTTTTCTCTCTGCCCTTAGCGTCATATCATGTCGAGAATTACTTGAATAAAGACCTTTATAAAATTAAGACTTATTCTGGCTCAAAACATGTCAGAATTAAAGTCGGCCGGATTTTCCTGAAAACACATTTCAGAATTTAAACTTAAACATATTCTAAAAATAATCTTAAAATAAAAACAAACACCTACGACCGTAATAAATGCCATGGAGAATTTGATGGAACTCCGACGGTGCTGCACATATCTCTGCTGAATACGTCGGGTTGCCGGAATTAAAAGGTATGCTCTGTGATAAGGGAATAAAACGCGCTTTTAACCCCGGAAAGAACACTTCTCTTACAGCCAAAGAACTAGAATCATCTTTTTCTCCTAACGAAATTTTGAAAATTAAAATTTTAAAAATGGAAGCAAAGGACAAAAATAAAATTAAGCAAGAAGATGTGAGCGGGATAGATGCAGATGAAGAAAAAATAAAACAACCTATAACAATAATAAAAAATGATATCCGATTTGAAGATCTACAGATTTTTTTCCAAAAAAATATAACCTGTAAATTCCTATCCAATCATTCCTTACAAATTTTGAAAATGCGTGCGATTCCTTCGATGTAACAGAGAAACAAAAAAATTCCCTTAATAACCAAGTTAGTAGATGGAGCTGTGAAGACTTCATCAAATCGCAATCGATCCCTAAAAGTTTTTACGAACTGAAAAATAATTTAATTAGTAAATTCGGAACTCAAGTATACTGTTTTGTAGAATACTTCTACAGAATGAAAGAAATTGCTTTCCGGATAAAAATGGAAGAAGCTGAAAAATTCTACATCATAAAAGGCTTAAAGGAAAATAGAGCCATAGAGATTCAATTACAAAGTGGCAGCGATATAGAGGAACTGAAAGAAAAAATGCAAATTTTAGATATACAAGAAAATTCAAAATCAATTTGGAATTAAGTTATTTACCCAAAGTATCCAGTGACAAGAATACCTCACCATACGAATCAACTTGCCCATAGACAACAGTATGGAAGATAGAATTGGAGAAATGATCAATCTCAACACCCCGGATACAATACCTGGTTCAAGATACAATGTATACGCTTATCAGCGTCCGTCATCCTCTCAATATCACCCATCTTTTTCTCTTCAGTGACCAACCATGTATCGAGAAACCAACGAGTCTTGCAGCAAAGGCCAGTGGTTTTGCGACCGGATGCTCCAACCGGATGAGGACCGGTTATTTTCTACCCCTGTCAAAGAACCCAATAAAATAATACGGTATTCCAACCACATCGAAGATGAGAACTGATGATCATCAAGACGAGAATCTATTTCAAACAAGTTGAAGTCCTCTTGGATACAGGATTCAATGTCAGCATCATTCCAAAAAATGTAATTGCTCAACTCAAGGGACAACATACTTTGGAGTTTAACGAAACAAGAATTTCCACCATTAATGGACAAATTAAGGTGAGTGAGGCAATTATTTTACAAATGAAAATAGGAGAAATTATTAAAGATATTAAATTCCTCATAGTAAATGTAGAACCTAAATATTTAATTATTTCTAATAAAACAATGAGTATTTTTGAATTAAATATTAATTTTAGTGACTATAAAGTTTTTCATAGAGGAAAAATAATTTCAAAAAATTATAAGTCTAAGAAAAGCATAAAGAAAATGAAACTCTTAAATTTAACAACAATAGATTCATCACTAAGAAAGCTGATAATGTGTTTAATATGGAAATAATTTCTAACATTAATTATGATATTATTAACCCTCTGAGTGGATGACCCGCTAATTGAATTTCACTTCGAAAGCGGTCTACTTTTTCAAAGCTAGTGGTAGCGAAAATGTTTCGGATGAATTTTGCGAACTGCTTCGAAAGCGCACCGTAGTTTTATGCCTTCCCCCCTTAAAACTGTGCGAGGTCCTCAAATGGTTTTGCAGGGGATGATTTTATTGCTTTTCGGTTTCTGTGTTGTTCGAAAGGGGAGGTTTCTCATTCACAGCTGTGGCCTAGGGCGAGGATTGTGAAATGGACATTTTCTCCACTTCACGGCCAACAGAAACTTCTCCCAATTTATTGCAAATATATATTTCATATATTTGGAAAACTTGCTCAATTTCTGATCTAAAAACCAATTAGGTTTTAAGAAATTTTAATTTTCTGAGTTTTGATTTTAAATTCGGTTTCATTTTAAAGCATTTTTGAATTCCTAGATTGAATTAATTAAAAATATTTTTTTAACACAATCCATTATTTTGTGTAAAATGTCTATTAACTGCAATTTTAATTTCTAAAATCCTTTCTGTTTGCTTATGTTTTTAAGTTTTTGAGTTTTCTCACATTTACTTAATTAAGATTGATTTAAAGACCAATTTATTTTTTGACACATAGTTTATATAATTTAAAAGCTCTTTACTTTGTTTTCATTGTTTTTTTTCCTTTTGAAAAATGCCATGACCAAAATGTACGCAGGCTACTGTGAGAAATAATACTTGAAAGGGATGGAATATGACTGAAAATGGTAAATCTAAAATCCAGCTTTCAGGTGATATTACAATTAGACTACAGAATGCAAATGTTGCAGAATGAACTAAATTTTTCCCTCACGTACCACAAACTACATTATAATAAATATATTGTAGTACTACATTACAGTATTTTAAAGTCATGCAACAAAAACTTAAACTTGCTTACCTGCCACGATGGAGAACTGAGAAAAAAAATATTATTTACAATCTTGGTGATTTCTGGATTACGTTTGTATCACTACTATTTTCTATATAAATATTTTGCATTTAAAACTCTTGAGAATATATAAGGTTCTGATAAAACGGAATAATTGATCAAATTAACAATTGTTATCAATATTATGTCGAAGAAAATTTTGAATTAGAAAAGATATTTTCAGTCATATTTATTTCAAGTAGAATTTTCATGCAGAACATAAGTTGGAAAGTAACATATTAAAAAATTAAAGCTTTACAGGCATTGGAATTTTTTTTATGCCTTTACAAATTTTAAATGTGTTTTTCTCAGATTTTTAATTTTGAAGATGAGAGTGTATTCTAATCCCTTAGGCGTTTTTCCTGTTCAAGATAGAGTCGTGAAATATCTTGTAAAAATTCCCTAACATATTTTCTAGTAATTTGCTTCTAAAATCTAAGTATTTCTTTTCCCTTAATTTTTTATACAAATATTTTATCCAAGTTTTTGATGTTTCACGACTAAATCGTAAATATAAGAAACAACTGTCAAATATCACGAGTGCAGACGGCGCTCGCTGATATTTGAGTGAGAAAATTACAGCAGCATAAAATGCGACCTCCTTTGAATTATATCTAATGTGCATATTTGGATTGATTGATTGATTGAATATTAACGTCGCACTGTTCAGCTACACGAGGGCTTTTGGCGACGGACCACGTAATTTTGAACCATGGTCAAGTGACGTGGACGACACCTGAGCTGGCACCCCCTCTCCTAACTACCACACCACACCAACGGGAGGACGTTTCAGCTCTCGACAGATTTAACGTGCATCGCTGCCCTACACGGCGGGTCTTTTGTGGTACTGGGCTCGAACCCGTGACAAAGCAAGCCACGGTCCGATACCTATACCACTCGGCTACCGCGGCCATGTGCATATTTGGAACTGTTTAGCGTACTCGAATTAACTCAAGTGCACACGTCAAGGGTTTATATTGCATTCTAAGTCAACACGGTGGTTACTGACGAGCGACTACATATATATATATATAATTTTGAACCTCGGTTAAGTGACGAGGACGATACCTGAGCTGATAACTCCTCTTCCAAACTTCCACATCACACCAACGTGAGGACTTTGAGCTCGACGTGTTTAACGTGCATCAGCTCCTCTTCAACGCTAAACTTTTGTGGTACCAGGGCTCGAACACTGGACACGAGTTCATAACCATGACCATCAGGCTACCGTGGCCGCAAAAGAAAATAGCAAGTTTGAAAGAAATGTAATGGAGAAGTATATTTGAAGAAATAACTTCAAAACTTAAAAAGAAAAACCAAAATATCAAAATTTATTTTAGGAAAAATAATAAATATAACTTTGTACACCTAAAGCCACTTTATGCAGTGTATTTTGAAAGAGAACGTTTCCCCTTTTAGAGAAACTTACTATAATTATGTCAAATCCTTTCATTTTGCTCTAAGGGGATCCCCGAAACTATGTAATTCTTTTTGATACACAAAAAATTACTTATGGTTGAATCTAATACAATTCCCTACAAAATGAATGAAAACCCTTTTTTATCATATAAATTGTGTTTGAATAGGAGATGGTTAGTTAATAAGAACATTTAAAACGTGTCGGCAATCTATGGACCTGTGGCACGTGGTACAATTCTTAATGGCACTCAGCACTACTCTACAAATTTGTCAATTCTGAGTGGATGTAAGTTGATAATAGACCTTATTTGACAAACATCTTCTGAGTTATGGACATTTATGGAACTACAAAATAATCTGAAAGATAATTCTAAGGATAAATTTACAGCTATTTTGTAAATAATTGAATGTTATTGCTAGGGCATTTAATTGTTGAAAAAGAAAATTGCATGTACTCTGCTTTCCACTTATGATTCGGCATATCAAAGTAAAAATCTTTCCTAATATGAAAAATATTTCGACTCCGCAAAGAAATTGTTTAACAACTGAATGCTCAGAATCGTGTCACGCATTATACCCCCTGGTTTTGCGATATGAAAGAAGAGTGGTGAAAGAGTTAATTCGCATTACAATTTTTATTTAACTGTAATGAAGGGAATCATTTATATTTCACTTTGTCTATTTCTTATTTAAATAAATATGTTGGAAACATACATTTTTAATTTTTTTTATCTTTGTTGAAGAAATAGTAACATTTTATATTTTTTATTTTTATGTTAATAAATGTATTTTATTGATCCATAATTAATATAAAATAAAACTGTAAATCTAAATTATTTACCTCTATTCTTTAAATCTGCAAATATTACCGTAAGAATCGAAGGATTTCAAAAATTTCCTACTATGTGGCACGCTGAATGATACTGACAGATTGGTTTGGCACATCTTAGCTACACAGTTGCCACCCCTGATTAAAAAATGTTGGGTCAGATAACCATTATATTTTTAAAATTTTATAAATAAACAAAAAGGAGAGTATTTTGGCAATACATGTTTTAAAAGGAGTAAAGTTTACGAGAACGAAATATAAAAAAAAAATTGCGTTAAAATTATTGG